>CAMZMU010000078.1:13065271-13724353 GCA_947311845.1 Poa pratensis
GCGGAAGGTTCCCGGCGTTATCTGAAAACGCTATTAACTTCGTCCTGGACTACGACCTCAAGGCCATGTCGGCCATGTTTGCTCAACTTTCGCATCTCCCGTGTAAGGAGAGGTTTGAGACCATGCGCAAGGTGCGGTCAATTGCTTCTCTTAGCTGTCTATCTTCTGTTCTTTCGGACTTCTGGTCTGGTTTATCCGATTTGATCGCGCGTCGGTGGCGAGGCTAGTGGTTACTGTTTGGGGTTCCCTAGCCTTAAAGGATGCTGGGGGGAGACGGAGGGAGCGCGGCCTTGGCAACATCGGCCGCTGGAGAGGGTGGCGTCGGCCGATCGAGGGAGTTTGAGTCTGCACTGTCAGGTTTCGTTGGGAGGATGCTGCAGTCGTTTATTCAGCGAACTACAGTCGGATCCAGCCTCAATTCTTGTTTTATCTTTATTAGTAGGTGCACTCGCTTATACCCGAACTACACCCGCAATAAACATTTTACTAACATGCTCCCCTTGCAATTTGTATTCAGATTATGAAACAATTCAAGAGGTCTGATCCCATTGGAGATTACCTCAAAAGGGATATGTCTAAGGCCAAGGGGAGGAGGAGGAAGTGGAGAGCGGTCCTGAGGACGAGGATCAAGACGAGGACAAGGAGAGCGATGTCGAAGATGAAAATGAGGAGGACGGCGAAGACGAGGAGGAAGGTGAAGACGAAGAGACACTCCGCGTAATAAAAGTTTAATTAAACACCATTAGTGCTGGCAGAATTTATTAGATCACATTAATTTGATCTGCTTGGTGGTTCTACTTATTTCTTCTGACTAAGCTTTATAACGTCAGTGTGCTATTCAGATGATGGTTGATGTCAATAAACCTGCTACCGATGGAGAGCTTCAAGTTCCTATTGAAGGTGAACGAGAGTGCAAGAAGCCAAGATTAGCATAAGGCTTTTGGTGCAAGGCTGAGACTGCCGTGTTTAATTAGTCTGGGAACAAAAGAAGGCTCTCCCGTGTCGTCCAGCCTGGGTGACCCGGGGGCGACCCAACTCGCTGCCGACCTAGACGCCCCCCCCCCCCCCCCCTCTGACGGCTCTCCCCGGCCGCCGCGGCCGCCGGTGTGTGGCGCGGGTGGCGGCGGCCCCCCTCTCTTCCAAAGGGGTGAGGGCCTCTGCTGGTGCGAGCTCGGCGGCTCTCATGGCGGATGCGGATGGCGGCGTCGGCGGTGGAGGTGAGGCCGTCGGTGCTCCGGTGGTGGCACAGGGCAGAGGACGGCCGGATCTGGCCGAACTCGGTTGTCTCCTTGGCTCCCGTGCTCGGCTGCTGTGTAGGCGTGGTGGTGGTTCCCGGGCCCGATCTGGGCCGGGGCCGGGCTAGGTCGATCGAGGTGCGGCGGCGCGGGTAGCAGCGCCGTCTCCGGCGGCGCGCAACAGAGGCGTGGGTGCCCGCTGGGCCTACTGGCTCGCGGCATCCCTCCAACCCAGCCGGCCATCTCCCACCTCCCACCCCTGCTGGCCGCCGTTGGTGGAAGACGCCGTGCGGCTTGCTGGCACGCAGCGGTGGCTGCTCTGCCGCGTCACGGTGGTTCCCGATGGCGGAGGTTGTGGGCCAGCGTTGGCGGCCATGGCTGGCGACGGCGCGGTGCGAATGGCAGTTCGGCGCCATCTGCTCGGCGGGCTCCCTGAAGTGGTTGACCCGTTGGCGGTGTCTCCCTCCTACAACAACAACATTCGAGGCTCCGTCCCGCTGCGCTATTGGTCTTCTCAAGCGACATGCTTTGCCTCTTCGGGCTGCCCCTGCTTCGGCTATCTTCGGAGTTTCCGGGGGTCCTTGCTTATGGGTCGGGGCGAACTCCCCGCGCGGCGTCTGCCAGCGCTGTCAGCGGCGACGCCCGAGGGTGCCGCTACCTCCTTGGAGGCGTTGGCATGACCTTTGCTGGACTTCCACCTCGAGCACCGGGGGAAACCCTAGGTTCGGCTTGCCGGATCGGGCAGCGGCGGCGTCTGAGCGCCGTTCCCCTCTTGTAGGCGCTACTTGGGCTGCACGTGGTGGCTCTGATGTGGCGGCTGGAGTGCCGCGACGCATGGCTCCAGAGTCGATAGGGCGCAGACCTCCGGGCACAATGTGCGTCGGCGCCAGCTCCTCCTTGATGATCGATACACCAGTTCAAGTCGGGCCCTGCCTTCACCTGCCGACTCCTCTGACACATAGGTGTGTGGTTTCTTTGGCCTGGGCAGTTTTGGAGTGATGGTCTTCTCTGGAGTAGTTGGCACTGGCTTTGACATGGATGGAGGCAAGGCTGGGCGATGTTTTATGTTGTTGTTGTAGTTTGTAGTTTGTAGGTTGAGGTACCTCCTCACTTAGTCGTTGTGAGCACCTGCTGTTTGGCTGTGTTACCGCATCGTTGGATGCCGGAATCGCTGTAATCTGGACTCTGTCCTTTTCTTCTAATGCAAGTGACACGCAAAGCTTTTGCGTGTTCGCAAAAATTAGTCTGTAATGCCTTTTGTCTAAACACTTTAGCGTTGTTGTTTGTGTGACCTTGTTTCTTCCATGTCTAATTATCCTCAACAGACTAGTGATTTTACGGTTGATCTTTCATACCAGTAGTAACATTTTGGATATGTTACTAATTCCGTAGAGCATAGATTCAGTTAAACGCACACTTCACAATTGCATCAATGATGCAAATCATATTCATCACCTCGCCTAGGACAAAGCAGTTAGGTTACCTTGCATACTCCAGGACGATCTTGTTATAGAGTAGCCAAACTATCTTTAGTTAATTGAAACATCATCTCTCAAAGCATAGTATGGTAGTAATGGTTTTGAGCTTATACACGTAGAGGGAGTATGGGGTGTTGGTCGGCCACACATGCCTATTCGCGCATGAGTCTCATCGGTGGTCAAGATGTTCACCATCGGCGGTGTCTACTTGTTCCTCCTGCGCAACTTGCGAGGCCCACGGTCGTGGTCGACACCCCTCATTCAGGTCGGAAGGACGTACAAGCTACAATGACCCATGGCTATTTCCTAGATGTCGGTCGCTTCCTCTATAGGGAAAAGGCATAGTCGAGAAAACGCATAGCCATAGGCTTAACTATAATTGAACATAACTGGAGAAAGCTTTATATACCGATTCAGCAAGCAGAATAACAACATCTTATTGCCGAAAAAGAAAACATAGTATATGGTTGTTCATTTTATGGGTTATAATGAATCAGTGAACTGACAGATTTACTTTTGTTTTCGCTTTACATGAGGATTAGCAACAGGAGTTTTAATACATTGTAGTATATCTTCCTCAAACTTGTAGGTATTAAACATTTTTACCCCAGGGTATAAAAACATGTATGTTTATTTACTTAAACATTACGTAAACAGAGCATTAATTTCAACTTTACAAGGGCACTAAAGACACACAAATTTAAATATGTAACTTTTTTTAATTATGACCTTTTGGAGTTTTGTGAGAAAGCCTGACTTCAAACTAGTCGGGTGTACAACGGAGTTGTACCCTCATACCGATCTGATCCGAATGAATCAGTCTTTCTACAGAGATATAATCATTTATAGTTGTTGTCTCGATATTTGATTATTGAAAGAGTGAAAGGCACCAGAGGTCACGAAGTTGCACGAAAAGTAAGGATTGGTCACCAAGTTGAAAAACCTCAAAACGAGGTCACGAAGTTATGGAGTAGTCAATTTTTGGTCATTCCGTCACGGTGGGCGTCAAGTTGCTGACGTGGCAGTGTGTTTTTTACAAAAAACACCTTGAACTTTTATATATTCTAATTGTTAGGTCCTTCTCCATATTTATTTTCGAGTGAAACGCACCAGATGTCACGAAGTTGCGTAAAAATTAAGGATTGGTCACCAACTTGAAAAAGCTCAAAACTGGGTCACGAAGTTGTGAGTTAGCCAATCTTTGGTCACTCCGTCACGATGGACGTTAAATCGCTGACGTGGCGGACTGTTTTTTTACAAATATCCCCTTAAAATTTTGTTTGTTCTAATAGCTAGGTCCTTCTCGATAAATCTGGGCACAATTTGGTCTCAAATTTTATTTTTGCTCGCCGTCGTCACCTCACCGTCGCGTCCAATCTCCCGGTCTCCGACCTCCTCCTCTCTCTCCCTCCTCCTACCTAACCTCCGATGGCTGCCCGCTCGCGCCCTCCGCGCCCGTCGTCTCCTTCCCGCCCTCCGGCTCCCTCTAGCCGCCGAGCACGGTGCAGTGGCGTCGTTCGCGCGGGGCAAGGCCCTCAGCATAGTGGCGCACGGGCGCAGGACAGAGAGCCGTCGTGGAGGCGGTCGGCTGCCCCAACCTCGCCGCGCTGCAGGCTACGACTGCGGCGTTGTTCCCGTGCTGCTCGGCGAGCCGTGCGTGGACGCCGACGCCGGACGCCGCTGCCGGACGCCGGATGTAATGCACAGAAGAGATGAACTGCTCCACGCGCCGCACCAGTTTATTTGGAGTATTTGTAAGAAGAAAAAAAATCAAAAAAGGACCTAATAATTGGAAGAAACAAAATTCTAAGGGGATATTTGTAAAAAAACAGTCTGCCATGTCAGCGACTTAACGTCCGTCGTGACGGAGTGACCAAAGATTGGCTAACTCACAACTTCGTGCCTGGTTTTGAGCTTTTTCAAGTTGGTGACCAATACTTAATTTTTGCGCAACTTCGTGACCTCTGGTGCGTTTCACGAAAATAAATATGGAGAAGGACCTAACAATTAGAATATATAAAAGTTAAAGGTGTTTTTTGTAAAAAAAACACACTGCCACGTCAGCAACTTGACGCCCACCGTGACGGAATGACCAAAAATTGACTACTCCACAACTTCGTGACCTCGTTTTGAGGTTTTTCAACTTGGTGACCAATCCTTACTTTTCGCGCAACTTCGTGACCTCTGGTGCCTTTCACTCTTATTGAAACTATAGCTTGTGAATACAAAAATCGTCAAGTGGGCTAGACAGCGGCAACTTAATGGCATTGACAAATTCGCTAAGTAGGTCAGAAATGGAATAGGACGCGGATTTTCTACCATGGATGGTAGCTAAGCATGCCCTACAAACCGTTGGATCTGTGTTAGATATGCAGAGCATTTGATCCCATAGTTTTTCTGTCAACGGCTGGGGTTATAGAGTTCACGGTGCTCCTCCCGTCCGTTAAATGCAACGATGTTGTTTTTTGATTAAACGCTGCGGGGATCGCGAGCCAGTCATTTCCAATTTGTTTTGGCCCGGTACAGCAATGTCACGAGTATATAGTAACAGAAATCATTATAGTTTTTTTAAAATCAACAAGGGGGACATGGTTTTATACTGATCCGAAAAAGTTGTTCTAAATCGACCACAAATTACAGAGCTACATGCGCCGCCCCCAGCACCTGGAGATGGAGGAACCCCGGAGCACACGCCGTTGCAGCAAGAACAAAGATGAGGAACCTGGGCTAGATCTATCCCCTGCACCGCACTCGCTGGTCACCGAGCCGCCTTCCAACAGATCTTCCCGCTGTTGGTGTAGGGAACTCGGGTGGCAGCGCGCACCATGCCGAGGGGTGTCGCGCGGAAGACGCTCGCGAGGAGGCCGCCGGCGTGGGATTCAGGGGGTTTGCCGACACGGCGCCGGCTCCATGCGATGAAGGCAGAGAAGGTGCTGCCGGACCCGGTGGTGGACATGTGGTGTTGTGGATCTCATGTTGGGTGTGGCGTACGGTTCGAAGGTTTTTTTCCTTCTCGAGAGAATCATGGTGCGGGTGGTGCACTGGTGTGCGGAGATGACACCAGAAAACGTCGTTAACTTCTGCCGTTGAGACATTGTGTACTGGCGTTACCGCAGTGTGCTCTCGGTGTTCTCTCAATAGTTGATCCTACGGTTGGATTAGTATGCGTAGCTACCCACATAGCTAGCCCACTATTTCCCATATACTCATTTCACATATTAGCAATATGATTTCATCTCAAGTACAAAGCATGCATAAGGATCTAAATGATGACCAGTTCAGCAAGTTTCGACGAAGATACAAGACCGCCAACAAGCGAGTGGAGGACGATTCAAGGACAAATTACTTATTTACACTTCAAAAACTTCAAAATTACCTATTTAGTTTCACTAAATACCTGTTTAGTTTCACTAAAAGAATCATAGATTCGCACAGTAAAAATTGTTGTCATGTTACTCTATCATTTACTCCCTCAATTCCAAAATAAGTGGCGTGGTTCTGGTGCCACTTATTTCAGAATATAAGGAATATTTGCTCAACTGATACACAATGGAACACTCGACCACGTTTTGCATATATTCAAAGGTACTACAAACAAAGACGCATTAAGGTTGAGTTTGTGGAATAATGTGATTACTTGAGTTCTCTTAGATTCTGCCTAATTCCATTGTAATAAAATACTCCCACCGCGTGGAAAATATGATGTTTTACCTTTTTCTGGTTCAGATGTATCTAGACACATTCTAGTGTGTAGATACACTCATTTCAGCATGTATGTTGTATGTATTTTGTCCGTATTAAATAGCTAAAACATCTTGTAATTTGAAATAGAGGGAGTATTTTGTTAAACATCTCAAAGTAAATAATCAGAAAATGGGTGCCATAAAAAACTAAATGAGTTGGTATAAGAGCTTATAGTTAAAGTTAGAAATGTTAGAATTGTATCATAGATACGTTTCTTGTTATACAAAATCGTGATTATATTGTTGGTTCCGTTAGCTGTTTTTGAAAGTAGATTAGTGTTACTACATTTAATAGCATATTGATGAACACCGACATAAGTTTAGTGACAACATTTGTTATGATAACGCAACAAGGTTCAGTATAAATATGCTAATATGGTTGATTTTAACTCCTTTCGAGCCCACAAAATGATTGGGATTGCCATGTATACATGTCCTGCGAGAAAGGAGGTAACCCTAATTTCTGTGTCGGTCGATCTATAGTCTAGTGTATAAACTCTATTGTGGCTGCAATTTAGCTCTCTTATGAGAGGGAAATCTATCTCTTTTCAGTCAGTTGTCATCACAATTTATGTATAAACACTTAATGTTGCACGAGTGGCCGTAAAGACATGATTCCATGCAGGGTGCTCACATCTTAAACTCTGTCCTGTTTAATAGATGTGTTGTGAGCTTCGTGAATACAAGTTGAGTCTCTGCCATATAAAGGCATTTGTTATGTGGATGAACTAGTGAGTGAGTATTTGTGCATACACCGGTCTATCACTAAGTTCCACTTATTGTTTTCTAGAGAATACAACGATTTTCTATTTTATTTGTCAAATATATCTCTATGTTTTTTGGCATATCAAATGAAAATATATCGATCACTTTGCAGCGATAATTTATAAAGATAGATAGAGAAACAACAATCGTGTCTTTTGCAGAGCATTTGTAAAAACATGCTCGACTACACGGTCAACAACAACAACATGAAGGTGTGGTTCATGGTGTTCGTGTGAGGGGGTGAAGAAGACAATGTCAAATGTGAGGGTGTCATACATGAATAGGAACGCATGCATGTTTGTTCATGATTCATCAGTGGTGAAGAAGTTCACTACGTACCAACGCCAATAACGAGTTCATCCGGCATAACCCGTGGAGGCCTCCCGTCGTGCTCGGCACACAACACACCTCCATCATCGAGGTCGGCATGGAGGTAGGGAATGGCATGGAAAAACAAGGTTTGCGATTAGATCTTTCGAGGAATCGCAAAGCTCCAATCTTTCCAACATGTTTCATATATATGTTGGTCAATATTAATTACAAATAGCTTGGAGGGCTAGTATGCAAACAACAATATCAGCTTTCGGTTAGGAGTAGTTTTTATCACCCACCCTCAGTCCCAACCGCCTTCTTGTATTGTGTCTACGTGCTTGAAAGGATATATAGTAGTCCATTGAATATATCACACAACTGATTTTTTGACGAGATCAAATTCACTTATAAGAGTAGGTCTCGAGGCGCCACGCGCGCCATTAGAATACTACTGTTTGTTTACAATCTAATGAGATATGTTGAGTGAGTTGTGTGTGAAAAAAAACAAAAATCGTAGCTCGGAAAATGGCAGGAGCTTTTGTTTGCGAAATCCTTACAAACGGGGCCCAAAATAGGACAGGTCTAATTCCATCAGTGCTCCTCAGACATTGTTTGATTGGGCCCAACTGTGACTCCATATATGCTCGTACTGAAGCGGCCCAGCGAAACTCTGGAAGCTTCGCTCGAAAAAAATGGTTCATGAGCTATTCTCGGGTACACTAGCTGAGCTTTCATTAGTTCATCCTCGGGATTTTCCCATGCACGCGATAGCCTTGTTCTATAGCGTGTGAAACGAAGCTGTGATGCTTCACTGCTACCACGTCTGTATGTGGAGTATATTCCGTGCACGCGAGTTTCTATCTACAATCACGGTGGCACATTTGTTAACTCACCGTCACCACCACGTCTGCAGTGGTGGTGACTTTCACTGACGCGCTTGGGCGCTGGCAACTTTGCTGCATCCTCATCCGTTTGTAGATCCATCTGTCGCCGACAGGCGGCGTTGCCATGGAGCTGGAAGATGGAACAGGCCGGAAATTATGAAGAGCTTGGGTGGAGCTGTTGCTTCTCTCTGTCACTAGTCACAGCTCACCACTGACACTGGCCGGGGCAGGCGACTGATAGCTAGCGAACGGTCCAAGGCTGGTTAGATGAGAAGAAACTGAAAGCCTAGGTAGACTAGTGTACAATCCCAGCATGTCGGCACGCTCAAAACAAAACGTACACATCGGCGAAGAAGGGCAACCGATGTCGTACCATACCGGTACATACGCAGTTTAAATTGTTATGC
Organism: Poa pratensis; assembly: GCA_947311845.1. Lineage (NCBI taxonomy): Eukaryota > Viridiplantae > Streptophyta > Magnoliopsida > Poales > Poaceae > Poa > Poa pratensis. The sequence continues at coordinate 13,074,096 of CAMZMU010000078.1, forward strand.
TCTATCCGATCCACTAAAATTGTCGCCGGAAAAGAATTGGGGTGGCACAACTCGGTAGTATTACTCACGACGATTTTTTTGTATCAGATGGAGTATTGGAAAACAGAGATCACTGGATTGAAGCGTGGTGGCCTCCCGGATCGAAATACTCGCATGCTATATAACCGGTTGCCCAAGACGGCAACACAGGAAGGGACTGAAAGATTATTGCAGAATTGGTTATATATTTTGATCTCAAGAAACCTATATAACCAAACTGAATTTCATAAGGAATACAACATATCAGAAATACTACCAACTACTATGCACCTCGCCGTACGATATCATGTGTATATTAGGAGTATACTTTTTTTTAGCTAAGTCCAACTTTTAAAATTTGACCACAAGGAGCCTCATAGCCAGAAATTACCAAGCAGAGAAGCCATTTATTTCTCTCTCTGATACTAATTCTCATCTCAAGAAATTTTGATTTCATTTTTATTAATAAAATATAGGGCTGGAAAAGTATTGGGTTTCCGGCCACAGTGCTGAAAAAATATGAAATTTTGAGAAAAAAAATCTCATAGTGTCATAAATGATGTTACATTTCCCTAAAAAGTTGGTTAAATTCTAGTGATAATTTTAACTCTCAACAAAAGAACACAAAATTTGGACATAATTAAACTTATTCGTGGACGGAGCGAGTACGTTCTGTGTTGCATTATTCCTTACGCGAGCGGTCCAACGCCTTAATTAGCTAGCTCTTTAGTTTATAAAGCTACTTTGACCTTGTGTGCGAGTGAGTGCAACGGTCCAAAATTTCACCTCCGAATGAGTGATTGGAGCAGATCAAACTCGTCCTGACTTAGACCGGACAAAAAACGGCGGTCACTCTCATCTGACCGACCTCTCATGCGTCTTCTCCTTGGTCGTTCAGTGGGAACGGAGAGAAATGCTCTAGTAAGCTTGACCGGTGCACGTACAAGGACAAAAAAATTGAACCGCGGGAAAGCAACGTTCAAACCGTTGATTGCTACACTTGTGGAAGTGGCTAATTGGAGGAAACCATATCTTGGTGTTTTCTCAGCGCAATCATCCAACCCGTGGAGGTTTCTTGCAACGTGATATGCCTATTTAACTAGGCCATTGGTCGCAATGGTCTATCTATATTAGAAAGAAGAAGAAACACTTCGTAGGCGATGAAACGCCTCCACGGCGTTGTTTGAATTTCGGTCAGTGCAGCCGAAATTCAAAGAACCTGATAAGCACATGGATGCTGCCCGTCTCGATCTAGCTAGCAAACCGATTTTCGTCCACTTGTCACGGCGACCGGCCGGCGACGTAGTGCGTACTGTACGTCGACCTGCAAGTTGAAAACCATGACCATTATTCTTCATTTCCAAAGACAACCAGCTGACGACAAAGTAACACTAGTGATGATCCCGTCCGTACGCGCGTCATAGACCACCAATCGAACTCAGCTAAGCGAGGAAATTGCAGTTTCCATCAGGCTCACGACATATCATAGCGCAAACCACCACTTCTACATATATTTTGCGGTCTTCACCAGGTCCACACCTAATGTCGTGGGGTCACTCTTCGACTACCCCACGGTGGGGATACCTGGGTCACGCCAAGCCCATCAGCCTTGTGACGAGGGCCCAAGGAAGGCCCAAGGAGGACGACGTGCGGCCCAAGATAGTCGACGCTAGGTCATGCGACCCCGCCATGCTTGTAAGCGCCATCGGCACCGTTCACCTGAGACCTAGCCTACCATATAAAGGCTAGGAGGGTCCTTCGTCTAGGGTACGTTCATAGCCGCCACACAAACCCTAGCGAGATTGCCATCTCGCCATTGTAGCCACAGCTCACCATCAATAACCAGACAAGCGGGAAGTAGGGTGTTATCCTCCGGGAGCCTGAACCTGGGTAAACACCTTGCTTGTCAGCCGTCGTGATCACCAGCGCTCATCTCTCTCCCCCTCAATCAACCCGGGGTATTCAACCCTAGGATTTGTCGAGTCCACTCCTCGTCAATTGGCGCCGTCTGTGGGAAGAACGCGCGCTGGATTCAACGTTTCGGCGGCTCCAATCTCCATCGACAACAGCGGCTAGATCGCTTCTACTTCGACATCATGCGCGATCCAATCTGGCCACTGCTTGTGCACGGCGGCGTTCCGTGCCTGGCCATGCTCAGGTTCCAACCTCGTCGGCTAGCTGAAACGCGGGCAGATCAAGATCTACATCAACACAGCGACGGCCGACTCCCGACGGGCTGACGCGTGCTTCGATCCTTTCAATCGCCGCAGTCGCAAGGCGTGCAGCAAACGAGGCTAGCCACGCCGTGCATCGGTGCTCATGCTTCCAAGGCCGCATGCATCCACGCGGTAAAGACAAGAAGTAGCAGTACTCCTACACGTAAAGGCCATGACAAAGAACGATCAGGTGCTATTGATCCGGTCCCTATTTTAATTTAATTTTACGGGACTCTTTTGCTTCCACTATTACTGCTTATACATGCACAGCCAATACACCGATGACCATGTCATCGTGATCTGGACGCTGGCCAAGAAGCGGCCAGCGGACAGCCGCGCGACTGGCTGCAGTCCGATCAACAGCGGAATCAGCAACTTCGGCAACGATCCACATCGTCGACTCTGTTATGTCGACTTCGGTGACTTCGGCGCCGCCTCGTTATCCGACTCCAAATCTGCCCGGTTCATCTGAGCTCCGGCGCAATCAAGTTCGTCGTTCAACAATGCGGCAGCCAGATCGCATCTGGCCAATGCGTACAAGTTCATCGTCAACAAGGCGGCGTCTGGCTCCCGACGTGCTGGCGAGCGCGTCAATCCTTCCATCATCGACATTACGTACACTCGGGGGCTGGCGGCCTCGCCTCCATTGGCTCCGCCTCAGACACTCAGGGCCTGGCAGCCTGGCGGCCTTGTCTCGCCTTCATCGACTCCAAACCTGCCGCACGTATCGACTTCGACTGCGCGCACCCAACAAACTGGCGACTCGGGGCGGTGGCGGTGCTTTGCGTACTCACCGGCCGCTCGCCAACCTCTACACCGACGCAGGGCGCGTCCGAGACTCGGGGGCTGGCGACGTCAACAACAACAACAGCAAGTTCATCGCTGTACCCGACAGGCGACTCGGGTGCCTTCATCGACTCCTCCTCCGACACTCGCGGGCTGGCAGCCTCGCCTTCATCGACTCCGCCTCCAACACTCGGGGGCTTGCGCTTTGTCAATGACAAGTTTATCGCTGCACTCAACACGCGACTCGAGTGCCTTTATCGACTTGGCACCGTCGACTCCCCTTCGCCGGCCTGATAAGGGACTCGGGGGCTGAGCGTTGCCCGCGCCGTGTCAACTCCGGCCCGCCGCTTCGACTCCCTTCGTCGCACTTCACGGCGTCGACTCCGTCCACTACGACATCCACAACTCGCCAAGATCGGCATCCACCACTCCGCCGCGTCGACTGCCTCTACGGCACAACTCTGCCGCGTCGACTCCGGTCCGCCGCATTGACTGCCTCTACGTTGCAATCCATCCTAAAAAGCCCATTAACAGCTAAGCTGACGGTTGGGTCCCACATGGATATACCAGCGCGACTCGACCATCTCCTCCATCCCCCAATTGCTCCCTTTCGGCGGATGTCAGGGAACGCGAGTTTCGCCTTCGCCGCGAATTTCAGTCGGCGGAACGTGGCGCGTTGCCGCAACGAGTGCCGCGGGGAGCAACGCCGCTGCAATGAGAAGCAGCAGATGACCAAGGTGTGGCACCACGAGATGTGGCGCGAGAAGGCAGCACCCACGCCTCACACATGTTGTCGGTGGAGAACTCGCGGGTGTCCAACCGCCAAAACATCCCGTTGGAGGACGGTGTCACCCTACCGGAGGGGTGGGTGATGAACGCAATCAACGTGCCGATCAGTGGCGGACGCAGGAAAAAATTGGAGGGTGGGCACACTTTTTTTCACATGACAATTAAAAGTTGCCAAATGAACAATATAAATAGCAAATCGGACATTGTAGAACAATACATATTTTTTAAATGTGCGTGACCCTAATGCAAAATAGTTCAAACACATGAAAAAAGTCTTACATGATGAAATATAGCATAAAAAGGAAATTACGAGAGCATCCAAAGCTTTTTGAGCTTTAGGGGAAATTAAAATGAAAAATACATCATTTAGGAAATTCTTGATTCAATCCACTTCCACTTTCAATTTCAGCCATTTCAAGTGCTTCCAAAGCTTTTTGAGCTAACATCTAGAAGCATATCATGACGTTTACAAGAAAATCCAATATATTGAACAATTAAGAAACATGATAAAAAAAACACACGCATGCTTCTAGCTGATGTGCTTCTGCTCCTGCTCTGCGCTTGACCAGCGAGGCGACGAGCGGCGGAGCGCTGGCGAGAAATCAAGGGAGCGAAGCAGGAGGCTGGGAGCAGAGGAGGCGGCGACGGGCCAGTGGCGAGGGGATCTAAGCAAAGGGAGACCAGGAGTGGAGCGGAGGTCGGTCGGAGACTCGAAGGGGCGGCTACCGGCGTTAGGTTTTCTACCGTTTCTCCATTCGCCTGCAGCAGAGAGAAGAGTCGGGGCAGAGATTCTCTCGAGTGGCTCATCGCACGACCTGAACCTCTCTAGCGAGTAGCGACACGAAAAGGCAAGCAAGGCCCATCCATGCTTCTGTTTGTTGGAAAACTGGGCCGTGAGATTGGGGGCATACGATTTTTTTTCAAATTTCTGGGTGGGCCACGGCCCCACCGGCCCTCCCCCTGCGTCCGCCCATGGTGCCAATGGCGCCGTGACTTAACGGGTAGGAGTGCGTTGACTACATCAAGCAATTATGGAGTGAGATGCCGTGGGAGGCGGTGTTGTGGGATGCACCCATTGCGGCAAACACATGTCTGGCATCCCTAATTGGGCCACAATGAGGCATCCCTAATTGGGCCACAATGGAGGTGCCGGACATGAATTTGGGGTGTACCGATGGAGATACTCTTACTGCTGGGTGGTTAGAGCTAGCTTTTGATGTCAATGGGGTATTTAAACCGGGTTGCGAAGGATTAGATGCCAACCTGGTGGAAAGTGCAAAATTTCAGTAGAGTTGGTGGTTTGCGCAACAAAATGTCCTAAGCGCGGTGGAAACTGCAATTCCCTCCAGCTAAGCTATAGGCAGCGGACTAGCTTGTTAACTGCTTACGTCCGTGCAGAAAATTAGGTCAATTTTAAAACAGGCCCATGTACCAGCTTTATAGAAAGCGCCAAGGTTTTGTTTCTGCTCAAAAAAAAAAAACCAAGGTTTTGTTACACTGGTTGCACTGTACTATGACAGACAGCACACAAAGTGACAAAGGAGCCGCACTTGACAATTTATATATGCAGAGTTTGGGAGGTCTTGGTTGTTTAAGTTCGGAAAATGAAGTGGTGATCAGGACATGAAGCAGAGATATATAATTGCCAAACTGGACAAGCAAATGGATGACTATAATAACACGATCACCATTGGTTCGACCGCATGATTGTCTTTCATTGCAGAACGGAATCTGAAATAACGGAAAAGTAATCAAAGCAGGAGCTGCCCGTGATTCCCGACTGTACGGCACAGTTCTGGCTTAAACTGTAGGCAAACAAGTACCGTACCGTCAGGTCGAGTCGAGGAGCTCCTTTTGTTTAGTGGATTATCGACTACACTGTGGAATTCTCCCATCCCCGCAAATTAAGCACGTACTGACCGACATACTTGTGCAAAGACACGGTAGGGTACTCAACGTACGGATAAAGTTAGCACTGCCTCCTGCAGTTTCAACACAGCATGCCGCTCGATCGGGCTTGTCTAAAATATCACATGCATGCAAGTCCTTTATTTATTTTTGCCCCTTCAATCCATGATACATAAGGGAAACGCCTGCACCGACGCTTTTAGCTAAAATTAAAGTAGGAAGTTTGAAGAATTCGGTGAAGAACACGATAGGCCGGTAGACGACCAAGTCGGAGCAAGTTGCATGCATGCATCTCGATCGCTCTGGTCTGCTCATACAGCGGAGGACGACTTCCCGGCCCGCTGCTTCTACAAGCGTATGGGTCCTTTCTACGACATGAGCTCTGCTACGCAGGAGGCAGAATTGAGCTTTGCTCGCGGGTCTAGGGATGCAGAAGAAATATATAATCCTCTTAAGCTTGATGCATAGACTGTCCCCCACAAAAAAAAAACATAGACTGTCTCACGCGGGATCAAAATGCATGTGGAACGTCTAAGAGAGTTTTATTTTATTTTTAACGAACTCATAAATTTATATCAGCACAATGTAGCTGCCAAAAGAAAAGAAAAGTTGCTTTTCTGGCCAACAACAAAAGTAGCTCCCTGTAATAGCTGTACGAAATGATATCTGGACCGTACGTACGGCACCATCGAAGCACGCACTGAACAAGTGCAACTTGCACGGCGAGTGGGCGATCCCCGCCGCCCGTTCACTCGTGTCGGGCCTTTCGCGTCATACCTGCAGAGGAGTTTGCGCTTTCTGCACCCGGTTAAACAACAGTCATATCCTGCCATTGATCACTAGCTACCATGTTCTTGGATCCATTATCCGACTCTCCGCGAACGGGATCTTGCATGATCGCGTCGGGAGCCGGCCGTGCAACTTTCCGATCGAGGCCGTGTTCTTGGCCAGATGGAGTTGCTAGTCGTGCCATGGCAGTGTTCGTAGGTTGGTGTAGGCCGGTAACCGTGTCGTCGACTCAACGGATACCTAACTGCTTGTATCTGCTTTCACTGACAAATGGGGCCAACGGCGTGGTAGTGGCCAGTGTTTACGTAACGACGGGTGAGATAGGGCGGCCCACATGTCATGCTCATCTTCCACCTTTGATCTTTGTCTAATCCACGAGTAGAGGGATGCAGCGGAAGGCCGGAGACCGGAGGAGCCATCCGGCGCAAGTAGGGGGTGCTCCGGCAGCTGCAAGCAAGGTAGCTCGGGCTAAATTAGGTGGATGGTGCGGGGTGGAGCTCGGCCGGAGGCCACCGCGGCGCCTGCTGGAGTCAACGACATCAGATGATGCGAGAAGGCGCCTCCTCCTACGGTTGCTCGGCCCCCACACTGGCTACCGGGACGAACGGGGTCTCCGATCCCTTTAGACTTTAATTAATTTCCTCCATTGATTTGAGCTAGCAAATCCCCACAGATTAAATGATCGATACTGCTTTGGCAACTACGTATGACAAGCTAGCTAGCTGTAGTCAACCAATCAATTGGAGGCACTGGAGCAGAGCACCAATTTGACGCCATTGTAGTACGTTGTGCTACCTACAGCACCGGGGACATGGAGGACCTCGAGCCGTGCATAGCAGGGCCATGAGCAGTGCGTGGCTAGCTGTAGCTCGGTGGTGCGCGGCCGATGTCGGCCAGCAGGGCAGGCCCGAGCGGCGGTGACGACGGGTAATGGTGGTGAAAGTGAGAGAGATTGATACGCATTTTGAAGTCCCTCTCCCCCTTTCGCCCCCCGCGTCGCCTCCCCGAGTGAGGCGACCGGGGCTCTCTCCCCGCCCCTCTCCAGCCACCCTCCCCCTTCCTGCCCCCTCTCGCCGCCGTCGGCAGCCGCCTCCGGGTGTTGCCCGTGAGGTGCCGGCGGCGACGGGATTGTCCTTCCCTACGCGTGGCGGTACCCTGATTCGGGCGAGCGAGGCTGGCGGCGCGGTGCAGCTCGGCGGGCAGCGGTCCGGCGGCGACTCGACGGGCCCCGGGTGGATGCTAGGCGACGGCGCCGCTACTTGGCGGTAGGGCACGGCTACAGCAGCCGGCGGCGTCCGGAGCCCGCTCGGCCCAGATCTGGGCCCCTTTGGGCCCGATCTGGGTTGGGCTGGGCTGGCAGCGTGGTGCTCTTAGAGGTACGGTCGGGGCATCGTCGGGACAAGGTTGGTGGCGGCGTTGCGGCTAGCCTACTGCAGCGTGGCGGCGGGGGCTTTGCGGGCCCAGGATGGGCTCGGCCGGGCCAGGTGGGCCTGGTATGACCTTGCTGCCGCGTCCGGTCGGTTACCGCGAAAGTGGTGGAGGTTGTTCCTATAGCTGGCCATCGGGCCGGCACGGCACGGCACGGCACGCTCCGCCGCCGGCACGGCACGGATGCGGCACGGCTCCAATCGTGCCGTGCCGTGCCGGCACGCGGGCTTCAACTCCGGTCGGGGCACGCCACGGTGAGCACGGCGGCGGCACGGCGGCACGGCACGGCCGGCCCGGTTTCTCCTCCACCTCCGGTGTCTCCTCCACGGCGGCGGCGACGGCTTCTCCTCCATCTCCGGCATCTCCTCCACCTCCGGCGTCTCCTCCACGGCAGCGGCGCCGGCTTCTCCTCCTTCTCCGGCGTCCCCTCGATACCGTCCATGGTCCGCGGCGGCGGCGGCGGCCTCGCCGGAGACGGGAGAGGCGGAAGAGGAGCGGCCTCGCCGTAGTCGGGAACGGTGGCGGCGGCACGATTAAGGCATGGTTGCTAATCGTGCCGTGCCGTGCCAGCCCGCGTGCCTCGAGACGAGGTTGGGCACGGGCACGCTGCGTGCCGGGCCGTGGCACGGCACGATTAACACGGGCCGGGCCATGCTTGGGCCGGGCCAAAAGTTCCGTGCCTCGGGCCGGCCCGTTTAGCACGGCCCGTTTGGCCAGCTATAGTTGTTCCCTCCCGCCGGCTGTGGTGCTGCCGCCCGAGTCCTGTTTTGTTCCGGTCTCATCCTCTAGGCCTCGTGTCGGTGTTCACAGAGAGACGGCGAAGAGGTCCTCAAGACCGGAGTGGCGCATGCTAGTGGGTGACAAGCTGGGTGGAGCACCAAGGATCGTCCGGGTTGTGGTTTTTTGGGGGTCGGGAGAAATCCTTGTCGACTCTCCGGTCGACACCGACGTGGTGACGCCTACGGGTGTTGCCGGTCCTTCTTGAAGGGCGTCTGGTGTACCCCTTCCCCACTTCCCTCTGCTTATCGGGGGAAACCCTAGGACTAGTCCAGGCAGCAGCGTCGTCATCGTCGCTTTCCTTCCTGAAGGAGTTGCTTGATACGCGGCGATTTGGAGTGCTAGGCACGTGGTGGGAATCCTTCGGAGAGGGCGCAACGGTTGCGAGGCTTCTTTGTTTTTCGTCGATCTGCCTTTGTTGGCTTTTGTTTCTCTTACCTTCTTCTTATTTTCTTTTGGGCTTTGTTTGTGTTGTGGCCCCAGCGGTATCGGTGTGTATGACTTGGGGCATTTGTTTTATTTATAAAGCGGTGCGAAATCCTGTTTCGTATGAAAGTGAGAGAGATTAGAGATGGATATGACAAGTGGGCCCTTGTTGTCAGTGAGAGTAGCATGCAATCCCGGTCAGGTTCGCTGTTTCCGATGTGCCAAACAGATGTAGGGTTGAAAATAGACAGGGATTTAATAGTTTAGAGTGTCAATTTTAGGTATTCAAAGTACAGGGTTTGATTTAGCTTTCATCTACGACTTCAGATTTGTTTTGGACTTTTTCCACCGATTAATAAAGGTTGCTAGTATTACTGTAAAAAAAAACTCATCCCGCCTTGGTCAGCTTGGAAAACTAGTTACTTGGTTTGACTGACTAATCTCCACAGCGTGTGGTGCATCCATGTAACAACAGTTTCGTGCCGCTATGATTTCCCAAGTACACGTTGCAAAGGACGAACTGGCTAGTTTAGTTAATTGTTAGCTGTGCTTCAAAGGCTGGTTAGAAGAGCCGGCTATATGTACTTTCTCCGTTTTTTTAATATAAGATGTTTTAACCTTTTTCCACGTGCACATACATATAAATGTATGTAGACACATTATTGTGTTCATACACACTCATTTTAGTATGCACCTAGACAATATGTGTTACCATGGCTATGCTTAGTAACGCCCGAGCTTGTAATTAAGTCCAACATGCATGCAAGGCTTGCGTTGCAAATTTGCGTGCAGCGAGGGGTAGATAACATCCACGAGCTCATGGCATCCTCGATAGATGGACGTCCTCCACGTACTTGAATTCATGTTGAGGCACGCCATGTGCGCCTGCGTGGAAGAATGGCCTAGAGTCCTTGACGTGTGTGGAATGTCCTCCAAGCTAGCTTCGCCATTCCCGGGAAAAAAAAAACTAGCTTCGCCATTGGTTCTGGCCGAACCTAACGTGCTTCGTCGAATTGGCTAGCTAGCTATAGATAGCACGGGAAGAAGAAACGTGCGGATAAAACTGAGCCGTACGTACCGGTCGTACCTTCTGCCAAACCAGTGTCTCCTTCCCGTCGCATTTTTTCCGATCGACTGGCATGTGTGATGTGTTGACTAACAAGACCATGGTCGTTAAGCGGATTATCAGTTGACTACTCTCTCCGTTCCATAATGTAAGATGTCCTATCTAACTCACATGCTGGCTAGACGCAAACCCAAATAAATGTACATACACATTAAAATATGTTCACATAAATTTAGATACATTTAAATGTGGACAAAACCTAAAACATTTTATATTTAGCAACGGAGGGAGTACTTGACTTAACTTGTAAATTTGCATGTGCAATGCATGTAATATCAACTGAGTAATATCGAATTTGGTCAAATATTGTATGTGATTTTATAAAAATGCTTGCATGTTGGAAATTTTTTGTCCAGATACCACAAAAAAAATTGATAATCCTTACACGAATTAATTCCTTAGTCCAAATGCATGCCTAGCCTTGCAGCAAATGGAAGACAAATATGTATATTGCAGCAAATGAAAGGCAAGCGCGTTACACATTTTCCTGTGTGGATATGAAAATGTGTATATTACAACTAATGTTGACTCAGCACATAATCAAAAAGTTCATACTGCTCAAATTCATGTAATCAAAGGAAGCTCTAAGCTCAATGATGCATGCACTGTGCAAAGACTTGCTTGTATCATATTATAGACATACATGAGACAAACTTCCATCAAATGAAACATGTACTGGTGGTAGTTCATAGTTGTTACTCCACAAAACTTGGACAATCTTTTCCCGCTTACATTGTGTTACATATATATTAGCTAAACATGTTTTATGGAATTCTGTCAGCCATTGCAGCACCATTTGAAACGCCAATTAGAAATGAAGCCTAGGAGCATGCTCCTATTTAAATAAAAAGCAATCTAAATGTGCACACATGTACATATCTATCGGAAATTCGTATTGGCACCCGGGAGCATATGCTCCCGGTATTTTCAAAAAAAAATCCAGAAATGAAAACTTATCAAAAAAATCCAAAAAAATCATGCACCTACCTGATCATGGTACGCACCATCATGTGAAATTTCGCACCGAAATGTCACAGTATGCGCCCTGGAAAAAAAAAATTCTGACAAGAAATTCAAATTTTCGGATCTCATTTCCTGTCAGAAATTTGTCATTTTTGCCCAGTGCGCATATGATGACATTTCGGTGCGAAATTTAACACGACGGTGCGCACCATGCTCGGGTACGTGCATGGTTTTTTCCAGATGTTTTTGATAAGTTTTCAATTTTTGAATATTTTTTGAAAATACCGGGAGCATATGCTCCCGGGAGCCAAAACGCCATTCTCCATATCTATGTCCTATATTATGTGCACACATATCGCCCATTGTAACTGTAATAATACCCATTAGTAGCAGCATCCAAGATGTTGCCACTTTACATGCATATAAAAGATGGAACATATTCCACGTAAAAAAAAAGATGGAACATATTAAAGATGCTCGGGAACCAGGAGATAAGCTACTGAAAGTTCCCTCTGATATTGTAAATAAAAGAATCTATCTTCCCCCCAAATATTTAAACTACACATACGTGTAATCTAGAATCGGGGTTCACTTTGAAATCACAACAAACTAATCAACCCGCTGAGCCCCAGATAGTGAAGAACGATGTTCACTGTCCTTAAAAAGATTACAAACATTATGCTCACAAAAATGAAGAGAATAAACACAAATTTTCAATTGACAGATATGTATTTTGGGAAATACTGTCATACTATATCGTCCGGTAACCTAGATATATTATCTTATGAAATCCCGTCTCCGAGTTTGATAAGGATCAACGTGATCCAAAAGGGTTTTAGGCCCAATCTTTCACGGCGAACCGAGAACAGCAACGTTGGATCGATGGAATCAACCCCACGCGATGCGCAAACAACAGATCAAAACGATCAGCAATCATAAACCAGCAATACCTCGATACGGCGACCCATCTTGGGACGAACCTCACGATACTTTTAATCTCAAATTCTTATCTAGGGATACATGGCGGCTGCCGAACCCTTTATATGGGTGACTCAAAACCTAACTCGGTTGGACAGGCCCAAACCGAACCTAAACAAACTCAAACCGGCTGAACCCAAACATGGTTCGAACCAACTAAAAACAAAACACACGAAAATAAAATAGCATACTACGTGGAACACCTCAACCTCCATGACATGCCTCTAACTTGGCGGAGTCCTGAACGTGGGCTTCACCTCATCTTCTGGAGGGATGGCAAAACTGAAAGCTCCAATAGTGAGAATAAATGGAGGCGGTGGTGCAATGGTAGAAATAGGTATTCTCCCCTCATCATCCCCCCAACTTGAGAGGAAACCGTCCTCGGTTTCAGCTTGACACTTGGAACCTTCTTCTTCACAGCGACGACATTCACTTTGATATCCTCGTCACACATAGGCTGCAGCACATGACGCTTCCCTTTATGCCACAAGGAATACACATTGGTACGCCCATTATGAACAGAATGTCGAGAAAACTGCCACGGTCGGCCTAAAAGCACGTGACATGCATCCATAGGCAATACATCGCAGACCACCATGTCCTCATAATCACCTACAGAAATTTTCAGACGCGCCTTATGTGTTACCTTCAGCTTGCCTGAATTATACAACCACTCAACACAATGTGGCTGCGGATGCTTCCATGTAGGTAAAGACAACGAATCAACCAAGCTCTTGCTGACGATATTGGTGTAGCTGCCACCATCCACAATCAGCTTGCAACTGGTATCCTTGACAGTGCATTGGGTCTGAAAAATATTCCAGCGCTGCCCTTGTCCCTCTATGCGGTCTTCTGGCACACGCTGCACCATCAAACTTTTGCAATTAGGAGCAGCATCCTCAGGATACACATCAACCTTGTTGTCATCAGAGTTCTCACTAGACGGCTCATCAATATTCTCCTCATCGCTAGCAGAAATATAGCCATCTTGTGTGAGCATCACCCTCTTAGCATTAGGGCATTCACGCCTCATGTGTCCTCGGCCTCCACAAGTAAAACACTCAATGTGTGTTGTGGACTGCGTACTAGAAGCAGCTTTGGACACTCCAGATTTTGGCACCTCGAGAGAAATATTATTGGAGCGTGTAGAAGGTGTCGGCTTAACACTAGGACCAGCAGCCTCACTATTGGAACGACGCCATGTAGGTACAGGGGCTGTAGCTTGACGTCGTTTGAGTTGTTGCTCCGCACGCTCAGCTTGGTGCACAAGGTCCTGAAGACTATAGTAGATGACCATCTCCACACGATCTTGCACCTCAATATTCAGACCATTGAAAAACCGAGACATCGTGGCCTCCGGGTCCTCCGTTGTGCCTGTACGTATCATCAACAACTCCATCTCTTTATAATACTCATCCACGGATTTTATACCTTGAGTAAGCTGCTGTAATTTATTGTACATCTCTCGCTTGTAATGCTCAGGAACGAAACGGCGTCGCATGAGTTCTTTCATACCTCTCCACGACGTTGGGCGATTGTGCATACGCAAAATTTGGCTCCACCAAATCAGTACATAACCAGAGAACTCAATAGCTGCAAGTTGAAGTTTTTTCTCCTCAGTGTAATGGTGGGCTGCAAAAATATGATTCACACATCTCCCACTCCAAATAATCCTCGGGACTGCCCGCGCCGGAGAAAGGTGGTATGGAAATTTTGACACGTCCAATACCATCATCCAAGGGAATACGTGCAGCCTGTCCAACACGAACTGCGGCGGGACGAGCATCAAAAGTGCGTTGTTGGGGTGCATATCCAGCATCATCCTCCAAATCAGCATCAACGCCACGAAGTGCCGGTGCCGCAGGACGGCGACGACCATCAGCTAGTCCATCACGCCGTGGTAGCGCATCCTGTAATGTATCAGCAGTAGGGGGCTCCGTACGGCGCGGATTTATGAGGTTATCCGTCAAGGCATCGAGCCTAGTGGTGATGTCCTCAAATTTGCTGTTTAACCTCTCCTCCAAAGCATCTGTACAATCCTTAATGTAAATGCAGGTTTTGTCAAACCCCTCACGAACATTGGCAGGAAGATCATCAGCATAAACCGGAAGAGGGACCTCCTTCGGCTTAGGTGCGCCAGCAGCAGCAGCAGAATTCTCAGCAAACTCTGACGCAGACATCTCAGCAGAAACAACAGATCACAGCTTGAACAGAAGCTTGAAGACTGGACGGCGGAAACAATGATCGCAGCGCAAACGCCGTCGATGGTCGCGTGACAAGGGAAGCTCCAGGTCGCGGCAGCTTGTCCAGGTTGCGAGCAAAACAATCTCGTTGATCTCGATGTAGCAAGCTGAATCCAATAGGTACACTTGATGGTAATTAAATCTCCTTGGAAAACGTGTCCAAGTAGTACTCCAATACGATCAAGTAGTACTCCAGTACGTGGACGAGCGATCGCTAGTAGCCTTCGGTAGAGAAACCTAGGACACCACACGGACAGATCGTGGCGGCGGCAGGGACTCCAAAACCTTCTCGATTACCAAGAGCAGATCGTGAGCAGATCGACTCGGACAGATCGGAAGCAGCCTCTCCACGATCTCAATCTTCCGATCAACAGAACCGGTGTCTCGGCGCAGTAGCCTCCGGTAGAACTACTCCAGCAGATCAAACTCAGCAGATAAATCTTAAAACTCAGCAGATAAATCTTAGACGAAATCGCCGTGAGAAACCCGACGAATCTGATACCAAGATGATAAGGATCAACGTGATCCAAAAGGGTTTTAGGCCCAATCTTTCACGGCGAACCAAGAATAGCAACGTTGGATCGATGGAATCAACCCCACGCGATGCGCAAACAACAGATCAAAACGATCAGCAATCATAAACCAGCAATACCTCGATATGGCGACCCATCTTGGGACGAACCTCACGATACTTTTAATCTCAAATTCTTGTCTAGGGATACATGGCGGCTGCCGAACCCTTTATATGGGTGACTCAAAACCTAACTCGGTTGGACAGGCCCAAACCGAACCTAAAACAAACTCAAACTGGCTGAACCCAAACATGGTTCGAACCAACTAAAAACAAAACACACGAAAATAAAATAGCATACTACGTGGAACACCTCAACCTCCATGACATGCCTCTAACTTGGCGGAGTCCTGAACGTGGGCTTCACCTCATCTTCTGGAGGGATGGCAAAACTGAAAGCTCCAATAGTGAGACTAAATGGAGGCGGTGGTGCAATGGTAGAAATAGGTATTCTCCCCTCATCAGAGTTCGCATGGTGTACGCGGTCAACCGCGTCTGTCCCGACTTTCTAGAGGCTCTGGGCGAACTAAAAGACGGGCCCTTCCAATAATAGTATAGTAAGTAAAAATCACATGTATATAGATGTAATGATTTCATTTAAATTGAGTAGCTACATGTACTTAGGGGGCCATTGCCCCCCCCCCCCCCCCGGCCTAAGATTGTTTTAGCTAAAATCTTTTTATGTTTGGAATTCTTTACTACAAATCCCATTTTTTTGATGCTCGATTTTGACAACTAATATATACTAAATTATATGGATTGAGAATTTATAAATGGTAACGTCGGATTCGTCTTGCGAAATTCTTTCGTTTCATATATCATTATAGTGGTTGACTTGCGAAATTTAAGTGCGGCTTATAATTTAGGACAGAGGGGTATTTCGAAGATCTGAAATCAGTCACATCCACGAATTTGCTACTTTTGTGTAGCTCTAATTTGGAATTATTTAAAATTTGCACGTTAATGAGATACATCATTGATAACTTGCAGCATTTTTTTCGGATTTTTGTAAAAGTTACAAGTACAATATTTATTTATTTAAAATGGAGTGATCACTCTAACTCGAGAGGTATAAATCTGCCGTTCTTATGTTCTTGGGGGAAAAATGTACTATAAAACGTCTAGTGGCAGGATATATAACCACCCTTGTAGCCACTCAACCGGCGAAAAACAACAGTAGCCTCGGCGACGATATCCCTAGAAGCTAGCTAGATATTGTCTCTTTGTTTGTAGTCTTTTCCCCGCAGCTACATGAGGTTTGTACGGGTGCAAGAGAGATTTTTCCTCCTTACGAGCTCACTTTTTGTATCCACACAATGTTCTACTCCCTTTGTTTCCTAGTATAACATGTTTTAGAAAATTTTCCGATTCACATTTATTTAGACAGGTTTACCGTGTGTATACACTCATTTTGATCCACATGGACATGTGAAACGATTAAAACAATTTATATTTAGAAACCGAGTGAATAGTTGCCAAAGAAATAAAAAGCAGCTCACTGTGATAGCCGTACGGCATGATACCTCGCCCGTACGGCGACCATCGAAGCACGCACTGAAGAGATGCAACTTGCATGGCAAGTGGCGATCAGTGCCGTACGAACTGTACTCCGGTGGGTGTGGTGCGCCGGTCCCGGCTGGACCCGGACGACCTGGCTGCGGGCTCCGGCCGCCGTCGTGGGGGTCGTCCCACGTGGACGTGCATGGCTCAACAACTAGACAGACCCCGCCGCCCGTTTACTCGTGTCGGGGGTTCCTTCCTTTCGAGTCATCCGTCCACCGGTTAAACAACAGTGGCATCGATCGGAGATGACTAGCGTTCCATCCATTCTGAGCGCAGCGCAGCGTATCCGAGTGACCATGGACGAGATCTAGCAGAGCGCATGCATGATCGCCTCGGGAGCCTTTCCGAGGCCGAGGTGTGGGTCACATGGAGTGGCTGGGAGACTGTGCAAATGCCCAGGACTTTCTGCAAGCGAACACACCACGTGGACGCATCATGGATTCATGGATAGACCGATCTCGCCGTCTCCGGCTCGAGTGGGTGCGGCGCCCGTGACTGGCACCCATGCAAGCGGCCATAGGACAGCAGTGGCCTAGCTCTCGTAGGTTGGTGTAGGCCGGTAACCGTGTCGCTGTCTCACCGGATATCCCCCTATGCTGCTTGTATCTACTTTCACGAAACAATATAGTGCATCTGAGCTTCACAACTTCGGAGAGGGACACCTTTTACTTCTTTTCCTCAGGGATTGTTTGGTTCAAACGCAAAGTTAAAGAATAATTTGGACATAGGAAAAAATAATTGTGACAATATTTATCCGTTTGATTGAAAAGAACCGAGTAAAGGAAAAGATGCAGAAAATTATTCTTTGGTCTCAAACTCAAAGGAAAGCACAAATATTTTACAATCTACTTGGATCTCTTTTTCAAAATCCTACTTATGAACAATGAGACCAAGATCTTTAGTGGCATGAAAACATGCTAATTATACTTTTCAAGTGTTTGAATTTGATTTGCCCATGTTTATTACTAATAGTGTGTTTTCCTTTTTATGTAAACCAAACAAAAAGTTTGCAAAATTTCTTTAATTTTCAATCCTCCATTTTGCACCTGCATTTCTATATTTTTTCCTCGGCTTTTCATATTGTTGTGTTTTTAGAATCTTGCAAACCAAATATGCCCATAACTTTCTTGTCTTCCATTTTCTCTTGGTTTCCATATTTCTTCTGCAATACATTTTCGCCTAATTTTATTGCAACACCTCTTGGTGGTAGATAAATGCAGCCTACACATACACATTCTCATTCCCTCATATATATGCATCATTCAAAATATTTTTTAGTCATAACCCTAATAAGTGGTTGACTGTTGCACCTGTTTGGACTGTCGAAAAAGTTTCAAATTGTTTATCTCGTCACAACTATACCTGGCCATGGGAAGCCCGACTGGCCCGGTCGGCCCGAAATTCCAGGGTCAGGGCTTGTCCATGGGCCGAGCCTAGGCCTAGGATTTCAGCCTGAATGTCGCAAGGGCTTGGCTGGGCTTTACACATTCTCATTCCCTCGTATGCAACATACAAAATAATTTTTATTTATAACCCTAATAAGTGGTTGACTCTTGCACCTGTTTGAACTGCCGACAAGGTTTAAAACTGTTTATCTCCTCGCAACTCATACGAGTAATTAAGTTATCCCAATAAAGTCATCGTGCTAATTAAGTTGGCATAGTAGTATGTTATAAACGATAGCAAAGAAACGACGAAGAGCGGAAAGATCAAACCAACGGGGACACGAGATTTAACGTGGAAAACCCCTCCAACAATGGAGGAGAAAAAACCACGGGCGCCAGCCAGCAATACTTCACTATATCGGGTGAGGATACAAACGCCGGGGATTTACAATGTGTGGCTTATCCCAAACCGGCGGTTTACAAGGGGTATATATGCATGGTGGTGCAAAACTCTAAGTCAGCTGCAGTCCGACTCGGAACCGATCCGTACCGTACCGCGGGGGCTACCACCCCCGCACCCCGCGAAGTGGGCAACCGGATGGCCCAAGCCTCCTGGTGACGGGCCTCCTCTTCGCTCCGAAGTTAACCTCTATCTTCATATGAATTTGGATCAACATAAAACAACACTCCACCTTTAGACAAATTCCTTCTCGTAGCAATAACGAGAACCTTCACCCTGAAACAACAAAAAGAAAACACTTTCGGTGCCAAATAGCCTCTTGGGCTAGAAAGTGATACCAACTAAGCCTGAGCATAGCTCAAACTTAGCAAACAGGAACTGGCTTAGTCACCATATCAGCAGGATTATCATGAGTGCTAATCTTGCATACCTTCAGCTTACCTTGTGCAACAAAATCACGCACATAATGGTACTTGACATCAATGTGCTTTGTTCTCTCATGGAACATCTGATCCTTAGTAAGGTAAATGACACTTTGACTGTCACAAAACAGGTTAATGCAAGCATCATCTCCACAAAGCTCACTGAACAAACCTTTCAACCAAACAGTTTTTTAACTGGTTCAGCAATAGCCATGTATTCAGCATCCGTGGTGGATTGGGCAAAAACCGGCTGTAGTGTTGCCTTCCAACTAACAGCACAACCACCAATGGTGAACACATAACCTGTAAGGGACCTCCTCTTCTCCAAATCGGTAGCAAAATCTGTATCCACATAGCCTACGAGTCCCTCACCAGACTTGCCAAACTTTAAGCAAGCATAAGACGTGCCACGGAGGTACCTGAAAATCCACTGAATAGCTTTCCAATGTTCTTTACCAGGATTAGCCCTGTATCTACTCACCAAACTCGTAGCATATGATAAACCAGGACGTGAACAGACCATAGCATACATCAAGGAACCAACAGCACTCGAATATGGAACTCGAGACATGAAATCCAAATCATCAACAGTAGTAGGACATTGAGAGGATGATAACTTAAAATGAGAAGCAATAGGAATACTAACAGACTTTGCATCATGCATGTTAAAACATGCTAACAATATGGTCTTTAAACCGTCGGTCGATCTCTCCACGTGAAAATGTTTCGTATGCTAGTACACCCTAGTCTATTGACGTACTATACGTCTACGTACAATACCTAACATGCTAACAATATGGTCTTTAACATGCTTGTTCTTTAATCATGCATGGAGGACGGAGAATACTACTACTGCTACGGATTGACAACCGTATGTAGGTGGGCTCCAAATATATCATGTTTCCCCCCTTATGATCCCTCCGGAAGTCCTCCAACTTCTCGTTAAATTTTAAATCCTTGTGAAGTAATCCATCGTTCGAAGTCAGTGTCGTCGTTGATGCCTCGATACAACCTTCGCGAGTCCCCGAACTAAGCAAAAATGACAAACATCAATAGATGATGATTATGTGATCAGTGACGGAGCCAGCCACAATGCTTGGAGGGGGCAAAATCATGTTGGAGCAGGCTAAATGGCTAGAATTGCAAAGTAAAAGTGTGAGTACTATCATGTTTATGAGGAAATTCAGATTGATTGGGTGTCCTAGCCCCTGCTCGTCCCCCTTCCTTCGTCCCTCCACGTGATTATCTTGCCACTCTTTTTTTTTGCACGGATTTGCTCAAGATTTTTCATGAAATTCGTTGCAATGAATTTGTATGGTATGCCTCCTTTACGACAGAACATTGTCATCGTGGTCCATATACATTTCGGCAAACTCACTCTATTCTATTCTCATTTTGTTGGTTGGCGATCCTTCTCCAAATACATTCCGTAGGTTTGGTTGGCGATGATAATGGGGTCATGGCTCGAAAGATTGCAAGCTTCACATAAACACTCGTTGTTCGTGATCTTCCACCTCGTGTCTCTAGTGCATTTCTTTCTCGTCATGGTTTTCTTCCCGGTCTCAACATCATGTACGACGACCTCTTCTTCCTCAGCCTCCTATTTCTTGTCTTCTTCATCTTCTTCCTTTTCTTACAGAGCAGCGATCTCGGCATTGGCATCGAAACGACCACCATGCCAGATCATTTCGGTCAAGATGGCCAAACATCCATGCTATTCACAAGCAGAAACACAATGCATATGTAAACGTCGGTTCTCATGATCATGCTTATTCACACAAACACATAGTGTCGGTTTCAATAACTCGTCGCCGCCGAAGGGCATTCCGTCAAACATGTTGCTTGTGGGCCCGCTGGCTGTGCCGCCACCATCCCTCGGCGTGTGCCAAAGAGGTGGTGACGTCCGCCGTAGACAATTTCGTCTAAGTACGACGTTGGCGCCCTCAACCGGGAAAAGTGAAGTAGGGTTTCATCTCTGCCAATTACAAGACTTGGCCGCCTAAAAAAACCGATGTGGGCATGGTTCCGCTTCTGTCCAACACTCCCAATCGGGCCCGTGGCAAGGTTGCCGGACGTAACCAATACCACTGTCGCTATTTGGCTGAAACTGGGCGACGTATTTGCGCTAAAGTGACCCACCGGAGGGCTCTTGAAAGCGTCGATGAAGATGATATTACCGCGCGTCTACATACATACGACGCACACTACAACCTAGTATAGTGACGTGCTATAGGTCTACGTACAATACCTAACATGCTAAGTTGCTAACAATATGGTCTTTAACGTGCATGGTCTTTAATCATGCATGGAGAGTGGAGAATAACAACTGCTACGGATTGACAACAGTTCAGTGTGCTGGGAAATGACAATCCGCAACTAGTTGCACCCGCAACTAGTTTTCGGATACCCCACTTCCGAGTGTCCAAAAATCGCGAAAAAAAATCATGGACATGGGTTATGTCGAACCTTCATATGGGTGTCGAAGGTTCAACATATGTTCATATGGGTGTCGAAGGTTCAACATAACCCATGTCCATGATATTGTGTACTCTCTCCGTCCGAAAATAACTGTCTTAGATTTGTCAAAAAACGGATGTATCTAGACATGAAACATGTATAGATAGATCCACTTTGGAGACACTTATTTTAAGACGGAGAGAGTATATCAGTATCGGTTCAAGGAAATTGCCAATTCCTATATTGTGCAGCACATTATGTTGTTACTAAATTTAGGGCACAATCGTAGGGCTATACTCCGTGATGGTACAATTTTTATCATCGTGAAGTTTGAACCACGGTAGAACAAACTCCCTTTACAAATTAACACGACATTTAAAATGGAATGGCTAATACTGTTTGTAGATAACATAAGAAAACAACAGATCCTCATCATTGATGCAACCATGTGTATATATAATAGTAAAAACTCCCATGTAGCCAACACCATCCACGAGACTAAATAAAAGGATGGGATCCAAAAATCATCGAAAGTCATCGAAAGTTGAAATTGTCACCACATTTTAAAGGTGGAGCAACAAGATTAACCGTCTGATCGTTTGTGAAGTGACACAAATGTGTAACCCCTGGTGTTTTGTCCCACGGTCCAAGGTGTGTAGTTGATTATGCAACTCTATCCAATGTATCTACCAATCAACTAGCCAGCGGCACATCCCACAACAGGCGTTCTAGTTTTGGACCCACACTAAATAAAATTTCAATTTTAATAGAGATGAAGCTAGCTTGAAAGGAAGGAAACGATGCAACAAACAAGGGATCAATAAAAGGGACAACATGATGCATGATGAATTCACATCATTCCAGGATCAATAAAGAAGCAAGCCATTATGTGTACTCAAATCAGCCTGGTCGAATAAATACAATCCATTTCGAGTAAAGAATTTGTAAATGCCAAAGAAGAAAAATGATGGAAGAACACCAACACTCTTACGGTACCGCGGAACCAAATATTATTAAACCTTGGAAAGGAAAAAGATGATGCAAATGCAAGATGACGCCCGGTAAATTGCACATTATTTTTGGCATGTTTTTTCTGCACGAATGTCTTACTTACTTTTTTGTATCAATTTAGAACAAAACGCACCCAAAATTTTAAGAGGTGTATGTAATCTCATCATTCTCGGGTACCCAAAGCAGTTGGCCAAATAAATACTACACCATTCCGAGTAAAGAATTTGCAAATGCCAACGATGAAAAATAATGGCAAAAGGACCTCTGCATTCTGCACAACGCATAAACTCCCACCACGTCTTCCATTATATAAGGAGCCACCATGGCCATTCCAGTACAAACGCCTCGTGTCTTCCCAGCTCAAGCGTCCCTCGCCAAGAACAAGAACCCGCCGCCCTCCGGCTCTCACCAAGAACAAGAACCCGCCGCCGTCGTTGCCGCTTCCCAGCCTCCATTTCCAAGTCTCAAGGTCTCCGTCCTCAACCGGAACAGCGGCGGAGAGTCATGAAGCGCCTGCTCAGACGGCTCTCCCGGGTGGCCGCGGCCGACGCTGCCTGCGCCGCCACCGGCGCGTACCAGCCGCTCAGGGCCGACGCCGCCGCGAAGGCCTCCTCGTCACCATCTTCTTCCTCTTTCTTCGGCGCGCGGCGGCTCGGCAGCGGCGCGCGGGTGCCGGAGGGGCACGTGCCCGTGTGCGTCGGCGAGGAGGGCGGGCCCGTGGAGCGGTTCGCCGTACGCGCGGAGCTCCTGGGCCGGCCGCCGTTCGCGGCGCTGCTCCGGCGCGCCGCGCAGGAGTACGGTTACGGCCACCCGGGCGCGCTCCGCATCCCCTGCGCCGTCGCGGACTTCCGCCGCCTCCTCCTCGGCCTCTCCGACGCCACCGACGACGACGACACGCCGTTCTACTACTAGCCCATTTCACCCTCCTTGTTCGGGGTATTTGCGCTTCTGCCACGGAGGGCGTGATTGAAAATTTGCCCCCTGGGGAAAAAGCAAATCGGTGACGAACCAGCAGAGCAAATTGCCAGCTTCTGCGGTTTTACCGATCTACCCCTGAACGGGATGCCTGTACATAGGGAGGGCTCCCGGGGTTGGTGGAGGGCAGGACAGGGATTCCGGCGCGTTTTCTCCTGCAGCTCAACAATTTTAGGATCTTCTGTCTTTTGGGAAACTATTTTCTATCTTCTGTCTTTTGGGAAACTATTTTCTCTCTTTCTTTTTCTTCTTTTTAGAGAGTTCATTCATCTAGCTAGTAGCTCTAGATCTAGCTCTGGTAGTTGCATTGGAACCTGCTGCTTCCTAGGGATTTTTGAGGTCTCGACAGCAATCATGTAAGCCGCAAGGTTAACCTCATGTTTGTGAAATGGATGATCTTGCTACTGCAAATTGAATCTTTTCCAAGATCTGGGGATGTAATGCAGCGCACTTTCATTTCTTGTACCTTCCTCTGTATGTGTGTGCTGCATCGCTAGCTCTCTCTACAATGGTGTAGTGTGGTTTGCTTGGGCTTGCCAAGCATGGCAGCTGGCTTCAGAATCACTCCCTGAAAGTAGCGAGGTTCAGCAGCTAGCTGACTGCACATACGGCTATACAGTGTGCTGCAGCAATCGATGGCCCATGAAATTAGGAGGATTCTGGAAAATATGTATTGCTGGAATTGACCAGTGTGCAGCCATCTGGATGTGTGTGTTTCGGCGAGAGCTCATGCACTGCTGTCACGGTTTCAAGTGATATTGTTCTCTCAAGCCAGGGCAGAACATTGTGAAAAAACTCCAAAACAACCGAGTGAATTGGCACAAATGCAGGCTATACTTCCAAACAACTGAGTGAATTGGCACAAGATGGATAGTGTGACCGTGCTCTCAAGCCATAGCACCAGAATCAAAACATTGTGAAGAGCTACAAAAAAAAAATTGAGTGAATTTGCAGAGAATCACATCTGAAGTAAAATTCAGTAGCGCTGTGGACACAGTAGATAACCGATCTTTTGCAATTTCTTAGTTATGATCGCTTATCTTTGCAGCATGGTAGCACCTGATACCTTCCCGTTCTCGGCCAAACATAGTGAAAGCACTGTGGGTTTTCCTTGCACCACATTGACGGATATCAACAAGAACCGGAGTAAATTAGGGTACACTTACATGGCATTGATACGTTCTATTATCGAAAACGAAAGATGATTATTCTTCTGTAGAAATTGACCCCCGGAACCTGTATTGCCACCGAAAGAGAATTCTGTGGAGCACACCCCCATGTGGCCATTATAGATGACAACTGCATGAATTGCTGTGGCTGAGCTCACGGGGACGACGATGCGTGAGGAGGAGAGAAGATTTAGCACACCATCTTACCAACACTTTACTTGCACCTGGAAGCAACTAATCCTGGCCGTTACGATATATATTCTAGCTTTCAATCAAAAAATTAATATATATTCTCGCTGGAATCATTGTGTCAGAAACCGTTAAGTACAAATGACGAAAACTTAAGACATCGTACGTCAGTACAGGTAACCGGTACTCTTTGAGCTGGAGCTGGATCTTTAGCCTGCATTATTAATTAGCATGTGGCTTCCTGCGCGTCTTTTCTGCACATTCGGGAATTTCCGGGTTTGAACAGGTGTGAAACGCATCGAGAATTAAAAAGAATTGGAGGCAGATATTTTCTTCTTCTTAATTTTATATGCAGCTAGGTCGTTAGCTGCGCTCATAATTTCTCCTTGACGAAGTATATGTACTTAGGAGTATTATATAGCACATGCCGTGTCAAAGTGTCAACACGATGCACAGCTCATATCTCCCGATATTCAATTCTACAAGCAAGATATAGTAAGTACATGTGACCTAATCAACCTCCTCCAAAGACTTGAATGCAAAACGTCACATGCCATGGCACCAGCCACCAGAGATCATCCAAAAACTCTTCCAAGAAAATGAATTTTCAGTCCAAGTCCATGAGAGAAAAGAACACCCCCTAGCTGGGAGCTACGAGCTGTGTGTGAGGTGACCGGAGTTGATGAGGACCTGCGTGCATGCATGCATGGAGCTAGAAGTAATTCGCTGCTGCCGGAGGCAGGGCACGCCATGTGCAGGCAGAGAGGAGGCAGGAAGTGAAGGCTACATTGAAAACTTGAAAGGCAGGCAGAGCGCGTGACTGTCAGGCTGAGACGACGACGACCGAAAAGGCAACGGCCACGGCGCTCCCCTCCCGGAGCTCGGACAACTGTTGCGCTCGCGCGGGCGCGGCGGCACACGTTGCATGACGCGCCACCGCGTGGCGTCGCCGCTGCACAGGTAGATCGGTTCCATGTCGGAGTAATATATCTCTCGGGGAGCGGCCTTATCTTTGGCTTGACTACGTCTACGTGAACAGTGAGCTGCAGCATGTCTGTCAGGTTCTGAATCGAAGGGATTTTGGTGCGGGGCTGCAGAACGGCAGCGACCGAGTGGGAGGCGGATTTAGCTGCGATTCAGCAACAGAGCGGTGAACAGTTCTAAATTGAATAGGGTGGGGAGGTACAAGTGCGGGTACAGTTGGAGTACCCGGAAGGGACAAGGGACAACAAGCCGGTGCGGCGGGCCTTAAGTCGCACCCGGTTTAGCTCCGACCGATGGGATCCGGGACCGCTCCTGTTCGGCCCGCCGTGCTCACTCCGTAGTACCGATCGTACGGTACCGTGCTCTGCTAGCTCGTGGTGGTGAGAGGGTCTGAGCGAGATATTGCTGTCACGGTGGAGCCCACTACTGACCTGGCACATGGAGGAGAGAGAAGTCATGATGGGATTTGGTTAACCGTTTTTGTTCTGGACTCTAACCTATTGAACCATTTCATGTCAATGAACAAATTGGGTTAACCATTAGGTTAATAGGGTTAAAAATGGTTAACCACTGGTTATTAAGGTTCAAACCATTTTGAATATTATACAACGATGGCAGATACTTGCTGAGCTCGTCTCACTCAAACGCTAGCTGCAATTGCCACAAAAGAGAAATGAACTATTCTTTTTGTTCCATTTTCATGTAGGACACTGTAAAAACACATATGCTGCACTGCTCATTGATCTATTTTTCTACAAAAACCAATCTTCAGGGAATGCTAAATCGCAGCTGGTCGTGCCGTGTATAGACTGCAGACAACAACAGAGTCAGTACACAGCTGCTCAATCAAGCTCACGTGGCAAGCTGCTCAATCTGCCGCTGCCTGCACAGCTCCAGATGCTAGTGTCTAGCGCGTGGGTGCTGCTCTTGCTCCTCCTGTCGAAAGCGCGTGCGCAAGCGAGCTGGACATACGGGGGAGTTGTCCTCCGTCCAGGAGTGTGGCAAGGGACTCGCGGCGACGCCGGCAAGATTGGGTAAGCAGTTTTCCGGCGCTCTGCGTCTGTCCCTCCCGACGCCGGCGACAAGGAGGTCCCAGGCGGCATGTCGCGGTTCTTCTAGGCCGACGGCGCGGGGTTCGGGCTCTGCCTGCTGCCGGCCAGAAAGCTTGTCCGGGAGGGCAGGCCACGCTCGGGAGGCAGAAGGGCAGCCAGGCAGCCGGTCGCCGCTCAGGCAGCCGGCGCTGACGTGCCGGAGGCGTACTTGTGCGGGAGGTGACGGGAAACCATTGGTTGATTTGGGATCGAACCTATTGAACCTAGATCGTTTTACGGTTAACCATCCGGCCCAATGGGCTATATTTTAGGTTAGGTTAACCTAACCAATGGATAAAAGGGAACCATGTCCCATCTATAGAGAGAAGGCATCAAGCATGTGATTTCAATTTGAAGAAAAATATATATAGAAAATGAGCTAGGAGGCCGGTGATTGAGTGGGACTATTTGAGCACTGAACTGTTGTCAATCCGTAGCAGTACTGCAATATTCGCCATGCATGATGAAAGATGGCTCAGAGTCTACTAAAACTGAAGACCATGAATGTTGTTAGCATGTTAGGTATTGTACGTAGACGTATGGTACTCCTACGTCACTAGACTAGGTTGTACTCCCTCCGTTCCAAATTAATTGACTCTCATTTGTTCACACATGTATGTATCTAGACATGTTACACGTATAGATACATCCACACGTGGACAAATGAAAGTCAATTAATTTGGAACGGAGGGAGTACTAGCTTGCAAAACATTTTCACGTGGGGGGATTCGGCATATCGTTTCCCTTGTCATCGTTGTGGACTTGTGTCGGGGTTTTGACGGTACTTGTCGTCACGGTCTGGTGGACGAAAACCGATCGGCCGGAGGAGGCAATCGATCATGTGATCGGTGTCGAGCGGCCGCTGCTGCCTAGCCATTTTGGGTAGCCTAGGATCATGTGATCGGTGTTGACGCGTGGCGATATATTGATTGGTCCAAAGCAAGTGCTCCATCCGTTACAAAATAACTGTCTTAGATTTGTCAAAAAGTGGATATATCTAGACATGAAACACATATATATACATTCATTTTTGGACAACTTTGAGACACTTATTTTGAGACGGAGGGAGTAGAATTTTTTCATGCAAATATATTTGCATGCAGTAAAACAAGATGAGATGACCGTTTGTGAAACCTTGACGTGCATGGAATCGCCCACTTTTCTCTTGTTAAAAACGACTCAAACGGCTTTGTGGTATTCATTCCCCGCCTCTTACTTTCACATTAAGACTAGCCATAGTGGGGAGTACCATACACTAGTATCATGCATATGATACTAGTCTATGTTCCTAGTTTCATAGTGGGTAATAACATATTTGTGGTATCATATACTAGTATATTTATTAGGTTGCACACACATCTTGTCTTGCAATCCGTTATGTTACGGTATCTACCTATGATATTACTATCATCTCTCTCCTCATTAATTGCGGTGACACGTCATTTTTTTGCTAACGTGGTATGCATGATACTATCTATGTTACTTCCACTATGGCTAGTCTAAGTCAGTTGGTCATCTGATCGATATATGGCACGGCGACATGCATGCATGTGCCAATGGATCCATGGTCTAGTTAGTCAACACCATGCCAAGCCAGTCGGGAAAATGGAACTAACGGGCAGGACCGCAGGAGATACTCGTTTGGCACAAAGGTACGTACGGGTACGGCTCTGTTTTATTGGCACGTTTCTTCTTCCCGTGCTAGGGCCAATTCGACCATGCACGTTGAGTTCTGCCAGAACCAATGGCGCCGGTGCTAGCTCGCTTGGAGGACTAACGCCATGCACGTCGAGGCCACTCCACCATGCAGCCGCACATGGCGTGCCCCAAATGGACGATCAAAGTATGTGGAGGACGATTTACACTACAGTGGGATGAAGTGAATGTTGTCTGTCCTCGCTGCACGCACATTCGCAACGCGACCTAATTCAAAATCGGGGCAACAACACAAAGTGCAATAGTACTCCAGTACGCGGTGAAAAAAAAAACATTTTTCTTGTTTTAAAAGGTTTTAGCTAGAAAAAA
Source organism: Poa pratensis (assembly GCA_947311845.1). Taxonomy (NCBI): domain Eukaryota; kingdom Viridiplantae; phylum Streptophyta; class Magnoliopsida; order Poales; family Poaceae; genus Poa; species Poa pratensis. Next base: position 13,102,845 of record CAMZMU010000078.1, read on the forward strand.
GATGGAACGGATCCGAGTATAACAAATCCATCATCTTTGATAACTCATTAGCAGCACCAAGCTTGTACCATGCGAACTTAATTTGCTCATATACATGTTATGTACATACTAGGGGATAAGCGCGGACTTCGCCGCGCCCGTGGACTTCAACGAATTGTAGTTTTTTTAGAGGGTTTTAATTTGAAATTTGGTGGAATTACTCGGTTTCGAATTCTGTTAAATCTCGCAAAAATGGGCGTTTTCGAAGAGAATTTGAAAATTTGTAGTATTTGAACTTAAATTTTGATCGTATGGCGTAATCATTGAATTATTCGGATTTGAATTCTTCTAGTGCTCGCAAAAATGGTTGAATTTGGAGGGAATTTTAAAATTTGAGGTATTCAAATTTAAATTTTGATCGTACGGCGTAGTTAGCTAGCATTTTTTTTAACCATTTTGATATATTTTTAATATTTTCTGCCGAATATATTTGAAGTTATTGAATTTGCAATTTTTAATTTTTTTAAGAGTTGTTTAAATAATATGGACGGGAAAAAGGAAAGGGGGGGGGGGGAATGTGAAAGCAAAAAAAAAATCACAAAAAATCTGACAGGTGGGCCCCCTGTGACGTCGTGATGACGTCACAGGGGAAGATCTGGCCGGGACGGCCGCGGCGGCGCCGTGGTCGCCGGCGACGCTCCGGCGCGTTCCAGGACGCGCGCGTGGGCTCGTCGCGGCGCGTCTGGAGGTGGCGGCGCCGCCGCCGTTTGGTCGCCGGAACGGCGCCGGCGGGCGTTGGACGCGGCGGCGGATGCAAACCACGGCGGCGGTGATTCCGCGGCGCACGTAGCGCCGCAGGACGCAGGGCTTGGAGAGGAGGCGGAGGAGACGGTGGCGCATCTCGTCGTGGGGAGGAATATGGAAGAGGAGGTCCGTGGAGGCGGCGGAGCGCGGCGGCGGCCGCCGGTGGCGCGTCGGTCGCGGGAGAGAGAGAGGGAGAGGGAGGCCTCGCTGTGTTTTTACACGGGAGTCCTCCATGTTTTCGTAATTGCAATCTAGTTCTTAGCGGGAGGGCGTATGTAATTTTTTTTTGTCGGATTCATGCGAATATGCAAAAGTGGGAGGGCTTCTTTGCAAAATGACATGTCAACCGGGTGGGCGACCGTCTGCGCGCCGGGCGACCGGGGAGTGACCGGGTGACGTGGCGCAACCTGATTGGCCAAAAATCAGCGTGTACAGTAACTCGCGGGAATGGAGGCGGCGAGGTCGAATCCTGACCGTCCGTCCCGCAGATCGGACGGCCAGGGATTGCCGGCGACGTGGAGGGCCTGAAATGCAGCGGTTTCTTCCGTCTTTTATATATAGTGTAATCTGCATATTTTCGTTCAATAAGTACATTTTATGGTAGGCTACACAAAATCATGGATCTGAAAAGGGTGAAAAGGAACTAATATTACTTGGTAGATTTGTCTTTTTGTGCAAATCATGTATGAAAACATTTTTCTCCGAAAGTTTGGGCGTACACATTAGACATGCATACGTACTTGTATGATTTTTTTTCCAGAATTTTCTGATATGAAAAATTAAACTTTTCGTGTTTTAAAAATCAGGAGCACCAGAGCTCCGGATGAAGAAGTGTTTTTCGGATCTATTAAACCCTATATCCTTTTGAAATGTCTCACGCATGTGGGAGCAGCTAAACCTTTTCCACAACTCAAAAAGGAGTAAAAGCCAACCACCCATCAGAGTTACAACCCAACATCATTTTGAACTTTTGGATGTCATGGAAGTAGGATGTTTAACCACACATATAGCTTCCACCAAGATGGGTGACAAATGTTAGAATAGTCACCATTCAAGAAGAAATAGATAAAACCAGAGAGAAGGTAAAGAGAGTGAATTGAAGGGATAAGTAAAAGGGAGTTCCTTGAGTGTGACTTCTAATGTTTTTTTTCTTTTTCTTTGATCTCCTTAGAAAAAGATTTATCATCACTTTTATATCAGTTTGGCCATGTGGTGTTAAAATTATACATGCATATGGGCCGGCTGATTGTTTGAAGCTTTACATGTTGACCTTGCCTGTCTAAAACCTAGCCGTGGTACACTATCGACTCTTCAAGCCACCCTTCTCGACGGACCACTAACTGTAAAACTACCCCTTCATTTTAAAATAGTTGATATAATTTTTTTAAAAATATAGATGTGCCTAGACGTGTTTTAGTATATAGAGATACATGCATATTTAAAAAAAATCAGCATTAAATATCTGTAGACGGATGGAGTAGTAGCTAGTTACTCCGTTCTGACCTATACTTTGAAAAATGAAAATGAGAGCGACATGAACTGAAACTGTGGTTAGACGGATCCACCGATTAGGTGAATAATGCATGGGGGTTGGCAGTTCAGTAAATTGACCGCAAGAGCAAATATTTGTTGGACGCCTGTTCCACCTAAACCGTACGCGTCACCGTACATGTAATCGTACGACGAGGTCATCACAAGGATACGCTTGCTCCTACTACCCACTGCTTTTGAACAAGGTATGACACAATCACACAGGTCACGGAGAAGAGAACGTACTGGCATCTTGCAGTCTCCCAGCTACTCCATGTGAGCGAGACCTCGGCCTCGGAACTTCCCGAGGCGATCATGCATGCGCTCTGCTAGATCTCGTCCATGGAGAGTCGGATCCGGTGCCCTCCAACGAAGCCTCCAGCCAGCTCGCGTCGCGTGGCCCCAAGACGAGCGCACCAGAGAACGAGCCAGTGGCTCAGTGGTAGCGTTCGGCGGTGGCCAGCTACCCATCGCGAGTTCGATCCCTGGGATCGACTCGCGGTGTCTCACGGGGTTTTTAGCAGCCAGGCACTGGTTGTTCCCAGGAGCTCTTCTGCCTCACGTCTATGTATCACAGGCGAGATTGACGTGTCCGTCGGTCACCGAATCACTAGTCTTCGGCCAAGTCTCTCAGTACGTAGTTCTGGGTTATAGGATGTAGGTCTAGTTTAGATACATAGATGGGGTGTGCGTGTGGTGTGTGTTTCCTGTGTGTCCGAACAGGTAATACAGCTTGTAATCCCAGAGAGGCACTAAAAAAAAAAGACGAGCGCACCACACCTAACCGGAGTACACTTCGTACGCGACTTTGCCGTCCAAGTTGCACTTGTTCAGTGCGTGCTTCGATGGTTGCCGTACGCGCGAGATATCATGCCGTACGTAGAGCTGATTCAGTCACTTACTCCTGCCCTCCGATCGTGCTGATAGTACTTCTTTTTCTTTGGCAAACTACTAGCAGTAAATACGTACATTGTGCTGATATAAATATTGAGTTCGTAGTAAAAAAGCGAAAACTATCCTGCCCTCAATTCTCATGGAAACCTTATCTAGGCTTCACGCTTGCATTAGCCCATAATCATATCTTAACACTTCGTAGTTTTTTTTAGATAAAGAATGTATATTAATATCGCGGAGATACAAATTACACCCAGCCTCTGCAACTTCGTACTACATTCTACATTTCTCTATCGAGTTACCTTGGATACTTACTTTATAGTTTTGTACTCGAGATGTTTCAATCAAATTCCTTGTTAGATTGCAAATATTGTACATGTTTAAGTATGTGTACTAAGAATAAACAAACAGTACACACGTAAACGCACTATAAAACATCAGATGATCACACAAGGGAAATATGTGGAGTCAATGTTTATACACGCGATTTTATTTAGATTTCGCGTGAAATTCCTTTTACAAAACATTATCCATTAAACAACACTAAAAAAGAAGACAACTTTGTGATGAAACATACAATTCAATGCGAAGATGATTTCCATATTTAAAATACAGTATAGTGACATTACTTATACGTAGAAAATTTGTTTAAGATATTATATGGTCGATACATAACGAACATTTAAATCGAGATGATCTATGTCAAAATAAAAAAGTTCAATATAAATAAATGACAATGGTACTTTATAATTTGCCATATAACCGCAAAAAATTGGACCAATGACCAAATGAAGAGAGCGAATGCGTCTTTAAATGGGAACATGGTCGATTATCGACTCCTTTTCCCTCGTTATGTGTTAGGGTCTTGCGAACATGTGCTTTGTAGACTGCTGGCAGAGGTTATTGCTCGTCCGTGACACCACTTCAGACGGCAAAGTCTACCGCCGACACAGACCGATGGAAAGTAGATCAAGCTACGGCCTGGTCAAAACAAAATTTTGTGATGACAATTACATCACTTGATATGACGAGAGTGGTGAGTTGGAGGGACTAAAGTTAGAGAATTTCTTTATTATGTTATTGAGTAGATCATTTTGATAAACTAGTATTTATATTTTGTCTATTGTAGAACAGATACAGGAGCGGTATTGTTAAATTGTTCATTGATTTTAATACTTGCGGTAGGCAATTTCTTCTACATACACTTGAAAATAAACGCCCGTTCTTAAATCGACACGGACCATAGGTGACTGAACTAATGGACACGCCCTTAGATCTACACTTCAAATAAAGTTGTTGGACACATGAGCTGATAATTTTACTACATTATTTTGAGCTTGCAAATATGATTGATTAATAATAGATGACAACTGCATTGCATGCGGCTTAGGGCATCTCCAGCCGTTCGGCCCCCTCAGGCCGAAAAACGGCGCCTTTTTGGACGGCCTGGGGGAGCGCCGACGCAATTCGGGCTCCTGGGTTCGGCGTTTTCCCAGCCGTCCCCAAACCCAGACTTGGGCCGATAAATTAAAAAAAAACCAATTGGGCGAAATTCATCGAACACGTTAAACTTAGGCGAAATTCATACTATATAGACGAATTCCGCATTGTTCATTACATAATACAAACATAAAACTTAAATTTAAACTAAAACACGGCGATCTACATGCCCAGCTGGCTGTAGAACGCCGTGTAGTCGCCGCCGTCGTCGTTGTCGTCGCTCGGCGCGCCGCCGCCGAAGGTGCTCGGCCCCGCCTCGTCGTTGTTGGCGCCGGCGCCGAACCACCCTCCGTCGTCGTCGCTGTCGTCGAGGACGATCACCTCGCCGCTCGCCTGACGAGGTGGAGTAGGAGGCCGGCGTGCGGCGGCCTGGCGACAGCAGTTGGCCGCTGCCTCGTCGAGGAGGCGCTGCTGGCGCGCAATCTCCTCCTGGGCGTGCTGGCTGCGCGACCAGGTGAAGATGAACTCGTCCGGCAGCTCCTCAGCGGCGATGGGCGGCGCGGCGTCCTGCAGGGAGGCGGTGACGGCGTTCTGCTCGCCGGGGAACTCCTCGTCGTCGTCCGGCGCCTCCGCCTTGATGGCCGCCCGGACGTACTCCGGCGGCGCCGCCCAATCCATCGACGCCTTCTTCTTCTTGGAGGTGGCGCCACCCGTGCCAGGCTCCTGCTTGGGCCTGACGAGGCGAAGGTGGCCTCGGGGAGGCGACGGCGCGCGGCGCTCGCTGATGCGAATGCCGCCGCTGGGCCTTCTTGGCGGCGACTGGGCGCGGCGCCCGGAGTTGAGGACGACGCCGCGCGGCGTGTCCTCCGGCTCGGGCTTGACCCGAGCGAACGCCGGCGTCTGCGGGGACCCGCAGGAGGGCGGGCCAGAGGAAGATGACGAAGACGCCGTCCCCATCCTCCTGGGTAGCCAGGAGGTGAAGCGGCGTCGAGGCGTCGGCGCCTGGCGCGGCGGCATGGTGAGCCGGGGCTGGTTCCCGGCGTGGATGTGCTCGTGAACGTACGCGAGGGTACGTCCTCGAGCGCTCCACCACTGCTTCCGCCCGCCGGCGTTCTTCCGGCCGGAGACGGGGCCGTTGTTGTTGGTGTCCTCCAGCTCGCGGCGGTGGCGCTCGACGAAGTACGCCGTCCAGAAGGGGGCGTTCGCCGGATCCCAGCGCGGGTCTGCCGCCCGCTCTTCGGAGAGGTCGGCGAGGACCTCCTGGATCGCGTAGACGCGATCCGCTCCTTCTGGCGGCGGCGGAACGGGGACGCCGCCGGCGCTCAGGCGCCATTCGCCGGGCACCCGCATGTCCGGCGGCGTAGGGTACCCCGCTTCGTACAGCATGCGGGCCTCCTCTGGGTGCAGGAAACGTCGGCCGAAGCCGTTCGCCGCAGCTTCGTCTCCGGGGTATCGCTCGGCCATTGCTGTCGCTCGGGGAGGAAGAGAAACGGAGAAATGGGGGAATGGTGTGCCTTTGCCACGGCGAGATGGGGGGATAAATAGCGCTGGCCGTGTCGCAGGGGGAGGCGATACGGTGGCGTGTCATTACTCCGGCGCGTGGCAGCCGATTGGACGCGTCGGCCGCCGCTGAACGGCGCGTCAGTCGGAGGCCATTACTCCGGCAGGCTTTTGACCAGCGCGGGAGCCGAGGAGATGACGACGAAGCGTTTTTCCGCCCGTGATTCCGCGCCATTTCGCCTATCTCGCTGACAGCGCTGGCCCACATTCTGTTTCGCGCCATTTCGGCCCCCCAGGCCGAACCCGGTGGGCTGGGTTTGGCCTGGGAGCGCCGGCGCTAATTTCCGCCGATCCGGCGCTATTTGGGCTCCTGAGGGGACCGACTGGTTAAAAAACGGCGATACTAGGCCAAAACGGCGCTAAAATCGGCCCTGGGGGCGCTGGGGGGCCGGCTGGAGATGCCCTTAGTGCTATGGCTGAGCTCACGGGGACGATTCTCGATGGGTGAGAAGAGAAGGTTTAGCACACCATCTTACTCCCACCACTTTACTTGCGCACCTTGAAGCAACTAATCCTGACCATTACGATACGTATATTCTCGCTGGAATCATTGTGTCAGAAACCGTTAAGTACAAATGACGAAAACTTAAGACATCGTACATCAGTACAGGTAACAGGTACTCTTTGAGCTGGAGCTGGGTCTTTAGCCTGCATTTTTTTTGAAAGATCCAGCAATTGCTGGCTTTTCAATTAATAGTAGCTAGAATATGTACAAGCAACACTTAGGCAAATGAATAACTGAAAAGAAGAATAAGAGAAAAAAGCCACGAAACAAAACACTACAAAACTTCTTCCGAGGCCGCCGCCTCGGCGCACAACCACCGTCCGGGACCGCCGCCCCGGCATCCTCTAACCTCACCGGCGAGCTACGCTACACGGGCTCCCACAAAGCACCAAGTACTTCAAGGCGTTGTCTACAAGAAGATAACGACGAGGTCGCCGCCACCGCCCACTTCAACGGAGTTAGGTTTTCACCCAAAGAAAACTTGGCCTTCAAGGTGTGGAGAGGGCCGGGGTTCCACAACGATGCCTTCAAGAAGGTGTAGCGACGCGCCGAGGCGTCATCATCGTCGGCACCAAACAAAAACCGGTGCGAGGCTTTCACCCGGAACACCTAGACCTCGCCACGTGAGCCGGAACGGAACCTCGCCGGTGAACCGCCAACTCCAGCAACGACCGCATCAGCCGCGGCAAACCAAAGTCACCACCTTTTCGAGGCCGCCGCCCCAGCATGCCAAGGCTATGGACCTGGGCGTGAGGCCCAGATCGCAACCTGCCGCAGCTCCAAAGTCCAAGACCAATTGGGATATGGTCCTCGATCCTCTGCCGCACAACGACGGCAAGCCCGCCTACGCGCCGTCGCTACCGACAACCAGTGCCCGGGGTCGCCGCCCCGGCTTCCGCATCCATGCAACCCGCCGTGGTCAGGTGGTCGGAGCCGCAACCGCCCATGCCGTCACGCCGCCACGCCGCAGTAGCCCTGCGGCCACCAGCAGAGCGCACTGCTCACACTCCACGAAGACCGACACCCACGCCAGATCGACACGGCTGCCGACTTTGCCGAAGGAATCTGGGGCCGCCGCCCCGGCGCTCTCACTCCGCCGCTAGCAACACGCCGTCCAGGGCGCCGCTGCAGCCGGAGACCCCCGCGCACAAGGGAGGAGGGCCCGCCGCCGCCGGCTACCCACGAGCTTTGCCCAGCGAGGCTACACCTGACGACGGCGAGGAGGAGGCGGAAACGGGGGGACGGAAGGCGCTCGCGCTGGTGTCGCCCGTGTCGCCCCGTGGGAGCGACGTGAGCGTCTTTCTTCGGTATAGCCGTTTAGCCTGCATTATTCTTAGCATGTGCCTGCCTGCGCGTCTTTTCTGCACATTCGGGAATTTCCGGGATTGAACAGGTGTGAAACGCAGCGAGAATTAAAAAGAATTGGAGGCAGATATTTTCTTCTTCTTAATTTTATATGCAGCCAGGTCGTTAGCTGCGCTCATAATTTCTCCTTGACGATGTATATGTACTTATCTATACTTCTTATAAAGCAAAACCCCACTAAGTGCATTAATTAATTATTTTTCTATCTAAGCATGCAAGGTATCCACATCATCCACTATTTTAGCCAATAAATTGTCCATGTCATCTCCACTAACAATAAGTAATAATGTACATCTCTCATGCAACATATCCATGTCATTTTTTCCATCCATATAATTGTCCACCTCACTAATATTTAGTACTCAAATATTCAATAATTTCATACAAATTAAATTTAGCGTCTAGACTATCATGCGTTTTATACCCATTCCATTTACATATTAACTTTTTATAAAGATTCCTGCTGCAACGTGCGGGGTATTCTTCTAGTATTATATATAGCACATGCCGTGTCAAAGTGTCAACACGACCGCACAGCTCATATCTCCCGTTGATTATTTCTCCAAGCAAGATGTACTACAGTACATGTTACCTAGTCAACCAGTACCAACATCCTCCAAAAACTTGAATGCAAAACCGGCACATGGCTCCAGTGGAGATTTGGTGCTCCCAAGATCCAGTGATCTCGGCTGTTTGAAAAAATCAAAAAATATTTTTAAAGTTTTAGATTTTTTTTTAAAAAGCATGCATGTTCTCGATGACATATTATACAGCCATGCAAAATCTCAGCACAACATACTTTATGGATTGAGCTCTATAAAAATGACAAATGTACATATTTGAGTATAGTGAACATTATATAGATTCAAATTTCGAACTTTTGTCTTTTCTGTCTAGCTTAAAATGTATTATATTTGGTATTGCGATTTATACCATTGAGAACATGGATGATTTTTTAATATTTTTTTGAATCTCTTAAATATATCTTTTGATTTTTTTTAAACGAGACAGCTGAAGCTCATAAACCAAAATGACTTTCCGAGATCATCCAAAAACTCTTTCGAAAAAAGAATGGCAGTCCAAGTCCATGAGAAAAAGGAGGCCAACTAGCCGGGAGCTACGAGCCGTGAGGTGACGGGAGTTGATGAGGACCTCTGCGTCCCGCTGCGTGCATGCATGCATCCATGGAGCTCGTAGTAATTCGCTGCTGCAGGGGCAGGGCAGGGCACGCCATGTGCACGCAGACGAGGAGGGGGCAGGTCACAATGAAACTTGAAAGGCAGGCAGAGCGGGGGAGACGACGCCCCGACCGGCGACCGAGAAGACGACCACGCCGTTGCCGCTCTCGGAGCCCGGAGCGGCACAGGTTGCACGGGACGCGCCACCGCGTGGCGTCGCCGCCGCACACGTAGATCGGTTCCATGGCGACTTGACTACGTCTACGTGAACAGTGGGCTGCAGCATGTCTGTCCGGTTAAATTGCAAGACGACGACATGGAGAGCGGCAGCACTGTGGTTCTGAATCGAAGGGATTTTGGTGCGGGGCTGCAGAACGGCAGCGGCGAGTGGGAGGCGGATTCTGCTGCGATTCAGCAACAGAGCGTTGAACAGTACAGCGCTTGCTGCTCGCACGCGATCGGAGGCTGCGCGGTTCGCGAATCTCCGGAACCGATATTTTTGTCTTTTTAACAGTACTCTCTCCGTTTCAAATTAGATTCAAATTAGATGACTTCTATTTAGATGACTTCTATTTGTTTATGTGAGCATTTATCTAGACATGTTATAAGGATAAATATATTCACATTTGCATGAATGGAAGCCATCTAATTTAGCACTGAGGTAGCATCACATAAAAATCTTTTTTCAGTGAAATTTTCTGCGCGGCACATACAACGTGGGTATTTACACCCGCAACCATTTTCCTATTTTTTCTGAAAAAATACGATTTTGTTTAAACGTGTCAGATACCTCGATGGTTCAGATGTGTATTTTCTCTCTTGTGTTTTGGTAAAAATTGCCATCCAATTTTTTGCCAGAGGAGAGTAGACCACCGAAATAATGAGGGCTAGCCTTGCTCAATTACACTTGTAACAAGATAACTAGTGTGATATTCTGACTTAGAATTTGTTTTCCCTTCAATTAGTCTTGTGGATGGTAGCCCCTCCCTGGCAATTTCACTACTATATATGCATATTGGTACATCAGTAGTTAAGGATACTTGGTTTCTTTTTTTCTGCAAACTAGCAAGGTGGCCCTCGCAAATGCGAGGGCATTGTCTTTAGCGTATTGATTATGTTTATGAACTAAATTTGAGGTATCTTAGATACTGTAAAGACAGAAATCTAAATCATATATGCTATAACTGTCCTAAATATTATGGTTGACAAATATTTGGATGGTACATAGTTTCAAAAAAGTTATCAATCACCAATTAACTTCAAGTCATCTAAAAAGTAATCTTTTTAATTGCACCACGTAACTCTAGCCAACAACCTATTGGGACAGTGTCACAAAACAAACCTATCGGTTCCATCTAATTCTTGGTGTTTTTCCATCGTTCAACACTTATTAGGCAGTGGTCCATGTAGCCAATGGTTCTTGTGGCTTCTCATATTTTTTTTAATCCAACCTCAGGTTTTGTGCCATATTGTATATAATTAAACACGATTACACTTTTGAATATGAGTCGATGTTCCTGTCGATAGCAAGCCAAAATTTGTAACTTTGTCAATCTAAAAAATCCTTGGCTCATGTCGTGAATGGACGACGTATATAAATTGTGGTAGTGTGCTCATGAGTATATTTACATCATACTCAACGTATCTAAGAATCGTAACTGTCTTGTGATTAACTTCTTATTCTCAGTCACGCACACATACATATGAGTACACTTTTATCACCATGTTCTCTGTAGTCTATGTAGTTCTTTTTTTCTAAATGGGCGCAGCATGTTTCGTTTACATATCTGTTTTTATTTTCAAAGAAAACAGGGAATGGAAAAAGTCTTGTCTTGATACGGTAGGAAAAGGTGAGTACGATCATCTTTTTGAACTCTCTGATCACATTTTCTTCGCACACGCCATAAAATAGGGGAGTACAGAATCCTGCGGGACAATTGTTAAACGATTAAAAGGCTATTGATCTTTCGTAAATTAGCACAGTGACCCACGCATTTGCATGGTTAGATTTGTTTTTGTGGCTTTCATTTAGAACGGTATATGTTAATGTTTTTCATGTACACTTCTCCTAATGCTTTAGAAAATATTGTATTAATAGAAAAATTCACATTATAGGGAACGTTGTTGAGAATATATGACGTGCATAACTGTTTTATACTGTTTTCCTGGTGGTTATTTGTCGCCGGTAAATATCTTTAATAAAATTCTCCTATGCATGATTGGAGTTTGTAGATCAATCTATGAATTGTTCTTAAGAAAATCCATGATTTGTAATATATAATGTAAATCTATATTCACCAAAAAATTCTTATAAAACTCTCTCTCCTTCTCTCTGTCTCTCTCCATTACTTGTATTTTTTATCGTGCCATAATCATGCTGGAACCAAATAATTCAACATGTTATATACACTATAGATCAATCTCTGTTGAATACAGAGGCCAGGGTTTCACTCGCCTTTAAAAAAATACTACCAACCATGTTTTTGCGTTTTCTATGCTGGTAAATACCAAGAGGCACTAAGACTACTCATAGTGGGGAGTAACATGAAGTAGTAACATGCACATGTTACTAGCTTATGTTACTACCTCTATAGTGGGTAGTAACATAAGAGTGGTGTCATGCAAGTCTACATTAATTAGGTTGTAGACTCATATTGCATTGAAATATGTGATGTTCCGGTAACTAGCTATGTTACTCCAACCTACTCTCTCCTCATTAATTACTTGCCACATCATCTTTTTTGTTTACGTGGCATTGAAGTTACTAACTATGTTACTCCCACTATAGGTAGTCTAAAACAAATCGACCATACCATATTTATGTAGATTGTGTGGTGTGCAATACAGAAATTAAGAGACAATGAAGTAGTAATAAAGACAGAAACCTCTCACATGCTCCAAGCTTTTAGATGTGTGCATAACATAAACCTTTGGTTAATCTCACATGGCTGTGTGAGAAGCATGGTTAGAGGGCCGTTCGGCCGGCCGGCCAGCTAAAATCATCAAGGTCAGCACTTGCAGCTCTGAGTTTAGCAAATGATTTGTTGGTCACACGAATACATGTTGCCTCGGACTGCAAGGGTGTCGTTGATGATATTGAGAAGGGAACTCTGAGACGCTACGCTGCTATCATCTGAGAGATAAAGCTCAGAGCAAATACTTTTGATCGTTGTGGTTTTGTTCATGAATCTAGATTAGCGAATTTTGAACCTCATAATCTAGCTAAGTTTGCTTCTTCGATAGGGGTTGGTCGACATGTCTGGCTCGGCACCCCTCATGACACTACTCTTGTACCCCTGAATATTTTGAATGAATAAAGAGCAGTATTCCCCCTCAAAAAAAAAAAAAAACACTTGCAGCGTACGTGAGGTGAGGAGAAGTCTATTCATAATAAAATCATATCGGGAAGGTATAGAGGCAGCTGAACAATGTCGATGCAGATCAGCGCAACGGCCGGCCGCCCGGCCGAGTCCTATCGGGATACATCGTTGTTCTTTTTTTTAACAACTATCCATTAGTTTTGGTACTTGGTACGACTTATGTTGCACGGAAGAATCTCTAACATGGATCGTGTCAAACGTATAAAATAGTTACGTTACTGCTAATCTCTCATTAAATCCTAACCATAGACTTTAATGATGTGACTTAAGGTGGTGTCTTTATTAATACTCTTTTTTTTGCAAGGTAATACGATTCTCATTAATAATTAAAAGATGAGATACAAAATAGGTATACACCAATTTTACAGATCTGGAGAGATAGGATGTGACAAACCAACGCCTATCCCACCAAAGAAAAAAGAGACAGATCACCTCTTCACGTAAGCTCGACGCGGCTCCATTGCTGATCATCAGCTTTTCGGACCTCCAAAATAGTTTGCCATAGGACAAACCATTGCCGCTGAAAGAATCAGACCGAGGCAACACGACCCCGGACACGCCGTCGAACTTCAGCACTGGTACCCCGCACGACGACGTCGGAGTAGCGAACCAGAACCGTCAGCTACCAACCTCGTAACCAACACAAGGTGCACCATCTTCCAGCTGTCACCAGTGCAGACCACCGTCTGCACGTAATCCTGGACGAATCCTCTCTGCTCCACCATAGCGCCGGAGACAACGCCGCGGCAATAGGGACAGAACAGGAGGAAAAACCCATCTGATGGAGTCGCCGCCGCTGCCTCGCCGACACCATCCATGAACCCTAAAGCCACCGACCTGAAAGATCGGCAAGCACACGATGCCACCAACTCCAAGACGACATCATGAAGGACAACGCCTGTGTGGGAATAGAGTTGAGGCAGATTTATTTGTCCGGGCGTCGCTCCCACCACCCCAACGACGCACCACGACCTACAAAGCCAAACCCTAACTACAGAACGGAGAAACCTGGATCCCCCCTCCCTCCTGCCGCCGGAGCAGCAAACGGAGGGAGAGGGGACCAGCAGGTTCACCGGTGGAGATCGGTGGAAGAAGACCGCCTCCTGATCGCTAGCGGCGGCTAGGTCAGGATCGAACAATTTGACTGCCTTCTTTATTAATACTCCCTCATTTCGCTTTTAGTATATAATAGATAGATAGTATTGGAAAACATAACTTGACAAGTGAACCCTTGATTTAGAAATAACATAATGTGGTATGCAATTCCTGAATTCTAATTTCCTTAAACGGATACAATTATATGCATCATATATGGGGAGAAATAGAGTGCAAATGATGGAACCTGAGCTCCGGGTAGCTTTCTATTTTTTAAAATTCGAAAACCATATTTTAAAGTTTCAAAACGTTTAGGCAAAAATAACACTAGATGTGTACTATGCCATATTCTTCCAACATGTAAATTTTCAGGTAGAAATATGTTATATTTTGGACTGTACAAAAATGATTGTTTTGACATTTTAAGTAGTGAACGGTGCAAATTTTGAACTCTACAAAATATGTCGGATTTTGTTATTTTCGTGTAATATAGAATATGAGTTATTTTGATTTGAGATTTGCTCATTGGTAGAATGCATCATTGTGTATGTCCATGATTTTTTGAGTTTTTTTGAAACTTGAAAATATCATTTTTGAATATAAAAAATGACGAGCTCAATGGAGGTCGAACTCCATTTGCATTTTCCGGGAAGAAAGAAGGGTGCATAGCGAAGCAGTCATTTATTCTATTCTTTTGAGGCCAGCAGATGGATTCATAGGGTGGGGAGGTACAAGTGCGGGTACACAGTTGGAGTACCGGAAGGTACAAGGGACAAGAAGCCGGTGTGCTAGGCCCCATGCGGGCCTTAGAGCATCTCTAGCAAAACCCGCAAAAGGGGCAAACCCGCATAATAACCGCCCGATGCGGATTAAAAACCGCAAAAAGGCGGAGAACATAATCCGCAAATTTGCCTAACCCGCAAAAGATTTTGCAGGCCCCGTGAATCCGCGCCTCCGAACCGAGAAAGCTAGGTTTCCTCCCCCGGCCCGCAGCCGGAACCTCATCCTCTAGTTTCGTTGGCGCGAGGGAACCTTCAGCGCGCCCGTCCTCGCCGCCGCTGCATTCTCTTTCTCTTCCCCCACTCCGGCCACCGCGCGGCCTGCCCCGGACCGGCCATGAGCACCGCCGACCCGTCCCTGGTGACCGTCCGCGTCGGGGACGCGCCATCGTCAGATCCAGCGGGCCGCGGAGAGCTCGGAGCCGCCGCCACCGCCGACACCGCTGCTGCTCCATTGGCGGCGCCGAAGCGGAGAAGATTGGGCACCGCAGGCGCGACCCAAGTTCTGCTTGCCGCGGCTGCCGCGGGCACTCCCTCCGCCGCGAAGCCTCCCTCCGCCGTGAAGCCGAAGAGGCTGGCGGGGAGGAAAATCAGGGCCAGCGCCGCCGCCGCTGCCGCTGCTGCATCCACCGCGCCCGTCCCCGATGCCAGGACCGAAAGGTATGAACTTTGGAACTCAAAATTGAGCTATGTTCACCGCGCCCGTCCCCGGCGAGCTGAATTCGTTCATCTTGCAGCACGCAAGCGTTCATGGATATGCTTGGGTCGGTAGACATTGACTCGCCTTCGCTCGGCAACTACAGCTACAACGAGTTCGACGATGGCGTCGATGGTGGCACGGGAGAAGACGACAACGAGGTCGAGGAGGTGGACAGGGCCGGCCTGAGTCGGAGAGGTTCGAACTAGACCATTTTGGAGGACCAATGCTTGATCCGTGCTTGCGAGAGTATCTCTCTCGATGCAACAGCCGGCGTTGATCAAACCAGAGACCGGTATTGGCAAAGGGTGGAGGACAAATTCTTCCAACTCATGCCACGCAATGGCCGAACGGTGCCCCGGACCTATCGATCACTATAAGGCCGTTGGGAAACTATCAAGACTACATGTGGTCGATGGAGTGGATGCTTGCAACAAGTGATCAATGCGCCTCCGAGTGGTACCGTGGAGGGTGATTGGGTGAGTTTATTCACCATTGTTCATGTAGTGTTCTCACTACTTGTTCACCATTGTTCACCATTTGTTCATCATTGTAGGACCGCATTGCGAGAGAAAGGTACTTGGATATGCCCGCATCCAAGAAGAAGCCATTTGTCCTTGATCATTGTTGGAAACTTCTCCAACATAGTGAGAAGTGGAAGTTGAGGGATCAAGAGCCAAAAAAGGGAGAAATTCATGTTGAGGATGAATCCGATGATGAACAAGGTGGGAGGAACAAGAACAAGTCCGAAGGCAACAAGAAAGCCAAAGAAAGAGTGGCAAAGCAACTTGAGGCAACAAGCTTGAGAGAGAAGCTCGATGAAATGGTGAAATCTAATGAGACCATGGTGGCCAAGACATTGGAGGCAAATCACCAATTGGCCGAGAGGAAAGCTCAAGAGAAGAAAGAAAAGTGGGAGGTGCTTCGTGAAGAAGGGAAGCGGAAGATCGAGATTGAGGCCAAAAGAGCCTCGGCGGAGGAGAACAAGTCCGTGGCCAAGCTCTTGGCCGAAGAGAACAAGATCATGATGATGAACCGAAGTGACATGGACGAAGTCACCTTGGAGTGGCATGACATCGCAAGGAATGAGATATTGCATCGAATGAAACAAGCGATGCTAAAAGCTAGCAGTGGTGGTGGAGGTCTCGGTGGTGGTGGAGGTGTTGGTGGTGGAGGTGCCGGCAATGGTGGAGGTGGTGATGCTAGCACGGTGTAGGGCCTTTCGACGATGCGGATGGTGTTTTGGAGGCATTTTTTGGTCAAACGGATGGAAAACTAGTTAATGGTCGTCTTTAGATTCAAGAAACTACTTAATTTGCTATATTAATGTCGAATTTGTAAGCAATTTGATATTTTATGATATTCATGCCTATCTTGGTGTTTTGTATATATTCTGTTTTGCAGATCTGCTTTGCGGGTTCTGCTCCGCCGCGCGGCCTTCTGAACAAAAAAAACCGCGAGTTGCGCGAACTACAAAACTGTTTTGTGGTTCCCCTTTTCTGATAGAGATGCTCTTAATCAGCACCCGGTATAGCTCCGAGCCTCCGACCGGTGGGATTCGGGCTCGGCCGGGACCGCTCCTGCTCGGCCGCCGTGCTCACTCCGTAGTCCCGCTCGTACGGTACCGTGCTCGTGAGACTGCTTGCGGTGGTGAGAGTCTGAGCGAGATATTGCTGTCACCGTCGAGCCCACCTACTGACCTGACGCATGCAGGAGAGAGAACGCAGCAAGCATGTGACTACAATTTGGAAAAAAAAAAAGATAAAGAAGAGAGAGCCCTCAAGTGATTGATTGGGACTATTGGAGGACTGAAGTACTGAACTGTTGTCAATCCGTAGCAGTAGTATATATTCGCCATGCATGATGAAAGATGGCTCAGAGTCTACTAAAATTGAAGACCAAGCATGTTGTTAGCAATAGCATGTCATATAAGTTGTTTAAGATGTGTCACATTTTGTCTAGGTTCACAATAAAATGAGTGGACATGTATAGAGTTGTTTGCATAAAATCGCGACTTTGATGTTCAAATTGCGAAAAAACGCGACAATGATTTAGGATCGCACAAAACCGCGACATTTCGCTTCGGCCTTCACAGAAAACACAGATCGCTCGCTAAACGTGAATTGACATGCCAACTGGCGAGTATGACCCACCCGTCAGTGCTGATGTGGCAAAAATCGCTAATGTGGATCCACGGTCTAGCTAGTCAACACATGCCAATCGCAAAAACGGAAGAGGCAGGAGTAAGAGACACTGGTTTGGCACAAGGTACGACCGGCTCAGGTTTTTTGGCACGTTTCTTCAATCCGTGCCATAGCTAGCAACTGTAGCCAATTCGGCCATGCACGTTAGGTTCGGCCAGGGACATACCACGCACGTCAACGCCATTCTTCCATGCAGCCGCACATGGCGTGCCTCCAAATGCATTTCAAAATTTTCAAGTACGTGGAGGACGTCGATCGATCAAGGACAATCACACTACAGTGGAATGAAGTGATTGTTCGCTACTAGTACTCCTCGCCGCTCGCAGATTTGCAACGCGCGCATGTTGGACCTAATTCAAAATCGGTGCAACAACACAACAAGCTTAACTATAAGCTCAACTGGAGAGAGCAATGCACCAGTTCACGGTGCCAAAAATTGCACCGGCTGTTTAAGACTTAGCAACTTTGTTTTAGCAGGTTTCAGTTGTATCTACCACGGGTTCTACCTCGTGGTAGAAGAGATAACGACGTTTGCCACGTGTTCATTGGACTGTTCGTGGTTGATGACGGAACCATCTAGCACAAAATCCCGCCACCGTGGTTAATAAATCAGTCACGCAACATCCACCATGGTAGGCGAAAAGCCCTTTAGCCACGAAAAAGGCCTTTCTATCACGGAATTGACCTGTGGTAAAACGCCATATTTCTTCTAGTGTCAACGTCGTCATTAACATCTCTTTCGCTTCAAGGGTGTTGGTAACGAATTACAGTTAGATCATTGACATGTTTTGTTACATGTATCTTCATGGTAGATCTTGGTAGCTGCGTAGCATATGGCGATTTTTTTTGTTTTCCGTGCACGCAACCCAGCAACGTGAACTCGGGTCCATCCCATCGTCAAAAATATAGGCCATCCCACCGGGAAACGCTGGTTATCAGGCGAAGGATCGATCCTCTGCTTCCGTGGTGCATCACGTGTCCCTAACGCGGGAGACAGCAGGGATGGTTATCAGAGCCGGAACCTCGCGATAACTCGGGCGTATGTGGGTCAGGGCGTGGACATGTGGACATGTGTCGGCACTAGACGCATGGACGAGTGCTAAGAGGGGAAGTTCCTAGACTGAGGGCTGACCGACGAGGGCGTCGGTCTTCTAAGGTGGGGAAGGATGTGAGATCTTGGCTCGGCGCTTATTAGGATTCATAGAATACTCATATCAACAAATTGCAACTTATTTTCTGGAAGCTCATCCGAAAAGAACTCCGAGGTCAAGCGTGTTTGGCCTGGGGCGATTTCAAGACGGGTGACCAACCGGGAAATCCTTCTCGGGTGCGCACGAGTGAGGACAAAATGCACATAAAAGGTTAGTGTTGATCTGTGGGGCCAGTATAAATATTCTATAGAGTTGCCAGGGTGGGCACGGGTGAGAACAAACTGTGTAGAAAGGACCAGTGTTAATCTGTGAGGTCTCTCTAGAGATACTAAAGAGCTGCCAGCGGTGACAGCCCCTGTTCATGAGAAGACTTATACATGTACGTCCAGAACTACAGTTCATTAGCGGGAAGCTTAGTGATCAGTTGTGTTGTTCATGCATCTCTGCTGAAATGCTGAATGTTTGAAGCTGTACATGTTGACCCTGCCTGCCTAAAACCAAGCCACATGCTAGATTCTACTTCCGCCGACTCTTGAAACCAACCGCGTCGACGGGCCGTTGATGCATCCGCTAACTAATTAAACATGATAGCTAGGTCGTGCTTTGAAACATGCTCTACGTGGAAAATCAGCGACACAAAACTGTTATTAATTCATCAGTGCAAGTCGATACCAAGAGCAAAGTGATAGGGAGATATCCAGTGAGACAGACAGTGACACGGTACCGGCCTATGCCAACCTACGAGAGCTAGGCCACTGCTATCCTACGGCAGGTTACATCTACGGCGCGTTTGGTAGCCTGCAGGAGCTTCTGCGCCCAGCCAGACTAGGCTCCCCAGGGCCTGGTCTGCCTAATGCAGCCTCTGGGCCTGATTATGCATGCCGTTTGGTTGCTCGATGGTCCATTCCTTGCACGACGAGAAAAACGAGAGCTAGATGTTTGGTTCTTTCCAAAGTTCCATTTCGGCTATGGTTGGTGCAAAAACTTGTTGTTTGGTTGCGTGCTATAGTCTGCTGTGGTCACCTCTTACCAGTAGTGGTGAGAGTACCCAGAACAAACTGAACATAGCACACACAGATTCAGAAATAGCACTGAACATAACATAGACAGTTCATAGCTAAGTAGTTCTAGTTCATCAGGATCATAGCATACAATCGAGACAGAGAGCACGATCAGTGGAGGGGTTACTATATACCCACCTCCAAAAATATTATGCACCAACAAGCAAATCTAATCAAGTACTACATCAATTCTTGTCTCAACAACAGCAAACATAATAGGTAAGGGACAACTGCTTCTGGCAATAGGCACGCAACCTGGACCTTCCCTTGCTGGACGTCATCTCCGCATAGAGCCAGTACTCGTCTTCATGATCCGCAAGGTGGTTCAAAGCCTTGATCACCACAGCTGGAGAGTACATAGTAGGAGCTGGCATGTTTGTCATTGCGTAGATTGTCTTCATCTGATTGTAGTTGATGATGTGCCGATTCGGCAGCTCCTCGTCCTTGGGGGTGCACCTGAAGATTGAAAAGGCAGAAAGTTAAGCTGTTCTTTTTTTTGCGAATTAAAGTTAAGCTGTTCTTGATCGTGAACAAGCGAAAAGAAAGATGTATGTTAGTTGTGCTTCATGTATCTGACCGTGATGTGCGTAATCAGCTTGTCTTCTTCCATGTTGATGGTCGAAGTATGTTCACCCCAAGTCACTCCTTCAATTTTTTGCAGCCGGACAATCTGGATCCACTTCTGTCTCCACTTGCCCAGATGGTTGTAAATCTGCGTAGTGCTCACAGTAATCACAGTAAAGTCAAGAACATCGTTGCTAATCAGGTTGATGTAATGCTCCATAAATCCTCTGTCAAAACGGATCCCCTTGTGCACCAGCTCGCAAACCCTACTCAGGACGAACAGGGACATATCAGGTGTCCACTGCATCTGAGGCCGTGGAGCAAAACGAAGAGGAACAACAGCTATTGGAGACTCATGAACAACATCATAGGACGGCAGTGGATAGCGAACTGAAGGAGCATACAAATCTGGATCGCTATGCGCAACGATGTGTACCAACAGAGTAATCAAAAATCTATCACCTAAGATCTTACTAATCAAGTCACAGATCTACAGATCGAACCTAACAGCAGTAAGGTACCACAGATCGAACTGAAGATTTGGAGGTTCTCACTACAGATCGTATCTCATCCTTGCCGCGGACGACCTCCACCTCATCCTTGCCGCGCACGACCTCAGCCTCATCCTTGCCGCCCACGACCTCCGCCGCCGGCTTGCCGACGGCCAGCTCGAACGCCCACACTGCAGTCGGAGAAGAAGATCCCGCCATTGCCTAGCTGGAAAGAGGGGAATGGCGATTTCGATTTCAACATCGAGCGGGAAGGGTCTAAATAGAGGGGCGAAATAGCGCGGCGGTGACCGAATTTCTCCCGCCGCAATTTTCGTGCTCGCGCCATCTCCGTCTCTCCGGCGCCTGGCCGCCTGCAGCAGCTCGCACGCGGCGTTTCTTGAGGTCGCACCCTGGAGCCTGGCTCTACAGGCACGGTCGATCTCACCGTGCCTCTCGGGTCTGGCCCGACGATGCTTTAATGGACGTGCTGGCCTGGCCAAGAGATCGTGCAGGCATCCAAACGCTTGGAGTTCGCAGCTGACAGGCCTTGTCTGGGCGCCAGTTACGGGCGCGCCAGCCGCGAGAGTGGGAAAGGTGGTGACCGGCGATGGCGAGATCCGTGTATCCATGATGCGTCCACGTTGTGTGCAGAGTCTCCCAGCCACTCCATGCGCTCTGCTAGATCCGCTGGTGAAGAGTCGGATACGCTGAGGTCCAATGGATCCGCTCGTGATCGTCAAGAACTCGTCAGTGACCGATACCACCGTTGTTCTACCGGATGCAGAAAGCGAATATGCTGTACTATTTATTTGTGCGTCACAAAGGCTATCGGTCATCTTTGCAGGGAGGGATGACGAGAAAGGCACGAACGAACATCCGACACGAGTGAACGGGCGGCGGCTCAGTCTAGCTAGCTGTTGAGCCATGCACGTCCTCGATCGTGGGACGATCGAGCCCCACGGCGGCCGGCCGGCCGGAGCCCACCGGGTCCAGCCGGCACCACACCGTACCGGAGTCCAGCTTGTACGGCACCGACGTCCACTTGCCATGCAAGTTGGTGTTCAGTGCGTGCTTCCATGGTTTCCGTACGCGCCAGATATGACGCCGTACAACTATTACAGTCAGCTTCTTTTCCTTTGGCAACTACATTGTGCTAATATAAAAAAAAGGGATACCTGATACTTTTGGCAACCATTCTAGAATTCTCTATCATGTTACGTTGATACCTGATACTTTTGTGCTCAGGATGTTTCAGTCAAATTACTTGTTACTCCCTCCGTTCCAATTTAATTGACTTGCTATGCAACAAATATGGATGTATATAGACATGTAACAAGTCTAGATACATCCACATATGATGCATAGCAAGTCAATTAAATTAGAACGGAGGGAGTAGATTGTAACTCCACCTAATTATGCACTAGATGTTTAAGTACATACTAAGAACAAGCAAACAGTACACACATGACCGAACTATAAAACATCAGCTGATCACACAAGGGAATATGTGGAGCCATGTTATACACGCGGTTTCATTTAGCTTTTACGTGAAATTCATTTAGCAAAATATTAGCCATTAAACAAGATTGAACATAAGACAACTCTGTGATGAAACATACAATTCAAATTCAGCATGAAGATGCTCTCCATATTTAAAATATAGCATTGACGTTACTTATACGCAGAAGATTGTTTAAGATATTATATAGTCGATATATCAAACATTTAAATCGAGATGATCTATGACAAAGTAAAGAAGTTTAGTATAAATAAATCACAATGGTACATTCTAATTTGCCATAATACCACAAATAGATAGATCCATGACTCAATGTAGAAAAAGAGCGCCTGTGTTCCATCATTGATGAGCTTGATAAACTTGCGGAATCGCGCCCCTTATCAGCAAATGAGAGTGAACTCAAATGGCACTCGAATGAGCAAGTGGGCGGATGTTGCGAGAAGAAGAGCTTAAATGGTACCAAAGATCTAAGGCCCAGTTCATTCTGAAGGGGATTCGAATACGAGATACTTCCACAATGTCGCTAATGGCAGACATAGGAGGAAACTCATTCATTCTCTTCATCAGGATGAGGGGCTGATCGAGGGTCAGGATAAGCTCAAGGAGTATATTTCTGACTACTATAAAGGTCTGTTCGGTGCTCCGGAGGAAGGAAACTTCACTCTAGATGAGACGCGAACGGATGATATTACCCAAGTTACTCCGGAGGAAAATAACCTGTTAATGGCACCCTTCTCTGAAGAAGAGATTAGCAAGGCGGTTTTCCAAATGGAGCATAACAAGGCACCTGGGCCTAATGGTTTCCCAGTTGAGTTCTACAAGCATTTTTGGGATATTATTAAGCCTGATATGCTAGAATTATTCGGCTGTCTTCATGCTGGACAACTCGAGCTTTTTCGCCTAAACTTTGGGGAAATCGTCTTGTTACCTAAGATCCAGGCGGCTGAGAGGATACAACAGTATCGACCTATTTGCCTCTTGAATGTTAGCTTCAAGATCTTTACTAAAGTAGCAACTATTAGGTTAAATTCGGTTGCAGATCATGTGGTAAAACCTACCCAAACTGCTTTTATGCAAGGGAGGAATATCTTAGACGGGGTCGTGGTTCTACACGAGACCGTACATGAGATGCATACGAAGAAACTTAATGGGGTAATATTTAAAATTGACTTTGAAAAGGCATATGATAAAGTAAAGTGGCCATTCTTACTACAAACTCTGAGAATGAAAGGGTTCTCCGACGAGTGGTGCGATTGGATACATAACTTTGTTTCTGGGGGGAGTGTGGCGATAAAGGTCAATGATGAAGTCGGCCACTCCTTCCAGACAAAAAAGGGTTTAAGGCAAGGTGATCCATTGTCGCCTATACTATTCAATATAGTGGCTGCTATGTTGACCATCATGATTGAACAGGAAAAGTTGGATGGCCAAATTGAAGGGGTAGTCCCACATCTTGTTGATGGGGGTCTTTCTATACTTCAGTATGCGGACGATACTATTCTTTTTATGGAACACGATCTCGATAAAGCGACGAATCTGAAATTAATATTGTCAGCATTTGAGCAATTATCTAGGTTAAAAATCAATTTCCATAAAAGTGAATTGTTTTGCTTCGGCGCGGCTCAAGACGCGGCTGCTCAGTATGCCGAAATATTCGGGTGTGAGCAGGGTCAATTCCCTATAATGTATTTGGGCATACCAATTCATTATCGGAAACTGACTAACGCGGAATGGAGACACGTCGAGGAGCGTTTGCAAGCAAGGTTGGCTAGTTGGAAAGGAAAATTGTTGTCCCTTGCTGGAAGGTTGGTTCTCATTAATTCGGTACTTACAAACATGGTACTGTATATGATATCCTTCTTCCAGTTACCAAAAGGTGTCTTGAATAAACTGGATTACTTCCGTTCAAGATTTTTTTGGCAAGGGGATGGCGAGAAAAAGAAATATCGACTGGCTAAATGGGATGTTGTTTGTCGACCTAAAGATCAAGGAGGGCTGGGCATTCATGATCTTTGTATCAAGAATTCAGCCCTACTAGGGAAGTGGTTGTTTAAACTGCTAACCGAAGATGGAATTTGGCAAACACTCCTTAGAAGAAAATATATCTGTTCAAAGGTGGTATCACATGTGTATTCGAAACCTGGAGATTCCCACTTTTGGGCCGGTCTAATGGCGACTAAGAAACATTTCTTTTGCTTTGGCGTATTTAATATTAAGGATGGCACGGAAATTAGATTCTGGGAGGACAAATGGTTAGGCAACACCACCCTCCGAGAGCAATATCCTGCTTTATACAATATTGTTCGACATAAAGGGGATACCATAGCCACTGTTATGCAGTGTTCACCCCCAAATATGTCGTTCAGACGAGATTTATTTGGACCAAGATTAGCTTCTTGGAACGCCTTGCTGGCACGGTTGGACTCAGTTCAACTCACACAAGGCCCCGATGAATTTCGGTGGAATTTATGCGGGAACGGAAACTTCTCAGTAGATTCTATGTATAGGGCGCTAGTGCATTCTGATATTCCAGTCGATGATATCAAAAAAATATGGCAAATAAAGATTCCACTTACAATAAAAGTTTTTTCGTGGTATCTTCGTAGAGGTGTCATTTTAACCAAGGATAACCCTGTCAAACGGAATTGGCATGGAAGTACTAAGTGTGTGTTTTGTTCTCAGCAAGAGACAATAAAACACGTATTCTTCGAGTGTAGTTTCGCACGGTCTATATGGTCAACTATCCAAATAGTGTCTAACTTATATCCACCCAAGTCTGTGGCCAACGTTTTTGGTAACTGGTTACATGGGATAGATAAAAGGCTAAGAACGGTTATTAGGGTGGGAGCGATTGCCGTTATATGGTCGCTCTGGCTTTGTAGAAATGACAAGGTTTTCAATGATAAAAATGTTTCTCTTATGCAGGTATTCTACCGGTGCACTAGTATTCTCCGTACGTGGTTCACCTTACAACACGTGGGACATCGAGACCTCTTTACGGAGGCGTGTGCTCGGCTGGAGGAGGTGGCAAGGGACATTTTCTCACAACATGGGTGGCCACTTGATCGCCGCATTGGACCTCCATAGGCGGATGAGTTTGCCATGTCATAGGCGTTTTGCATTATCATGTGGATTGTAATTCGTCTATTTTTGCACCTTAGTACTATCGACTTTGGATTGTGGCTGTGTGCATATATTATGCAGAGGCCGGGTGTAATACTTAAACTCTTGAGTAATAAAGCCGTTTATCTAAAAAAAAATGACTCAATGGAGAGAGGGAAGACGTCTGCAAAAGGGGCAATGGTCGATTCCCAGAAATGTCGTTTATTATCGACGCCATTTTCCCAGTTATCCGTTAGGGTCTTGGTAACATGTCCTCTCTAGATTGCTGACGGAGGTTATTACTCGCCTGCGATAGCACTTCACACGGTAAGGTGTTGCGCTAGCACAGACCGATCGAAAGTTCATTAAGGTATGGGTTGGTCAAAACAAAATCTTGTAATGGCACTTGGATCAGTTGATTTGACGAGAGTGATGAGTTGGAGGGACTGAAGTTAGGGAATTTATTTATTATGTTTATTGAGTAGATAAATTTGACAATACTAGTAATTATAATTTGTCTACTCTGGAAAAGATGCATGAGTGTTATTGTTGAATTGTTCATCGATTTTAGGATTTGCGAAAGGCAATTTCCTCTACATAGATTTAAAAAATAAACGCTCGTTCCTAAGGTGACACGGACCATAGGTGACTGAACTAATGGACACGCCGTTCGATCTACATGTCAAATCAAGTTGTTGGGCACATGAGCTGATGATTTTATTGCATCATTTTGAGCTTGCAAATATTATTGGTTAATATAAACATTGAATAATCTTTCCAAGCTTAACACAACATGTTAACCGAGGTTCAATAGAACCTAAGCGCCGTTGGTGATTTTCTTTTCACTAGTAGAAAACAGGCCTTTTGTCCGGGCCATTAGTCCCGGCCGCGGCCTGGGTCACGACTAATTGTCTGGACACGTCGCCCCGAAAACACTGAAGCGTACGGCACCCAATAGTCCTGGCTCGTTAGGGCCCAATAGTCCCGGTTTCAGATACAAACCGGGACTAAAGGGGTCTGCGCCCTGCTGCGGCCTGGTGCCCCTCTTTAGTCCCGGTTTGTACAAACCAGGACTAATGGTCTGGCTCTATATATATGGCAGCCCCTCTCCCCTCTCTCTTGTTTTTTTCCTGGTGGGAGGTGGTGTAGGTTTGTGCTAGTTTTTTTTTCTTCATATACACTAGAGGTGTTCGATGAAATGCCTGTTAGAGCGATGCCACTTGAGTTCACACAAGACAAACATGATATGAGGTGCCCGAGCCACACTTAAGCTTCCTCCTCTTTGTTTCCAAGTGTCCTAAACGGTTAGCAACTATTTTCTCGTTTAGACCGCGCGGTACTAATTTTAGCATCGTGATTGCGTTTGATATATAGTTCTATGATGCAGATGAGCCATCCATGGATGTACGGTGACCGACGCTCTGCCGCTTACAGAGAAGGTGTGCGTTCTTTTCGCCTTGCGCCGAGGCGAACAAGCGGCGGGATGGCTTTATGATTTGTGCATGTGTTGAATGTCGGAATGAGAAGGATCACACTTCCTCAAGAGTCATTCAGAGCCACCTGCTTCGGTCCGGTTTCATGTCCGGCTATAATGTTTGGACCAAGCACGGAGAAAGAGGGGTTATGATGGAAGACGGCGATGAAGAAGAGAACGATGATGACAACTACCGATCTATGTTCCCTGAATACGCTGATACCGAAATGAAAGACAATGAAGAAGAAGAGGGTGAAGAACGGGCACCAGATGAGCCCGCTGATGATCTTGGTCGGGTCATTTCTGATGCAAGATGAGGCTGCGACACAGAAAAGGAGAGGTTGCAGTTCGAGCAGATGTTACAGGACCACAACAAATTATTGTACCCAACTTGTGAAGATGGTCAAAAGAAGCTGGGTAGCACACTGGAATTGCTGAAGTGGAAGGCAGAGACCGGTGTGACTGACTCGTCATTTGAAAAGTTCCTGGTACTAATGAAGAAGATGCTTTCAAGAAAGAACGAATTGCCCGCCAGCACGTACGAAGCAAAGAAACTTGTCTGCCCTCTAGGATTAGACGGGCAGAAGATACATGCATGCCCTAATGACTGCATCCTCTACCGCGGTGAGAAGTACGAGAATATGGATAAATGCCCGGTATGCACTGCATTGCCGTATAAGATCAGAAAAGATGACCCTGGTGATATTGAGGGCGAGCCACCCAGGAAGAGGGTTCCTGCCAAGGTGATGTGGTATGCTCCTATAATACCACGGTTAAAACGTCTGTTCAGAAACAAAGAGCATGCCAAGTTGTTGCGATGGCACATGGAAGACCGTAAGAAAGACGACAAGTTGAGGCACCCCGCTGATGGTCGGCAGTGGAGAAAAATCGAGAGAGAGTTCGGGGACTTTGCAGGTGACGCAAGGAACTTATGGTTTGGTCTAAGTACAGATGGCATGAATCCTTTTGGGGAGCAGAGCTGCAGTCACAGCACCTGGCCCGTGACTCTATGTATCTACAACCTTCCTCCTTGGTTGTGCATGAAGCGGAAGTTCATTATGATGCCGGTGCTCATCCAAGGCCTGAAGCAACCCGGCAACGATATTGATTTGTACCTAAGGCCATTAGTCGATGAACTTTGGCAGTTGTGGGCCAAACCAGGTGTAAGTGTGTGGGATGAGCACAAACAGGAGACATTTGACCTACGAGCGTTGCTTTTCGTAACCATCAATGATTGGACTGCTCTTAGTAACATTTCAGGACAGACGAACAAGGGATACAATGCATGCATGCACAGTTTGGATCAGACAGAAAGAATATATCTGGACAAATGTAGAAAGAATATGTACCCGTACAATCGTCGTTTTCTTCTGCCCAAGCATCCCTTAAGGCAAAAAGGCAAGCATTTCAATGGCAAAGTAGAAACCCGGACGAAGCATGTCACCCGTACTGGTGCTGAAGTATTTGGTATGGTCAAGGATTTAAAAGTAATCTTTGGAAAGGGTCCTGACAGCCAACCTGTTCCTAACGGCGCTGATAAGCGCGCACCCATGTGGAAGAAGAAATCTATATTTTGGGAGCTACCCTATTAGGAAGTCCATGAGGTCCGCTCCGCAATCGACGTGATGCACCTGACGAAGAATCTTTGCGTGAATATTCTAGGCTTTCTGGGCTTGTATGGGAAGTCAAAAGATACACCGGAAGCACGGGAGGACCAGGAACGTCATAAAGGATGAGACGGCATGCATCCAGGGCAGTTTCAAGGGCCTGCCAGCTACGCTCTTACCAAGGAAGAGAAGGAAATCTTTTTTGAAGTCCTTTTCAGTATCAAGGTCCCGTCTGGCTTCTCGTCGAATATAAATGGAATAGTAAATATGAAAGAGAAAAAATTCCAAAACCTAAAGTCTCATGACTGTCACGTGCTTATGACGCAATTGCTAGGGGGGTAAAGGTAGACCTGCAGTACGAAATGACAACAGTGGATCTCAAGAATCTTGGGTACCACACCGAACCATTCGTCCTAGCCAATGATGTGGCTTAGGTTTTTAATGTGAAGGACATGTCTACCAAACCAAAAAAAAAAGATAAGCAAAAGAATACATCGTCCGATGAGCCAAAGCGCCACATAGTTCTTTCAGGGAAAAGAAACATCGTGGGAGTGAATGACAAGACAGACATGTCATAAGATTATAATAAGTTTCATGAAATTCCGCCCTTCACAGTGAAAACTGACATAAGCATCATGTTAAATGATGAAGATTCTCCATGGCTACATCGCAGAAGAAAACAAAAACAATAGATAGGGATGTTGGTGATGTGTAATAATGTATTCGGTCGATGAACTGAAAGATTTTGTAGATAGAACAAAACATATGGTTTCCCCTGCATACAACCCGACGGTGGCTCGTGAGTGCCCGCATATCAAATGCACCGTCGGACGTATGCAGGGAATCAGAATGCTTTGTTTACGAAATGAACTACAATGAGTACAGAGTGAGTGCCAAACATGTCCGAGAGGTGGGCTATACATAGGGTCGTGTGGCTCACAAAGTGGTTGTCCTAGTGCTGATACAACAGCTCACAAGCCCTCAAAAGAAATACACCCCTGATCCAACGACTCACAAGTGCTCGAAAGAAACACACGATCTGTGTGCTTCTTCCTTATTGGTGGGATTCCCTTTAGTCCCGGCTCACAAGCGCTCGAAAGAAACACTGAAGAGAACAAAACACACGGTTTGCCCTGCATACATCCCAACGGTGGCTCGTGAGTGCCCGCATATCAAATGCACCATTGGACGTATGCAGGGAATCCGAATGCTTCGTATACCAAAATGAACTACAATGAGTAGACACTGAGTGCTGAACATGTCCGGGAGGGGGGCTATATATAGGGTCATGTGGCTCACGAAGTGGTCGTGATAGTGCTGATCCAACAGCTCACAATCCCTCAAAAGAAACACACACCTGATCCAACGTTTCACAAGCACTTGAAAGAAACACACGATCTGTGTGCTTCTTTAGTCCCGGTTGGTAAAGGCGGGCTTTGCGGTCATGACTCGTGTCCTCCCCCAGCACTGCCCTAGCCACATGTCCTCCCCTAGCGCTGCCCTGGGCACGTGTCCTCCCCCAGCGCTGCCCTGGAGGTCTTTATATATTGTCGCCGATGGGGTAAACCCTAATCCACCATTCCTAGCCACGAACGCATCGTCTCCACGAGATGGATCCGCCACGCCCGCCGCAGCGCCTTCTGGACGAGGTCGAGCATGCTCGGCAGAGCGCTTGGGCGCTACCGCGGGAGCCTATCCCGCCGTATGCCCACGAGCCTGGCGTGGAGAGGAATACCCTGCTACCGGCCTCCTGCTCCGGTGCCGGAGGAGGTGCGGAGGACGTACGAGCGCGCGTGGTCCGACGTCCCTGACCGCAACAAGGATGCGTAGGCCGCAGGGGTGGTGTGGGGATCCGCGGCCGCATACGGCGACTTGGCCGCCGCACCTCCACCAGCCGCCGTCGCACCTCCCGAGGAGGAGGAGGATGACGACGACTTCGACTGGAGCGACCATGGGGAAGATGGCGGCGGGCCGCAGATGCAGGAGGCCATTGAAGCCTCCTTGCTGTCCGTCTGCGATGACCGTGTCCAGCGAGCCAGGACTTCCTGCCAGCTCAAGGCGAAGGAGGCTTCCGAGCTGGCTTGGGTGCTGAAAGACTCATCCTCCATGGCTCGTGCCCTTCGCCGTAAACGTGCGCGCGAGAACCAGGCGGCCGCGAACGGGGCTGGCTCCTCCCGCCATTCCCCTAATCCTACGGCATCCGATCCAGCAAGTCCGTTTATTTAGTAATGTAACTGTTAGTGATGTGTAATAATGTATCCTTTTATGTAACTGTGTTGGATGTTGTTAAGGATGTTTTTAGAATAAAGAGATGATTATTACAAATTCAAACAATATTAGTTAATGCATTTTTAATTGAAAATGGAAAAATGGTTCACAATTTTTTAACGAGTCCGGTCCGATCACTTTTGGATTAGTTATTCATATCCAAAACACTTTTCATGTTGAAAGTTTAGTGAAATTCAAAAATATGCAAAAAAAATTAGTTAATCCATTTTTTAATTGAAAATGGCAAAATTGTTAATAGTTTGTAGAGACTAATTTTGGATGTACATAAGTTGTTGATTTGACAATTTTTTAGAGACTAATTTGAGCTGATTTGGACGATTAAATCAATAAATATGAAAAAATACAGAAACAAGGAAAAGGAAACAAAAAAGAAAACAGAAAACAGAAAAAAAATCGAAAAGCCCATTAGTCCCGGGTGGCATTTCCAACCGCGACTAAACGTCCGCTGGGCTTCGCGCCCAATTTTTTGCGGCCCAGAGGGACCTTTAGTCGCGGTTCGTATTACCAACCGCGACTAAAGTTCAGTTTCGCGGGGATTTGGGTGGCTGCGGCCGAAATTTTTCGCATTCTCCCCCAAATCGACGCCTCTCTCCGCCTCGACGATGCTGCCGACGCCTCCGACGGCGAAGCCCTGCTCCGCCGCGCCGTCGAGCGGAGGAGCCACTGCCCCGAGGTGCTGCGCCCCTGCCGCACGTCGTCTGCGACGCCGCCGTCGTCGTCGACCGCCCCTCCCCTACCTCACGCTGCTGTGCCGCCGCCGCCAGAGGTAGGTCCTCTGCCCCCTCCTCGCGCTCTCTCCCCCGTGGTGGCGCGTGGTGGAGGCCACGGCCACGGCGTGGTGGCGGCCACGGCCACGGCGTGGAGGCCACGGCTACGGCGTGGAGGAGGCCACGGCCATATTTTTTTTGGAGGATTATAGGAATTTTTTGGTACGACAAATTCATCAAAGTTGCACTAATTACCGTGGAATCAAGTTGATGAGCCATACAATGAAGCTATGGGAGAGAGTCATTGAGCACCGTTTAAGAAGATTGACAAGCGTGACCAAAAATCAATTTGGTTTCATGCCTGGGAGGTCTACTATGGAAGCCATCTTTTTGGTACGATAACTTATGGAGAGATACAGGGAGAAGAAGAAGGATCTTCATATGGTGTTCATTGACTTGGAGAAGGCGTATGATAAGATACCACGGAATGTCATATGGTGGGCCTTGGAGAAACACAAAGTCCCAACAAAGTACATTACCCTCATTAAGGATATGTACGATAATGTTGTGACAAGTGTTCGAACAAGTGATGGCGACACCGATGACTTTCCAATTAAAATAGGACTGCACCAGGGGTCAGCTTTGAGCCCTTATCTCTTTACTTTGGTGATGGATAAGGTCACAGGGGATATACAAGGAGATATCCCATGGTGTATGCTCTTTGCGGATGATGTGGTGCTAATTGACGATAGCCGGGCGGGGGTTAATAGAAAGTTAGAGCTGTGGAGGCGGACTCTAGAATCGAAAGGTTTTAGACTTAGTAGAACCAAAACTGAGTACATGAGGTGCAGTTTCAGTACTACTAGGCACGAGGAGGAAGAGGTTAGGCTTGATGGACAGGTGGTACCTGAGAAAGACACCTTCCGATATTTGGGGTCTATGCTCCAGAAGGATGGTGATATCGATGAAGATGTGAGTCATCGAATCAAAACTGGTTGGATGAAGTGGCGCCAAGCTTCCGGCGTCCTCTGTGATAGGAAAGTGCCACAAAAGCTAAAAGGCAAGTTCTATAGGACGGCGATTCGACCTGCGATGTTGTATGGCGCAGAATGTTGGCCGACCAAGAGACGACATATCCAACAGTTAGGTGTAGCGGAGATGCGCATGTTGAAATGGATATGTGGCCACACAAGAAAGGACCGGGTTAGGAATGATGATATACGTGAGAGAGTTGGGGTATCACCAATTGAAGAGAAGGTTGTCCAACACCGTCTAAGATGGTTTGGTCATATAGAACGTAGGCCTCCGGAAGCGCCATTGCATACCGGACGGATAAAGCGGGATGAGAATGTTAAGAGGGGTCGTGGTAGGCCAAACTTGACATGGGAGGAGTCTGTTAAGAGAGATCTGAAGGATTAGAATATCACCAAAGAACTAGCCATGGATAGGGCTGCGTGGAAGTTAGCTATCCATGTGCCAGAACCATGACCTGGTTTCCAGATCTTATGGGTTTCAACTCTAGCCTACCCCAACTTGTTTGGGAAAAAAAAAGGCTTTGTTGTTGTTGTTGATTATAGGATTTTTTTGAATTAGTGACATTGTTAGTGTTATTAGGAAATTTAGTAAATGTTATTAGGAAATTGTTAGTGTTAGTAAAATTGTTAGTTTTGTGTATGTTTGTTTTGGAAAGATGTTAGTTTTGCAACATTCTTGTGTAATGCTAGTGTTAGCAAATTTCATAAGTTAGCAAAAGTTAGAAAATTTTGCAATTTTTGTGTAGCAATTTTGAGATGCAAATTTAAGATGCAATTTTATAGACCCAAATTTAAGATGCAATTTTATAGATGCAATTTTATAGATGCAATTTTATAGATGCAATTTAGTACTAATTGTGAATAATGCAAAATTTGTGTTTGTGTATGCTAACCTTAAGATAGAGATAATATTATGCATTTTGAAATAATATTGTGTGCATTTTGCAGAAACTATGGATCCCTATCACAAGAAGAAATTCTCGAGAATATAATCCACGATGCCCCAGGTGCTGATCCAGCCGAATCTCCGTCGTCGTATCTGAACCCCTCCGGGGATGGAATGGAGGTTAACCGAAGTGAGGATGAAGCCGACGGCTCCGATGATGGAGAAGCCGGTGGACCCTTAACGATGTTCGGCGAGGTATATATGAAGTTCGGCGATCAGTAGATGCATTACTTGAGTTGTATATATATAAATTGACGAATGTTTCTTCTCTTAGGCCTCCACATCGAGCAAATCTTCCAAACGAGGCCCGACCAAAAAGTTGGCCCCATCTACGCATTATACATTCGAGGTCATATCCCCTACGAGCGAACCAAAGGAACCCAAGAAGGTAGCCGATGTATTTAAAAAACAATGCGGAGTTCTGGTTAGGGATCACGTCCCGATCACCGTTCGAGACTGGCATAAGCGCAAAGGGTGAACGATAGTGAGTATGTCGCCGAAAGGTACAAAGATGGTCTTTGGAATGACCTCATGGCACATTTCACCCTGCCAGAATTTGAGGATCCTGCCGACACTGCAAAATTGAGGGAGAAACTCAAGCGGTGGACTCTTAAGAAGATGGCCGAACTATTCTGGTGTGGAAGAAAAGATTATGGCAAGAATATCTGAAGAAAAAGACTGCTCCAGTATTCGAAGGCTATCTAGCGAAGCAGGCGAATCACTGGAACGCATTTAAGGAGTACAAGGAGTCACAAGATGCCAAGGCGATGTCAGTAAAGAACAAGAAAAATGCTGAGAAGAAGAAATATCGCCATAAATTGGGGCCAGGGGCTACGAGACTGCCATGCCAAAGTGGGATAAAAAGAGCAAGAGCTGCTTGCTAAAGGGATCGAACTAGAATGGATGCGCGAAGAATGGGAATTGAGGGCTTGTTTGCAGTGACGGGATTAGGATACCCAGGGAAAATTGGCTTAAAGTGGTGAAAGAAATTAAAGAGGGGAAGTTAAAGTTCCGTCCCGATAGAGAGAAAGACTTGCTGACACTGGTCCTCGGGAATGATGAAAAAGGAGGACGAACACGAGGCCTTGGCCCTAAGTATCCGTGGGGGCTTGGGTTTGCCAAAGACATAGAAACTTACAGAAGCCGAGCGAGAGCAAAGCAGCGACAGTAGGAGGAGGAGGGAGACAGGTTCAACCAGTTGCTTGCCAGAATTAACCACCAACAGCAGCAGATTGACGAACTTAGAGGAGTAGTGCGCCTGCAAGATCATGTACTCGATATTACCGCCGGCCCATGTCAGCGGAAAAGCAGCATGGGTGACTCAGAGGTCCTGGCTGACGATGCACGGCGGATGATAGATGGCGGTCCCGGCTACCCCGTGGATGGAATCAAGGATTCAATATCTTGTGAGCTCCATCAGAAATTGAAGAGCATATCCATAAAGGTGGCGGTCGGATATGCTTTACCTTGTCTACCTGACGCACGCTGGCAAGGCCGTGAGATTCCAGCTGGCTATGCTAAAGTAGGGGTGGATTAAATAGTATCGGGATTTCATGATATGGATCTTGACATCCCTGGACCTGAAGATGAGAGGACACTCGGAGAAGTGGTGGGTGATATCATTCTATGGGACAAGAACTACATCAAGTTTCCACGCTCGACGCCAAGGACAACACCGCCTCCGAGTCGTCGCAGGTCACCTACACCTCCATCACCTCCAAGAAGCCCACCCCATGACTACGACCACCAAAGCGCGAGTCCATCTCGATCTCCGCCGCCGGACTTGGGTCAGCCGTCTTCGCCGCCGCCTTTGCCCGCTAAGGACAATAAGCGGAAGCGTGCTCCGTCGATGAGTACTAACCGACGCAGCAGCCCAAAATGACAAATGTCGCCCCTCCCAAGAGTATCTCATAAGAATCTTCCCATCAGAACTTACGATCGCACTGACGAGCAAATCGCAGCGATCGGAAAGGCCGAAAAAGATGCGCATTTTGCAAAGAAGAAACCCAAGCCCGCCCCGGTATACACCGAGAAGCAAAAAAGCGTGGGCACGTGATTTTCTGAACACAAAATTGCAATATGAGTTGCACCATAAGCCACATGACTATCTACGCACACTTCGAAAGGAAGTGGAGAAGAGCAAATCAAGCAAAAGTGCAAGCGGGAGCAAATCAAATAAAAGTGCAAGCGGGAAAAAGGGGACGTTCCACAGCTCGGAGAACAGGCCAAACAATCGATCCCACCCCTCAAGGTGTTATCCGAAGACATTCCCCAGGTGCTGCAGCAGGATATGGAAGAAGCTGCGAAGTTGGCGGCCGCTATGGGTGTGACTGTTGCTGAATTGCTAGGTTCCCAAGACGACAAGTTACCGAAGACTGATGTTGTCCCTACAATTGTCCCAGGGAAGTCTTTGGTTAGCAAAGAGAAGTTGGAACAACTGCCAACATAAATGCGAAATTTGCATGAATGGTACTTGAGTGTGGTAGGGGGCAGAACAATGATCGTGGCGAAAGTCCCACATGAGTACTTCTTCCGACCCGAAGAGGTCCACGATTGAGTTTTCAGAACTCTTCCAGTTATACAATTTCGACGCCCTTGACAAAACTCTCATGAGTTGCTATTGTCTGTAAGTTGTTGAATTCATTGCCTACATATAAGTTGTTCAGTTTTTCAGTTGTTCAGTTCATTGCATGTAATTATCCTCATTATATCCTTTTGTACTCTATTATGCAGAATGAAGATCCGGGAATGCAAAAGAAAGATCTATAGTGTTGGATTCATTGATCCAGATAAAGTACATATACATTCGCTAACGACGAAACCCGACGAGACGGCGGAAAACCTTCTAAGGTTTCTAACGGAGCAAAATTTCTGTGACCACATACTATTTCCTTACAACTTCCTGTGAGGGTCTTACTCTGTTGCACACATTCAATTTTGCTTACTCGATGTTAAGTGTAATTGATAAGTTACTGACGTATATATAAACGTATGCAGGTTCCACTGGATTCTGCTAGACATTCAAAATGATAAGGGAATAGTGCAAGTCATGGACCCATTAAAGAGACACCTGAAAGAGTTCCGCAACATGCAGGACATGCTCCAGAGGTAATTTTCGCGCTATATCGGTCTCTTTCGTTGATTTCATGAGATATCAGGTAATGAATAACTCATTCATTAATTCCTTTTCTTTGCCGGGCAGGGTTTGGAACCTATTCAGAAGTGTGGTGATGGGTTCCTTTAGTGAGAAGCTGACGTTTACTCCGGTCACGGTAAGTAGTACGAGATATGTTCGCGCATCCATTTACTTCTAGTTTCAATACAATTATGATGCTAGATTATTATTTTGATTGAATTCTATTCTCGTAAAGTGCGCGAGGCAGCCACCGGGGACGAATCTATGTGGATACTATGTTTGCGAGTTCATTCGCACGTTTACCACTGAGCATAATGATTATAGACTCGACGTAAGCAATACATTCACAACATTATTTTATTACCGTCACTTTTTGTTATCATGATTGATGTTCATATTGATCTCATTTTCTTATATAGTTCAATAGAATGCGGGATCGGCTCCTACCAGAACAATGCCTACTAGGAATTGCAGAGAAATTGGCGGGATTTTTGTTGAAAGAGATGGTAGATGACGCCGGAAAATTTAGTGTGAATAGACGCCACTGATGATCCCCAGCCGTGTAATCGAATAGACGGGCTCTAGTCCCGGTAATTGTGATCTCCATGTAACTATCAAAATTGTATTTATTTGTATGCTCGATCGTAAGACAAATTATCTTATATATGCATGATGGCTACGTGTTGGTGAACCCCAAGAGGAAGGTTATGATGTAGACAGCAGAAGTTTTCCCTTGAGAAATCTACCCAAGGTTATCAATCCAGTAGGACTTGACGATCTATCGGAAGGTTGTTGATGTTGACTCCCCCTGGCGCTAGGGAGCTTGCACCAACGTGGAATCTGCACAGACACAAACCAGAACTTTGCCCAACACGAAACAGAGAGGTTGTCAATCTCTCCGGTC
This sequence comes from Poa pratensis, assembly GCA_947311845.1. Lineage (NCBI taxonomy): Eukaryota > Viridiplantae > Streptophyta > Magnoliopsida > Poales > Poaceae > Poa > Poa pratensis. The sequence goes on from CAMZMU010000078.1 coordinate 13,140,240, forward strand.
TTGCAGAAACAAAGAGTTAAACGTATGGTGTGGAAAACAGCAGGAAACAGCAAGTAACAGGAAACAGATGATTGCAGCAGGTTGTGTAAACAGTATGAGGAAATTGGACCAGGGTCCACAGTTCACTAGTGGTGTCTCTCTCAGAACAGATAACTAGCATGTTGGGTAAACAAATTACAGCTGGGCAATTGACAAATAGAGAGGGCATAACAATGCAATACATGCCAAGATGTCTACTATGAAATCTAGTTGGGCATTACAACAAAGTACATAGACCGTTATTCCAACCGCATCTATGCCTAAATAATCCACCTTCAAGGCAGCATCCGCATCCATTCAGTATTAAGTTGCTAACAACAGATTATTGCATGAAGTAAAGTGTGTAATGTAATCAATACAAGTGCCCTTGGACACTGCACCAATGTTTTATCCCTAGTAGCAACAGCACATCTACCATCTTAGACCTTTCTGTCACTGATCCAGATATCTAGAGACTGAACCCACTATCGAGCATAAATACCCCCTCTTGGAGTCACAAGCATCTACTTGGCCAAAGCATCTACTAGCAACGGAGAGCATGCAAGATCAAGAGCACATAGATAAACAACTTGAATAAACATGGTATCAATATTCATCGGATCCCAGCAAACACAACATCTAGCATTACAATAAGATGATCTTGATCATGTTAGGCAGCTCACAAGATCTAAACATGGAGGCACAAGGTAGAGAGACAACCATCTAGCTACTGCTATGGACCCGTAGTCCAGGGGTGGACTACTCACGCATCACTCCGGAGGCAGGCATGGTGATGTAGAGCCCTCCGGTGATGATCTCCCCTCCGGCAGGGTGCCGGGAAGAGCTTCAGAACTCCTCCGATCTGAGATTGACGATGACGGCCGCGACGGAACTTTTCGTGGAATATGATCGACCGTAATAGGGTTTTCGCGTCGCGGAGAATATATAGGCGAAGAGGCGGCGTCGGTGGCCGAGGGGGGCCACCACGCCATAGGGGGGCGCGGGCCCACCCTGGGCCGCGCCCTAGTGTGGCGTGGCCCCCTGGTGGGTCTGCTCCGACTCCCCTTTGGACTCCGTGATCTCCTCGTGATATTATTGACGATGTCTTTTGTTTCGTCCAATTCCGAGAATATTTCCTTAATAGATTTTCTGAAACCAAAAACAGCAGAAAACAGGGAACTGGCACTGTGGCATCTTGTTAATAGGTTAGTCCCAGAAAATGCATAAAAATGATATAAAGTGTAACCAAAACATGTAGCAATTGATATAATAACAGCATGGAACATCAAAAATTATAGATACGTTTGAGACGTATCAAGCATCCCCAAGCTTAGTTCCTGCTCGTCCTCGAGTAGGTAAACGATAAAAACAGATAATTTTTGAAGTGACATGCTACCAACACAATCTTTGATCAAATAACAATGTAATGCACATGATCTGAATGAAGTGATCCAAGCCAATGGTCTATAGTTTGCAAGCAAGTAAATAAAGAGTAAACATAAGTGATCACACAAGTGCAAACTTTCATGAATAACACTATAAAACATTTAGAGATATAATAGTCTAACATAATAGTTAGTTCACAGCAGCAATAATTCTCAACATGAAAGTGTTTGTATCAACACAAAGGAAGATAATAGCTTCAGCTTTTGCTTCAACTTTCAACATGTATATCATATAGATAATGTCAATGCAAAGAATATGATCAACCAAACACAAAGTTATGTAAAAACTGTTATACTGGAGTTGACAATGATGTTTGCTTAAGTAGACAGAAAGAAGTGGGAAAACTGACTCAACATAAAAGTAAAAGAATGGCCCTTCGCAGAGGGAAGCAGGGATTAACATCATGTGCTAGAGCTGTAGTTCCCGAAGGCATATAGAGAGCATAAAATATTGTTTTGTAAGGTAATGGTGTATACAGGTGTCAACAAATCAGCAAATAGGCAATACTCTACTTCACTAGTTGATCAAACTTTACAAGAGCGGCTCCCATGAAGGACGTTATTTCTACCAGCGGGCAGATCATCCCTCTTCTCTTTTGTTTACACACTTGTGAACATTGCTTGACTGACGAATCAGGGGCAAAAAGATGTGAAGAGAATTGTTTGGTTAAAGTTGTAATTAATTGGGACTGGGCACCCCGTTGCCAGCTCTTTTTGCAAAATTATTGGATAAGCGGATGTATATGCCACTAGTCCAGGTGTGTAAAATTTGATCAACCAGGAAATAAAGACCACCTATCTACGTCCTTATGAGCTTTTCAAGTAGTGACACAAAAAGGAAATGTAACAGTTTTGAGTAGTTAGTAGATAGCACATGAAGAAATTTACTTGGAATGGTGAAAACACCACATAATAGGTAGGTATGGTGGACACAGGTGGCATGGATTTGGCTCAAGGTTTTGGATGTACAAGAAGCATTCCCTCTTAGTACAGAGTTTAGGCTAGCAAGGTTATTATAAGCAAACATCATTATCAACTGGAATAGCAAGAGTGTACATAAAACACAAGGTTTGACGAACCATAGACTCCCACTGTCTTCCTTGTTAACACATAGCCTTCATCCAAAAATTATCTAGACTACTATGGACTTCCAATTATGCAACAGATTATTATAGCAGAAAATCCTTATAGTAGTTCTTCATTAATAGCCATTACTTACATGATGCACAAGCTTAAACATTAATTACTTGACAGCTCAAAACAATTGGCAAGCATCAAATTACTCAAGACAACGATCTAAAAAGATTCATGTAAGCATTTTATACCACTACCACATGCATAGCATTTTTCTGGTCCAACCAAACACCAATCAACTTATTTGACAACTCTCCAAACAGATATAAGTGAAGCAAGAGAGTACTTTCTTCAAAAGAAACTGAAAGCTCTAACAAGAGATACATGAAAAACTGAGAGCTAACAGCAATAACAGCAACTAGACAGGAATACTCAACAAGTATAAGTGAAGCACAAGAGTATTCTAATGAAAAAGTGGAGCGTGTCTCTCTCCCAAACATGAATGCTAGGATCCAACAAGTATAGCACAGCAAACAAAACAAAACAAACTGAAAACAAAAACACACTGACGCTCCAAGGAAGAGTACACTAGTATGAAGCAATAAAAATATAGCACCATTAGAGATGACCTGATAATTTGTAGATGAAGAAGGGGATGCCTTGGGCATCCCCAAGCTTAGATGCTTGAGTCTTCTTGAAATATGCTGGGGAGGTAAGCCTCCCCAAGCTTAAGCTCTTCACTCTTCTTGATCATGTAATATCATTCTCCTCTATCAACACTTGAAAACTTCCTTCACACCAAAACTTAACAGCTTTTCTCATTAGCAGGTTAGTGCACTAAAAGATAATACTTCAAAGTTCTAGCAAAGACAAAACTCACAAGCCAACTATTTTAAACATTAGCCACTGTTACTAGGCTCAAGTGGGCACTTTTACACGAAAAGAAACCACTTAAAAACTTGTAAAAGAGAGAATGCAAAATAAAAGACAGAATCTGTCAAACCAGAACAGTCTGTAATGACGAATTTTTTCGAGGCACTTACGATGCTCAGATGAAAACTTTTGAAATAATGAAAGTTGCGTAACATCATCAGGAACATGCACAAAAAGTTTCAGCATTTTTCGATTTTTTCTGATTTTCTACTGAATTAAACGGTGACGAACAGCAATCTGTCCCAATGCAGTCCCGAAAATAAAAACCAACTTTGCATTAGTAACTCTCCTTGGCACAACAAAACAGCAAATAAAAGATACAAAGGAGTTGCTACAGAGGTAAACAAGCATCCTTGACTCAAGAAAACAAAAATAAAACAGCAAATAAAAACATGGGTTATCTCCCAGAAGTGCTTTTCTTTAATGCCTTTGAGCTAGGCATGAAGAGATGCATCAAGTATTGTCAAGATCCAGATCATACAATGAAAGCTTAAAAGTCTTATCAACAATGCATTGTATGCTACTTATGCTAGTTTCAGAGTTCTCTTTTTCTTTTCTCTTAGGTACACTCTCTTCATCAAAAAGATTTTCAAGCACAATCCATCCAAAATTATTTTCTAAGGTGTTATGCAATGCCATCATTTTATAGGGGATTGGAATTTTCAGACCATTCTTAGCAAAAGGGTTTTTTGATTTTTAACAGCAAGCAAAACAAAAATAAAACAAGACAAAAAACAAAGTAAAGAGATTGGAACTGAGAGACTCCCTTTCCAATAGCCTCCAAGTCCCCGGCAACGGCGCCAGAAAACAGCTTGATGGCTACGTGTTGGTGAACCCCAAGAGGAAGGTTATGATGTAGACAACATAAGTTTTCCCTTGAGAAATCTACCCAAGGTTATCAATCCAGTAGGACTTGATAATCTATCGGAAGGTTGTTGATGTTGACTCCCCCTGGCGCTAGGGAGCTTGCACCAACGTAGAATCTGCACAGACACAAACCAGAACTTTGCCCAACACGAAACAGAGAGGTTGTCAATCTCTCCGGTCTTGCAGAAACAAAGAGTTAAACGTATGGTGTGGAAAACAGCAGGAAACACAGCAAGTAACAGGAAACAGATGATTGCAGCAGGTTGCGTAAACAGTATGAGAAAATTGGACCAGGGTCCACAGTTCACTAGTGGTGTCTCTCTCAGAACAGATAACTAGCATGTTGGGTAAACAAATTACAGCTGGGCAGTTGACAAATAGAGAGGGCATAACAATGCAATACATGCCAAGATGTCTACTATGAAATCTAGTTGGGCATTACAACAAAGTACATAGACCGTTATTCCAACATCATCTATGCCTAAATAATCCACCTTCAAGGCAGCATCTGCATCCCATTCAGTATTAAGTTGATAACAACAAATTATTGCATGAAGTAAAGTGTGTAATGTAATCAATACAAGTGCCCTTGGACACTGCACCAATGTTTTATCCCTAGTAGCAACAGCACATCTACCATCTTAGACCTTTCTGCCACTGATCCAGATATCTAGAGACTGAACCCACTATCGAGCATAAATACCCCCTCTTGGAGTCACAAGCATCTACTTGGCCAAAGCATCTACTAGCAACGGAGAGCATGCAAGATCGAGAGCACATAGATAAACAACTTGAATAAACATGGTATCAATATTCATCGGATCCCAGCAAACTCAACATCTAGCATTACAATAAGATGATCTTGATCATGTTAGGCAGCTCACAAGATCTAAACATGGAGGCACAAGGTAGAGAGACAACCATCTAGCTACTGCTATGGACCCGTAGTCCAGGGGTGGACTACTCACGCATCACTCCGGAGGCAGGCATGGTGATGTAGAGCCCTCTGGTGATGATCTCCCCTCCGGCAGGGTGCCGGGAAGAGCTTCAGAACTCCTCCGATCTGAGATTGACGATGACGGCCGCGACGGAACTTTTCGTGGAATATGATCGACCGTAATAGGGTTTTCGCGTCGCGGAGAATATATAGGCGAAGAGGCGACGTCGGTGGCCGAGGGGGGCCACCACGCCATAGGGGGGCGCGGGCCCACCCTGGGCCGCGCCCTAGTGTGGCGTGGCCCCGGGTGGGTCTGCTCCGACTCCCCTTTGGACTCCGTGATCTCTTCGTGATATTATTGACGATGTCTTTTGTTTCGTCCAATTCCGAGAATATTTCCTTAATAGATTTTCTGAAACCAAAAACAGCAGAAAACAGGGAACTTGCACTGTGGCATCTTGTTAATAGGTTAGTCCCAGAAAATGCATAAAAATGATATAAAGTGTAACCAAAACATGTAGCAATTGATATAATAACAGCATGAAACATCAAAAATTATAGATACGTTTGAGACGTATCAATGCACGAACGTGTACGGTATGTGGTAGCGTAGAAATACGAAAACTATTTTGAAGAAAGAAATAAATAAAAGAAAATGAATAAACCCTAAAAAAACAAAATTATCATTAGTCGCGGCCCGTTATACGAGCCGGGACTAAAGGGGTTGCCCCCAGCGCGCTCCGCGGCGGCCACGTGGAAGGCCTTTGGTCCCGGCTGGTAACAGGGCCGGGACTAAAGGTTGGGCCTTTAGTCCCGCTTGGCCTGTCCCGGTTGGTCAACCGGGACTAAATCCCCTCACGGGCCGGGACGGAAGGGCATGTCAATACTAGTGTTTGTTTATGTCGTCGTCTCTCAACCTTGCATTGTCTTTGTATTGAAATTTGTGCGGAGATACGATAAACCAAGATTAGACGAGACGTCTAATAACAAGACTCGGATACGAAAACATTTTACTCCACTTAGATGTAATTGGACCAAAGTAAATCTTTTCAAGCCCAGTCTCTTCAAGATCACTTAGCTTCACGCCACTCGCAATGCTCGTTTTTCCGTTCCGCGTTTCGGCCGGTTTACCATATCAAACCAATCAACTCTCTCTCTATTTTAGTGATAAAAATTATACTCCCTCCGATCCAAATAAACTCTCGCATGCTATAGGCACGACAACAATTTTAACGGACCGGAGGAAGTAATTTTTTTTGTCTAGTTTCAAGAAACCTTCTCGCTTCGAGCGATTAGGCTATATTCTGGTATCAAGATTATAAAACTTATAATCACCCGATCAATTAACGAAGGTCCGCCCGTTTGTCAAGGCTGTCCCGCTGTGCGGTGCGTACGCACGGTCTCGTAGACACCTGACTGGGCACCGCCGCAACATAATTTATGAGTCCGTGTATGTATCGTCCGCGCGTACAGACACGGATTGGTGTGTTGTCTGCGCAACACCCGACCCAACACACCGCACCGACACACTAGTGTTTCTCTACTCATTACTCAGTCGTGTGAGCAGAGCGATCGACGCACAACTTGTGTTGGAATTTTGCCTTAAATTGGCCCAGCCCATTTTGGATATTTCCATAATTCCTGAAAATACTAAAGCTCCATGTGATCCATTCATACGTAGCAAGAGGTGGGACACAAATTTAGTCCTACATTGTAAGTTTAGAGATAGTTGCATTACTTTATAAGGTGATCTTTTCTATCACTACTATCAGGATGAGATGACGAGAACCTGCCACGCGCTCCTCCTCCACCGGCCATCCCGACGCATCTATCTTTTTTTGTTTCCATCGTTTGCACCAAGATTTTTGCACTTCTAAAACATATTTTTTGACAGTTCTATTATATATTTCATGACAAGCTGAAGGATCAACAACAATTTCATCAATAGCATAGACAAATCTCATTGTTACACATTTCAAATACAATACGACCACATACAAATGTCATGTCGACATATACTATATCTCATTGAAATAAACAGAGACCGAAGCGGTGGATTACTAAATAGTCTACGGGACCTTCTCGCTTCGAGCGATTAGGCTATATTCTGGTATCAAGATTAAAAGACTTATAATCGCCCGATCAATTAACGAAGGTCCGCCCGTTCGTCAAGGCTGTCCTGCTATGTGGTGCGTACGCACGGTCTCGTAGACACTGACTGACTGGGCACCGCCGCAACATATTTTATGAGTCCGTGTATGTATCGTCCGCGCGTACAGACATGGATTGGTGTGTTGTATGCGCAACACCCGACCCAACACACCGCACCGACACACCAGTGTTTCTCTACTCATTACTCAGTCGTGTGATGATGACCCACAAGTATAGGGGGTGTATCATAGTACTTTCAATAAATAAGAGTGTCGAACCCAACGAGGAGCACAAGGTGTTGGTATGTAGTTTTGATCAAGGATTCACTGTAAACACTAGCAGACAAGTTTTTAGGGGTTTTCAATATAGCAGGTAAATACAGTATGAGTAAATAAACGAGAGCAATAATAGTTGCAGCGAGTGGCCCAATCCTTTTGAGTGCAAAGGACAAGCCGGTTGTGTTACTTATGATTACCGAACGTTCCTGAGGACACATGGGAATTTCGTCAAGTGCTTTCGTTTCATGTAGTTGATTAATCTTCAATGTTTTGATAAGTGTTGTGTGGGTGAATCTATGCTAACGCACTGCCCTTCCTAGGACTAATACGTACTTGTGATTATACTCCTTGTAAGCATCCACAACTACAAGAAAGTAATTAAGATAAATCTAATCACAGCCTTAAACTCTCAGATCCTACACTCCCTTGTGCACTAACTTACCAACGGGGGTTCAGATTTCTGTCGCTCTGGCAACCCCACAATTAGCAAGCTAAATACACAATGCATTCCCCTAGGCCCATAAAGGTGAAGTATCATGTAGTCGACGTTCACATGACACCACTAGAAGAATGACACCACAAATTAAATATCAAACCATTAAATATTACTCAACATTATTCCACTACTAGCAGCAAGACTTTCCCCATGTCCTCAAGAACTGAACGAACTACTCACAAGACATCATATGGATCATGATCAGAGGTGATATAATGATGAATAACAATCTGGACATAAACCTTAATTCATCGATAAAACTCAATAGCATCAACAATAAGGAGTAATTAACACCGGGAGAGTCTCCCCAATGAACTAGACAATGTGCAGCCCTATATGTTACAGCGGAACGGAGTGGAGCAGTGGAGATGATGATGGTGGAGCGGTGGATGATGACGATGATGATCCTGATGAAGTCAAGCACGATGACGACGACGATAGCGATGATTTCCCCCCTTCGGGAAGGAATTTCCCCGGCAGATTTCTCCCTGCCGGAGAGCTTTTCTCTCTCTGTGGTTTCCGTCCCGTGGAGGCGGCGGAATATTTCGTGGACGAACCTCCTCGATGTTTAGGGTTACGGGGAGATATACGCGAAGGGGCAGCGCCAGAGGTGGGCCCAGGTGGCCATGCCAGGCCTCGGCGCCGCCCTCCTCCTGCCCGCGCCCAGGGGTGGCGTGGGGCCCACGTGGAGCTCCCCTTTTGGCAAGCTCCGTCATCTGGAAAAATAGGAACTTCGGCGAAAGTTTCGTGATTTTTGGAGTTTCGCAAATATATTAGCTTGACGGTGCTTTTTCCAGCTGAAATCTGGCTCCGGCAGATAAATCCCCAATAATCATCAAACATGCAAAATAAGATAAAATAACATAAGTAATATGTATTAATATGAAATATATCAATGAATAACAGTAAATTATGATATAAAATAGTGATGCAAAATGGACGTATCATGTGACCAGAGCGATCGATGCACAACTTGTGTTGGAATTTTGCCTTAAATTGGCCCAGCCCATTTTGGATATTTCCATAATTCCTGAAAATACTAAAGCTCCATGTGATCCATTCATACATGGCAAGAGGTGGGACACAAATTTAGTCCTACATTGTAAGTTTAGAGATAGTTGCATTACTTTATAAGGTGATCTTTTCTATCACTACTGTCAGGATGAGATGACGAGAACCTGCCACGCGCTCCTCCTCCACCGGCCGTCCCGACGCGTCTATCTTTTTGCCACAGATGAATGGACGAGCATGAATATCAACGTTTGCACGAAGTTGAAACATTTTTACACTAGTGGAGATGAATACGAATGGATGACTGCTCGGCTTCGGTCGATGCGTGTTCGGTTCGCCTCCCATCTTTTCGACTCATCTTTCACGATGCCTTGTTCGCTCCCTGCTACTGTGTATATAAAAGAGAGGTCGCTGCTCCCCTGTAGAAACACTGGAACACAGCCACAACTCATGGGTTGCCTCCTGATTCTCGAGCATTGCGCTGCCGATCAAGTCTTTCACATTCGTTTCCGCGGCGTGCACCGCGTGACGGAACACTAGGCCGCTGGAACCCCGTCTCTCGCGATCTTATACGGGAGAGGGATAAGGATTTTGGAGAGCGTCATCACGCGACTACTTACTTCTTCTCCAACACGGACGTCGACGACTACTTCCTGGATGACGATTTCTTCCCCGACATCGACGACCTCTTCGGCAATATGTCTTCATCAAGCCCACGCGAATGAGTCTTCCTCGAGTGGCCCGTATGAGACCATATTCTGCCTATTTGAGATCATGCTTCAACCAATATTTATAGCAATCTGTGTAGAATTTCTCTATGGGTACTCTGTGTTAGATTGAACGACTAGTTTAATTTCTATTTTTCTACCCATGTTTTATATACTGTTTTATGGAATTCTTCAAACTTGGCAGTTTGCTTTAGCTAATATTGCGTCGGTGCACACGACTCGCTTTTGGTTCCTCGCGATAGCTTACGCAAACGCCGATCGAGCTGCTTTGTCGAAGCTGCAGGAGGCATTGCACTTTATCCGTACGTCTTTCTACAAGCATGTCGGTCGGACGGTACGTGGTTTACTTTTTGCAGATATATATATATATATATATATATATATATATATATATATATATATATACCTCTGCTATTCTAGACTCCCTTGTAGAATAAGTATTCTGGTCAACTTTCGGAACTTCCGTTTAAATAATATCTGAACTTCCGGTCGGAACACTTAGATTCGGTTAGTTTTTCTATCGTGATTTTCAAACCGTTTGTCAGATTGAAGCAAATGATACGCCGTTGGAAAGGTATGGAAAATGCGCACCTTTTTCACTTCTACAAGATTTTGAAATTAGTTACGGTTTTAAAGCAAATTTGAATACACGAAACACTGTTTTTCACGTATTTTCCTCGTTTTCGTACTGTTTTGGACGCCATTTTCAAACCGTTTGTCGGATTGAAGCAAATGATACGCCATTGGAAAGATATGAAAAAATCGCACCTTTTTCACTTCTACAAGATTTTAAATTAGTTACAGTTGTAAAGTAATTTTGAATATACGAAACGCGGATTTTCGCGTATTTTCTTCGTTTTCGTACTGTTTTGGACGCCATTTTCAAACCGTTTGCCGGATTGAAGCAAATGATACGCCATTGGAAAGATATGGAAAAACCGCATCTTGACTATCTCAGGTCAATTTTCGTAATTCATCACGGAATAAGAGCAGTTTGAAAAATTAACAATTCTGTTTTCTGAATGCTTATGTCCAGCGGACAGTATTTTTAAAATTACTTTCAAACCTCTTATCGAAACGTAACAAATGATATTGCGTTGGAAAGATGTTGACTAGACGCAACTTTTTCGTATAGAAATATTTTCGAAATTCTTTACGGTTTGTGATTAATTTTGAAAATACGAAAAACGGGGAAAGGAGAGACATGGGAATCGATTTGAAATTAGCACGTTTGTCATGCTCGGATTGGGAAAATCAGTACGTGTGAGTCAAATTAGACTAATATCTTTGCCAATAGCACGTGGCGCCGGTCGATTTGGACAAACAGAGCTTGTATCGATGATTTCATGCTTAAAATTTCCGCCCCGAGAAACAGAGTAGAATGAACTTCCTCTGTATACTGTTGTGAACTTCAGTTTAGTCTATTGGTGAACTTCCGTTTAGTCTGTTAGTTAACTTCCGATCGTGATTTATTTTCACGCGGATAAGATGAGAGTTTTTTGCTGAAAAAATGAACTCCACGCCCCCACAAGAATTGAACTTTCTGCAAACAAAAAAGTGACTTCACGGCCATGCAACAAAAATTTGTTGGGTTAATTAACTTCTAGGTTAATGAACTCCCTAACTTTTCCAAACTTCCGTTTAAATAATAAGTGAACTTCGCGGGATAAACATCCGTTTAATACGAAGCAAACTCCCTGTGGTGAACTTCGCGGCTGAATTTCCGTTTTAATACGAAGTGAACTTCGAGGTTCAACTTCTGTTAATACGAAGTGAACTGCGATAAAAAAATTAATTTTCATTTTTGAAAATAAACATTTTAGGAATCGCAGAAGTAAGGAAAATGAACTTCAGGCGGTGTTCAGAGCGAACTCCCAATAAAGTAGTAAACGTCCAACGCATTTTAATATGAATTTCCGACGCGTTAATGTTGAACTCCTGCTCGGTACAAAGTAAACCCCTCGAAACTTAAGGGTTAACTTCCTTTCTATGTTCCGGATGAACTTCCGATAAAAGAGTAATTATCCGGTGCGGTCGAGGAAAACTGAACTCCTGATCTAAAAATAACAAACCTCCAAAATCGACGATCTGAACTCCCGATTTTCGAAATAGTGAACCTCCGATATGGAAAATATTTTGAAAAAATTGCAATAACTTTTAATAAAATGAACCGTCGAAAAAAGGGCTCCCGATCATAGTGCACTTCGACCCACATACGTGCACTGTCTGGATGCAAAGAGCATACTTCTTTTTATTTAAAAATGAGAAGAAACTTCATGAATAGAAAGTGAAACTGCATTTCCTGCTTGTTTGATTAATTAATTTTAACAGCTTCTCCAAAAAAAAAGTGGACTTCACATACATACAAAACTAACTTTTCCGAGTGCAAAATAGTGGACTCCATAAATTCGTGGTGATGAATATTCCTGCTGCCGGTTGTGTATAAAATGCATAACACATGGAACTACAGTGTCATGTCCTTCTATAATAATTGTATAATACATGTCATAATGTTGTGCATATATCCATATAAAAATTCAAAAGTACTAGCCCAGTTCAGCAAATATTGTTTTTCCTCCACCACTCATTCTAGGCTCTTATCCTGAGAGAGCGCATGTCCCAGTACGCAACGACAGGTAGCAGCGACACCTTGTTCTGAAGAAGAAAATGGACAGAACCAAATCCGAGCAGGACGAGCAGGACGAGCGCATGTCCCACTGTGCTTCTCGATTAGCTCTTGGTTTGAGACGAGCAGGACGGGGGCAGTCCATGACGGCGAGTAGCAGGGGGATCTGCCGGCCGCAGCGTTATGCTCGTGAGCTATGGGAGTACAGCCATGTCTCGCGCCGGCTCGGTGCGCGTCGAGCAGTGGAGGACGAGATCTTCAGCGCCACTGCCTGGTGTGAACCTCCCATGGGCAGCACGGTGGACTTCGACGGCGCCCTGCGTTGACTTCCTTTGAGCGACGCGCACCGAATCAGACAAGCTCTTCCACCTCGACGGCGTACTGATGCTACGGGAGAAGATGGTCGGGCGGCCGGCGGCGTACTGATGCTGGGCTCACACGGAGTAGGAGGTAGGAGGGGAGACGACCTCGACAGCGCGCGCGGGGAGGCCTTGTGGCGGCTCGCCAAGGAATTCAGGGGCTGCTCGTCGGGGATGCGGCCGCAGGTGCTGCGCCGCGTCGGGGATGGGGCCGATGGTGCCTCGCCGCGATGGGGATTGGGCCGGAGGATTGGCGGCGGCCGTCCGGCGCAGTGGACAAGCGTCCTGCGCGTGGACCACCCGCGGTTGGCGGCGGAGGTGCGGTGGCTCGCCTCCACAGGCGCGTGGAGCGTGGGAGGTTGGGGGAACGCGATGGCCGGCGCGCTAGAGTGTTCCGCCGGCGGAGGGATCCGGGCCGGCGCGCTGGGTGGTCCGCCGGAGAAGTGCAGCCGGCAGCGCGACGTTAGAGGAGCAGGGGAGGTGCGGGAGCGTCACGGGGAAGGAGAAAGGAGCAGCGCGCCTGATTTGGGGGATCCATCTCGGAGCCGCGCCGGCGCCGCACCGGAGTTGGTGGCGGGGGTTGGCTGCCGCCGGTGGTGAGGGACGGTGCGCCGGTGGGGTGCGGGCTATTTTGGATCGAGAGGAGCAGGTGGGTCGGAGGGAAGAAGGTGTTTAGATGGGCCAGGTTCGGATTAAGAAGGTCTGAAAGTTGACTAGAATAGTTATTCTAGAAACACTATAGGGGTTGTGTAGAATAGTCCCACTATATATATATATATATATATATATATATATATGTCTGCTTTGCGGGGCTGGAGAACTCACTGAGGGCTCATTTGGTAACAGAAATCCCCGGGGATTCCGGCCTTTTTCCAGGGTGTATTTTCCCCTAGTCCGGAGGTCGGAAACAGAATCACGGAGTTTTACACTTGGTTCTTCAGATTCCCGGCCGGAATTATTTTCCCTGGATGTTTCTCCCCAGCAACCAAATGAGCCCTGATGCGGAATTAGTTAAGTACCCGTAGGCCGTACCACACATAAGCAAGTGCTTCACTTATTAAGCCAGCTAGCTGCTACACAAGTACGCATCCAGCTTGTCCGTAATACTACTCCCTCCGTTCGGAAAAAGGATGTCACAAAAATGAACTATAGATAGATCATTTTTGTGACATCCTTTTCCGAACAGAGGAGTATTATATACTACTGTACAACGATGCCGCGTTCGTCCGGTTTGAGTATTTTCGTACGACCTAGTCCGTGGCTTTTCGATCACATGGGAGCCCAGCTCAGCTCACCTGTAGACTCACTCTAGTGTAGTCAATAATAATCCACTAAACAAAAGAAGCTCCTCAGGACTCGACCTGACGGTACGGTACTTGCCTAGCCAGAACTGTGCCGTACAGTCGGGAATCACGGGCAGCTCCTGCTTAATTTGAGTATTATAGTCCCCCATTCGCTATTTCGGTTTGGCTTTACTCCTGTCCTACTATCTCTGCGCGCTTCAGGTCTCGATCACCACTTGCCTTTGGAAGTTACACGTACGCGATCGTTCCAGTTAAACAAACCAGAACCTGCCAAATAGGGCTGGAATTAAAACTCGAAACTCGCGAGTTAAACGAGTAACTCGCTACTCGGCTTGACTTGACTCGAACTCGGAACCAAACGAGCCGAGCCGAGTTTCCAAATTTTTGACTAAACGAGTTCGAGCTTTTCGAGCCGAGTTTCCGAGTAACTCGTAAGCTCATTAAGCTCGCTAAAAAACAGAAAATCACTAAAAAAAATAGAAAATACGGTAGAAGTTCATGTCTGGCCCAGTGCCACAAGCCCAATTAACAAATCCTGCAAAGCCCACCAACGAACCAAGGGACCAGCGTGACTTGCACGCACGGAGGAGAGGCTAGGTTAGCGCTTCCATTCTCATTCCTCTAATCCCCTCCCGTTCTGTATCTGAGTAGAGGAGGCGGCTGCCCCTTCCCCGCCGGCCACTGCCCGGCCGCCCCTTTCCCAGCCCACATCCTCTCCGTCGCCCCATCCTCACCGCTGGCCACCGCCCAGATGACCCCGTCCGAACCCACTTCCTCTTCGTCGCCCTATCCTCATAGCCGGCCACCGCCCTCGTTCCAGCCACCTCCTCTCCGGCGCCCTATCCTCCCCGACGGCCACTGCGCCGCACCATCCTCGCCCAACCATGGCGCCATGGAGAAGCAGCCGTGCTAGGGGTTGAAAGCTACAGGGAAGATTTTGCCTTTTGTATGTTTTACCGAGCTACTCGCGAGTAGCTCGCGAGTTCACCGAGTCGAGCCGAGCTTGAGTTTTGGACTCGTTTTGTTGAACGAGCCGAGTTCGAGTAGCTCGTCAGTAGACCGAGTTTGAGCGAGCCGAGCCTCGGCTCGGCTCGGCTCGAATTCCAGGCCTACTGCCAAACTATCCACGCATGATTTTTAGGTGCGGCTATCATAGTACAGTGCCACTACTGCTCCGTATAATGATTTTCACTTAATTTCTTGCACGGAGGCGTGCTTTCGTACATCCCCCCGGCCCTCCCACAAACTCAAAACGTTTTCCCAGTAATTAAATTGATTAAATATGATGGCCCGCCAAAGCCCATATCCAGCACTCTATAAACCCACGCATTATTCTACCGTATACATATCAGCTTTGTTGGTTTTAGAAGCCCTAGCTAGATCGGTATAGCCAGCCACTGCACGTACAACTTTGAACCAATTTGATCGAGAACCAGTACTATTACGTGAGGAGCCAGCTTTTGACGTGATCCTGATGGATTTTCATACGTATACGTGAATCATCTAGCTAGATTGGATCGTTTTGCCGCCGTCGCCGCCGAGCGCGCCGGCGCTAGCTAGCTTGGATCGAGTTGCCGCCGGCGCTAGCTAGATTGGATCGATTTGCCACCGGTCGCATTCGACAAATATCTCGTCGGGCGTGGCTTTCTTCATCCCAGCCAGCATCCGTCGTCGTCGCTCCCGCCGGCCACCACCGCCTCATCTGTGGCAGCGGTGGTATCTGACAAAGACGGACCATCAATTTCGTATAAAGACAGATACCTACGTGTACAAACACGTAGGATTGAGCCGTACGGGTTTTTACTTGAACTAATATAACTTAATTAATTTTATTCAGTTATTCGAGTTATGGGGGGTGGGGACGTACACGTAAGTTAGTTGTTGCGATCTGTGGTCGACGATGTATTCCTGTCATTTTGTTGTCAGCGCTGGTGTTGTCGTTCGAAATGAAGAATTTCACGGGTTTTCAGCTCCGTTTTTGGGTACGCGTCGACTTACGGACGTCGCCGGTCGCTCGATCTGAAATTGGGACTGCTCGAAATGAAGAATTATGTTGGCAAGACTTTGACTTCTCGATGACGACTCTAGCGTGTGTGGTTCTTGTGTGAGTAGCCAAGGTGGAAATGTGTGTCCTCACCACGGTTAGTGTTCCACGGTCGGCCAGGGTGTTTGTTCCGCTTTACCGCTATCAAACAGTCAACTCTCCCTTTTGTTTTATTAATGAAAATTACAAGATCTTTTTTGCCACGTTTCAAAAGAAACTTTACCACTTCGAGCAATTAGGCTATATTCTACTCCCTCCGTTTCAAAATATAAGTCGCACTACCTACTTACTAACCATGTATCTAGACATCTTTTAGTGCAAGATTAATCTTGCACTAAAAGATGTCTAGATACATGGTTAATAAGTAGGTAGTGCGACTTATATTTTGACACGGAGGGAGTAGTATTAAGAAAAATAGCTTATAATCGCTGATCAGTTAGCGATGGTCCGCCCATCTGCAAGGCAGTTCCGCTGCATTGTGCGTACTCACTGTCTCGTAGACTTTTTTTTTAGAAATGGGGAGTCCCCGGGCTCTGCATCAAAATGATACACACATCCTTATTTATATTGAAAAAGAGTTTGAGAGTATCTATCCAGCTTATTACAACTCACGGGTCAAACAAAGTGGATACAAATATCAACCAAATGAAAATCGCAATTCTAAACATCTAGTCGGCTTTACTTTGGTCAGTATGGACGTGTTATGATCCGTGTATCGTTGGCGCGTACAGACACGGATTGACGTGTTGTCTGCGCCACACCCGACCCAACACCCGGCACCGCACACACACACACACGTGTTTCTGCTCATTACTCCGTCGCTTGACCAGAGCGATCGATGGATGCATGCAACTTGCTCCGACTACATATCCATCTCCAGTTGCTCATCAATTTCTCCGAGTGTTTTTGCTAAATCTGTCGGTTCATGCCGGCTCGCCTTTGCTGAAAACTTCACTTTATCCGTACATACGACGAGTAGCTACCGAGCCTTGGTTCAAGTTTTTTTGTTTTGAAAAAGCCTTGGTTGAAGCATGTCGGTCGGTTACTTTCAGCAGACATAATTGGTGGGGCTGGTGAACCCGTAGGCCGTACTACACGTAAACAACAACTACTTAGCCATCAGATCACATAGATTAAGCCAGCTACAAAAGTACACATCTAGCTCGTCCGTGTTAGCACTAACCTTGATATATTGTATCTGCATGTTTAGTTGCATATAGTAAGCGGTTCATGTAGCCTGTTGTAGCCCGGCAAGGTGTTACGTGTGATGCGTACGAAGCCGGCGAAGTTCCAGTGAGGCATGCATGGTGAGATGCTGAGGCGCCGTGCGAGACGGCAAGCCTGGTGAGATGCCGGTGGTCGTGTGATGCGACCCCACATGCAGAAGCTGGAGCGCAGTGTGCTGATGGGAGCTAGCCGAGTGATTCGGTCAAGTAGTTGTTAGTGCATGGATCAGGTTGTTAGCTAGGTGCATGCAAGTAGTTAGCGATTAGTTAGTGCATGGGGTCATGTGTTAGTGGCCAGGGTGGTGTGCGTGCGTGTGTTAGTGGCGAGTGTGCCCTCCGGCCGTGGCGTGGGTGCGTGCCTATTTAAGGCCTTGTAAAGCATGTTCATTTGAGTCAAGAGAAATAGCTCGGCTGTGTGGAATAGTCTGAGGCTCAAATCCATTGTCTTCATTGTTTTAGTGAGTTGTGAGAGACAGCTCAAGGTAGAAGGAGGGAGCTGCCTTTGGCAGCTCCTACAGTCCGTTACGTTGTGCTTCTGCTATACGATGCCGCGTTCGTCAGTTGGCCGTTACGAGTAGTATTTTCGAGTCCGTCGCTTTTCTATTGCATGGGAGCCCAGTCCAGCTCACCTGCAGACCAGACGGTACGGTACTTGCCTATAGTTTAAGCCAGTCGCGAATCACGGGCAGCTCCTGCTTAATTTGATTTCCCGTTATTTGAGATTCCGTCCTGTAATGAAAGCCAATAATCTCTGTTTGGCTTTACTGCTGTCCTATTATCACCAGTTGCGTTTGGATGTTACGTACGTGATCCTTCCAGTTGAACAAACCAAGACCTGCCAAACTATCCACGCATGATTTTTAAGTGCGGCTATCATAGTACAGTGCCACTACCCACTACTGCTCCGTATAATGATTTTCACTTAATTTCTTGCACGTATTGCGATCTGTGGTCGACGATGTATTCCTGTCATTTTGTCGTCAGCGCTGGTGTTGTCGTTCGAAATGAAGAATTTCACGGGTTTTCAGCTCCGTTTTTGCGTAAGCGTCGACGTACGGACGTCGCCGGTCGCTCAATCTGAAATTGGGTTGGCTACCTTGAATGCTTGAGTAATACTCCCTCCGTTCTAAAATAGATGACTTTCATTTGTCTAGATGCATCTATATCTAGACTTGTTACACATCTACGTACATCCGCATGTAGACAAATGAAAGTAATCTAATTTAGATCAGAGTGAGTATTAATATAGCTGTGCTCTGAAATTGGGTTGGCTACCTGCTTGAGTAATATAGTTATGCTGATCGAGACGGGCAACATCCATGTGCTTAGAGCATCTCCACCGGCGCGCCCAATACAGCGTCCGGCAAATTTGCTGGATAGGTACTATTGGGCGCGTCGGCAACCGTTGCTGCTTATTGGGAGCGGTGCGCCCCACCGGTCGCTCCCAATAGACGCTCCCAATAGACCGACCACACAAATTCAAATTAAAACGACTTCACAAGTTCGAATAGCGTTGGTTCGCACACCCAAAATCGTCGCCAGGTTCAGCGATCACACCCAAAAGCGACACCATACCACATCGTCTCATGGAATTGTTCTTCGACCCTCTTCCAATACCGACCGTATGTTTGGTTGGAACCGACGATGCAGTCGTTCGTGACAAGCTTCCAAGCGTCGCAAAGGCACTCATTCTCCTTGGTCTTCCACCGCTTGCCTTTTGTGCCCTTCTTCCTCGTCTTCCGGACCTTCGGGGCCTCCGCGTCGACGCCACGGAGGTAGATTTCATACCATGTCGTGGTCGACGTCGTTTGGCATTCTGTCGAACATGTGGGCGTCGGTGTAGCCGGCACCATTGCCGTCCGCGCCAAAGAGGCATTGTCAGCCGCTAACATCGACGTGATGGCGGCGGCGGCCTCTCTGGAGATCCGGCGAGTCGGTGAACGCCTGGTTGAGGTCGATGGGGACGCCGACGCCGATGGTCGGCGAGTCGGAGCGGCTACTGCTATCACTGAATTGCGAGGCCCGTAACCCGGAACGCGGGGTGGCGCCACCGCCCTCAAAGAACGCTGGGTTTGACGGCGATGCGCCACCCGCGTTCGTGCTCCCTTGACTTGCGCCGCCCGCAGCGGCGTACGCCATCGATGCTCAGAGCAGATCTATCTCCTTCTGCCTAGCCTCCTGTGAGATCCTGGCTCAGGGCTTAACAGGATTGATAGAATACTCATATCAACAAGTTGCAACTTCTTTTCCGGAAGCTCATCTGGAAGGAACTCCGAGGTTAAGCGTGCTTGGCCCGGAGCACTCCAAGGATGGGTGACCGACCGGGAACTGGTTCCCGGGTGCGCACGAGTGAGCACAAAGTGCGCAGAAAAGACTAGTGTTAATCTGTGGGGCCAGTCTGGAGATCCTAGAGAGCTGCCAGGGGTGACAGGCCCGGCCCGGGGGTGGCCGGGGTGTTACAATTTGGTATCAGAGCCGACCTTCGTGGCAACACGGGCGTGTGCGGGTCAGGGGCGCGGACATGTGGAGCATGTGCCGGCACTGGACGCACAGACGTGTACCAAGAGGGGAAGTTCCTGGACTGGAGGTCGACCGACGAGGGCGTCAGTCTTCTAAGGGGAAAGGATGTGAGATCCTGGCTCAGGGCTTAACAGGATTGATAGAATACTCATATCAACAAGTTGCAACTTCTTTTCCGGAAGCTCATCTGGAAGGAACTCCGAGGTTAAGCGTGATTGGCCCGAATCACTCCAAGGATGGGTGACCGACCGGGAACTGGTTCCCGGGTGCGCACGAGTGAGGACAAAGTGCGCAGAAAAGACTAGTGTTGATCTGTGGGGCCAGTCTGGAGATCCTAGAGAGCTGCCAGGGGTGACAGGCCCGGCCCGGGGGTGGCCGGGGTGTTACACCTCCGCACTGATGCGCCGCCCTCTCCTGTCTATGGTGACCGCCGCTCGACGCGCCAGCTCCTGTTCCCAGGGTTCATCCGTCAAGTCCGGCGGCCGCGCGCGAGATTTGCGAGGGGCGACGTAGCCGCGAGCGCCACCGCGAGCAGCACCCCGTCGTCCTCCTCCGCCGCGAGCGCCGCCACGGTTGCGTTTGATGGGCGACATAGGAGATCGCATAAGGTGGGAAAGGCGGGAACGAGGAGCGCGGGGGGAGGCAAATGGCGGGAGAATGAAAATGAATGGGAGGGAGGGGAAAGTGATATCGAGCGCCCCGTGTCGCTGACGCGTCGGGTCCACCCGTCAGGTTTGGACGAGGCACGCGTTGCCGCGGTTGCCGGCACGCCCGCTTGCGTCCCTAGAAACTGGGCGCGAAGCGGGGTTGTCGGACGCTCTATTGTGACGTGCCGGCAATATTTGGCCTATTGGGCGCGCCGCTGGGGACGGATTCGTGCCGGCACGCGGAGCGGAGTTGGGCGCGCTGGTGGAGATGCTCTTATCAGGCAGGTTCTTGAATTTCGGCTGAGTTAACCATGACCGAAATTCAAACCAGGGTCCTCCCACGCAATTAGAAAATGCAATTATTGGTCGTGGCGACGTGTCAACGACGTCACGTTGCAAGAAACCTTCACAGATTGGATGATTGCACCGAGAAACACCCAGATATATGTTTTCGTCCAATTAGCTACTTCCATCAAAGCACCAAACTTTCTCGCCGTTCAATTTTTTTTGTTTCCGGTCTAGTTAGAGCAAGAACAATAGCTATAGCCGGTAGCTGGCTGCAGATGACTGCCATGTCATCTAGCGCCTTCTCTCGTACAACAGATTGGCTTTTGCTTAGCTATTAGCATTAGCATGACACTATTGAATATTCAAACATTCAATGCGTGCATGTACCACAGCATCCTGCCAAACTAGTGGGCACGCATAGTATCGAGGGCAAGAGCCGGCCTAGCGCTTGCAGCGGGCTACAAGCGAGCTATTACTCCTCGTTATGAGCGTACCGGCGGGCGATAGATGTAGCGCCAGCTTCCTTCTCTCCCCTTCTTTCTCTCTCTGCCACCTAAGATTTTGATGACATGGCAAACCTTATAGCCTGCTGAGTAGGACTTATTGTACTTGCTCTTAAGGACAAGTTGATCTGCTCCAGTCACGCATTAAGAGGTGAAAGTTTGGACCGTTGCACGCTCTCTTGCACAATTAATGAGTCAAAGTAGCTTCATAAACTAAAGCTCTAGCTAATTAAGGGCGTTGACCGTTGGAGCAAATAATAATGAAAGACAAAACATGTAAAAACCTGATATTCTCTCTCTCGAAGTATGGTACGGCATCCGTTGCTCTTCTTCTCCGATGGGTAAGTTTTGTTTTGGGCGTGCCGATCGACATATATGTTAGGATTGTACGCTAGTCTAGGCTTTCAGTTTTCGTCGTCTAGTTAACCAGCCTTGGACCGTTCGCTGTAGCTCAGTCGACTTGGATAGACCTCATCGCCGGCCGGCCACAGTCAGGGATGAGGTGTGATTAGCGACAGATAAGCAAAAGCTCAAAACAAAACGTGGCGGCCGGATCGTGGACACAGATGTTTACTTTGGTTAAACGGTGTTGGTTTGTTGGTCGCAGAGTCGGAACATTGTCCAAATCGATGCATCTCGTCCGATCACGGATAGGCTTATTTTCAGTTTCCTATTCCATCGTCCAGCTCCATGCATGGGAACGCCTATCGAGTGTCGACTACAGATGTACAAACGGATCTGAACGGAGTGGCTGAGTATCCTCCGTTCCGATCGGAGCTTGATGGGATTCCTCTTATCAAAATATTCTCCTATCATCAGTTATCACCAGCAGGTCGTCAACTAAGGGTACGTGCTTGGTGGCGGCGGTGACGGTGAGTAATTAAAAGACGTGGTAGCAGTTACGCATCACAGCTTCCTTCACACTGGTAGCTGATTAGCAGGGTGCTTGATTCAGTGCCCTAAACGAGGTTGTCACGTGCATGGGAAAACCCCGAGGATGAACCAACTCCTGAAAGCCCTTTTTTTTTTGAGCAAGCTTCCTTTTTTTTAGCAGTCGAGAAATTTTCCCGATGCGTGCTAGTTTGGCTGGGCCGCTTCAGACGAAAGCCTATAGGGAGTCACAGTTGGGGCCAATCAAACAATGTCTGAGGAGACTGAGGAACCACCTTTCGATTTTGGGCCCTATTTGAAATCTCTGCAAATGAGAGAATAAAGCCCAGTAACGCGAAAAGTACTTTTGGCAGATGATGCGAACTAGTTTTTTCAGAAAATACGAGGAGTTCATTTTTGGGTCTATAGAAATTCTGAAAAAATAAATCATACGACTAGATATAGATGTGTAGTATGTATGACCAAAAATTACTGTACAATATTACATTTTGAAGGGAACAGCTACACGGGCGCTCTTGTTGTATTCGTTCTTTTTAGATTCGTTAGTCGTGTATACTTTATAGTGCAAAAGGAAACCACCACTCTGCTCTTTTATCAAGGAAACAAAGAAAGTTATTTACAAAACCATTGGGCAATATTTTAGATGTAATAGGCTGAAAACTTTTCCAAGGGAAAACACCGGACTCTCTCTGTGGTCATGCACAAAATCGAAGTCTGTATAATAGCCACGTCTGCTAGATAAGCGATCTTAACGTAATTGACCGTCTTCCTGTGAAAAAAACGACTGTTCCTTTCCTTGCAAGCATTCCCCATGACGTACATGGTGAATGCTGCAAAAGAAACTCTCCACTTGAATCCGTGAGTGACCCCCGAAAGATCTTTTCTCTAGAGAACTAGTAGCACATAGAACATTAGGTTCTTTATCTTTTGGAGTCATGTCATGCCACCTTCTCAAGCAAAGGTAACAGAAAAGAAACCTCTCAAAAGCCTTCAGCTTGATTATAAGACATTATCCAAGGGAAAAAAAATGCAAGGAAAACTGGCCTCCCAGAAGTCCACGTTAGTACAAATTCATTTCACCTAACGTGCCTTAAACTTCTCTTTTTCTCAAAAAAGTATTACCGGAACACGTGGTTAAAATTATTGGGTCACGCTCACACTTGTACATCCTATGGTATGCATCTAGTCTAAAACAGAGGAATTAAAGAACCTGGTACCTACGATAAAGTACCCACCCGACCAGCAGCACTTCGTGAATCAATCAGGAAAAATTGGCCGGCTGTTAAAAAAAATGCCTACTCTACTGCACCTACAATTTCCACTCATGGGTGTAGATTGTACATCAAGAGATTTCGTAGGAAGGCAAGTATTATCCATTTTATCAGGGCGTCACTTGTTAGCTACTCCCTCCGTATCAAAATGTAAGACTTTTTTAGCCTTTTTATGTTTCTCCAAATTCGTTATTAAATGAGTGAATAACCACACTAAAACATGTCTACATACGTATGAACTAGACAAACATAAAAATGCTAGAAAGTCTTACATTTGATACGAAGGGAGTACAACTTATGTGTTGCTCTAATCCATATATATTAGGTGGCACTGCAAGTAGGTAAAGAGAGGAGCAGTGTAATGAAGTTATCTTATAAAATGATTGAATGCCAAGTATTTAGTGGAAAAAAACTAATTTGTTGAAAACATATGTCACATAGCTTGCACATGGAACACTTATTTCTCTGTGACCCTGGAAGTCTGGAACACATCTTTCTCGGTACATCTGCGCTCATGTACTGGTGTGGTGTGGTGATTGTCTTGGTCCAGTCAAACCACATGCCCAAACAACAGTCATTGATCTCTTCTTGCTCCATCATACTTGTCATCATCTCCTTAGTCAATCAAAATTCCTTTTGACATTCCTTATTTTGTTTTATTGTTATGTAGTGAATATAAGCAACCGACACCACCCCCCCCCCCACCCCCCCCCCCCCCCAAAACCCCAACCGTCCTCTTTCTCCAGGCGACCAGATCTTCACCTCCTACCGGTTCCCCTCTGATCTGTTTCCTGCTCCGATGGCGAGAGGGGGTGGAACGTATGTTTCCACATTTGGCGTGTTGTGAGAATTAGGTTTTGGTATGATGGTGCCATCATTGCGATGCCAGTGACGATGCTGGTCGAATAATGATATGCCGACTTCAAGCGCATCTCCACGGCGTGGTGGATGACGTCTAACAGTGTGAACATGCATAAAATACACGTTGCCAGTAAAAATAGCAGCAGCGTGACACTAGCAACGTGTCCCTACATGTTGTTAATGGGCAAAGCTAGCACGTTGCCAATTAGCTTTTTCCTACAAAGTAGCTATCTCTGCCATTATACACCACACACTTCGAAGCATGCATGCATGCGTGCAGGCACGAGCAGCCGTCGACCTGATTCCACGATGATATCACGAACCTAGGAATGATCGCGTCAGGATTCACCGGTCCCAGTCAATATTGGCATGCACCCGGTCTCGTTGAAAAGAACTGATTAATAATTGCAATTAACAAATATAGCTTCACGAATGGTGACTTGGACGGATTCACCTCGTTGGATATTTTTCACGAGAATGACCTCGTTGAAAATTAAGCTTTTGAAGAAGAGTGACAACGACTAAATCTTACATGATTTATTCTCCGTTCTCAAAACACAGGTTAGAGTGTCGTGTCTAGTTAAATCTTACGTGATTTATTCGCCCAAAAGATCGCACATGATTTAGGACCTACAGAAATTTTCGTGAAGAAGTGTTTGATTTACAGAAATATAGAGGAATTGTAATATGAGATTCGACTGGATGATTTTTTTTTTTCTTCAAAACATAGTGGAATGTAATCCTACAAAAACAAGTCTTATTATAATCGTACATGATTTAGGACCTACAGAAATTATTGTCCAAAAGTATTTGATTTTAGAAAAAAGAAGAATTGTAACACGACATTTGAGTGGATGAAATTTTTCTTCAAAACATAGTGTAATACAATACAATAAAATCCTATGGGAAAAACATCTTATTATTCTAATTCTACGATTCAAACAACACACATTAGAGAAAATTCTTATGGATCACAATCCTTCAATGTTTCTATATAATTCATTTGAATCAAAAGAGCATGAGATGTTTATGTTACCTCACCGATGAAGCCCAGGTTGAACCGAAATGGCCGAAGAGGAATTTGACCGGATAAGAAACCGCCGGTCTTTACTAGCCGTTGGCCTGGTAAAAAATCTTCGGGGGAACCGATGCTTATCACATACGCGAAGCCACTAGCCGTCACGCGGTCAAGTTCCAAGCGTACTGATATCTATGAAAGTGACCTGAGATCAGCCTGGCGTGCTCCAGGGTACAGTCGGGTCTCTCCCGTATCTCGTATCATGGAGAGTACTCCCTCCGTTTCAATTTAATTGACAGAGTAGCTACGAAGTCTAACCGTACAACTGCACACGTATCTACCATCATCGCAATCCTATCTTACAGCAGCAACGGGTGGCGAGAACATTCAAATCTGGGTAGGTGCGTCAATCCCAAACTAATTCCAAAGTGGTGCCAGACTAAAAGCATATTTTCTCCTCAGAAAAAACACATATCCCATTTTTCAAGTACTAGATTATACTACCAGTAATAACTTTGCAGTACAGCTATCTTGTACTGACGTACCGTACGACAAAAGCCGGACTAGCTAGGCACAGATTTTATCGTGGACAGGGAAGTAAATTGGCTCGATCTCGATCGATGGGTTCTTGGTCCTGGTCAGTGCTGCTCCCGGACAAGTTCGAACACCTCAACGAGTGCTCCACAGAATAGTCTTGTCTCACATCACATGGAATCAGCGTCACAATTAAGCACGTGTGCTCCGTCAGTCTGTCTGTAAGACAAGTAAAACCTGCCAAAGAAGAATCTCAGGACTCAGGAGGAGATGGAAATTAACGATCGTACGTACCTGGTCCAATGAAAAGGAACAGTTCATCTCATCGGAAGCTCATCGGCAAGTTCGACGATCGAGATTTGTAACGCAATTTTCCAAAAAAAAAAACGGCTGTGCCTAGTTGTACCGCAATTTTCCCTCAGCAAATTTGGACGTGAGTTCACGACATGGCATATATGTGGTGAGCAACCAAAACAAAACCATTATCAAATATAGACGTGAGTTACCACGTACTAGTCAGCTGCCGCATCGTCCTTACACACAAGTCCACCATCTTATGGTTTACAAAAAAATAATAAAACATTGTACACAAATTTACAAGATAATAAGGAACGGTTAAACTGTTACAAGATCTTTAAATAGACAAATATTGCCACAAATAAGGGTAAAATGTGAAATTACTGTAAAACAACTTTGTGAGATTGACCGGTCTCTTTCTCTGCCCGTGCACATCGGCGTCTACCTAGCTTGTGGAATAAAAGGTATACACACATATTCTATTGACCTACTATTCGATCGAGTTTTCCAAATTGCAATATCCTTTGCAACAGTTGAGCAGTTTCGTTGGTTCACAGATCATTCGTGGTCCTCTCGCTCGCTGGCGCTGTCAACGACTCCATGCTAGGCCGCTAGCCCACCGCAGAATACCAGTTTGCATGCATGTTCAAAAGAACCCCCAAAGTCCACCTCAGGCCAAAAGGAGGAGCAATTTGTAGGGCAGAACACAAACATACATGCATGTGGCATTGTCTTGTAGCTGCCTTCTGCTTGTAGGTCGTTGGGTTTGATTTGAAAGTCAAACTGATTAAATCCACGAGGCATGTTGCATGCGATTTCAAACTTGTGTTGTCAACGTCAGAGAGACTCTCCTTGATCTTCAAGGGAGTAGTATATAACTGGATCCATCATCCCCGAAAGTCTACGCGTACGTTTAGACGAAACTCTGCATGAGCTACTCACGTAGTATATCGGAGGACGGATGCACTTTTTTTTTATCAACTGTATGCGTTAATCACTACAGGAAAGCCACAAGACGCCGACGGCCGAATTATATGCTGACGGCCAAATGTCGGGGTCGTCGGCGTATAAGGCGAGCTAGGGAAGCCGCGAACGCGGCCGTCGGCGTATAAACCCCGTCGGCGTAGTCCGACATACGCCGACGGTCGGCGTACAAGGCCCGCCGTGACGGCATGCAAACGGGGCTTTACGGCATTGATACGCCGACGGCGGCCATCGGTGTCTACTTTGATACGCCGATGGCGGCCGTCGTGTCTACTTTTTTCTATTTTCCATTTAATATGAAATAATTCATATCTTTAAATTCGTAAATCAAAATTTAACAAATTAAATGTTTAAATCTATTAGAAAAATAAGAGGAATCCAAATATGAAATCCATAAAATCTTTGTCACCATTCACATGACATTTTGTAACATATGTTTGGTACTTGCTTAATTAAAATGTCATTTTTGACACTTAAAAAATGGAAAACGATATTTATGAAAATATTTTGGAAATTATTTTTGGCAACAATGTTTTGCATACCAAGACACCTCTATGTGTCAAGTATGGACACATTATCATAAACTATGGCATGGGGATAGACATAACTTGGTCATTTGACGTGAAATCTATACATGTCTATAGATGATAGACCTTTTTGTGAAGCATTTTTTGAAATATTTTTCAAAACTTAAGTTTATCATTTTTGCTAGCAACTAGTACACATAAAAGGAAACCTTGTCAAAGGAATTTATTTTTTGAGTATTTTCACAATTTCTTTTATTTTTGTGAAAAAATGGTCAAAATGACCGTCGTGCCTATTCATTGAAAGGGGTCACATTTTTCAAAACTATCGATATTTTTGTGATAAAGTTACTACTTGTATACCTAAAAATGATTTTTATAAAAAAAATAAACAAAACTATCACACACTTGTAGTTTAATTTCAATTACTTTTAAAAAATCGGCATAAAGTCATTTAAATAGGAATAATTAGGTACAAATCGAGAAAATTCCTAATACTTGGGTATTATCCATAAAATATGTAGTACCGTTTGTGAAAATAAGATGGGTGCCTTTTGCAACATATTTTTGGTATTTCCTCCATAACAAAAGTCATTTTTGGCACTTGAAAAATGGAAAATGATATTTATAAAAATAATTTGGATTTTTTTTGGCAATAATGTTTGCCATACCAAGGCACGCCTATGTTTCAAATATGGACACATTATCATAAACTATGGCACAGTGATGGCCATAACTTGGTCATTTGACGCGAAACCTATAGATGTCTATATATGATAGACCTTTTTGTGAAGCATTTTTTTGAACAATTTGTAAAAAAAGAAGTTTATCATTTTTAATAGCAACTAGTACACATAAAATACCTCAATGCCAGAGGATACCTTTTTTTGAGGGGTTTTTTCACTTTATTTAATTTTTTTTCAAAAAAGAGTCAAAATGGCCAACATGACTATTCATCGAAAGAGATCAATTTTCTAAACCATCGATGTTTATACAATGCAAAGGATGATATGGATGTCATATTTGAATTCCTCTCATTTTTCTAATTGACATAGACATTTTATTTTTAAAATTTCGATTAACGGAATTAAAGATATGAATTATTCCATTTAAAAAGGAAATAAAAGAAAAATTAGTTTTATTGTCATTTATTCAAAATATACTATTACATAATCATTGTTACTTATTCAAATATTTTTTTAAATTTAAACAATGAAAAAGTGTAATATCATAACTCAGGGGTTAATATGATTGATATGATATAAGTATCAGTAAGTTCTCATTTCTCATTTGGAAGCTAATCTTGAAAGAACTCAAAAGTTCAGCGTGCTTGAGCTGGAACAATTTGAGGATGCGTGGCCGAACGGGAACTTTGACCAGCGTAATTACTTTAACCTATGATTAAGTGTGTAATTAGAGATTTAGTATGTAGCTGAGTTAGAAATTTCGAAATAAAAAAAATATTTTTTTAAAAAAAATTCAAAAATATTTGCATGCAAAGGCCGACGGCATTGCCGTCGGCGTATGAGGAACTGAAAAAAACAGCGGGAGCAAAGGCCGACGGCATTGCTGTCAGCGTATGGAGGGCTGACGGAACGGCCGGATGCCGTCTTGTGGGCCCACCACAGCGTACGCCGACGGGGTCGTAGACGCCGACGGTCGAAGACGCCGACGGCAGCCGTCGGCGTATCCATACGCCGATGGCATGCGTGCAGCCGTCGGCGTCTTGTTCGATTCCTGTAGTGAATATATATAGTGTTTATTTCCAGAAAAAGAAAACGTAGGTACACGTCTAGTTCGCTCTCTAATAAGGAACATATACATCTCGGACAAGCATAAATTCTTCTAGTAAAATGTTGCCCCGAAAAACAAATCAATGCCGTGGGGCAATTACTTAATCTAATTTTTTAGAGTAGATTACCTAATCTAATCTAATGGCCGTTCCAACCATTCAAATTCTAGCGCACTAACCAGCCGCGTTTTATTGTAGCTGGGTGATTGAGGAGTGCCGTAGTTAACCAATTTCCACGGTCTTAACTTTCAAAGATGCTGTATCTGATGATAGCCAACATATTTGAACCCAGGTTATGTTGACCCCAACCACTACTGGGACTCCACCACATATTCCATCTTCTCTCTCACACACACGTAGAAAGCAACTTGATCCGATGAAACATTCCATTGCTAGCGCTTATAAAAGGAGTGCCCGAAGCCTATGCCAATCAAAGCAACACAAACACACAAAGAATGCACGCACGTCGAAACTAACCTAGCTGTAGTAGCTAGTTATATATACTATCTCCTACGTAATCAGTAGTACGTGTGTCGGCGATCTTCATCGATCAACCCACGATGAGGGAGCTGATTCGGCGGCTGAGCTTCTCGGACCGGGTGAGCGACGGCAGCGGCAGCGTGCCTCGCGGCTGCGTGCCGGTGATGGTCCTGGGCGACGGCGACGAGGAAGGCGAGCGGTTCATGGTGCGCGTGGAGGCGCTGCGGCACCCGTCACTCGCGGCGCTTCTGGAGATGGCGGCGCTGGAGTTCGGCTACAGGCAGGAGGGCATCCTCCGCGTCCCCTGCGCCGTCCATCAGTTCCGACAGGCACTCTCCACCGCCGGCGCCGTGTCCACCAGGAACTACTGATTAGTTAATTCACCAGCTGAACAATTAGGCGCACCGACCGATCGACTTCTTCGGGTAATTAAGGAGTGATTCTTTGGTGGTGTTGTATAGTTAGCTCTCGCTTTAAAATGCGCCTTGTAATTTAAGGCTAGACTTCCTAGAGCCCTTGTCACAAATATCAAGTGGAATTAATTAATTCTTCAGTCTACGTTTATTGTTACAATATTGGTCTATTTCTGGGAACGAGATTTGTTGAATTTCTCACGATGCAAAGGCTCAGTATGTACCCCTTTTTCTTATTTTATTCTTAAAATTACATGTTTTCTTTCGTCCAAATTGGAGGAAAAATAAATCTAAATGAACTCATGTTCTCTTGTTTTATCTATGAATTGTAGCGACTAATTTGTTTTCTATGCAGAATAATTTGGGTATGTAAGAGTCTGACTATTTTATATGTGAACATTATCTGGAGAATAGGTGATGGTTCAAAAATTGATATCCATAGGTGCAATTGGATACCACGGAGAACACCCATGCCAATTAAAAGGGTGCAGAAACAAACCAGGTGCAGGAAGGTCAAAAACCTCTTTATAAGAGGAACAAGACAGTGGGATGAGGAAAAAGTAAGAGAAAATTTTCACTCCTTTGATGCAGATGAGATACTAGCCCTGGAACCATTAAAAAATGATGAGGACACCCCTGCGTGGCACTTCGAGAAGAATGGAATTTTCACCGTTAAGAGTGCTTATAAGCTTGCCTTTGATATTCACAGGAATGCTCACCTATAGGATGGAGGTAGCTTATTTGGTGATGACACTAGAAAGCTATGGAACCTGATTTGGAAATGTAAAGTCCCAAACAAAGTCAGAATCTTTGCTTGGAGATGTGCGGTCGATAATTTGGCAACTAAAAGGAACAAGTGGAGAAGGACTCTCGAGGTCGATAGTACTTGCAATATCTGTGGTGCTAATGAAGAAAACAGCTTCCATGCCACAGTGGCGTGTACTAAAGCGAGAGCCCTTAGATTTAAAATGCGAGAAGTTTGGAATCTGCCTTCGGAGGAACAATTTAGGTACACTGGACCTGATTGGCTCCTTCTGCTGCTGGCAAACTCCACCAAGGAATCCATTCCTTTGACTCTCCTCCTCCTTTGGAGAGCCTGGCATCTGAGAAACAACATTGTGCACGAGGATGGTAAGTGTTTGATTGAAGCTTCCTCTGTTTTCCTTCAAAACTATATCGATACTCATAATTGCACGAGCCTCGAGTCTTGCAGCAGTGGTTATGTCAAGAATGCTGCTGAATAGGGAAGCATATGGGATACAATTCCTAGCTGGACTGCTCCGGCTCTGGGGAATTCAAAAATGAATGTTGATGCCTCATTTATCCAGGACACTTTGCAAGGATCCATGGGTGCTGTCATTAGAGATGATTCTGCCAATGTGATATGTTCGATGGCGTTGAAGCTTCCACCATGTCAGGATGCCGAAGAGGTGGAAGATAGAGCTCTACTCCTGGGTCTGCAAACCTGTCATCGTAATGGGATCTTCCCCTCGGAAGTGGAAACGGACTGCTCTGCTGTTTACGCTGCTGTCAAGGGATGATTGCAAAACCTGTCGAGAATATGTACCATCTACAGAGAGATTGACAGTTTTAGAAGGTCTGAAGCTTACTTTTCCATGTCCCTTGTGAAAAGAGGTTGTAATGTTGTGGCGCATGAGCTTGCTAAATGTAATAGGATAGAGGGTACTGACGGATTCTGGTTAAACTGTGTACCGAACCTGATCAGCCCCTTCATCTGTAACGATCGGAACAAGCTGATGCGTGAATGAGAGCCACTGAAAATCAAAAAATAAATAAAATATATTTGGTCCTTTGAATGTTGATTCTCTCCTCTAATGAACAATATAGTGGGTAAGTTCAGTCAACGTGAGTCCTGAACTATATGTCTTGGAGAAACAAGTAATTTTATGTCTTGACATATACACCATAGAGTATTCACACTAGTACAAAATACAGATCGATACTTATATCTAAACATGAGTCAAAACCCTCTTCGGAATGGCTTTGTCCCTACTAGTATGTCGTTAATATGAAGGGCTCACCGGCAATGAAAGATGTAACTGTTAATTACCGATGAGCCCTATTATCGATATCGTACATCTACTCTATTGCGTTTCTAAATTTTGCGGTGCATCAGTAACGGATAACTTTCTATGTAATGACATCAACAACAATTTTCTATCGTTTCTATTATATATTTCATGACAAGCAGAAGGATCAACAACAATTTCATCAGCATAGACAAATCTCATTGTTACACATTTAAAATACAATACGACCTCATACAAATGTCAAGTCGACATATACTATGTCTCACTGAAATAAACAGAGACCGAAGGGGTGGATTACTACATCGTCTACGGGGCCCAAGGCGAGGAGGAGGAGGCAGAAACCTAAAGTAGGACAAGAGGGTCTAAGTTGAACAACTATAGAGTAGCATCAATAGGCTGTTATCTGGTATATTGAGCTATTATGGTATCTGATATAGTTTCATTTGTTTCGTTGTATAAGTCATTACGAGAGAATTCTAAGGAGTCTTAGGAACACATTAAGATTTTTTGTTCACCTTTGCCTTGTAATAATGAATATGTAATATTTGGCCTGATATATGTGTTTCTTTTTGCTACGTAGAGTGATATATTTGTCGACCGATGTTTCATAAGCGTTCTATCAACAACTGACACGCACACTACAACAAACAGTGCTAGTGCTGCATAGGGTCACTGCACTTTTCTTTTAAAAATTGTTATAAGGATGACCACTTAGTAATTACGTACAAGGGAACACGACGTTTTCCCGATATCTTCCGACAGGAACATGATGTAAGAATATTCAAATTCTCTACGCGAGTGAGTATAAAACTAATTTTCAAGTTTTATAAAACAAGACAAGAGCTTTGCCTATTCCATTGATTAAGAAGAGTTTACAATTACAAGACACCCAATAAGCCCGTAGGCTTGGGGACAACGCCTACTCTCACGGTAAATGTTGCTCAAGAACTTTGCCCCCGCCATGCTACAAAGAGCGGCACTACGCTTAATACAAAAAATAACCATGGAGCTTAGAGGCTTCGTTGCGAAAAACTCTAGCATTTCTTACGTTCCAAATTTCCCACGCGGTGGGAAGGAGCAAGGAATTGCGATGACGTCCAAAGATCCCGGAGATATAGCACCACCAAGCCTCAACCGACCCATAAGAGCTCCATAGGGATAAATCAAAGTCAACCAAACCAAGCCACTCCTTGAGCCCTCGCCAAATCCGAAGGGAGTATCTACATTGGAACATAAGATGCGTCACGGTCTCCAGCTTTCTTTTGCAAAGTTAACATAGCCCACAATTTGGCCATCCTCGACAGGTAAGGCGGTCCGCCGTCCAAACTCTATCTTGTAAAATCAACCATGCGGGAATTCACACTTTGGACCAAGTTGTGCTAGAAAATCAAACCATTGTCCCTTATTAGGGGAATGTATATACCATCACATTTCCAAGTACGTACAGCTACTATATACTGTCGTACCGTACGACTAAAGCCGGACTAGACACAGATTTGGTGGTGGAAAGATATGTGTAACTTTGGTTCCATCGATTTTTTTTTGTCTCGGTCACTGCTGCTCCCAGACAAGTTGGAACACTTCAAGAAGATGCAGATGTTAATTATAATACCAGGAGAATAGTCTTTGTTGTCTCACGTGCAATGACCGTACAGACAATTAAGCACGTGGCGCGGGTCGACTACTCGTCGATGGTGAGTACTAGCAAGACCAGTAAAACCTGCCGAAAGAGAGGATCTCAGAAGGACCCGTACGTACGTGAAGGAACCGTTTTCTCCCATCGGAAGCTCGCCGGTCGACGACGTGGACCGCCGTACGATCCAGATGGTGAGACGGTGACGTCGTCAGTAATTAATTATGTGGAAGTACTGTAGCAACTCTGTACGTATATGTACATCAGGACGCGTTGGTGCGGTCCAAGTCCGACTGATGTTGCGATCTGGGGCGGCGGCGCTCAGGTCAAGTCGCCGATCGACTCGGCCAGCACTACGCCCGGCCGGTGTGACTCCAACCCCAACCGGAACCACCGCCATCCGCTTTAACTAAGTTAATTTATGTAAGGTGGTTCCAAAAAAAAAATTATGTAAGGTGAATCGATCAGCAGAATGTAAGGTGAATCGATCAGCTGGTAGTACTTCGGTTGCACCTTGTAAACCCTACGGGAATACGGGCATCTGCAGCCTGTGGCATGGAAGTTTGAGTGAATTTATGCTTCACTCAATGAATGATAAATAACAACAAGCGAAAGAGATGGACGATTTATCTAATATATACTAAAAGCAAAATAAGGGTGTCTAATAGAGCCACCACGTTAATCCACATCATCTAAATTATTTTAACAGTTAGATCTAAAATATGTGGCTAAGATTTAATGAAGATTGTTAGTTGTGTAACCGTGAAGGTTACGTTTGACACGTTTAATGTGTCCACAATTTTCGTTTTAAATGTGGACCCTGCAATTAATTAGCAGCCGGGACATATGCGTTGCTCGCATTGAAATATATTTTATTTGGTTAGGATTAAATAAGAGATCGGTAATCTTACGTGTGAAATTTGAACGACACGTTTTCCTCAGAACGATCGATCTATCGAATGAACCGATCGCTGGCTGGCTGCTGGCCTTGGTGGTGGCCTGGCCCATGCGGATGCCCAAGGATTTCCGCCCAGGAAGAAAAAATCAAAGGTTTGAAGAATTCGGCCCATCTGGCCAGGAATTAAATAAAGTTTGTCTGTTTAGAAAACTATAGAATTGACTTTAATATAAGATTATTTATTACATAACCGTGTAGTTTCCACTTGACACGTTCCGTACTCCATAGTTGTCCTTGATTTGGACTCCCGTTCTTTTTTTTCAAGTCCTCCCGTAACAAAATGATTTTCGCATATAAGACATCCGGTACAATCCGGTACAATATCAGTCCGTTTAAAATTCAAATCATGCACATAAAAAGGAATATTTTGAGGGCGTACTTCTCCCCTAAAATGTAAAACCATATAATTAATTTAAGTTTTATTTAATCCAAATTAAATCCAAAAAATAGAAAATATCATTTTAAGCTTATTAATTTCATGTAACAAAATGATTTTCTCAAAAGTTTTGTATATTGTAAATATTTTTAAAAGTTGGGAAAATTGGGATGTTACACATGAGCAAATAAGTTTACACTGGATCATGTAGAGAAGAAAAGTGACCGTTCGAGATATGAAAATCCAAGAGGATCAGTGAAGTTCTAAATATGTTTGAAGCCTCAATATACAGGGTTCCTAATAGAACCACCACGTTCAGCTACATCATCTAAATTATCAAGATATTAGGATCTAAAATTTATGGTTAAGATTTATTCATGTATGTTGTTTATCATGGCTAATGTTGAGAAGGTAAGTGTCGAACATGAACTCCCGTCATTAAGCAATAAGAATTGAACCAGCACTTCATAGCACATTACTCACATATAAAACGCCATGGATTTCTCTAGCCATGTGTAAGAAATAGTTGACTGAATGTTGAATATAGATCTTGACTCATAGACACTTTGTTTCAAAATACATCACTTCTAAAGTTTGTGATGTCAATCATCTCTATTTGTGATTGCTAATGCATAATAAATTATTCAGAATTATCATTTGTTCGATAAAAATATGCATTAGATCCGTCATGAAAAATACTTTAGAAAAATACCCGAGCGATTTTTTATGCATATACTTGAACGTCAAATCTAAATGTTATCTATTTTTATACACGTGACGTATTTCCTGTAGCAATTTTGGCATTGGAAATAAGTTTGTGACAATGGTAAGATTTTTTTGACGAGGGAAATAGCATAAGGTCTGTATTTTCATGTGGTCGCACACTCCAATTTTGTTATAATTTAAACTTTTAGTTAATTGGTTTACCCCCACCTCTAATATATAATTAGTGTAGATGTCCTAGGGTTACTATACCTATAGGGCCATCTACTAACATGATTAGACATCTAAAACTGGATTCGACACGACTGTGACATCCATGTTCTTCCAAGAATAAAACTAACTAGGTGGTCCCTGCCATCAATTTGGTTGGTTTGAAAAAAATCATTGTTGGTTCAACAACAATCACAGTTTGAGGGTTTAAGTAAACCAATAAGAACTAATTTAAGCGAGCAATTGTGTAGAAAAAACTTAGGAAGAAAGAAACAAAAAAAATAGTGTATAGACAAAAAAATGGATTATAGCATTGATTCGTTCACTTTGATTTGTTATATGCACCCATAAATCAATAGGGAATTAATACGAAAATATACTATCATTACAAAATTCACATCTCATCACAAACTTTTTTTTGTGTTACATTATATTTATTTTAATACTAGGATCATAATATCAAAAACATGTTACCAACATAATTTACTTTATTTTGAAAATACCGAAACTCTTTTCCATCAAGAATAAAAATTCAGAGATAATGTTTTTAATATGAGTTGGTTAAGCTTCAAACAAAGGACAAAATTGACCTTTCGAGCACGCACAAATTTGTTTTGGTTGTTGCCCTCAAAACCTCACCTCTGACAACATAGATAAGATACCAATAAAACATGTAAATATAATTAGGCTTTCTTACAAAACATTTCATAACTCTCTAACCATATTTATTTGCAATATAACCATTCACAAAATAAAAATGAGAAAAGAATATCTTCATAACACCAATTTATAAATTAAAACTATCAACAAACTACAAGTGGTGCCCTCGCATTTGCGAGGGCCCCTGTGCTAGTTATATACTAAAAGCAAAATGAGGGAGTGTTTTGAGACACCGCGTTAATCCATATCATCTCAATTAATTTTAGTTGTTAGATCTAAAATATATGGCTGAGATATTATGAAAAAATTGTAGTTACATAACATATTAGACACAATTATATTCACGAGATCAGACAGGTACGTCCGCATTAATAGTTGTGTCCTGTTGAAAGACCAGCCGATAAGCTATCTCAAACCAACCAAACAAAAAAAGAAGTGCTGCTGTCACTAAAAGGTTTTATTTTGGCTCACGTGATAGCTTCAAACGAAAAAAATCTTTCTTGGAACGTGGTAGGCTGGTGGCAAAAAGGCAGGACTGTTGGGATATGTACAGGAAAAGCTTAGAAAAAACATCAAACTGATCAATACAAGTATTTACTCTGTTTTATTTACCCTTTTTGTGAGTTTAAACAAAATAAAATTACATAATTAATAATAATGATTTTATATTCTAGATATTTATATTTTCTATACATCTGGTCAAAATCTGTAAATTTTGGTTTTGACTGAACGGAAAACATGGGGGATGTAAGAAGATTGTTATTCCTACAACTAAGTACTCATAATGACAAATTTATTTGACTGCCATCAGGTTGACACACACACAGAACGCCGGCAGAGTCGTGGGATTTTAAAATTAATGAAGTCACGACATTATTCGCACTACGTGCATTGTTCTATGATCGGATCGTGAAATTTCATATATATTAGCACAACAATAATGATGTCCCCGACACTAGCCAAGTGTACCAAAAAATCCGAGAGACATCAGACCAACACTCACACAAAATTCCCGTGGAATTTCAAAGTTGAGAGTCGTGGAATTTTAATATTAACGAAATCACAACATTAGTCCCTCACACTAAGGAAATAACCGCCTTAATGTTACACACATGGCTGAGTCAATGCAAGTTACCGCGAGGATGAGAATGTCTCTCTACTGAAAGAACATTAGTTGACACACTATTGACGAGAACATCCCTCATACTATCAAATATTTTGTCTTAATGATAGACACAACACAAGTCATGCAGCTTCCCGCTTTATATGTTTCATATTTAGTGGTTACACGGTGTTTCAATAATTTTTTAGTCCGATGACCAAAATTTTCTTATGAATTGTTTTGGTGGATATTGCTTGGTTTGTATGATAGACATATATATATTTGGACCTGTTGTATGTGTCTTTCCCTAATATAGCAAGATCGACCTAAGAACATATGTCATATTCCAACCGCACTTTATAAAAATTGACAAATCATTTAGAGTCTTGAACTATGCTATCAAAGTCACATAGTCATTTCAAATACGAGAGAAAATACATGTGACCGGGTGAGTAAAACCATTGAATGGTGATAAGGATAAATTAAGAGTCTGGAAAACTTAGAATCGTACTTCTCAACTTTGACTATTGATGTATTTAGTTATTACCAAATATGACTAGAAGAAAAAAGTATCATATAAAACACGCTCATGTTTCTAAAACGTTGCACAATGTAACATGGGGTGAGTATACGAGAGGGAGAAACATGAGAACAAGATAATTGTCACCATTTAATGTGACCTACCTATTAAAGAGGATAGAACTATATATCTTGATTCAACAATTTTTCTATCTTAAGTGTACTTATCTAACATCATGTAAAAACTATAGTTCAGTTTACAGGTCGAATATAACTTACATGTGTGTTTGAAAATAGGGCATAATTATCATTTGCTAACAGTTTCAGATTGCCAAAGATGTTGCTAACATATGTGATATTTTGCTCAACAAAATATTTGCGATAGTTGTAGAACAATTTTATTTGTTGTCACATAATGGGAAATAATGTGATATCAACTAAACCATATTTTTATTTATTAAACAATTTCAACCAACTATAGATGATGCTTGATACGTCTCCAACGTATCCATAATTTCTGTTGTTCCATGCTTATATTATACCATTTGCTACATGTTTTATATACACTTCATATCACTTTTATGCATTTTCTGAGACTAGCCTATTAACAAGATGCCACAGTGCCAGTTCCCTGTTTTCTGCTGTTTTTGGTTTCAGAAAGTTACTTCTGGAAATATTCTCGGAATTGCACGAAACAAAAGGCCAAGTCCCTATTTTTCCAACACCGTCACGGAGTCCGAAGGAGAGACGAAGAGGAGCCACGAGGTGGCCAAACCACATGGTGGCGCGGCCAAGGGTGGGACCGCGCCACCAGGTGAGGTGGGCCCCTCGGGCATCCACCGACGCCGCCCCTTCGCCTATTTATTCCTCCCGACGCGAAAACCCTAAAACACAGAGTCATATTCCACGAAGAGTTCCGCAGCGCCGCCGCCATCGACGAGAAGTTTCGGGGGACAGAAGTCTCTGTTCCGGCACGCCGCCGGGACGGGGAAGTGCCCCCGGAGTCATCTCCATCGACACCACCGCCATCTTCATCGCCGCTGCTGACTCCCATGATGAGGAGGGAGTAGTTCTCCCCGAGGCTGAGGGCTCTACCGGTAGCTATGTGGTTTATCTCTCTCTCCCATGGTGTGATCTTTATGTGATCATGAGATTTGTAATCTAGTTGAATACGTAGATGTTACTCTTTGTCTATTATGCCACTCTAGAGGTTACTTTAATATGAACTCCGGAATTCACTCTCCACGGTGTGAAGGTGATAGTGTGCACATCGTGTGTGACTCCTTTATGACGTTGTGGTGTTTGTTTACTCAGACTTTGAGGTGTGCTTTTGCAGCCCTACGCAATGAATGGTGTTCGTTATCCGACAAGAGAGTGTTTGAGAGTAGCATTTATTTATTCAATTATATTGTCATTGTTGAGAGATACCACTAGTGAAAGTATGATCCCTAGGTCTTGTTTCTAAGCATTGAAACACCGTTTACAACAAGTTCTGCTACATGTTTGCTTGCTGCCATTTTTATTCCAGATTGCAATTACTACTTATAATCATCTATATTACTTGTATTTCACTATCTCTTCGCCGAACTAGTGCACCTATACATCTGACAAGTGTATTGGGTGTGTTGGGGACACAAGAGACTTCTTGTATCTTAATTGCAGGGTTGCTTGAGAAGGATATCTTTGACCTCTACCTCCCTGAGTTCGATAAACCTTGGGTGATTCACTTAAGGGAAACTTGCTGCTGTTCTACAAACCTCTGCTCTTGGAGGCCCAACACTGTCTACAAGAATAGAATCGTGCGTAGACATCAATGCCCTCGCATTTGCGAGGGCCACCATGCTAGTTTAAACAAAAAAAGAATGCCCAAGAGGTCTTCCGCAGATAAATTTCCTTTTTTCTCGGTTGCAAAATGATAAAAGAAGCTGGTCATCTAATTCTCCGGAAATGATTACTTGATATCCCCTAACATAGTTTTTGAGTCAGAGATTGGATTGACATCCGGAACGTACTTCTGATATTCACCGGCACCAAGCCCATGAGCTCTCGTGACTCGGTCCGCGACCCGGCGACTGCCACT
The DNA here is from genome assembly GCA_947311845.1 of Poa pratensis. NCBI lineage: Eukaryota > Viridiplantae > Streptophyta > Magnoliopsida > Poales > Poaceae > Poa > Poa pratensis. The sequence goes on from CAMZMU010000078.1 coordinate 13,181,072, forward strand.
CCGGCGCCGTCGCCCACCCCCTGCCCCTTCCCTCCCAGCCCCAGTCTCCCTCAGTGCTGCCGTTGGAGCTTGCTGCCCTCCCTGCAGGTTCGCCCGTTCTCCCCGGCCTCTCCTCCCAGCCTGCTCCCGTCGATTCAGATCTGGAGGAAGTGGCTCCGCCGCCGCCTGCAGGGTCTCCCTCCCCGTCTGTGGAGGAGCAGGTGCTTAGGACCTCGCCCGAGCTGCTGGGCCTCGCCGCTGGCGGGGCGCTCGTGGAGGCTGGAGCTGCCTCCGTTGCTACGGTTGGAGGAGTAGGAGCTGCGACTCCTGCCGCCTCCATTGCTGCGGTTGGAGGAGTTAGAACCTCCGGGGTCCTCCTGCCGCCTCCCCCTGCTCAGCTCCCTCCTGATTTCACACCGGTGAACATCTCTGAGGTCCTCTCAGCGCCGGCGGAGCGGGGATGGGAGGAGGTTGCGGGTCGCCGTCGACCATGAATGCAGAAGGCGCCACAGCCCAGGAAGGAGACGGGGATCTCCCCTGCCATCAAGCTGAGGACCTTCGGCCTCTGCTTCCGATGCTTGGCGCTGGATCACTTCGTCGCTGACTGCCATGGACCTGTTCGGTGCCTAAGATGTCATTGTCCCGGCCATCGCGAGCGGGATTGCCAAGGCCCGGTCCCATCGCATGCGACCTCCCTTGGAGGAGCTGGAGCTCTCAGCCGCTCGCCTGCGCCGTCGCCTCCTGGTCACTCGAGGGACGCGCCTGTTGGTGGCCACTGGCCTACAACCCCTCATCCTCAACGTTCTTGGGCTTCTGTGGTCACTGAGTGGGACGCGCCCAGTCTGGAAGCTGCGCATGGAGCTGGAGACGTTGCGGCTGGTTCTGGCACTGCTGCTATTGCCTTGGAGATGTTGCAGCCTCTCCTTGCGACTTAGGCGGAGGCACTGGGTGTTGAGATGCAAGCCATGTTCGCGGCCCGTTTGGAGGAGGTGTTCCAGCCCCTTCGGGATCTTGTCGCTATTGTGCAGGGTTGGACTGAACAGGTCTCTGGCATGTGGGAGCTAATGGAAGCTATCGGTGAAAGGCTTGCTCATACTAGTGAGGCCGTTGGAGCCGGCTGCTTGTCTGAGATGGCCATGGATGACCCTCCTGACTCTGACATTGCCCTCCCCGTGACGGAGCTTTAGGGCGTGGAGGAGCAAGACCATGGTGAACAAGCCGTGACCTCTTGCAAGGGCGTTGAGCTGGCTGCGCGTCGCGAGAGGGTGTGGAGCTGGCTGAGGAGATTTTGGCCGACAACTCTGTTGGGGAGGTGCCCCAGGAGCTGACATCGCCGATGGACTCTCTCAGCTTGAAGGTCTTTGACACCGACATCTCAATTGGTGGCAATGGAGTGCCGCTTTCCCAGACTTCGCCCACCTTACTGGATGAGATTCTGAGCAACTTCAGCTACACTGCACCGCTATCGTTGCTCGATGCACCGATTAGCTTGCAGATCGAAGGCGGCTCCCCTTGGGTCGGGAGGCGAAGTTGCAGATTGGAAGAGAAAAACAAAGACTGCACCATCCCCACTACCAAGCGAGCTGAATATAGATTGGCTGAGGCTTTCGGAGAACTGCCAAAGGACACAAGCTCAAAGAAAGGCTCCGAGGAAGATGTGAAAGAGAAGATGAAGCCTTATCTACGGATGTGCAAGCAACCTTCTTCGTCGACAGCGCTCCAGGCAATTCGTGAGTTGGTACAAGTTAATGGTTAGTTGCTGTCTTCATAAGGCTAGGTGCGAGCTCTCCCATTGTCGTGTGAGTGATCTCTGGGTGGTGTTGATTGGTATACAAGGTGTTTTCGGTGGACTTGGGCCTAGGGCTCTTGTTTCTGGCTCCGATGATGTGCCTTAATTTCTTTTAGAGTGTTTGAGTGGTTTTGCCGGTTTCTGTAATTAACCGTGCAATGTTTGGGTTTGGGTCCGGCCGCTTTCCCTTTCTAAACTGGATCAATTATTTCTTATAATAATGCAATGACAGAGCTCCTGCCGGTTACAGTCAAAAAATAATATTCAAGGCTATTATAAGACCGATATCAATACGTGTGGTGCTTTGCATTTCTCGGTTTTTTTAAAATGAGGCAAAAGGTATAACCAAGAAAAGGGTAATCTTCAGGAGAGTTGTTTTGATTCATTGGTGCATATGATACTTTCTTTAAAATGTATTTTAAGCACATTTCTAAATGTTCTAAAATTGCAAAAAAATATTCGCCCATAGATTTTAACATCCAATGTATTCACAAAGTCGTTTCACAAAACACCGACATTTTTGTGGCCTGCGAAAAAAGACGAATTTTGGTGCTAAAATAAACATTTTCACAAGACATTTTTTTTTTTGTCATTTTTACACATGCCACAAAAAATGTTGGTTTTTCCGTGGAATGAGTTTGTGAACACAAAAAAAATGTGAAGATGCATACGCAAAATTTTATTTCAGAATATATGGACATTTTAAAATATGTTTTTTAAATACGGGGTGCATATAAACCCGGGAGACAAACTGGATTTCACGTAATCTTCCTAGTTTACCAGAAGTAAAAAATGGGGTAGACACTATCACAAGGTCATACCGTTTGCATGTTTTTCCAAAAGAACCTTAAATTCCATCTCAGACCAAAAGGAGGAATAATTTGTAGGGAAGAATAAAAACATACATGCATCGTGCGCATGCATGTGGAATACCGTCTTCTAGCTACTGGTGTCGTAGCTCGCTGGGTTTGATTTCAATTTGAAACAGTTTAATCTGCGAAGAATTTGTCTTTTCAATGTCAGAGAGGTACTCTTCAAGATCTTCAAGGGTGGTTAGTGCCTAATTGGCTGATAGGATTGTGCATTAATGTTTCAAGTCTCTGCGTACCAGTACGTCGATTACCAAACTATCCATGCATGGGATGCTCACGTACATGTGAGAGCATGGCTGCATTTTTATCATCTAGATTCATTAGTAATTTAATATAGATGACATAATTTGCTCTCTAAGGAACATACATGTCGAACAAGCACAAATTGTTATTGTAAAATTTTGCCCTAACAAACTGTATGTCCATGCACGAGCTAGATACTACTAGTAAGTAGTAACATTTAGCTAATCTAATGTAATGGCTGTTTCAATTTTTTAATCTAGCATGCATATACTGAACAGTCGATTCTTATTTCTGGGTAATTGAGGAGTGGTACTACACAAGTATTGTAAGACTACTCATAGTGGAGAGTATCAGACACTAGTATCATGCATATGATACTAGTCTATGTTACAACTTCTATAGTGGGTAGTAATATATGTGTGGTATCATATAATCATGCATTTATTAGCCTATAGACTCATCTTGCCTCGAAATCCGTTATGTTACGGTATCTACCTATGATACCACCGCCATCTCTCTCTTCTTTAATTACATGCCACATCATCATTTATACTTATGTGACACTTATGTTACTACCTATGTTACTCCCATTATGGATAGTCTAAGAGCATCCACAGCGCGGCGCTTGGAAGCCGGCGCCAGGATCAGAATCCTGCTGAATCGGCAGTTGCTGTTCGCGATCCCGGGCGTCCGGCGCAATATCTGTCGCCTGGCGCTACTGCTTTTCTCTCGCTTGTAACGTAGAAACGGAGGCTGTGTCTTCAGGTTAAATTAGCGCTCAATTAAGAGCCCACCGTTGTGAGGGATGGGCGCTTGGATATATTTTTTATTTGTTCTATTTATTTTTAGTACCGAAGCGCCTCAGTAAGCGTCGTGGCATTGTGGATGCTCTAATGCGTCTAGGGTTACGAATTCCACGGTCTTAACTTTCAAAGATTCTGATGATAGCCTACATATTTGAACCCACTCGATGTTGACCTAATGACACCTTGACCTCAAGTCCTCAGCCACGACTACAACGCCACCACAGAACAGTAAACATCCCGTTTCTATCTCTCTCTAACCACACGATCAAGTAGAAAGCAGCTTAGCTCATGATCCAATCAAACATTCCAACGCTAGCTTATAAAAGGAGAGCCCCAAGCCAGCGCCAAGCAACACAAACACACATATCCATTCACATCGAACTTAACCTAGTTAACTATATATACTATCTCCTGCGTAATCAGTACGTGTGTCATCGATCAATCCACGATGAGGGAGCTGATTCGGCGGCTGAGCTTCTCTGACCGGGTGAGCGATGGCAGCGGCGGGGTGCCGCGCGGGTGCGTGCCATTGCTCGTTGTTGGCGAGGGCGACGAGGAAGGCGAGCGGTTCGTGGTGCGGGTGGAGGTGCTGCGGCACCCGTCGCTGGCAGCGCTGCTGGACATGGCGGCGCAGGAGTTCGGATACCGGCAGGAGGGCATCCTCCGCGTCCCCTGCGCCGTCCACCAGTTCAAGCAGGCGCTCTCCACCGCCGGCGCCGTCTCCACCAGGAACTAGTACTTGTTAAATCATCCAGTCTCAAGACCGGCCGGTCGATGGACTTCTTCGGGTAATTAAAGGAGTGATTCTTTAGTGCTGTTGACTAGTTGACTCTCCTCCTACATCTCTTTTCTTCTCTTTCTCCTTATCATTTCTTGATCGGCTGGGGCTTGATTGACAAGAGAGGTTTGCTGTATGCATGTGCGCTTTCGAGTGTGCCTTGTAATTTAGTGTTAGGCCTGATGTTATGAATATCAAGTGAAATAATTGACTCTTAAGTCAACATTTCCTATCCAATATTTATCTGTTTCTGGACTTGATGCAATTTTTGGCGGTAATGAGAGTGCAAGCATGTCAGCATGTGTAGGTCTTCTCAAGATTCATGCGGAGGCTGAGAGATAAACATATAGTACTCAATCTTTTAAATGCATGTTTTCATTTTCCAAATGGAAGGAAATTTAGATTGAGGCAAACGAACCCAGTTTTTTTATTTGTGTCTATCAATTATAGTGGCTGATTTTTTTATGTGCAGCAAAAAATAATACGTCGTTTAGATATCACTTTTTTATACGTGACATGAAATATTTGGTCCAAATGAAGGTTGATTCTCTCCTCTAGTGCAAGAATACGTCGCAACATGTACTCAATATATATAACTTCATTTTAGACACAGAGCAGGGTTACAATGTTTTTTCTGCTGGAAGGGATACGGTGGTTGGCAAGGTACCACCGGCACTTTCAGTACCTTCCCAACACATAGTATAACTTATAAAGAGATATACATATATACACACAATGTATCGCCTTGTCGATACGATCCGATTCAGTATCATCAGAATGCAAAAGTCACCCCGTTGAATGTACAAAGTCCAAGTTTGCATATCTATGGCGCATTATATCCGGACAAACAAAAAAGAGAATTCAACTATGGAAGTCAATATTATCACATTTATTGCTACTACACAGTTCTTTCTAGTTGTATTTCTTGTTTAAACAAACAAAATGAGAATAGTAAAAAAAGGTAAAGAATTTCCTATAATGCTTATATTTTTTATTAATACAACTATATTAACCATTCACTCTTTCCAGTTGTATTTCTTGTTTAAACAAACAAAATGAGATTAGTAAAAAAGGTAAGGAATTTTCTGTAATGCTTATATTTTTATTAATACAACTATATTAACCATTCACTGTTTGATCAAATGGTTATTATTCCACATTTGAGTTCTTCTTTCTTACTGTATTCCACTATGTCCAATTTGGAAAGATAGACCGGCTTGATTTAAATAATAAAGCTTCGCAAGATGATCAATTAATTCATAAAATGAAAAATAATAATTACTTAATCAATCAATTTGGAAGTCAAATTATAAGTGCCACTAAAGAAACTGGACTCGATAATGTACAGAAAAAAGGATTGGCTATCTGATCACATTTGAACCTTGTTTTGTTTTTCTGAAAAAAAATTGCATTTGACCCGCTGACCGCGACATGCAAGTATTCATACGCATGTCAACGGCTGCGGTGTGAAATGAGTTTCGTTGCCCGCGTCCAAGTGACGTGTGAACAGAATATATTTCTAGCCAAGTGGCCAATGCATGCATGTTGCATTCCATCGAAAAAAGATAATACATTAAGAAATAAAATACTACGTTCTTTGTAAGATGCTGAAAATTGCATCTGTGTGGTTAACGAAATAATCCTGGTCGAAGCAATGTAGACTTTGACGTAACACCTAAAACATATTACATTGTGAAACGGAGGGAGTGTTATATCGGTCCAATACAATTTGGTAGGCCGGATGTGTTGGTGGAGGTGCCAACCCAGTGTCTTATACTGCAAGTCTGGTACCGACTTGGCCCAAGACCATTGATCTCAAATTCACTCACTACTTTCTATTCCCTTCTTTACGAGGTGAATTCATTTTTGCCAAGTGGTGATTGCTTTTTTTTTTTGAGATGATCGCTTCTTGTCTGCAAGAAAGTCAGTAAAGCTATTTCTTTTTTTTAGATAAAGGGAGCTTTATTATTTAAAAAGTTGAATCATTACATCCAGCCTCTGCATAACAACGATGCACGTAGCCGAAACGAGTCCAGAAGTTCGAAAAGTAAAAAAGACGAATTACATATCATAATGAGAAAGTGTAAAAACGCTTATGAGGGTGGATGGCCGATCCGCAAATTATGCTGTCATCCATGTTGGGATAAAAAGTCTCTCGCCGTATCCTCTAGTCTGGTACACACCTTCATAAACAGGTCTCGACGCGCCACACGTTGCAACTGAGACCACATACAGAGTGTAGCAGTACTCCTGTAGATAACTTGCATAAGAGAGGAATTTTTATCATTAAAAACCTTGTCATTTCTACACAGCCAAAGCGACCATATAACGACAAGCGTTATCACCCTAATAAGTTGTTTGAACCTATTATCTACCACATTCAGCTAATTGCCAAAAATATTGGCAATGTTTTTGGGTGGATACAGAGTATAACCTATTTGGATGATTAACCATATAGAACTAGCTAATTTGCACTCGAAGAATAAGTGTTTGATCGTCTCGTCCTTATGACAGAAGACACAATTTTACTTCCATGTCAATTGCGTTTTGCAAGGTTGTCTTTAGTAAGAATGACTCCTCGACAAAGGTACCACGCAAAGACTTTGTTTTTTAATGGAATCTTCATCTTTCAGATTTTCTTATTATTATCTACCGGCATATCTGGTTGGATCAAAGCATTATACATGGAGTGCACAGAGAATTTACCACTCTTGTGTAAATTCCAACGAAATTCATCGGTCGCTTGCGTCAAATTAACGGAAGTTAGACGCTGCAGCAACTCATGCCAAGCAACTAGTATGGGGTCAACGAGATCTCTTCTGAACGTCACATTTGGAGGGTATTCCCCAACACTTGAGTGAGCGTATCGCTTTTGTGGCGTCCAAGGACTATATTGTATAGAGTTGGATATTGTTCTCGGAGCGAGGTAGTTTCCAGCCACCTATCCTCCAGAACCTTATCTCTTAACCATCCTTAATGGAGAAAGAACCATATGGTAGAAGAATTTTTTTCGTCGCCATTAGGCCAGCCCAAAAATGGGAATCACCTGGTTTCCATGAAACCTAGGATAACGCACTTGAGCCAATATATTTCCTCCTAAGAAAAGTTTGCCAAACCCTATCTTCGGTCAGAAGTTTAAACAGCCACTTACCAAGAAGGGCTCTATTCTTAACCTCAAGGTCATGAATCCCCAGACCACCGTGGTCCTTGGGTCGGCACAGTACATCCCATTTGGCTAGCCGATATTTCTTTTTTTCATTGTCGCTTTGCCAAAAGAATCGGGATAAAAAATAGTCCAATCGATGCAAGACTCCCTTTGGTAATTGGAAGAAGGATAACATATACAGTACCATATTAGTTAGGACTGAATTTATGAGAACCAATCTACCATCTAGGGATAATAGTTTTCCTTTCCAACTACTCAATCTCTTTTGTAGCCTTTCCTCGATATATTTCCATTGAGCAATCGTTAGCCTCCTAAAGTGAATTGGGATGCATAGATAACTTATTGGAAACTGGCCTAGCCCACAGCCAAAAAGCTCAGCATACTGGGTAGCCTCGTCAAGAGCCTCACCGAAACAAAACAATTCACTTTTATGGAAGTTAATTTTTAGACCAAAAAGTTGCTCGAACGCTGATAATATTAATTTCAGGTTTCTCGCGTTTTTCATGTCATGTTCCATAAATAGAATCGTATCGTCAGTATACTGAAGTATGGATAACCCGCCATCCACAAGATGAGGTACCAACCCTACAATTTGCCCATCCAATTTTGCACGCTCAATGATTATGGCCAGCATATCAGAAACTATATTAAATAATATAGGTGATAATGGGTCGCCTTGTCGTAATCCCTTTTTCGTTTGGAAGTATCTACCAACATCATCGTTAACTTTGATGGCGACACTTCCTCCGGAAACGAAATTATGAATCATAGCACACCACTCATCAGGAAAACCTTTCATTCTGAATGTTTGTTGGAGAAAAGACCACTTGATTTTATGATAAGCCTTTTCGAAGTCTATTTTTAAAATAACCCCATTCAGTTTTTTCCGATGTAACTCATGTACTGTTTCATGTAAGATCAGCGGGGGGTGTGCTTCTCTGTGCTCTGTGGTGCGGTGGAAGGCCGACGCGGCTGGGACGTCGTCGGCTGGCTCGTCGGCGCGTGGACGCCGGGGCGGCGGTTCCGGACGAAGGTGATGAGGCGGCGCAGGGGCACGACGGGGCGCACGCTTCAGGTGGCCAGCACGGGATGGCGGCTTGGTGTGGTGCGGAGGTGTGGCAGGCGCACAGGGTGCGGCGTGGGCGCGGGGGTCTCCGGTCGGTGCGCTTCCGACGGCACGGCTTGGAGGCTCGGTGCTGCGCGAGGAGATGACGGTGGTGGCTATCTGTTCCCCGGTCGCCGGCGGCCGTGTGGCACGCGTGGTGCGCGTCGACGCGTCTGGGTAAGTCTATGGCCAGGATCCATGGTGGTTCGTGGCCTCGGGCAGCGCACCGTCTTGCCATGCCGACATGGTGCTCAGTATGGCGTGGTGGCGTGCTGCGTCCGGTGGTGCTGCCCTTGGTGCCGATGATGGATCTGCTGCCTTCGTGGCGACTTGGCCGCCCGCAGTCTCCGCGAGGTGCGGGTGGCTTCGGCGGTCTGTGTTGCGCCTCTTCGTCGCTGGGTTTGTTTGGTGGTGGTGGTGGTAGCTGTTTGGCTTGCCGGCGACGTTTTGGATTGTTATGCGAATGTTGGTTTGTGGGGAACTTGGGTGAAAACCCAGTGATGACGGCGACTGCGGCCGTCGTATACCTTCTTGGAGGCATCACATTTGTGCTGCCACACCCCGTCGCTTGCATTCAATCGTCGGTGCAGCTCCGGAGGAGACCCTTGATCTTGTGATCGGACGATGGCGGCACCTTGGTGTCGTTTCCCTCTTGGGGGCTTCGTCTTTGGAGCTGGACATCGACAAGAGGGACCAGTGGAAGGCCGAGGTGTTCGCGTTGAGGCTTCTGTGGCGACGACGATGATGATGATGATGATGATGAGCGATGTCGGAGACGTGGCTGTGGCTGCGGTAGTCGGCTCTTCTCCGGCGTGTCCTTGGGGTTGCCTCGGCGTGTCTTGTTGCTGTGAAGTCGAAGCTGCTGCGGCGGGTTCCCGGTGGTGTACGATGACTGGCGACAGATGTTCCTTTCGGCGAGTTTCCACGGCGCCAGCCTGCCTGGTTCTCCTTCTTAGCTCTTCTTCAGAGTCAGAGCTGCGCTGCCTTTGCGCTGTTGGGGGAGCTGTCGCAGCTCCCCGGAGGGTTGTTCTTTGTGTTGCGGCGGGCGTCTTTTAGGCCGGGGCGGCGGCCCCGGATGTTGGTACGACGTCCATGGTCTGCGAGCAGCTCTCCCTGAGCAGCTTGGGCTGCGGGTGGCTGGTTCGTGCGGCGTCGTGGCTCGGTTGCGAGCGGTGCTATGTCGGGACGGCGGTCCCGGAAGGGGGTGCTGCCGGCGAGGCTGTCGGGGCTGCTTGGGCAGCGGCAGCAGCGGTTGTCTTTTAGGCCGGGGCGGCGGCCCCGGATGTTGGTTCGGCGGCCGTGGTCTGCGAGCGGCTGGCCTGGTGTAGCTTGGGCTGTGGGTGGCCGCGTCGTGCGGCATCGTGGTTTCTCGAGGTTGTGGGGCTTCGCCCCGTGGGTTGTGTTGTGTTGTTGTATGGTTTTCGCCCGGTTTCTTCCATAATAAACCGGGCACCTTCTGCTTAATAAATGGTGAGGCAAAGCTTTTGCCTCGGTTTCGGAAAAAAAAACCATCAAGGATATTGTGACCTTGCATAAAAGCGGTCTGAGTCGGTCTCACAACATGATCAGCCACCGAATTAAGCCTAATAGTAGCAGTTTTAGTGAAAATTTTGAAGCTAACGTTTAGAAGACAGATAGGCATGTATTGCTGGATCCTTTCTGCTTCATTAACTTTTGGCAGAAAATTATCTCACCGAAATTTAGGCGAAACAACTCAAGTTGTCCAGCATGCAAAGCATGAAACATCTCAAGCAAGTCTGAATGGATTATTTCCCAAAACGCCTGATAAAACTCAGCATGCAAAGCATGAAACATCTCAAGCAAGTCCGAATGGATTATTTCCCAAAACGTCTGATAAAACTCAGCTGATAAAACAAAGTCTGAATGGACCCGGTACTTTGTTGTGTTCCATTTGGAATATCGCCTTCTTTACCTCTTCCTCGGAGTAAGGAGCTGTAAGGTGAGTGTTTTCCTAATCGGAAACTTGCAGAATATCGTCTATTCGGGATTCATCCAGTGAGAAATTATCTGCATCTGGCTCTCCAAACATATTCTTATAGTACTTCCTAATGTATGATTTGAGTTGCTCATGACCTTCAATCGTCCCCTCCTCTTGGATAAGAGAATGAATGAGTTTCTTCCTATGTCTGCCATTAGCTAGACTATGAAAGTATCTCGTATTCGAATCTCCCTCCAAAATAAATTGGGCTTTTGATCGTTGGTACCATTTAAGCTCCTCTTCATGAAGAAAACCCGCCATCTCCGCATTAGATTTATTTTTTAAATCAATCTCTTGCGTGGACACTTTACAGTGGTCGCACTCCTATTAATATAAAGAAGCTCCCCATATTTTTAGTTTGAATTTTTGGGAAATTTTGAGCAACATTTATAATAAGAGATGTTTATGACATTTTTAACAAGTTCCTCCTTATTTAAGATACGAAAATTTCTTAGTGAGTTTTACATGATGCTTATGAGTGCAAAATATATTTATTACAAACATGGGCTGTTACAACTGACCACAATATAAATGACCAAATACACATTACTAGAACCCTAACCAGAACCTAAACGGAATAAAAAACACATTGAGCTAACATGGAACCAAATGAACGAACAAGCACGTAAAGAATCATCACAGAGGCATCCATAGCATGAAGATCAGGACCAAAAACCACGAGTCGATGGCTAGGAAGACAAAGCGGACCAATGGAAGCAAAGGTCACCTCCACATAGCAATTGGGCGAGAATCTAGATAGACGAGTGGGAATAGACTCACAAAGAGACCACCGGCTTCACATCCATGATAGCATGGCATGGCGAGTGAATGTAGTCACACACTAGGGATCATGGAGGGAGCCGCATGTCGCCACCACCTTCGTACAACACTAGAGTGATGATGGCGAGCACCGATAGCCGAGACCCACGACCGCGTCCAAACCCTAAACCGTGGGTGGGTCACAACCTTGAGTTAGAAATCGTAATCACCTAATCGAAGTGGAGGAAAAGATGGAGCAGACCATGATGAGCATAAGGATTGTTGGGCGCGACAGAGGAATAAAAGCGTCATGCTTGGAATGGTGGGCGAGCACGATGACTGTCCGGTGTCACGAAAGTAGGGAGAGAGGGGAGAGAGCACATGTGTTGGCCAAACGCGCCAGTCTACCGACCTAACCGAAACATGTTGAGCCGGACTATGCTATATGGGTTAGTCTAGTGGATTTGTTGGGCTCTACCAATATAGAATTAATTCTGTAGTATTTAAATAATAATTAATATATTAAAGATTTGTAACATCTGTTTTAATAATTAATATTCTAAAAATTCCATAAAATACTTCATAATAAAAAATCCAAATTGAGCCTTTAAATTATCAAAGTTATGATTCTAGTTTATTACTAATAAACCTTATTCTCAATAGTTTTTTGAACTCATGATTAACATTAGGATTTAATCCAGTTAATCTTCCGACAGGAACAGGTTGAGAGAAGATTCAAATTCTCCACGCGCGTCAATACAAAACTAATTTCCAAGCGGTGCTAACATTTAGTACGCGCGTCACTACGATCGCATCTTCAAGTACGTGCAGCTATTATGTACTGCTGTACCGTACGACAAAAGCAGGACTAGGCAAAGATTTCTCCATGGCTTTTGTTTTCTCGTCTCGGTCTCAGTTGGTCCTAGACAACTTAGAACAGTTCAAAACGATGATATAGTTTATGTTAGTTATACCAGGAGAATTAATAGTCATTGTTGTCTCACGTGCAATGACCATACATACAATTAATTAAGCACGTGCAATGACTGCTCGACGTAAGTATAGTAGATAGACCAGTAAAACCTGCCGAAAGAGAAGGTTTCTCTCATGTTAAGAGGACAACAAAACGAAACGAGCGTACGTACGTGAAGGGACAGTTTCTCTCGTCGGAAGCTCGTCGGCAACTTCGTCGCCGGTCGACGACGTGGACCACCGTCCATTATGATCCAGATTGGGAGACGGAGACGTCGTCAGTAAACCGAGGGAAAGAAAGACATGTGTACATCGGGCCCTGACTGGCGCGGCGCTCAGGTCAAGTCGCCAATCGACTCGTCGACCACTACGGCCGGCCGGTGACTCGAACCACAACCGGAACCACCGGCATCCGCTTTAACCAAGTTAATTCGATCAGCTGGTCGGTTGCAAGTTGTAAAGCGAACCGGAAAACATGCGGCCATTTTCCTGGTTGAACTTATGTCATCGAAGTACTCTTACAGTTTTATCGTACTCCCTTAATATTTCTGACTTAGCAATAATTAATATGTGTGCACTAATCGGTTAAGAGGCTGATGGTTTTCCTCGTTTTTGAAGAAAAAAATGCCACGAGATGTTAGTCTAATCTAACAATTAAATAATTTAATCTAACAGGTGTTTCAATGTTAAATCTAGCATGCATATAGTCCAGTCTTATTACTGGGTAACTGAGGTGTAGCACTATAGGAGTATTATAATGCTTCTAGGGTTACAGTTTCACGGTCTTAAATTTCAAAGATGCTGATGATAGCCTACATATTTGAACCGACTTGGATGTTGACCCCAACCACGACTGCAACGCCACCACAGAACAGTATTCCTTCTCTCTATCTCTCTACACGACCAAGTAGAAAGTAGCTATAGCTCATGATTCGATGAAACATTCCAACTCATAGCTTATAAAAGGAGTGCCCCAAGGCCCGAGCAAGCGCCAAGCAACACAAACACACATATCCATTCACATCCAACTTAACCTAGCTAACAATATCTCCTACGTAATCAGTACGTGTGTCATCGATCAATCCATGATGAGGGAGCTGATTCGGCGGCTGAGCTTCTCTGACAGGGTGAGTGACGGTAGCGGTGGCGTGCCACGCGGGTGCGTCCCGTTGCTCGTCGTTGGCGACGGCGACGAGGAAGGCGAGCGGTTCGTGGTGCGGGTGGAGGTCCTGCGGCACCCGTCGCTGGCAGCGTTGCTAGAGATGGCGGCGCAGGAGTTCGGATACAGGCAGGAGGGCATACTCCGCGTCCCCTGTGCCGTCCACCAGTTTAAGCAGGCGCTCTCCACCGCCGGCGCCGTCTCCGCCAAGAACTAGTACTGATTACTTCATCCTGTCTCAAGAGTACATGATCCTCCCGTAAAAAAAAGAGTACATGATCCTTAAGCTAATCAAACAAACCGGCCGGTCGATGGACTTCTCCGGGTAATTAAAGGAGTGATTCTTTCGTGCTGTTTTTTTTTTTGCGATAAAATTGGGAGCTTTATTAATCAGAAATAGGATTACAATCAGCAGCCAGAATGTCTGTTAGAGCGTCAGGAGCATCTTGTAACCACAAGTCGGTTTGATGCCCAGCTCGCGATAGATAAGCTAGACGATCTGCAACCCTATTATTTGATCTTTTGATAACTTCTATAACAAGCTCCCTTCCTCCCCCTACACTCTCCTTGATATCCTTGACCAGATGTCCTATATGCGATCTATCCATAGTCCCCTGCTTCACTACCTTTGCAAGGTTTGCACAATCAGTTTGAATCACCAGAGGTTGAGCTGTGTAAACCAACGCCATCCCAATTCCTTCTCTAAAGGCGAGTGCTTCGGCCTCCAGGGCATCACGGCAGTGGCTATGAAATTTACAAGAAGCTAGTACAAAATCTCCATCAGGTGGTTTCGGTCACTTTGACACTTCCAGTTTTTGTACATTCTTTCCCCGCCTTTTCTTTCTGAAATTTCCATCAATGACCGACTTCCCTTTTAGCAAGTCCTTTCCGTCTTTAGCTTCAAGATGCATCAAAGAATCGACATAGCTTTGGAGGAACAAACGTGAAGCTTCTAAAGGAGCTTCCTTCTTACCATGGATAACCTCATTCCGATTATGCCAGTTTCTCCAAATGATCATAAGAACACGCACCCGTGTATCATCATCCAAAGTAACCAGAAGGTCAAACAACCATTCAGGTCCAGTGTGTAATATTTCTTCCTTCTCTGGAATATCCCAGATTTCTTTCATAGCATCCCAAAGCGCCGCCGCTCTTGGACAGAAAATCACAGCATGGAAACCATCCTCTTCAGTACAGCCGCATCTTTGACACACACTATCAACCTCCATATGCTTGTGCTTTTTTGTTACTCTCGTTGGTAGACCCCCAACCAGCAATTTCCATGCACAGATTTTAACTTTCTCGGGTACTTTAATCCTCCAGAACATCTTCCAAACAGGTCTATCACCATTAGGTCTAGAGCTTGTGGACACACCCCCTCGTGGTTTAAGTTTTTCATCCACACCAAGATGGTACGCACTCCGGACTGTAAATATTCCAGTCTTCTCTAAATCCCACGCCACAAAATCTTCCGCTAGTCTAGGAGACACCCTTATCTTCAGAATTTCAGCTACATCCGCAGGTATCATGTGCCCATTCAGCACCTCCTCATTCCATGAACCCATCCACTCGGAGTAATTGTGCTACTCTTGTCAAACGACAATTGCCCCTTAGTGATAATGGTTTGCGAGAACCAGCAGCTCGTGGGATCCAAGGATCCCTCCAGATCTTCACCATCTGTCCATTCCCAATTCGCCATATGACACCCTTTTTCAATAATTCCAGTCCATATTCAATTCTCCCTTCCACACTGGTGATGAATTTACAGGAAAGACAGTATCCAATAAACTCCCACTTCTATAATACTTTGCTTTCAGGAGGCGGGCACATAAGCTCTTCGGTCTGATCACCAATCTCCAAGCTTGCCTAGCAAGTAGAGCTTGATTAAAGACCCTCATATCTCGGAAGCCTAAACCCCCACGGTTCTTTGGGCGTATCATTTTCTCCCATGCAACCCAGTGGGTCTTGTGCTTCCCATCTTCCACCCCCCACCAATAGCTTCTAATCAACTTCGTGAGATCATCACACACCGACAAGGGCAGCTTAAAGACGCCCATAATATACGTCGGTATAGCCTGTGCAATTGCGTTGATTAGAGTTTCTTTTGCTGCCACCGACATCATCTTATCCCCCCAATCCACCATTCTTTTACAAAGACGCTCCAGGAGTGTTTGCAATCTTCCCCGGTGCATACGCCCCTCCGGTACCGGTAAACCGAGGTATTTATCCTCAAATTGGCCTGCTTGGACTTGCAAAATCGCCCTAACCCTCTCCTGTGCCTCCTCGGTACAAGCTTCACCAAAGAAAACACTGCATTTTTCCGGGTTAATTAGTTGTCCTGTACCTCGCACATACCTCTCCAGAATATCCTTTACCAACTTTGCTTGATCTTCTGTTGCCTTCAAAAACATCAGTGTATCATCCACAAACAACAAATGAGAGATAGCTGGTGCAGACCGACATAGGATCACCGGTTTTAGTCCCCTGTTTCGTACAGCCTCCTGGATCAAGCTTGTCAACGAATCAGCAACAAAAAGGAATAAAACGGTGATAACGGATCCCCTTGGCGTAGTCCCCATGTCGGCGAGAACCAATCCAACAATTCTCCATTGAACTTGACAGCAAAGCGTACCGTAGTTACTGATGACCCACACGTATATGGGGTGTATCGCAGTACTTTCGATAAATAAGAGTGTCGAACCCAACGAGGAGCAGAAGGTGCTGGCAAGTAGTTTTGATCAAGAATTCACTGTAAAAGCTAGCAGACAGGTTTTCAGTAGTATTCGAAACAGCAGGTAAAAACAGTGCAAGTAAATAAACGAGCGCGGCAACAAATGCAGCGAGTGGCCCAATCCTTTTGAGTGCAAAGGACAAGCCGAGTGTGTTACTTATAAGAGACAAATGTTCCTGAGGACACATGGGAATTTCGTCAAGTGCTTTCGCTTCGTGCAACTGGTTAATCTTCATTGTTTTGATAAGTGTTGTGTGGGTGAATCTATGCTAACGCACCGCCCTTCCTAGGACTAATACGCACTTGTGATTATACCCCCTGCAAGCATCCGCGAATGCAGAAAAGTAATTAAGATAAATCTAACCACAGCTTTAAACTCTGAGACCCTACGCTCCCTCGTGCACTATCTTACTAACGGGGGTTCAGGTTTCTGTCACTCCGGCAACCCCTCAACTAGCAAGCTAGGTACACGATGCATTCCCCTAGGCCCATAAAGGTGAAGTGTCATGTAGTCGACGTTCACATGACACCACTAGAAGAATGACACCACAACTTAAATATCAAACCATTAAATATTAACGCAGCATTATTTCACTACTAACAACATGACTTCCCCATGTCCTCAAGAACTACAAACTACTCACAAGACATCATATGGATCATGATCAGAGATGATATGGCAATGAATAACAATCTGGACATGAACACTAATCCACCAAACAAACTCAATAGCATCAATAACAAGGAGTAATCAACACCGGGAGAGTCTCCCCAATGAACTAGACAAGGTACAGCCCTAGATGTTACAGCAAGATGGATGTGGAGTCGGTGGAGATGATGGTGATGGCGCAGTGGATGGTGGTGATGATGATCCCGATGAAGTCCAGCGTGATGACGATGACGATGGCGATGATTTCCCCTCTCCGGGAGGGAATTTCCCCGGCAGGATCTCCCTGCCAGAGAGCTCTTTCTCTCTCGGTGGTTTCCGTCCCGTGGAGGCGGCGGAATATTTCGTGGACGTCCCCCCGTGCTTAGGTTTTCGGGAGGCAGATATACGCGAAGAGGCAACCTGGGGGGTGGACCCAGGTGGCCACGCCATAGCTGGGCGCGGCCCACAGGCCAGCCGCGCCCAGGTGTGGCGTGGGGCCCACCTGGCCCACCTGGCTGCCTCCTTTTGGCTGCCTCCGGCATCTGACATTATAAGACCCCCAGAATTGGTTTCGTGATTTTTGGAGTTCCGCTGATATGCTGACTTGACGACGCTTTTTCCAGCAGAAACCTGACTCCGGAAGGATAATTCCCAATAATCATCAAACATGCAAAATAAGGCAAAATAACATAAGTATCATGTATTAATATGAAATATAAGGATAGATAATGACAAATTATGATATAAAATAGTGATGCAAAATGGACGTATCAACTCCCCCCAAGCTTAGACTCGCTTGTCCCCAAGCGAAAACTGAGCTCAGTAAACAAGTCCACATGTTTATGGAGTGAAGTGTCGATAATAAAGAATACGGACAAGAAGCATCAGTATTTACTCAGCTAAACAAGTCATTTTAAACAGCAGTCTCTACACATTCTACTTAACTTGGAACAAGTAATGGAACAACCACAAATAAAGGTACATTAAGCAAACCAATTGGATGTGGCAAACTGTGTTCTTGGTCAGAGAACAATCAACATTCTAACTTATCTTTCAAGAAGAGTCTTTATACTAGAGCTATATTGCAGAAATAGAGTTGCTCAATCATCACTGTTCCTTTCACATTCCAAAGAAAACTGTCAAAGTCATATTCTCAAAGATAAAACTTCATGTGCTCAAGCAAAGTAGACAAAACATGATAGGAAATATTATGAACTATAAATGATTGTATCTATAACAATTCGAGTGCTTGCTCGGGATAGAGGGAATAGGTTTACTGACTCAACAATAAATAAATGATAGGCCCTTCGCAGAGGGAAGCAGGGATTAAAACGTGTGCTAGAGCTTTTTAGTTCCCGAAGGCATAGAGAGTGTAAAAATATTGCTTTGAGAGGTGTATGCTATTGGTCAACAAATCAGTGGTAGAATCCTTGTCATCTTCCATACTAATTAACTTTTAGAGCGGTTCCGAGAGTTTATAGAACTGCACTTGTAACAAGCACTTATTGATGACACTCCTCCCAACCATTTCTTTCCACAAACCATGGCTTGACCGAATCCTCGGTTGCCGACCAACAATCACCGTGGAGGAGTGTCTATTTATTTATTTATAGGGTGGACTAACCAGCTCTTTTAATGCAAAATAAAAGGTGGAGAAGCAGATGAAGCTGCCAATCCTTGTAAATCAGTTAGCATGGAAGATGACACATCTGCTACCACGTCCTTATGAGCTTGGTGAACAGTGACACAAAAAGGGATATAATAATAGTTTTGAATAGTTAAAGGTAGCACACGAGAAAATGTACTTGGAGTAGTGCGAACACTACATGATAGGTAGTTATGGTGGACACGAATGGAGTGCTTTGGTTCAGGGTTTTGGATGCACGAGAAGTATCTCCTCTCAGTACAAGGTTTTAGGCTAGCAAGGTTTAGTAGCAAGCACAAGAATTGAGAGAGACAAACACTTATAGATCTAATAGAACAACCATGCTATCTACTTTGTGGGCACAAAACACTTTAATTCAAGAATAATAAACTCATTGGCCAACAAAGAGGAAAACAATAGGGATAATGTTATTGCAACCAGTTCCCTCTTTTCTACTTAAGTGTAAAAAGTATTGATACTACTGACCAGTCTAAGTTTGCCACAACCAACTAAATTTACTTGCTGCACCCAAAGTGATGCCAATACTAATGTAACAAGATCAGCATATGACAAAGGACTTGCTGGCTAAAATAAAGTGTGCAGAAAGTAAAGATAAAGCTTCTCATTAATATTCCATCACAATAAACCTCACACCAACGGATACAACGATAACCAACTAAGGAGTGATACTCCACATTGCAAACTATCTCATATGATAACTTCTCTACTCATGGTACTAAGCAAAAATATAAAGATAAAGATAAAGATGGTGATACTGAAAACACCCCCCCCCAAGCTTGAAACAAGCTGGGAGTGTGTTGTTACCCATGGTGAATTACTCCCTTGGCGGTGATGGTGGTACGACAGTAATAGGTGTTAAGAACCGTGCGAGCATTTGGCGAAGCCGATTGTTCTCTTCTTGAAGAATTTCCACTTCCGCCCTAAGGACTCGATATTGTTCGCAAAATTGATCCGTGACCCTTATTGCTTCAGTAGCCGCAGGGAAGGCGCTCAGGTCCGGAACTGCTGGAACTGCTCCCTGCATATTATGAGAAAAAGCACGTTGAAGGTTAACAGATCCCACAAAGGTAGGATTGCTGGGCCCATCGCCTCTTGTAGCTTGTCCTCCTTGATTGCGGCGCTGAGCCGTCCTGATCTCTTCTCTAACACTTCGATCCATGTCGGCCCTCCTAGCTGCAACTTCTTCATCGGTTGTCCAACCAGCGGCGTTCCACTGGTTCACATCCCTCTCAAGTTCACGCCGGCGCCTGGCTGCGTAGTCCTCCGCACAAGAGCCTTGAGACGACATGTCTAATACCAAAGGAACCTGCCAGAAACAGTTCGAAAAGAAACGCGACGAAAACACGAGATACGGACCTCGGGAGATCCGGGTAAATATATAGCGGAAAATAACGCGTGAAAAGGAAGGCACAGGGCGAAGCGGAGTCGGAGGGGGTCTCCGAGGCGACCACGCCATAGCTGGGCGCGGCCCAGGTGGGGCCCGCGCCCTGCTGTGGCGTGGTGCCCTCGGGCACCTCCTCCGGCACTTATTCGTCTTGATATTTCCAAAATTGTATAAATAACTAATATAAAAGTTTCGAAGTAAAACGCGGACTTTTTCTTACCGAAATTCATACCTACTTCAAATCAGACTCTGCAGTTTCCTGTTTCTGAGTTTTAATAAATTCCTCCGGAGATACCATTTGAATAATATCAACATTTTCATTATAAGATTCTCCAGAAATATAATGTTTAAGTCTCTGCCCATTAACAACTTGAGGTTTGTCACCGTCAAGTGAATTAATTTTTATTGCACCAGAACGATAAACTTCTTCCACAATGTAAGGTCCTTCCCATTTTGAGAGTAATTTTCCTGCAAAAAATCTGAGACGAGACCTATACAATAAAACTTTATCACCTATGCAAAATTCTCTTTTTAAAATTCTCTTGTCATGCCATCTCTTAACTTTCTCTTTGAAAAGTTTAGCATTTTCATATGCTTCACTTCTCCATTCATCTAGAGAGCTTAACTCTAGCAACCTTTTCTCACCAGCTAATTTGAAATCTCTATTAAGCTCTTTGATTGCCCAATAGGCCTTGTGTTCTAATTCTAGAGGTAAATGACAAGCTTTTCCATAAACCATTTTATAAGGAGACATGCCCATAGGATTTTTATATGCTGTTCTATAAGCCCACAAAGCATCATTAAGCTTTCTAGCCCAATTCTTTCTAGACCTATTGACAGTCTTTTGCAAAATCAACTTAATTTCTCTATTTGATAACTCTACTTGACCACTAGTTTGAGGATGATACGGTGAAGCAATTCTGTGATTGACACCATATTTAGCAAGAGTTTTTCTAAAACCACCATGAATAAAGTGTGAACCACCATCAGTCATGAGATATCTAGGCACACCAAACCTCGAGAAAATAACATCCTTAAGCATTTTTAAGGAAGTCTTACCATCAGCACTAGAGGTTGGTATAGCCTCTACCCACTTAGTAACATAATCAACAGCAACTAGAATATGAGTATAACCATCTGAAGCGGGAAAAGGACCCATAAAGTCAAATCCCCAACAATCAAAAGGTTCAATAACAAGAGAATAATTCATAGGCATCTCATTACGTCTACTAATATTCCCAACTCTCTGACATTGATCACAGGTCAAAACAAATTTTCTTGCATCTTTAAAAAGAGTAGGCCAATAAAAACCTGATTGTAGAACCTTTTGTGCAGTTCTGTCTCCGGCGTGATGTCCTCCATAAGCACTACCATGGCATTTATCCAATATTTCCTTCTGCTCATGCTCTGGAACACATCTTCTCATAATACCATCAACTCCTTCTCTATATAAATGTGGGTCATCCCAAAAATAATGCCTCAAGTCACAGAAGAATTTCCTCCTTTGCTGATAAGTAAAAGTTGGAGGCAAATACTTGGCAACAATAAAGTTAGCATAATCAGCATACCAGGGACAATCATTCGAATTTACCTTTATAGAAGCCAACTGCTCATTTCGAAAATTGTCATCAACAGGAATAGGATCATGCATTATATTTTCTAATCTAGACAGATTATCAGCAACAGGATTTTCAGCACCTTTTCTATCAACAATATGCAAATCGAACTCTTGTAACAGGAGAACCCATCTAATAAGTCTAGGCTTAGCATCCTTCTTATCCATAAGGTATTTAATAGCAGCATGATCAGTATGAATAGTTACCTTAGAATCAACAATATAAGGTCTAAACTTATCACAAGCAAACACTACTGCTAAAAATTCCTTCTCAGTAGTAGCATAATTCTTTTGAGCTGCATCAAGAGTCTTACTAGCATAATGAATAACATTTAACTTTTTATCTACTCGCTGTCCTAAAACAGCACCTACAGCAAAATCACTAGCATCACACATAATTTCAAATGGTAAAGTCCAGTCTGGTGGTTGAACAATAGGAGCAGTTATTAAAGCCTTCTTCAAAATTTCGAATGCCTCTTTACACTCGTCATCAAAAACAAATGGAACATCCTTTTGAAGAAGATTGGTAAGTGGCTTTGAAATTTTAGAGAAATCTTTAATAAACCTTCTATAAAAACCAGCATGACCAAGAACACTACGAATACCTTTCACATCTCGGGGGCATGGCATTTTCTCAATTGCTTCCACTTTAGCTCTATCAACTTCAATACCTCTTTCAGAAATTTTATGCCCAAGAACAATGCCTTCATTAACCATAAAATGGCATTTCTCCCAATTAAGAACAAGATTGGTTTCTTCACATCTCTGCAAAACTTTGTCAAGATTGTGCAAACAGTTATCAAAAGAAGTTCCATAGACGGAGAAATCGTCCATGAAGACTTCCACAATTTCTTCACAAAAACCGTGAAAAATAGCAGACATGCATCTCTGAAAAGTAGCAGGAGCATTACATAAACCAAAAGGCATAGGATAATGATCTTTCTTAGTAACCTTATTGACCTTACGAAAATCAATGCACATTCTATAACCAACTACAACTCTCTGAGGAATAAGCTCATCATTTTCATTAGGCACAACAGTTATTCCTCCTTTCTTAGGAACACAATGAATAGGACTAACTCATCTACTATCAGCAATAGGATAAATTATACCTGCTTCAAGAAGTTTTAATACCTCATTTCTTACCACTTCCTTCATCTTAGGAATTAAACGACGTTGATGCTCAACAACAGGCTTGGCATCAGGCTCAATATTAATAGCATGCTGACATACAGCAGGAGAAATCCCTTTTAAATCATCAAGAGTATAGCCCATTGCGCCTCTATGTTTCTTCAGAACTTGCAATAATTTTGCTTCTTCATCTCCTGAAAGTTTATAACTAATAATAACAGGATATATTTTCTTATCATCAATATGAACATACTTAAGATTATCAGGTAAAGGCTTAAGATCAAAAACAGGGTCTTCTTTAGGAGGGGCGCAATTCCCAGGTCCTCCACAGGTAAATCATGCCTAAGCATTTGAGGTTGACGCAGAAAGATGTCGTCAATCTCCCTTCTTTCTTCTGCAAAAACTTCACTTTCGTGGTCTTCCAAGAATTGCTGCAAAGCATTGTTAGGACCAACAGCAATAGAAGCAAGCTGTTCAACTTGAAAGTTCTCATTAGGCATTTCAGGTTCATAATGATTCTTAGCAAATTTTGAAAAATTAAACGCATAAGACTCTCCATCGAATCTAGTAAAAAAATTCTCTTTTTGACAGTCAATAATAGCACCACAAGTATTCAGGAAAGGTCTACCAAAAATAATAGGACAAGAGTCACTAGCAGTAGAACCGAGAACTAAGAAATCAGCAGGGTATTTAGTCTTACCACATAAAACTTCAACATCTCTGACAATGCCAACTGGACAGATAGTTTCCCTATTAGCAAGCTGAATAACCACATCAATATCTTCCAATTCGCAAGGATCAATTTCCTTCCAGATTTCCTTGTAGAGAGCATAAGGGATAGCGCTGGAACTAGCACCAATATCACAGAGACCATAATAACAATGCTCACCTATTTTAACAGAAAGTACAGGAACACTAGGCTTTCGAGCTCTTTTAGGATGTGTAACCATGTTAGAAGCTTCTTCACAAAACACAATATGACCTCCTTCTACATTTTCAGTTACAAGTTCCTTAACCATAGCTACTTCATGTTCTACACTAATTTGCTCATCAGGTTCCCTAGGTTTACGTTCACTTTTGCTAACCACACTAGCCAAAATAGAGTGTTCTTTTACTTTAACAGGAAAAGGTATTTTTTTCAATATAGGGTTCTGGTATAATGCGATCAACAGTTTGAACTTCAACATTTTTAGCAAGAGCAAGATTAGCATTATCTTCATAAGGTTTGTGATACTTTTCCCAACCTTGTCTAGGAATATCGAGATACGAGGCAAAGGCCTTAAAGTAATTAACAACAACTTGAGAATCAAGACCATAAGTAGCATCAAAATTACGAAAACTATCAGTCTCCATAAAGGATTTAATGCATTCGAAATCATAATTTATACCTGACTCCCTACCTTTGTCGTTCTCCCATCCTTCAGTATTTTCCTGGATACGATCAAGAAGATCCCATTTATCTTCATCCTTCATACGAGTGAATGACCAAGAACAAGAAGTGTCCAATAAATCTTTATCATGATAGGAAAGTCTTGTATAAAAGTTATTGATGACAATATTACTTGGAATCCCATGAACAGGGCATTTGAGCATTAATAATTTCAATCTCCCCCAAGCTTGGGCAATACTTTCTCCCTGATAAGGCCAAAAAGTGAATATAGAATTCCGATCCTTATGAATCTCACTTGGAGGATAAAACTTGTAATAAAAGAGAGGGACAATTTCAGCCCAGCTCAATGAAGGACCATTCTTCAGCAGACTATACCATTCAGCAGCTCTGCCATCCAGCGACAGAGTAAATAATTTCCTTTTAATAATATCCATCGAAATACCTGCACACTTGAACAAACCGCATAGTTCATGTATATAAAGCAAATGATTACCAGGATGAACAGTTCCATCATAGCGGTTATCCATAATACGTCCAACAATTTTCGTAGGTATTTTAAATGGAACAATCTCAGCAGATGGAGGATCATCTACTACCGTAGCAGTGGTAGTAGTCCTCCCAAACAGCGAACCAAATGGATTTGACTCCATAACAGTCATTACAGTAAATAATTTCCTTACCAATTTTCTTACCAATAGCGCTTCACTCCCCAGCAACGGCACCAGAAAATAGTCTTGATGACCCACAAGTATAGGGGGTGTATCGCAGTACTTTCGATAAATAAGAGTGTCGAACCCAACGAGGAGCAAAAGGTGCTGGCAAGTAGTTTTGATCAAGAATTCACTGTAAAAGCTAGCAGACAGGTTTTCAGTAGTATTCAAAACAGCAGGTAAAAACAGTGCAAGTAAATAAACGAGCGCGGCAACAAATGCAACGAGTGGCCCAATCCTTTTGAGTGCAAAGGACAAGCCGAGTGTGTTGCTTATAAGAGACAAATGTTCCTGAGGACACATGGGAATTTCGTCAAGTGCTTTCGCTTCGTGCAACTGGTTAATCTTCATTGTTTTGATAAGTGTTGTGTGGGTAAATCTATGCTAACGCACCGCCCTTCCTAGGACTAATACGCACTTGTGATTATACCCCCTGCAAGCATCCGCGAATGCAGAAAAGTAATTAAGATAAATCTAACCACAACTTTAAACTCTGAGACCCTACGCTCCCTCGTGCACTATCTTACTAACGGGGGTTCAGGTTTCTGTCACTCGGCAACCCCTCAACTAGCAAGCTAGGTACACAATGCATTCCCTTAGGCCCATAAAGGTGAAGTGTCATGTAGTCGACGTTCACATGACACCACTAGAAGAATGACACCACAACTTAAATATCAAACCATTAAATATTAACGCAGCATTATTTCACTACTAACAACATGACTTCCCCATGTTCTCAGGAACTACAAACTGCTCACAAGACATCATATGGATCATGATCAGAGATGATATGGCAATGAATAACAATCTGGACATGAACACTAATCCACCAAACAAACTCAATAGCATCAATAACAAGGAGTAATCAACACCGGGAGAGTCTCCCCAATGAACTAGACAAGGTACAGCCCTAGATGTTACAGCAAGATGGATGTGGAGTCGGTGGAGATGATGGTGATGGCGCAGTGGATGGTGGTGATGATGATCCCGATGAAGTCCAGCGTGATGACGATGACGATGGCGATGATTTCCCCTCTCCGGGAGGGAATTTCCCCGGCAGGATCTCCTGCCAGAGAGCTCTTTCTCTCTCGGTGGTTTCCGTCCCGTGGAGGCGGCGGAATATTTCGTAGACGTCTCCCCGTGCTTAGGTTTTCGGGAGGCAGATATACGCGAAGAGGCAACCTGGGGGGTGGACCCAGGTGGCCACGCCATAGCTGGGCGCGGCCCACAGGCCAGCCGCGCCCAGGTGTGGCGTGGGGCCCACCTGGCCCACTTAGCTGTCTCCTTTTGGCTGCCTCCGGCATCTGACATTATAAGACCCCCAGAATTGGTTTCGTGATTTTTGGAGTTCCGCTGATATGCTGACTTGACGACGCTTTTTCCAACAGAAACCTGACTCCGGAAGGATAATTCCCAATAATCATCAAACATGCAAAATAAGGCAAAATAACATAAGTATCATGTATTAATATGAAATATAAGGATAGATAATGACAAATTATGATATAAAATAGTGATGCAAAATGGACGTATCAGTTACGCATTGCATAATCCATCTTACCAGGTTGTTGAAAACCCAATTTTTACCATTGCTTGTTCAAGAAACGACCAGTCCACCCGATCATATGCCTTGGACAAGTCCAGTTTGTATGCACAGCTCGCCGTCTCCGGATTCCTCTCCTGCTGAATATGATGTAACACTTCAAACGCAACAATAACGTTATCAGTAATCAGCCTTCCCGGGACGAATGCGCTTTGACATTCAGATATTAAATCATCGAGTATGAGCCGCATCCGATTCACCATGCATTTGGATGCAATTTTATATAGCACGTTGCATAGAGAAATCGGCCTGAAGTCCTTCATGCATTCCGGTTGGTTGTTCTTGGGAATAAGAACAATTACCGTGTCATTTACTCCTTCAGGCATCACACCCGTCGAGAAGAAACACTTAATCGCCTTAATGATGTCTTCCTTTAACGTGGCCTAATTCCTTTGATAAAAACGAGCTGGCAGTCCATCAGAGCCCGGAGCTTTCAATAGACCTATTTGGAAAAGGGCATCACTAATCTCCTCATCCGAAAACTCTTTTGTGAGCATTTCATTCATCTCCTCTGTAACCCTCCCCTCCAACATATCCAGAATTACATGCGGATCCAAAGTCGGATCTTTTGTATATAGCTCCTTAAAATATGAAGACGCCATTCTTTCCATCTCTGATGGTGTGGTACACACCGTACCATCATCTCTTTTCAGATTTTTAACATGATTTTTCCTAGCTCACCACACTGCCTTCTGGTGGAAATATTTTGTGTTTCTATCCCCCTCCTTCAGCCAAGAAATTCTACTTCTTTGCAACCATCATTTCCTCTCGGTATAAGAGTTCATCCATCCTCTCCATCTTCCTCCGAATAATCTCCCGATCAGCATTCGCTTGGTTCAAACTAGCCAGTTCCAACCTCAGCTGCTCAAGCTCTCGCCGGACATGCCCAAATTTTTGCTTGCTCCATTCATTCAATTCTGCCATAACTTGTTTAAGTGAGCATGCCACTTCTCCAAGATCACCTTCCTTTCTCACGTTACCCCAAGCATTGGAGATTATTTCCGGTAACGTAGAGTCTCTTTCCCACATTATCTCATACCTCATAACTCGTTTGTAAGATGTCGCATCTCCTTGGCCGAACCGAAGTAAGAGCGGTACATGATCTGATCTAGACGATACTAGATGTTCCACCTCTGCCATTGGAAAACGATCCCTCCAATCCATATTGGCACACACACGATCCAGCCTCACTTTGACGTTCCGGTCACCTTGCTGCCGATTGTCAAAGGTGTATGGGAAGCCTTTAAACCCAATATCAGAAAGCTCACAAGCATTTAGAGCATCCCTAAACGCACTCATTTGTCCCTCTGGCCTAGCACGTTGCGAACAGTGCTCATGTTGCCACATTGCTTCATTAAAATCCCCGGCCACCATCCAAGGTAGCGACGAAGCAGTGCTCAGATCACTCAATAACTCCCACATAAGATGACGGTTTTCCACACGTGGTTCGCCGTACACAAAGGTGGCTCTCCAAGGAGCAGCATTCGGTCCTTCTCTCACACAAACATCAATAAATCTACTACCTTTACCTAGCACCTCCACCACCAACGATTCATGCCAGAAAAGAGCAATACCGCCGCTGCGCCCATCACTCCCAACAGCTTCAAAGCCCTTCAAGCCAAGACGAACACACATTAACTTCATCCGTTCTTCAGTTTGCCTCGTTTCACACAGAAACACGAGGCCGGGGTTGTACTTTTGGCACAGATTTTGTGCCTCACGAACTGTCTGGCGGTTCCCCGCCCCCGACAGTTCCATATGAAGGAATCCATTAGGCAACAATGAACTGAACTCAGTTTCTAATCCGAAGAGTCATTCAGCAGTAGCGTGACTCGGATCAGATCACGCTGTACCTCAATCAACCAAGAACAACTTCAACCAACTCGAAAGCTGACACGAAGAAACTCACCTCTGGTTCGAGACCAGGGGAGGAAAGAAAACTCAACGCTGGACTGAATCCAGGAGAGGAAGGAGACCCTAAACGGGGACAAGAATCATCTGGCCTCGCCAATCATCGGAAGGACCGGCCGCCGGCGGCAGCAGCGGTAAACCCTAGATCGCCCTCATAATCGCCGGAGCGAGAAAAAACGGTTCGCCACGCCCGTACTTCCAGATTCTTTCGTGCTGTTGACTAGTTAACTCTCCTACGCCACTTTCCTTCTCGTTCTCCTTTTGATTTCTTGGTTTAGTTCTCGGCCTGAGCATGATTGACATGAGAGGTTTGCTGTATGTATGTGCGCTTTCTAGGGCGCCTTGTAATTCAGTGTTAGGCTTAACGTTGCAAATTTCAAGTGAAATAATTGATTCTTCAGTCAACATTTCCTATCCCATATATATCTCTGTTTCTGGACTCGATGCAGTTTTTTCGCGGTGATTAGAGTGCAAGCATGTCAGCATGTGTAGATCTTCTCAAGATTCATGCAGAGGCCGGGAGATGAACTCTTATTTCAATTCAAAAAAGCATGTTTTCTTTGTCCAAATGGAAGGAAATTGAGATTTAGGTTAATGAACTCAATTTTTTTATTTTTGTCTATCAAGACTCAAGAGTAGTTGCTGATTTTGTATATGCAGGAAAATAATATGTTGACTAGATATGACTTTTTTCTATATGTGATATGAAATATATTTGTTCCAAATGGATGTTGATTCTCTCCCATAGTGCAAGAATACAGTGGATACACGTACGTTTGTGTTTGGTCAACATGTAATTTATGTCTTGAAAAAAAAAGTAACTTTGTGTAAGATGAGCAATTCTACGAGCTCTCAGCCCACGCACTGTTCACTGCTACAGTGTTGAACAGTGCCATGGTGGGCCCCACATGTCAGCCAGACATCGCGCCGTGCCCGCCGGTCTTTTTGCAAAAGAGTCCTGGATTTTCAAAGAATCACCATTCAAACCTCGCAGCACACAGCACCTCGGGGCGAAGAACCTGTTTGCAAATGCATGGAAGCCCAGGATCTTTTTTGCAAAATAACCACCACATCCCCCCCCCCTCCTCCTTCCTTCTCACGCGCGACGCCGAGCTCCTCACCGTCGCCGACGCTCACCGCCGCTGATGCGCTCCTCTCTGGACAAATCGCGGGCCACGGCGAGCTCCGCCGCCTCTTCCTCTCCGTTCTCGCTGACTTTGGCGTGCTGGAACGTATCACGTTCACTGGAATCGGCCTCGCCGTCCTTGGCGTCCGCCGCCGCAGATTCGGTCGCCGCCGGCGATTGCGGCGACCAAATGGCTCGCTACGCCGCCAGTTCAGCTCCCGTCGACGCCTTCGCGCGGATCTGCACGATCCTAGCCTCGCGGGCGTGCTGGGTCGAGCGTACCATGCTCGCCCAAGCTCGACTGAGCTCAGCGGTGCTGCCATGGCGTTGCTTACGTCATGATGACATCACACGGGCCCCACTGTCACATTTTTTATATTTCCGTAATTGTTTTCCAAAAATAATAAAACCCTGACATGTGGGACCCACCTGCCAGAAACTTCGCAATTACAAGAAAATACTAAAATTAGAATTCAAAAAAAAATTAAACAATATATCAAAATCATCTAGATTTACCAAAATTTCAAACTCCCAGACATATGAGCCCATTTTGCTCACACAATATCTAGGGGAATTTTTTTTACAAAAAACAACAATTAAAAATCTATCCATCAGAAAAATATGACAAATAAAAAAATCAAAAATGTCTAGAAAAATATATGCTAACTACTTACAACAAAATACAGACACTTTCCCACAGAAATTTAAAAAAAATTGCTAAATCCCTGACATGTGAGCTCACTTTGCTTACATGATTTCCAGAAAACAAAAAATATTGCAAAATCACTAATTTAGAATATATACATTAAAATAATATGCTAAAAAATGAAATTGTCCATAACAATACATACTAACTATTTACAACAAAATACAAACATTTTTAAGCATTTCAACTTAGCAAATGTTTAGAGAAAACCTAAATGCATTACCTCTAATTAAATGGAGTAACTTTTAAAAAATGCTTATTCGCTACATTTTCACTGATTATGGAAATTACTTAAATATGGAAACTACTAATTACAATAAAAAATACTAAAATTAGAATTCAAACTAATTCAAACAATATATAAAATCTTCTAGATTTACCAAATTTTCAAACTCCCTGACATGTGGGCCCATTTTGCTTACACAACATCTAAAAAAATGTTGCAAAGTCAATAATTACAAGCCTATCCATCAGGAAAAATATGATAAAAAAAATCAAAATGTCCATAAAAAATACGTGCTAACTACTTGCAACAAAATACAAACACTTTCCACCAAAAATAATAAATTGCTAAATTCCTGACATGTGGGCCCAATTTGCTTACATAATTTCCAGGGAAAAAAATATTGCAAAACCAATAACTTACAATAGATACATCACAAAAATGTAACGAAAAAATAAAATTGTCCATAAAAATACATGCTAACTATTTACAAAAAGATATAAACATTTTTGAACATTTCAACTTAGCAAATATTTAGAAAAAAACCTAAAAGCATTCCTTCCAATTAAATGGTGTTCGATTTTAAAAAAATACTTACGCACTATATTTTAACATATTATGGGGATTGATTAAATATGTCAATCTACAAACGTAAACCTATATATATTTGAACATTTAAAATTGCTGAATTTTGAACCTACTTTGAACGACAAATTTCCAACAAATTTTAACATTTCAAACCGACACACAACACCAAAAAAACAAAACTGTGACTTCTCTTTGCAAGATATATTATACAGCTAAAACAGAAGAAACGAAACATCAACATAAAATTTATCATCAATAGCACGGCGTGCCAAAAATTTCAAACTCCCTGGCATGTGGGCCCATTTTGCTTACACAATATCTAAGAAAAAAAATGCAAAATCAATAATTAAAAATCTATCCACCAGAAAAATATGACAAAAAATATCAAAATTTCCAGAAAAAATACATGCTAACTACTTACAACAAGGTACAAATTTCCAGAAAAAATACATGCTAACTACTTACAACAAGATACAAACACTTTCAACCCTAATCATTTTCTTAACGGAAAAAAATCAAAGCTTAACAACTTTCCAATTTGATTCTTTCAAACATGATCATTTTGTAAACACTAAAACAATTTAAATTTGAATAACTTCCCCTTAACATATCAACATGAACATGAAAAATAAACGTTGCCTATTTGTGGCATATGATCAAATTCCAGGTTTGATTATTTCAAACTAAAATGACTTTCAAATCTGAGTATTTAACAAACGGGGAAAAATGCAAACATAAATATCTTTCCAATTTTAATTTTTTTAAAAATTTGAATAACTTATAAGTGTAAACTTAATTTTACAAATCACAACAGAACAAATATCTAAACAACTTAAATAATACTTGACTACATGCATATTTAAAGAAATCACATATTCATCTCCTCTACAGATGGATTGAATTTAATAAACATTAATACAATATATTTCTTTTTTTCCTTTTCTTTTGGTTTGCAACAAAACAACATCAGAATAATGATCGCCATGAAGCAAAATAATTTCAACACATTTTACCTTACAAAACAACTGTAATTTCCCTTTTTGAATTCCAGTTTGTTGTAGTAAAGTTGTAAAAAACATTGAAATTAAATCCTTCTATTTGTTTTTTTTTTGTTTATTGCTTTTCTTTTGCTTCGCATTACAATAACATTGCAATAATGATAAAAAAACACATTTAAGTTCGCAAAACAATTATGAATTCCCTTTTCCAATTTTAGTTCGCTTTAATAAATTTGCAAAAAACATTTAAATTTATTTATGTTCAAAAACAGTAAAACTATTGTTTTGTTTACGCAGTAACTCAAAAAGTTCTAACATTTATGCAAAGATAAATGCATTAAACAAACAACTTCACCATTCCTATTCACAAAATATATTACGTAACCAAAACAAATAAAAAATTATATTTACAAAAATATTCACCAGGGCGCGACGTGACGGCGCGCCTAAATTCAACTAGTACATACTCAATGTATCTTCATTTCAACCAAATAGCAGCTTTACGGCGGTTGGCATGGTACCACCGGAGTTTCAGGTACCTTCCCAACCCATAGTAAAACTTGTAAACAAATATAGTTATACGCAATGCAGCGCCTTATCTATACAATCGAAATCAAATTATACCAAGTTTCACACAAATGCCACAAAAGAAACCGCACTCGATAAGGATTCGAGATCTCATCATGTTTGAACTTTGTTTTGTTTTTCTCAAATAATTTTGCGTTTGACCCGCTGACCGCGGCATGCAAGGTATTCATATGCATGTCAACGACGGCTGTGTGAACTGAGTTTTGTTTCCTGCGGCCAAGTGACATGTGAACAGAATATATTTCAAGCCAAGTGGCCAATTCGATCGCCCATCCATGTTCCATTCCATCAAAAAACAGATAATACAAGAACAAACAACGATATTATTACATTTTTCCGAAATGGAGGTTGATACCTCAGCCTCTGAATTCAAACGATGCACATGGCCTTTTTGTTAAATTTTTCAAAAAAAACCTTACAATAACAATACAAAGATCAAACTGAAGATATCAATTACTAGCGAGTAGCGACATCTCGCTACACCTACAAGACTGATGATGGAGGTGGGCATGAACAGAGCCATATAATATCATGACATCACACCTATGTATGTGCATCATCTATAAAAATCTAAGGCCTCACCAGGCCGCCTGTCAACGAGTAAGGGGCACAACTGGTCAAGAAGACCCGCAGCGCGCAGCGACGTACATGCTCTAGAAGTCGTCGTCGCCGTCTTCCGCTAACCTATCTTCAGGCCTGTCCTCCTCCTTGATCAGAGTCTTGTGAGGCCTGAACAACCTTCACCTTGTCAGGCCTCCACCCTGCGCATGACCACCATCACGCGACCTACGTCGTGCACCATGCCGCCGAGACTCGGCATACATGACGCGCCTAGAAGCAGCACCGCTCCACCTTCAGACAACTCCAATCAGTATGAGCTCCAAAAACACTGCCCTATTAAGGGTACCGGAAGTGTCGCGAACGTCCGATTTGGAAAGTCCGGATCAAGGTTTCCCCTCCCCCCCCCCCCCCCCCCCGGAGCATCCCAAGCATAGAAGTTGCAGCTTCAAAAACGATTCCTTCGCCAGGAAACGACGCTAGGATGGACCGCCATCGTCCGCCTCGGTTTTCACCGGCAGTCGCGCAAGTCCAACCCCGATACTGATTGGACCGCGATGGAGCCACCAACCACCGATGGATGCGCAGAACGGGTTGGAGGTGCCAGCCTCGATCGAGCACCTAGGGAATTAGATCAGGGCCAACAGCCCCACCGCCGCACAGATCGTCGACGTCGCACGCCAAAAACCTCCCTTGCTAGTCGGAGAGTCAGATCGCAGCCCAACAGATCGTTGTCTGCCGCGTCGCCGCTTTTCCAGACATGCCACTGACACGCATGAGAGCCACGCGCCGTGGTGCCCGACGCACACCATGTCCAGGCCCGGGGGTGGCGTTCCGCGCCGCTGACCTTGCGCGCGAGGAGACGAGAGCCCGCCGCTATCGACGACCAAGGTTCGCCCGACCGAGCCCTTTGGGTCGGCGAGGGAGGGAGGGGTGTGGGAAGGGGTAGCAGCGGCAAGTAGGGTTTCACTCCCCGTCGCCTCACGGGGGCGGGGAGACGCAAGAGGGCGGACTTTGTTGGAAAACTGTACATTAACCTGCATCTGCAGTGTGGTTAAAACGAAACATTCATTGACCAATGAATGCAGACTTCGTCAGACATAGTGTTTTGGATCATAGGACCATCTAGTCCTATTATGGGAACTGCATTTTAAAAACATCTTAAAATGTCAAAAAAAATGAAATAATTTCACGAAAAAATAATATTTTTTGTGTTATGTACAAACAAGATAAATTTGGGCGCTGGAAAATGACTTTTTACTAGACATGTTTTTGTCTTTTTTACATAGGGCACAAAAAATGTCTTTTTTGACAAAATTCAGTGCGCCTTCATAAAGTGTCTATATGTGCACCCAAAAAAATTCAGAATTTTTTGACAATGCAAATTATGTTTTTCCATTATAGGATCATCTAGTCCCACAAGACGAAATGGATTTCCGGACTTCGTCGTACTAAAAAACATGCAGTCTAGTATTCTCGTAGGAATATGATCGAACGAATAGCGACCATAGACATATGTGCTTTGTTCATGGAGCATAAGAGCATCTCCACCGGGGGCCTCCAAATGACCCCCCAAAGGCCCATTGGGGATCCGGACGGCCAAAAACGCCACCAGCGGCACCCCCCAAAGGGTCGCCCCGAGCAAAAACATGTCCGGCACCCCCGAAGAGGCCTCCAAATTTGGAGGCCCTCTCGGGGTGCCGGACATGGGGGCGGACATGAGTCTGACAGGGGAGGCCCGCCCGTCATAGAGACAGCGCGGCGCGCCCAATTCCCCTTCGTCTACATTGCCGCCCCCGGCGCCAAAATTTCCAATCTTCCCTCCATTTCCAAAACCCTTGCGCCGCCACCGCGAGCTCCTCGCCTTCCGCCACCATGCCGCCAAAGGCCGTCGGCCTCGCGAAACCCAAGGGGGTCGCAAGCCGCCGGCGTCGTCGCAGCCGAAGAAGAAGCCGATGAAGCGGGAGCCACAAGAGTATCCTGTGCCGCTTAAAAAGGTGCCGCTGAGCCAAGGCGACCTGCGCTCTGCCGCCTCCCACCTTCGACAGATGAGGCGACTGAAGGCGAAGGACAAGGCGGCTGGTGAGACCGCCGAGATGTTGATCGCCATGAGCCAAAGTACCTCAAGCCCAGGGGCGCCGGCGTCTTTTGCGGGTCGCCGTCTGCCCCGGGCTTCTTTGACGACACCTCCGGCTACCAGACGCAGCAGTCGCGGCTTCCCCCCCCCCCCCCCCCCCGACACCATCGATCTGAACGAGGCGCCGTTGGTGTTCAGCGAATCGCCGGCGATGCGGCGGACGGCAGCCACAAACGCCGACGCGACTGCTTCCCGCGGCATCCTCTTCGGCAACGCGGTCGACCAACTCGGCCAGGTGCGTGCTATTTATCTTCCTGATCCGCGTCTATTTATTTTGTTCCTGACCGATTGTTTGTTGAGCGCACTTATTGCGAGCGGCCGGATGCAAATTGTTGGTGTGTGTACTTATTGCGAGCGGCAGCCGGATGCAAATTGTTGTATTTGTGTCGTAGGATGGTGACGCCGAGGTGATGAATGGAATCATTGCCGGTGATGCAACTTACGTCCACGCCGACACAGATTAGTTCGGCCAGGGCGACGAACAGGATGGCGACCACGGCCAGGACCAGGAAGGGGAGGGTGACGAAGAGGACGGCGACGACGACGAAGATGGCGGCAAAAAGGCAGGTTACAGAGGCCGGAGTTGGACCGACACGGAGGACGTGTTGTTGTGCGAGGCGTGGATGAATGTGAGCATGTGCACCACGAAGGGCGCCAACCAAAAGAGGGATGCATATTGGGCACACATCCATAAGGACTACACCGAAAGAAGGTCGTATCCACCTAATGATGATTTGCCCGATCGCAATGTCAAATCGGTTGAGAGTCGTTGGGGCGTCATCGCGGCTCTCACTAGCAAGTTTCATGGTTGCCATGAGCAAATCATGAATAGAGATGAGAGTGACAAGAATGACGCCGACAAGGTCAGCTTGTCATCTTAACTTGCGGCTTACTTGTAACCGGCCATGTTTGTTGACTTGTTTTTTGTTCAATACAGTTGAAGGATGCCAAGTACATGTACCTCGACTTGGAGATGGATAAAAAGA
The DNA here is from genome assembly GCA_947311845.1 of Poa pratensis. Taxonomy (NCBI): domain Eukaryota; kingdom Viridiplantae; phylum Streptophyta; class Magnoliopsida; order Poales; family Poaceae; genus Poa; species Poa pratensis. Next base: position 13,217,399 of record CAMZMU010000078.1, read on the forward strand.
AACCATACAAACTTATGCATTGCTGGGAGAAGCTTTGCGATTGCCCGAAGTGGAAGCGCCATGTCAAGGATAACGCTAACGCCGAGGGAGATGAAAGAAGCCTGCCGCCTGCCAGCGCGGACCGTCCAGAGATGGGAGTCAAGGCGTGCAAGGCGGCGGCCAGGGCTGGCAAGAAGCCGGCGGCGTCGGGCAGCATCCAAGAGTCATTGAAGATCTTCGTTGCCGAGTCGACTGCCGAGAAGAAGAAGATGCAAGAAGCGTCCGACAAGAAGTGGACGCTCTACTTCAAGATGCAAAAGAACAAGCTCAAGACCCAGGAGAAAAAGGAGGAGCGTCTGTTTATGGCCACCAACACGAGCGACATGAGCCCCAACCAGAAGGCCTACTTCGTGGCCGAACGGAGGCACATTTGGCCTAAGAAGACGGCAGCCGAAGCGGCGGCGCTCGATCAGTCCGAAGAGGAAGGCGAGGAAGGCGGGGAAGGCTCCCACGGTGAGTACGCAGGGCGTGCCGGTGATGGAGTTGCGGGCTCGGCCTCCTGCTCCTAATCGGTCACGGCGTACTGCTCCTGATCGGCCTCGACGTCCACAGCCTCCTTGTCCTGCTCCTGATCGGCCACCACGACCTCCTTGTCGCGCTCCTGATCGGCCACCACGGGCTCCTTCTCAGGCGACGACATGGCGAGCGAGTTTTGGGCGGTGGTGCGCGGAGAGATTGTGACGACGTGGATATATCGCTGCGAAACCGCGTGAACGCAACCCCGAAGCGACGCGCCGGCGGTTGCACGTCCACACCAAACCGCCATGTTCCGAAGCGACGCGAAGGTGAACCGGCGGCGGTTCGTGCGCCCGCAAGATGTTCGATCTATTGCTCAAAACTAGGGCCATTTGGGGGGTGGACCTTTGGGGTGCGCCGCTGTGGGTGGGGTCAAAAACATGGGCGGACACATGTCCGGCACCCCCAATTGGGCCTCCATTGGGGGTGTCGGACACGAATTTGGAGGCCCCCGGTGGAGATGCTCTACACACAGCCGGCGCCACAGCGCTACTATACGACGTGCATAAGATGGTAGGAACATGTTTCCAATTAAAAATCTCTATAGCCTGCATTGCTTTAAAAATAAATGCAAATGGAGGAGTTTTTTTTTTGAGAAAGATTAAAAGGAGGCGTTTGCGGTACAAAACTAGTGCGTATCAATTTGGTGGACCGGATGTTTCGTTGGAGGTGCGTACCCAGCGTCTTATTCTACAAGTCTGGTCCCGACTTGGCCCAAGCCCATTGATCTCAAATTCACTCACAATTTTCTTTTTCTTTTTTTACTAGGTGAATTCATTTTCTCCAAGCGGTGATTTTGCTTTTGAGTTCTGACTGCAAGCAAGTCATTTAAAATACGGAGTACATAGCCCAGATCATATAGTGGAATTATCCAGGGAAATCGGGAGGAGGAGCCAATCATTAGAATCGCTTAGTTTCTGCCGGTTCATGTACGAACTGCGCCAAATGGCTTTCACTTGGTCACGCTCCGCCTCGTCAGTGCTCTGCGGGCCCACACGTAAGGCGCAATCCGGGGAACACGCGGCCGTCCGTAAAACCCTAAACCCCTGCTTCCCTTTCCCTCCTATCTAATCCAAAAATCCTCTGCTCCTCGCCTCTCTTTCTTCCTCCCCAAGACCAGCCAAGCCTCCCTCCTCCCCCGCCCGCCCATGCCCTGAAACCCTAGACCGATGCCGCCGCGGCCGTCCCTCCACTCGCTCCTCCTCATGGCGGCCTCCACCTCCGCTGCCGCCGGGGGCTCGGGCCTCCTCCTCCGCCGCTTCCCCCACGCCGCCTCCGCCTCCGCCGCCGCCCGCATCCGCCTTCTCCACTCCGCCTCGGGGGCCCGCCTCCCCAGGCGGCCGAGCTCGCCTGCTGCTTCGGGACCGCCCCCGCCGCCGCCGTGCCCGCCGGTCCCGACGTCCCGCGCTCCAGGATTGGTAATGACTCCTCCGAAACAACTGCTGGTGTTGCTCTGGAACGACTGGATGCTAAATCATTGTCGTTGTTTGTTACTGACGTGGTGCCATTTTGGGACGACAGTTCGGACGGTCGAGGAGAAGAGGGCCTGTGAAGAGCGGCTCGGGAAGCTAGTTCAGAAGCTGAAAAATGAAGGGATCAATATGACCCAGTGGAGGCTTGGGACTTTCCAGCGGATGCTGTGCCCAACGGTAGTGTGGCCTTTTTATTGTGATACCCAGCATCCTTGTTGTTTCCATTTGCTATTTTCTGTTTCGCATGCTGTGCTCATTGGAAGTATTCACTATCCAAAAAATAATTAGTGTTCTGCGGAAGAGTGAAGTATCTGTAAATTATGATCAGTTTGATGACCAGCTTATAACACATGTTCATCTGTATAAGATGTAAATATGTACATGCTATTTTGGTCCATTGTACTTCATATTTTGAGCTACTCCCTCCGTTCATAAATATAAGAAGTTTTAGGTTTTGTCTATATTCACATGTGTCAACATGTATGTAGACATGTTTTAGTGTGTCTGCACACTTTTTTGGGTGTGCACCTAGTCAACATGTGAGCTAGCTAAAACATCTTATATTAAAAAACGGAGGGAGTATAAGACAACAAATGATTAAGTTTGATTTTCCTTCTGTTAACTAGTGCAAAGGGGGGTCAAATGAGGAACTAAGCCTCAGTGTCTTCATCCGAAATGATGGGTGAGTTCTTATGTATAGCTCCTTTTTTAGCTTGTCAGTTGTTGGACTTCTTAAGGTATATGACTATCTGGCATCTAATCTCTGTTCTATGTTGTTTCTTTAGTTTAAATGCAACATGGACTTGTTTTAGAGCGAATTGTGGCTGGAAAGGCAATGCCCAGGTGAGTTTACCAACAAACTAAAGAAAGCTGAAAGTAATAAACCATCTTGATACCCTTTGCTCTGTCTTGAACTCTTGCGTCTGCAGCCTGATGGAATTTCCAAGGTGAAGGAGGAAGTCAAAGCAGATAACGCTGTCAAGCCTTACAGAAAGCTTCGTGAAGAGGACCTGCCTCTCGAGCCTCTGTGTGATGAGGTAATGAAAGTATTATTAAGTCAGGCATCTTTTAAAATTGGCATATTCTTCAAATGATACTGAAACCATCTTGGTACTTCTCTTTGGCATTCTTCTCTTATGCTGGTAAAATCTTTTTCACATGGTTATTCTGTAAAATGGTTATCTTTCGCAGCTCGTGACATACTTTTCGGAAAGAATGATTTCGCCGGAAACACTTCGAAGGAACAATGTATCGCAACGTAAATGGAACAACAAGGTATAACTGTACTGTTGATGCAGTTTTACTGTGGACAAGCATACATTGTGATACATATGGTATTTCATTTGCAGATTGTTATTGCTTTCACCTACAGACGTGATAAAGTTCTTATTGGCTGCAAATACAGGGAAGTCTCTAAGAAATTTTCGCAGGTTTGTTGTACTGTCCTTTTTAGGTTACGTGCTTACATTATACTTTATATAATACTCATTTTCTTCATCTTACCAGGAGGCGAACACAGAGAAAATTTTGTATGGTCTGGACGATATAAAGCAAGCACGCGATGTTATCATTGTATGTTATAGATTTGGCATGCGACATTCTCCCGTTTTTTTTTTGTCCTATCCATTTGAGCCTGAGTTCAGAATTTTTGACTAGCCCTTTTTCCTTCTGGCATTGCAGGTTGAGGGTGAAATTGATAAACTTTCCATGGAAGAGGCTGGCTATCGTAACTGTGTGAGTGTGCCAGATGGTGCACCAGCACGAGTATCCGACAAACTCCCAGATAAAGACCATGTTAGAACTATTTCCTGATACTGCTGCAAACTTGCTAGTGTAGTTCGATCTGTAGTTGAAACTTAGTTGCGACCTAACATCTTCTTACATTCCCTGTAAAGATAGGATAAGAAGTATCAATATCTGTGGAATTGCAAAGAGTATCTTGACCCGGTGGGTATTTTTCTCATTTCAGAAGTTATTTTGCAAACTCTGCTGCTGAAATATGCAGGTTTCATTTTACTGATTATGTTTTGCTATATATTAGGCATCTAGAATTATACTGGCAACAGATGCTGATCCTCCAGGGCAGGCTCTTGCTGAAGAACTTGCTCGCCGGCTTGGTAAAGAAAGGTTTGTGTACCATTCTGTCTTGCAATCACAAGCCTCCGTAATTACTAAGTACACATGACTGTGCAACCCCTCATTTAACTCATTTCTACATTTAATTTGATGCAATTAGGTGCTGGAGAGTTAGCTGGCCAAAGAAGAATGAGACCGAATTTTGCAAAGATGCGAATGAGGTTTGTGACTGCATGCATGGTCAACTTCGACTAATAAATAATATTGTTATCATGCTAAAAGATTTTCTATGTTACAAGCACAATCAGGGCCTAAGAGGTCTAGAAATATCCTTTTCCGAATGTGTCTCTTTACTCTTTAGATAAGCTTATGCTAACTTGTATCAAGAGTCTTAGACTTCCTTACCTTAGATTATTCTATTATGATGCTTCTGAAAGTAGTCTATTTACAATTATTCTTAAGTAAAACCTATAATTTTTATGTACAATAAATCTGCATTCTGAAGAATCATCTGAAATATATAGCCACATCTGAGTCCAGTTTTTTTATTTCCTCATCTCTGTTTTCTATGATAGATAACCTTGTCTTGGAACTTGGGTGTTTTTACAATTTCTGTAATTGTTCCTTGTAACTCCTTTTTCAACTACAGGTACTTATGTTCTTAGGACCACAAGCATTGAAAAAGGTTATAGAAGATGCAGAACTGTATCCTATAAGAGGACTTTTCAACTTCAAAGATTTCTTCCCTGAGATCGATAGTTATTATCTAGGGATTGGCGTGAATGGGGGTGCAATTCCTACTGGATGGAAATGTATGGATGATCTTTACAAGGTATCTATTAGTACCATTTTGAAGGATTGGTCTGAATTTGGAGTTGGCTTTCTCCCTTACCAAGTTAAAGAGTTCCTTTGTATTCTTTGTTTACACATAGAAGTGTGTTTTTTACTGTAATAACTGTTTGACATTTTCCATGCAATCAGATCATTTTAACAAATTTCAGTGAATTACGTACCATGTAGTCATGAATGATTCGTTGATCTAGCTGAAAACAACTAGATGGTTTTCCTTCTTGCCAAGTGTCAGGGCTAAATTCAGTTTCGTCAGTAAAACACCAGTCTCCCGCTTTGTGCTTAGCGATGAAACATCTACAACCATCAGATGGAAATCCGACGGCTCTTCATGATCAAGAACTTGTCGCCCGATTGACTTACCGGTTCGCGCATACCGGATTGCTTCTATGTATCGTCGATTCTCCATTCAGCGGTGGGGAACGTTTCACCCTCCACTTAGCTGCTTTATTTTAACCTCTGTTGGCTTTACAGCTCAGTATTTTCCCCTTTTCTTGTAAGGCTATTAAGACATGGATTTGGAGACTGATCTCCCATCTTATCTTATATCGGGTTAAACCCTAGCTGCCTCCTACCAAGGTTGGCAGAATATTCCTATGTAAGCGACCAAACCCAAGTAATTGAGCCTCTGTAATTGGCTACTTTCCTGTGGGTTCATGTCTGAATCTTCCGAATTTGAAGCCGACCCTATTTCGTTGTTAGCACATAGAAGGTCGTTTTTCTGACCGCAATAGGTGTTGACATTTGGTGTGAACCGTGAAGTCAGATCATTTAACCAATTCTGGGGAATTATGTACCATGTAGTCATGTATTATGACTTGTTGTAAAACAACTAGATGATTTCCAGTATAGGGTACTGTAGCATATCAGAAACTGTAGTTGCAGGTTTTCATGCATCCTCCACAATTTCTCGTGTGATTTAGTTCATCTTCCCTTCTGCAGGTTCTTCCTGGGGAGTTGACTATAGTAACAGGAGTACCAAATTCCGGCAAAAGTGAGTGGATTGATGCACTAATGTGCAATATAAACAATCAGTCTGGGTGGAAATTTGCACTATGCTCAATGGAAAACAAGGCAAGCCATAATATTGATGCCAGTTACTGTTAGCCTTTTCATTTTATTGTGCACCTCCAACTAATGATGATTTTGGTGTTTAGGTCAGAGACCATGCCAGAAAGCTACTGGAGAAGCACATTAAGAAACCGTTCTTTGATGCTAGGTAAGAATAAGAGTCTGTAAGTTTATCTCTGTTGCGTCTGATCTTATATATGATACTCCCTCCGTTCCTGAATGTAGAGTGTATAGTTTTCTGCACGAATATTAAGACATGAGTATTTTGCCTGTAGTGGACTCATTTTTTTTTCTGGAAAAAATTGCGAGAGATGAGTTCTTAGTACGCACAAAATATATACAATCTGTTAAATCCCTCTTTTGAGACTAGGACTCGTTTTTTGATGGATCAAATTGTTCATAAATAGCAAATACACCTTATATTATGGATTATTCTTAAAAAACTATACACCTTACAACAAGGAACAAAGGGAGTACTTAGAATACGCAACTTTGAAGTCAACGTGATTCTTTGGAATAGATTCCACAGATTTTATGTGCACTCGTGCATACATTATGGCTTTATTGCTATTTATTCTTTCTGAAGGTTTTTTTCGTTGCATGTAATTGGTTTAGTAACCCTCTTCTTTTGGTTTTTAGATATGGGGGCTCTGTGGAACGGATGAGTCCAGATGAATTTGAAGAAGGCAAGCAATGGTTGAACGAGACATTTCATCTGATTCGGTATATATTATATTTCAGTCAATTACATTGTTTTAAATAGTGGTAAGCGGTTAGGGTGTTCAAAAATAGTTCATCTCAACCCTTGAAACCCATCTTATGCAAATTTAAAAGTAGAGCTGCTACTTGTGCTCGCAGCGTACAACAAGATTAAACTAGCACCCTTATGCTAGTTTTGTCCGGGTTGATTCCAGTCCCGAGATTGAACACCCTTAGTAAGAGGTCAGCACGCGACCACCTCGCCTTGCAGCGCTGTTCTGGAAAGCACCCTTGAAAGTATTTTAACCAAATACTGGTTTAACATTTTAAAACCAGAATTATTTTATGTGAGATGAACTATGCTAAACACAGAGAACTAAATATTCACTTCTAAATCTATCATATTCTCTCATATGTTTGTTCCATATGAGGACACTGCTAAGGGTTTGGTCACTCACTACTAGCTTGCAATTCCAAATGATTAAAAGAACCGAACAACTAATGTTGTGGCACAAACAACAGAAAAAGCACACAAGCACTATAACCACACCAAATGGAAATGATCGACTGAATGTAGGTATAAATCTCTGATTCCATATCTAGAATAATATAAGCCTTGTTGACTTGTATGCTAATCACTGTAAATTGTCAATACTGACTTACTAAGAGTATTTTTTGGCTTCTTTTTGTTTTTACTTATATCGCTTTTAGTTGAGTCGATCTGTCACTTTTGTTTTGTGCCGCCTAGATGGCTTCTTGAGGAAGCAAACAAAAGCAAAAATATTTCCCTGTGGCCGCTCTAAAGGTCTCCTTAGCACTTAAAAGGCCTGCTAAACCGCTACTGTGGTCACGAAGTGGTAACAATGTCATCAAGGGCGTTCTATTTAGAAGTGTGTGTGGGGTAACATTAGTGTCACTGTCTTCTGCATCTATTGATGTACTTTATTGGGACACAATAAAAGTTGCCGTACTTCTCTTGGATAATGTGCTCGTATTAGATGATGATTTGCATTCGAATATTTAAATGCTGCTCTGACGTTGGATATGGGTTATTTAATCAGGTGCGAAAATGATTCCCTTCCGTCTATTAATTGGGTTCTTGATCTTGCTAAAGCTGCTGTTCGAAGACATGGAGTACGTGGTCTTGTGATTGATCCTTATAATGAGCTCGACCATCAGCGCCCCCCAAATCAGTAAGCAATTAGCTGAACCTCTCATGGGCATGACTTAGTCATTTACTAATAGTAGTTACATAAATATATACATTCATTATGAGAGCTATGTAGCCCTTTTGCAAGTATGACAACTATCTAGCATCCAGCTACATCTTTCCCTTTTTTTCTGGTGATTCATTCCTTTTTATGTGTTATTATTAGAACCGAGACAGAATATGTCAGCCAGATTCTTACGAAGATTAAGCGCTTTGCGCAACATCATTCATGTCATGTATGGTTTGTTGCGCACCCAAGGCAGGTAATCAAAATTCGCATGATCACATATTTGATCTTTGCAACATAATTGCAGTACTATACAATCAGGTCTCATTTGCTATATGTTCTTAAAAGCTTCACAACTGGAATGGTGGACCACCTAATATGTATGACATCAGTGGAAGTGCACATTTCATAAACAAATGTGATAATGGGATTGTCATCCACCGAAACAGGGATCCAGATGCTGGCCCTATTGATGTCGTGCAGGTTAACTTTTACACCTTAACATATACTTCGGTTTAATGCTGTGCCTGGCTCTTTTCTTATATGTTTTGCTGTTGCTGGATGAGGAATTATAGGTCTGTGTGAAGAAGGTACGGAACAAAGTGGTAGGGCAAATAGGAGATGCTTTCTTGACGTATGACCGGTATGTGGCTTATAAATTCTAATAATTGTTTTCCTCAATTCCTCAACGGAGATTTTTTGATGATGCTTTAGAACCATTTCCACACAATATGATTATTTATTCTTTGTTATCATTCCTAACATGCCTTATTAAAATCAGGGTCAAGTATAATTTTTGTTCGTTCACCATATATTTTTGAACTGCTTATCCAACTAAAGTAACCAAATCACCACGTTTTCTCCTGCAGGGTTACCGGTGTGTACCAGCAGGCCGATGAAGAGATTGTGGCCAAGGTCGTCAAGCAGCAGATGAGGCAGAAACAGACGAGTCAACACCGCTGATTTTGCTTTACTCCCTCCCCGAACAGATAGACGCTTGACGCCCGTGAGATAATATGGTTGCCTATGTGGATGGCATCTTGCAGCCCGCTGCATGATCTGGCCAAATTGGCCGACTTCATCATGCATTGGATCTGAGTGCTGTCTAATTCTTCAGCGATACGGGCGTCCTCCTGAATTGGACATTATAGCCTCAGGTGTATCCTGAGTCCTGACTCGTGGTGCAGAAATGTGGTTGATGCCTAACCTTACTGAGATAGCCACATGTCATTTCTGGGGTGTGGTGTATAGTAAGCAAGCTTATATGTAAATAAATTGCTACACAAGGTGGTCTCGTCCGTCCGTTATGCCCTTGCAATGGTTGTAGCAGTTGGAAGGTCATCTACCAGTAGGCCATGACAAATATTTATTCCAGACTTGAGCATTCATCATCAGAAGCCTATGTTTTGCTGATAAGCCTTTTCTATGTTTTGAAAATTCTACCACTGAACACATGGAATGCAATCCATCAACCATGTGGTGTGATCATGGGAGATTGAGGTTGCAAACCCGCTGGAACAGTTGAATGGTGCCAAAATCTGGTATCATTAACCAGCATTTCTTTTCACACCTCCACTTTGCATTGCGTCATTCGTGCTGCTGTCTTTGAGCGGCTGGCTGGCTCTTCGTTAGCAGCAAAGCCAAGTCTTGCTGGCTGTTTTCTCACTGGCAACCAGCCAGCTGGATGCCTATCAATGGTGTGATCAAAAGCAAGGCAATGGGTGTGATTGGCAACGGCTGCTGCTTTGCTGTGCTGTGCTCTTGTATACAATGCATGCACCCTACTTGAGTTCGAGTTGCAGCTGTAATGTATGGGCCAACCCAATGTCTGTCTACTTGTTCTTGTTCCTGCCACCAGAACCTCCACCTCTTTGCATTTCTCCAGCTTTCATTGCCATAAACAATGCCCGACTAAATGCAATATCTATTCATTCCGTATGAACATATGACTTGGCATAGAACAAGAACGTTTGCTGTTGGGTCAAAACTCCGAGCTGTCAGATTAACAACGATCAACCAGGCCCCACAAATGCAAAGGATGGCCAACAGCCTAGCACCAGGCCCACCGCACAAAAGAAACAGGCTATGATACCAGACAAAACAGAGCGGTTACCCTACCTGCTGCGAGGTAGCCGTTGGCATGGGCCGGGCGGGCGGGCTGGCTCTGCAAAGCGAAGAGCCCAACGGCTCCCACGTCCTATCTGGCGCCACCCCATTGGCCGCTGTTCCATAGCCGTTGCGCCCCTAGTATATAGTCCTCTCTTCTTCCTCCCCGCTCCAAACACCAACACCGGCCACCATCTCCTCCTTCTCCTTCCCTCTGACACGAAGCGCAGATCTCCATCCAGCTTTCAATTGCTCGTGCTGCCTTGTGTTGTGGAATTTCGATTGATTGATCGCCATGGGGGTGGAGGTCGTCTCTGTCGGTGGTGGTGTGGAGGCGGCGGCGCCGGCGAAGGAGGTGAGCGCGAAGGCGGAGGTGGTGACGGTGGCGCCCGGCGATGCTGCCGTGGCCAAGAACCCGTCTTTCAGGGAGGAGAGCAACCGCCTGGGCGATCTCAAGGAGGGCGAGAGGAAGGCGCTCGCCGAGCTCCGCGCCAAGGTCGAGGAGGCCATCGTGGCGGGCACGCTGTTCGACGAGGAGGTGAAGGTGCAGGCCAAGAAGAAGGTCGAGCCGAAGAAGAAGGAGGGTAAAAAGAAGGCGAAGAAGGCCGAGGAGAAGAAAGAGGAGGAAGCCAAGGTGGAGGCGCCGGCGGCCGAAGAGAATAAAGAGGAGGAAGCCAAGGTGAAAGAGGAGGCGGCTGTGGAGAAGAAAGAGGAGGAAGCCAAGGCGGAGGAGCCCGAGGAGAAGAAGGAGGAGGCGGCGGCTGAGGAGAAGAAAGAGGAGGCCGAGGCCGAGGAGAAGAAGGAGGAGGCCAAGACAGAGGACGCCGCCGGCGCAGGCGAGAAGGTGGAGGCGGCCGCGGCGGCAGTCGTCGTCGACAAGGACGTGGCCCTGTGGGGCGTGCCGCTGCTGCCGAGCAAGGGCGACGAGGCCACGGACGGGGTGCTCCTCAAGTTCCTCCGCGCGCGCGACTTCAAGGCCGGCGCCGCCTTCGAGATGCTCCGCAAGACCCTCCGCTGGCGCCGGGAGTGGAAGAGCCTGGCGGCCACCGCCGCCGACGACGGCGACGCCACCATGCCGGAGCATCTCGACGGCTGTGGAGAAGAAAGAGGAGGAAGCCAAGGCGGAGGAGCCCGAGGAGAAGAAGGAGGAGGCGGCGGCTGAGGAGAAGAAAGAGGAGGCCGAGGCCGAGGAGAAGAAGGAGGAGGCCAAGACAGAGGACGCCGCCGGCGCAGGCGAGAAGGTGGAGGCGGCCGCGGCGGCAGTCGTCGTCGACAAGGACGTGGCCCTGTGGGGCGTGCCGCTGCTGCCGAGCAAGGGCGACGAGGCCACGGACGGGGTGCTCCTCAAGTTCCTCCGCGCGCGCGACTTCAAGGCCGGCGCCGCCTTCGAGATGCTCCGCAAGACCCTCCGCTGGCGCCGGGAGTGGAAGAGCCTGGCGGCCACCGCCGCCGACGACGGCGACGCCACCATGCCGGAGGGCGCGTGCCGCCTCGACGGCGTGGACCGCGAGGGCCACCCGGTGTGCTACAACGCGCTCGGCGTGTTCGCGGACGACGCCGTGTACAGGGCGGCGCTCGGCGACGACGAGGGCAAGGCGCGGTTCCTCCGGTGGAGGGTGCGCGCCATGGAGAGCCACGTCGCTGAGCTCGACTTCACGCCCGGCGGCGTCGCGTCGCTGCTGCAGGTCACGGACCTCAGGAACTCGCCGGGGCCGGCCAAGAAGGACCTCCGCGTCGCCATGAGGCAGGTCGTCGACCTCTTCCAGGACAACTACCCTGAGCTCGTCGCAAGAAACGTCAGTGCCCAAATCATTTTGATCTACATATTTTCCCCTTCCATTAATTCTGCCCAAAAAAATTCTGAATGTTTTGAGATCTAACTGAATTTTGTGCTGCTGCAGATCCTGATCAACGTGCCGTTCTCGTACTACGCGTTCAGCACCCTCTTCTACCCATTCCTGACGCAGAGGACCAAGAGCAAGTTCGTCGTCGCTCGCCCATCCAAGGTCACGGAGACCCTCCTCAAGTAAGAACAACGGCGACACTGTCACTGTCAATGTCTGTCCACGACATGAACAGCTCTGCAGCAGTTTCTAATACAGATGTGTGTTTTCTTCTGAAGGTACATTCCGATAGAGTCTATCCCTGTGAAGTACGGCGGGCTGAAGCGTGAAGGCGACGCCGAGTTCTCCGCGGCGGAGGACGCCGAGATCAACGAGGTCATCGTGAAGGCGAGCTCCACCGAGACCATCGAAATCGAGGCCACCGAGGTATAGCAGAAAAACACAAACTGGTTTTGCTACAGCATGATGTTTCCTGAGACAGTTTCAAAATAGTATGACTGACTGAACTTCTTGTATTCAGGGCGACACGACGCTGACATGGGACCTGACGGTGCTGGGTTGGGAGGTGAGCTACAAGGAGGAGTTCGTGCCCAGCGACGAGGGCTCCTACACCATCATCATCAGGAAGGGGAAGAAGATGGGCGCCACGGAGGAGGCGGTGCGCAACTCGTTCCGCGCCGGCGAGCCCGGGAAGGTGGTGATCACAGTCGAGAACGCGACACGCGGGAAGAAGAAGGTGCTCTTCAGGCACAAGGCCAAGAGCTCCTCCGCCAAGAAGTGCTGAACGAGGAATGGAGATTTGGATTTTGAGGGGAAACTTGGGTTGATTGAGTATGAGGGTGAATTCTTTGGAGGCTGAGATTTGGGTGTGTGTGTGTGTATGTGGATTCTATCAATTCTTTTGTGCAAGAGATTCATTGTTTGTGTTTGGCGATTATTGCCATGCTGTCCAGTTATCTGAGAAATATAAGAGATCAATCAAATCATCACATGAGAATTTTGTATGTGCCTTGCTGACTAAGAACGTCTCGTTTGATCTTCTTTTGCACAACCAGATCCCCGTGAAAATGCTTTCATTTTAGCGATTTTTCCTCCACACAGGGCGTGGCACTTATAGAAGACCAAAAGAATAATTCGAGTCAGAATAGCATGAACTTTGTCTTCAAATATATACAAAAGGTCTTGCAATCTAGTCATCTGGAAAAGAAAAGATAAAAGCATCTAGCAAGCATAACGAATTGAGCATCCATTCCGACATCAACTTTCAAACCAACAGGCAAGATCAACTGGCCAAAAAATACTGGACACAGATTGGAGATTGCCAATCTAGTCTAGGCAAGCTCATAACGAAGTGAGCATCCACAACACAACCGAACAACACACCAATCAGTCAAGCTTACACCAGATGCTCATAACGAAGTGAGCATCAGCAAAACAGAATTAAAAATAGGTCAGTCAAGGCAATGCAATTTGGAAAATAAAACCAGCATCTAGGTATTAGCATTTCAAAAATGAAAATGCGTTCATTTTAGAGATTAGCAGATTCACAGATGCCTCTTTTCTAGAAGACCAAAGGAACAATTTGACTCGGGAAAGCCAGAACTTTGTCTACAAATACTGCAGTCTGTTAGTAGACAAAGTTCCTGCAATCTATATAGACAAATACTGCAATCTACAGCAGCATTTGTAACCACAAGTCCAACCTTTTAGCATGATTGACTTGCCAGTTCAAATTTCAACCTACAAGCGAGTTCACTCAACAAGCATGCATTCCAGGATAGAAGTCAACTTGGCCTAAAAATATTGGACACAGCTAGTTTGGCAATCCTAAACACGCCAAACAGTGCTTACACCATATGCTCATTACGAAGTGAGCATCCACAACACATAATAAAAAAACAGGTCTGTCAAGGCAACATGCCACTTAGAAAGTAAAACCAGCATCTAGGTAGGTATCCAACAGCACCGCAAGCACCCTAACTGACGACTAACGAGCGATACAAGGCATATCGAAGAGAAGAAACTGGACGAAGAAGATTCACTTATGCGGCCTCCTCCTCCTCCTGCTCATCCTCATAGTCCTCTTCCTCCTCGGCGGTCGCGTCCTGGTACTGCTGGTACTCGGCCACTAGGTCGTTCATGTTGCTCTCAGCCTCGGTGAACTCCATCTCGTCCATGCCTTCACCCGTGTACCAGTGCAAGAAGGCCTTCCTCCTGAACATGGCGGTGAACTGCTCGCTCACGCGGCGGAACATCTCCTGGATCGACGTCGAGTTGCCCACGAACGTGGACGACATCTTCAGGCCAGTGGGTGGGATGTCACACACGCTCGACTTCACGTTGTTGGGGATCCATTCCACAAAATATGACGAGTTCTTGTTCTGCACATTCAGCATCTGCTCGTCCACTTCTTTGGTGCTCATCTTCCCCCGGAACATGGCTGAGGCAGTAAGGTAGCGCCCGTGGCGAGGGTCGGCAGCACACATCATGTTCTTTGAGTCCCACATCTGCTGGGTCAGCTCTGGTACAGTGAGGGCACGGTACATCTGTGACCCTCTCGAGGTCAGTGGAGCAAACCCAACCATGAAGAAGTGCAGCCGTGGGAATGGGATCAGGTTCACAGCAAGCTTCCGGAGGTCAGAATTGAGCTGGCCAGGGAAGCGGAGACAGCAGGTAACACCACTCATGGTTGCAGAGATAAGGTGATTGAGATCACCAACTGCATAAAAAGATAAGGTTTAGCTAACGTAATTAGCAATAGAAACAGAACAGCAGATACGCAGTGCATTATGTTCATCTTTCCGGTGCACCAAATGTAGCAACATGTTGCTTCATGACAGACTCAAGAGTATAGAGGAAATCAAATACCAATTTAGGAAATATAACCTAGAAGCCTAGCAAGCATAAACCAAGCTACCAAAATTAGCTATAGAAACAGAACAGTAACAGCCATGCAGTGCAGTATGTTCATCTTTCTGTTACACCAAATGATAGTAACATGTTGCTTCAGGACGACTCAAGAGTACAGAGGAAATCAAATACCAATTTAGGAAATATAACCTAGAAGCCTAGCAAGGATGAACTGAAACAATAAACTATCCACCACTGTGTAGATGGTAGAAACATTAGTGTTTCCATCCAGACAATCGGTTGTGCAGAAGTTCTACAATGAAACATCCATAACACAATAAACACGAAATGAAATGTGCACGTGGAATTGAACATTTTGACAGAAAAAGGTAGATGCAAATTGCATCACTACAGTCAGCAATTGACTCCACTTGCACTATAATCCAAAGACTTAAACACATGTGGACATAAAGATATAGGGTGCTTTGCCAATCATTGGAGTTAATGACTACTGAACAACATGTGAAAGGGACAGATATGTGACGCTAAACACCTTGACATTATTATTAGCAACAAGGACAAGAGTCCACCTGGTCGCTGATACATGACAATAATACAAAAATGCAACTGGGGAGCAATCAGCACTTACAGGTGGGTGTCGTGAGCTTCAGAGTGCGGAAGCAGATGTCGTAGAGAGCCTCATTGTCTAGAACCATGCACTCATCAGCGTTCTCAACAAGCTGGTGGACGGAGAGCGTGGCATTGTATGGTTCCACGACAGTATCAGACACCTTGGGCGATGGGAACACCGAGAATGTCATCATCATCCGGTCCGGGTACTCCTCCCTGATCTTGGAGATGAGCAGGGTGCCCATTCCGGAGCCAGTCCCTCCTCCCAGTGAGTGGCAGACCTGAAATCCTGCAATCACATACCGATAATTAGTACTTATACATCTTACGCCGGGATTTGCTCAGCAAAAACACCAGAAATTAACCGTTTGATTCCAAAATGGTCTCGCAAATCGAATAGATCTAAGCCAAACATTTCAGATCTAGAACTCAAAAACACACAAAACGCCGCAGAAAACCTAGATCTGCAAGCCGCATGGCTCTAGGAAACGAAAATGGCGTGTCTAAGACGACAGATCCGGCGGGCGGGAGGGACGTACCCTGGAGGCAGTCGCAGTTCTCGGCCTCCTTGCGGACGACGTCGAGGACGGAGTCGATGAGCTCTGCGCCCTCGGTGTAGTGGCCCTTGGCCCAGTTGTTCCCGGCGCCGGACTGGCCGAAGACGAAGTTGTCGGGGCGGAAGATCTGGCCGTAGGGCCCCGAGCGCACCGAGTCCATGGTGCCCGGCTCGAGGTCCATGAGCACGGCGCGGGGCACGTAGCGGCCGCCGCTGGCCTCGTTGTAGTAGACGTTGATGCGCTCGAGCTGGAGGTCGGCGTCTCCCGCGTACTTGCCCGTCTGGTCGATACCGTGCTCGTCGCAGATCACCTCCCAGAACTTGGCCCCGATCTGGTTGCCGCACTGGCCGCCCTGGATGTGGAGGATCTCCCTCATGGCGGCGGCGGGGAGGGGTGGCGCGGGCTAGGGTTCCGGCGAGGTGGTGGGGTTTAGGGAGGAGTTGGGCCGAGGCGGAGATGGCGGAATGGGAGAGGGGAGGGAGGAGCGGTGGGCAGTTTTATTATCGGAGGATTTCGAAATGTTTGTAAACTTTCCGTCTTCGTGTGGCCGCGCACCGCAGCGAGGTTCGGTTTGAAATGGCGGCAAGTTTGGAGAAATTTTGGCAAATGGCTTACAGTTATGAGTGTGAGATTGTTCTGACATTAGGTTACATCTTGTGGGAAAAAATGGGTGTCTCTCTTTATACGGCAAATGGCTTACAATTACTCCGCAACGTCGACCCCGCTACGGCGGATGGGGCATTGCTCGCCGGAGCTACCGCCCGGTCCCTTTGACCCGCGTCAGAAGGTAGACCCGCGGCGTCCGTATCATCGCCGCTCGCTCCAGCAGCGACCACACCTCCGACTCGTCCCACACTGACCCGTACGCGGCCTACGAGCCACCGCGTCGCCTCCAAGAATAATGCTCACAAGGGGGAGATGACGTAGGAGCGCCACCATCGTCCGATCCATGGATCGGGGCTTCCCTTGATGATGCCTTCAGAAAGGGGACGACACGCAAGGTGCCGCCATTTTCGGCTCCGAACTTGTCGGAAGCTAGGTTCTCACCTGGGTCACCCACCGGCCTCCGCCCGCAAGCTGTGAACCAAATCGACCACCCTCGAAGATCCTGTCGGCGGCCGCGAGCACCAAAGTTCCAACACAAGGCTGGGCCAGCATATCGAGCCCTCCAACCTTGCACCAAATCGTCGGCCGAGGCCGGAGCGGACAGGAGGCCAAAGCAGGGCCAGGCCTGTCGCGGGAGGTACGTTGGAGGGGCGCCGGAGGAGGCCCACGTTGGAAGGCCGCCAACACCATCCTCGAATCTGGGCGCCGCGAAGAAGCTCCTCGAATCCTCTCGGCGGCCGCGAGCACCAAAGTCCCAACACAAGGCTGGGCCAGCATATCGAGCCCTCCAACCTTGCACCAAATCGTCGGCCGAGGCCGGACCGGACAGGAGGCCAAAGCAGGGCCAGGCCTGTCGCGGGAGGTACGTTGGAGGGGCGCCGGAGGAGGCCCACGTTGGAAGGCCGCCAACACTTGTCCGCGCGGACATACGGTTTCGCTCCAAACGCGACCCAATTTTGGTCCAACTTTGGGGGAGACGCGGACACAACGCGTGTCCTCCCGAGTCCGCCCTGGCCCACCTGGCAGCGAGTGTGGCCGCTTCGGCCACCACGCTGGGTCCTTTTTAAATGGGGACCAACCAAATCCAGTCCCCATCCCCACTTCAGTCCCTACTTCCCCACTTCCAAACCCTAGCCACCGACATCGGCCTTCCCGTCTCCGGCGACCATGAAGCGACTGAGCTGGTTCAAGCCTGGCCGCAACGACAAGGAGGCCTCCAGCTCCCGCGCGCCGACCAACGACGCCGCCCGCCGTGCGGAGCTCCGTGCGGCCCGCAATGCCCGCCGCCGTGCCCAGCGAGCCCGCGTCTCCACCGAGGTAGCGCAGATCTACTGGGAGGTGGCGGCGCCCCTTCCGTGGGGTGACGTGCACCTACCGGACGGCTGGCATCTGAGCCGCCGCCGCATTCCGGTTCTGCGGTCCCTCGCGCCGGCAGGGCGCGTACAGAGCAGATCCTCCGCCGCTGGAGCTTCCTCCCGGCCGACCTCGTCAACGACCAGCATACGCGATAAACTCGCCGCTGTGGGACCGTTGGTTCGAGGTTGAGCACGACGCTCACCGACGGTCAGCCTTCGCGGCCGAGGCGCCAGAGGGGTACCAGCCGGTGGAGGACGAACCCGGCGTCGAAGGTTTGGAGTCCGACGGCTCCTCCTCCCACTTCGACTGGAGCGAGGACGATGGCGCCGTGAAGATGGAGGAAGCCGAGGAGGCCGCGCCGCCCGTCGACGACGAAGCCGCCCTCCAGGCCGGCATCGGCGCCTCCAACCTGGAGGAGGTGGCCAGATATGGCGGCCGCTCTCCGGCAGTCGGCGGAGCAGGTGGCAGAGCGGGCCCGCCAGCAGGAGGAGGAGGTGGCGCAAACGCCTCCGCCTGCA
The DNA here is from genome assembly GCA_947311845.1 of Poa pratensis. Taxonomy (NCBI): domain Eukaryota; kingdom Viridiplantae; phylum Streptophyta; class Magnoliopsida; order Poales; family Poaceae; genus Poa; species Poa pratensis. Next base: position 13,235,805 of record CAMZMU010000078.1, read on the forward strand.
GGGCCGCCGGCGCACCTCTACATGGCGCCGCCGTACATCACCCTCTCGGATGACAAGCTGGTGTTGGGTGCGAGTCTGCTAGTGAAAGCTTATTTTGGCTTGGGCTGGAACCATGTTTATGAGTGAGAGAGAGAGGTCAAATGAATCCATAAATCCTGGTCCATATTTTACTATAAGAAACGCATTTTACTTTTTTGCACTACTTTAGGCTATTTGTTATTCTAATAATCACAAAAACTCTTGCGTCTAATTTTATAATTTGCAAATTAGTCTAACAATTGCACTTATTTACTTTATTATTGCATTTAGTTTATTTATTTCTATACTACTATTAAAAGAGCAAACTTGACCGGATACATTAAATATTACGTGTTCGTTATTTGATCAAAGGCTCAGATTGTTCGTTCGGTGTTGAGCACCTCAATATGTCTTATACGAAACGTTATCTTTGTTTTTTCCCCGATTTAACTTTGCCGACGAGTCACGGTACATCGCCGCTTCGTATGTCGCCGTTCAGGCTGCCGGACACAACCGCACCGAGGTGGGGCAGAAGCTGGGTGGGGAGGAGCTCCATGGTGGCGCGAAGGGTGGAGCTAGAGAGAAAAGAGGCGGCCGGCTGCTGGGAGGGCGGGGACTGGGATCTCTTCGGCGAGCGCATTGCTGCCAAGGTCGACCTTCGGGAGCTGGCGCAAGGCGAGGAACTCCGGGGGCACGGCTCCCGTGAGGTTGTTGCGGGCCAGGACGAGGTGACCACGCCGGATCATGCCGCGAGAGCTGCGGGGACGGCGCCGGCGAAATCGTTCCTGCTGAGGTCGAGAGCGGAGAGCGCCGAAGGGAGCGCGCAGAGAAGCGGCGCGGAGGCGTAGAGCGCGCCCGAGAGCCGAGAGGTTGAGCTCGGAGACGGCGCCGGCCGCGGTGAGGTTGTAAATTCTTGGCAACTCATTTTTAAGGGTTTATCACCCACTGATACGTCCAAAACGTATCTATAATTTTTGATTGTTTCATGCCATTTTTATGCTTTTAGCACTTGTTTTATATTAAGTTTATTATTTATTTGGACTAACCTACTAATAGTTGCAAAAGTGCACAATGTTCTTGTTTTACTCTTTGATGTGTAGAAATTATCAAGAATACAAGAGGAAATCTTGTTGGAGTCGAATTGGGACTTTCCTAAAATCTGTCTGAGAACTTTTTACGAAGATTGCCAGTTTGACCCTTGAAGATGACGTTATATGTAGACCTGACTGTTACGAAAGTTGTCACAATTTTCCATACGAAGATTTTAAGCCCGAGATCAGCCCAATCGGAGTTCGGACGCGGCCTGTAGGCCCGTTTTGGTGGAACCTTAAAAGGGGGTGACGGAAATCCGAGAAGATATATAAAGGGAGGAAACCTAATTCGTGGAGGACTCCTCCACCCACGAATTTCAGCCACCAAAAGCCACGTTTTTGCCTCCCCCATGGATCCCATCTCCATGGGGGAGGGCTCCCAAGAAGCCATGAAGGAGGGAGGCTAAGGGGCGGCGCTCCCCAAGCTTGCCGGCGGCGGGGAAAGGAGTTCCCCGCACCGCCGGCGCCGCCGCCGCCCTGCGCCGCCGCGCTGCCCCTCTCCGCCATCTTCACCGTCATCTCCATCACCATCTCCTCTTTGTATTCAGTGGTTCATCCTCCCACAAACCTCTGTACCGTCCTATGTAAACATGGTGTTTGATGCTATAATATTTATCCTATGATTTACATCATGTTTCCGTAGTTTATTTGTCTTTTGATTGCTTAATTGAATGCATGAGGTTCATTATAGTTGTATGTCTATATGGTGATGTCCTTTGGTGTCCATTATACTTGTGCGCGCATGGATCAAACACCCTAGGGTTGGTAGTATTTGTAACGAAGCGGGGGAAGTTCTGCCGGAGTGACAGAAACCTGAGAACGCGAACCGATTAGTTGCACGTATGGGAGTAAGAGGACCTTGAACTTAAGGCTATGGTTGGGGAAACTTTAATGCATTATTAGTATTTGCGGATGCTTTCTAACAATCTAATCATATAATACTTGTAATCCCAAATAGTGGAGTGCATGTATATTTAGCCTCTCCCACATAGAAAACTGCATCGAAGACATTGAACCAAGTACCTTCACTAATTAATCTCGGACAAAGCCACCACAATTATCACCATTTTTCCACACTCATGGTACTGTTATTTTAAGGTTACTTAGTGTATTTTATTGCTGCAGCACTAACATTTACTTTCTTACATTTATTATCTCGCAAAGCTATCTCTCATACCCGTATTGTAGTCTAGTATTATTTCCTAGATAAAGTAAACGTTTGGTGTGCGTAGAGTTGTATCAGTGGTTGATAGAACTTGAGAGAATACTTATCCTACCTTTAGCTCCTCGTTGGGTTCGACACTCTTACTTATCGAAAAGGCTACACGCGATCCCCTATACTTGTGGGTTATCAAGACCTTTTCTGGCGCCGTTGCCGGGGAGCCATAGCGTAGGTTAATGTTCTTGTGTGCACTTGTTTGCTTTATCTCTAAGTAGTTTTTATTTTCAGTATTAAGTTGTTCTTTATCTTACTATGGATAGGGAATGCGAATTACAAAAAAAAAATATTGTAGTTGTTATCTAAAAACGTTTTCAAAAAGAAAAGTGATTGAAAGATGAGTAATGGTTAAATGGGGGTCGACCTTGAACACTTGTGTTCATGCCTATGAAACCAAAACAAATCTTTCCATAGAAGCTTTTCATTAAAAACATGTAAATATTGTAAATATTGTGTATATACCTCTGTACATAAAAATAAAATGATAATATAATCTCTAGTTAATTAGAAGTTGATAGTTTTACTTTGATGTCCAGAAACAGATTTTCTGTGCTCCACCGTATTAAATGTTTAAAATCACCAGAACGTGATCTTGATCTGAAATTTCTTGAGTGCAAAGTGATGCTTATTAGCTTTCTTTCATTAGACTAACTTTTTCTGATTTAAGGTACGTAGATAGGTCGAAAAATTCGATCTTTACTGACTGTTCTGTTTAGACAGATTTTGTGCTTCTCTGTAAATAAAATCGTGATAAATCTCAGAATAGTATTTTGACTTGAAAATTTTTGTGCATAAACCTGAGATTATTATCTTTCTTTCATTAGACTAAAGTTTTTCGATTTGAGCTACTTAACTATCTCGTTGAATGCCATCTTTACGGACTGTTCAGTTTTGACAGATTTCTTTGTTTATTCAATATTGTACTTGGTGTTGTTAGTTTCATTAGTTTTTCGACGGACAACGGAAATCATGAACACCTTAGTATATACAGTGGCTAATGTTGAGTAAAAATTATAAAACTTGTCAATGCTTGAACATGAGTGGATTTTATTTAATGAGTACTAACCCTACTAATGAGTTTTGTGAAGTTTTATGTGGATGTAGCCTATAAGATCTAATCAATATGGTGATATGAGATGAATAAGAAGACGCAAGAGCTCAAGCTTGGGGATGTGTAGGTGCATCCCAAGAACATATTCAAGAAGATACAATCATCTAAGCTTGGGGATGCCCGAGTCATCCCCCTATTCATCAACTAACATGAGGTTGTCTCGTTCATACTCTATATTACCCGTCCACATGATATGTATTGTCTTAACTTGTATTATAATTGCTTTTATATGTCTTGGTTTTACCTTCTTTAGTTTTATTAGGCTCCTTATTTGGTTTCGATTGCTTCTTTACTTTCACTTATAAATTCAAAATAACAAAAATATTTTCTTTTGTTTTGCTTCTTTGTTTGGTTCTTTATTTTGATTTTATTTGGGTTTTACTTTTGATTTTTATTTAGAGTTTTCCTTGCTGTAACTAGCATGTTTAGTTATTTCTTAGCCTCTGGTTTCTTAGTTTATCTATACTACTATTAAAAGAGCAAACTTGTGTTGATATATTGAATCTGAGTCCTTTAATATTTGGCCAACGGTCCAGATCGCTCCAATGTTTGACAACTCAACATAAATCCACTTTTCCCGTTTTACCCTCCCACCAAATCACATAATACTGCTAATGCCATCGTACCTCTTCGTTTTCGTAAATATTACAGAAATTGCCACCGCAAAAAATAAACGATTTAGGCGTGGGGTTGATTCGTATCCTAATTGGAGTCGTACCCAATCAGGTATCATATCCACGGCGTTGGCGGCCTATGTACGTGAACTGACCACCAGTGGACACGCATAGCTTCGGTCGGCCGGACAACCGTCCACCATGTCCATTAGGCGTGCATGTTTCTGTCTACCTTGCCCAATGGATGGACCTGCTGGCTAGATCGGAAACTTCCCTCGCAGATATAACTCAGAGCTAGGCGCGCCGCCGCTGTATTTGCCTTTGTGCCTTCGGCCGGCCGGCCGATCGATTTTGCAAGAGCTAATTGTTGATTTTCTCTCTGATCAAAGCTAGCCTCATGCGATGCTAGCTAGCTTCGTACGAAATTTATGTGATATTTACGATGCAACCTCGACGGAAAGATTGATCTAGCTTCTGTACGCCGGACTCGCCGGACAAAGAATCGATCTATTTTGTAAAGCAGGTCGGCGTCGCCAAGGTGACAAGCTGGAAGACACCGGCTGGCTCCTTCACTGAATCGCAAGTCAAGCTGCCTACTTGGAGCGAAAGCATGCTGCTTGATCGACTCCCCTCAAGCCATCCAGGTCTGCGTACGTAAGTTTTCTTTCTTGCATGCACATACGTTTGTTTTATGGTGTGCATTAATATAAACGTGCATTGTGTTTTTAATATGTAAATCAAACAGGACTAACCGCTATTACAAAGGGGAACAAATAAAAACTATATACATGGTCTGAGTATTTTTCATTCAATTAATCATAATTGATTATATTATTTATTTTGACAGGTTATTATGCTCTTTCTGTATACTTCACATATATTTCACAAGTGATCAAAAGATAAATTATATCAACAATCCCAAAAAAACAACACCCTCTTCCTATATTACCATTGCTAACTGGATTGAGACAATGGAGTACTTCATGGGATATATTTCGTCCGATTTAAATTTTGTATCGTGAAACAAATTTAACTGGCCTGGTAAAATAACTCAATTAAACAAATATAGATTGAAAGACGTGTTTATATTATAATAAATTATGAGACGTGCGTTGCACGTACATGGCCACTAGTCAAAAATAAAGTACCAAGTTTTATCCATTTAACTTAGTTGATACATATGTAAAAAGTGATTTTCTGTTTTCGGTATCTACTGCTTATTACGCGATTTTTCATATTTTACTGGAAGCTCTAAAAATCACGAAAAAATTACTGATGTTGTAGCACCTAATCCTCTGCATCACAAAAATTGGCTAAAATTTCGGGCATGTTTAAGTGCACCTAAAAATTGCGTTTTCCAGCTGCTGATTTTTGGACAGATTCTGACTTTTGTTGCAAAAGTGGCCCTTTTCGTTTTCATTTGATTTTTAATGGTTCTTACCTTTCATTTATAAGTTGGCCATTTAAGCAACCTTTCTGTAACTTAAAACAAAATTTTATTTAGTTTAATAGTAGCACTTGGGAAATATTATCTATTGTACTAATATCTAACCGCAGAAAAGAATGGGAAAGTTTTTGTGTTGAAGTTTTTTCACAGAGAATGAAGGAACACCAAACTATGGAATATTGAAGAATTACCAAAGTCATAAGCTTGGGGATGTCCCGCATCCCTCTTCATCAATAACCCCACGGTTTGCAAACCTTTAAACTTTGTTTTTTGAGCAACATATGAACTTAACTAAACTTGAAGCGGCTGTATTTTATTATCTATTTATCTTAGCATCAAACACCAGTTACATTAATAAGTGGATCATCACATATTTTATTTATCCTCTGTTTTCAATGTTTACTTGGTTAATGGATTACTTGTTGAAACTTAAAAATGATGTGTGAATAATACTATTTAGTAGTTTATGTTTTCTTATGGTTAGTCTCAACTAGCTAATAGTGCATATTATGTTATTTTGATATCAACATGCATTGTCCTGTTCATAAGATGGTATGGTATTGTGGTATCCTCCTCTGAATAATTCACTTGAATCGACTTGGCACATGGTCACACATGTTATGACTGAAAAATAAAAGTCAATTAAGCCTTGATGATCTACTTTGCCTCAGAGTTTTAGTATCGTTTTTATGCATCCGTTAATTTTATTTTGTCGCAAGCATGATTATGACCGTTATCGCTCTCTTGGTTGTCGCTTCCCAGTCTATTGCTAGCCTTCACTTGTACTGAGCGGGAATACTGCTCATGCATCCAAATCCTTAAAACCAAGTTATCCCAAAGAGTCCACCAAAAAATTCCTATGCATGGTATTTCAAGCCATTCCAAATAAATTTGCATGTGCTACCTTTAAAACTTTCAAAATATTTCTCTTTTTGTGTCAATGTTTACTAGCTCATGAGAAATTAGTGTGGTTATTCTTTATTCTATTGGTCAAATGGATTTTTACACCTGGACTAGTGGCATATACATCCGCTTATCCAATAACTTGCAAAAAGAGCTGGCAACGGGGTTCCCAGTCCTAATTAATTATAACTTTAATCAATTAATTCTCTTCACACTTTTGCCCTGATTCATCAGTAAGCAATGACAAACAGTGAAATACCTGAATGTGTGCAAACCAAAGAGAAAGAGGGATGATCTGCCTTGCTGGTAGAAATAACGTCCTTCATGGGAGCCGCTCTTAAAAGTCTGTTTGACCGGTAGAATACTGTTCTCACTCGCTACCATTCGTTGACAATTAACAAACACCTCTCAAAACATTTTTACCTCTGTTTTTAAAACAAAAAAGCTCTAGCACGTGTTAATCCCTGTTTTCCTCTGCGAAGGGCCCATCTTTTATTTTTATGTTAAGTCACCATCCTTTCTTTGAGCACTTCTTCGAGAGCATAGCTGTCGTTCTTAGTGTAATGTGCTTATCCCAGAATACAATTAATTGAGGTATAACCATGATGATTTTATCTTTGATATCTCTATATCTAGTCTTCACTTGAATTTCAGAGGTGCCTTGGCATTTATGTTTTGCTCCACAATTAAGGGCAAGCGAGATACCACTCTATCATGCTTTATTATGGTCATTACAATCTTGTTGATGTTTATAAATTTCATGTTATAAGCTCTTAGTTCGTTGATACTTTTCATTAGGAAACATGATTGCTAAGTTTTATTATCCATACATCATGCAATTATTAAAGACCTGATCATAGCATTTACAATCAAAAATTATTTTGTTATCATTTACCTACTCGAGGACGAGCAGGAATTAAGCTTGGGGATGTTGATACGTCCAAAACGTATCTATAATTTTTGATTGTTTCATGCCATTTTTATGCTTTTAGCACTTGTTTTATATTAGGTTTATTATTTATTTGGACTAACCTCCTAATAGTTGCAAAAGTGCACAGTGTTCTTGTTTTACTCTTTGATGTGTAGAAATTATCAAGAATACAAGAGGAAACCTTGTTGGAGTCGAATTGGGCTTTCCTGAAATCTGTCTGAGAACTTTTTACGAAGATTGCCAGTTTGACCCTCGAAGATGACGTTATATGGTGACCTGACTGTTACGAAAGTTGTCACAATTTTCCATACGAAGATTTTAAGCCCGAGATCAGCCCAATCGGAGTTCGGACGCGGCCTGTAGGCCCGTTTTGGTGGAACCCTAAAAGAGGATGACGGAAATCCGAGAAGATATATAAAGGGAGGAAACCTAATTCGTGGAGGACTCCTCCACCCACGAATTTCAGCCACAAAAAGCCACGTTTTTGCCCCCCCCCCATGGATCCCATCTCCATGGGGGAGGGCTCCCAAGAAGCCATGAAGGAGGGAGGCTAAGGGGCGGCGCTCCCCAAGCTTGCCGGCGGCGAGGAAAGGAGTTCCCCGCACCGCCGGCGCCGCCGCCGCCCTGCGCCGCCGCGCTGCCCCTCTCCGCCGTCTTCACCGCCATATCCATCACCATCTCCTCCTTGTATTCAGTGGTTCATCCTCCCACAAACCTCTGTACCGTCCTATGTAAACATGGTGTTTGATGCTATAATATTTATCCTATGATTTACATCATGTTTCCGTAGTTTATTTGTCTTTTGATTGCTTAATTGAATGCATGAGGTTCATTAGAGTTGTATGTCTATATGGTGCTGTCCTTTTGTGTCCATTATACTTGTGCGCGCATGGATCAAACACCCTAGGGTTGGTAGTATTTGTAACGAAGCGGGGGAAGTTCTGCCGGAGTGACACAAACCTGAGAACGCGAACCGATTAGTTGCACGTATGGGAGTAAGAGGACCTTGAACTTAAGGCTATGGTTGGGGAAACCTTAATGCATTGTTAGTATTTGCGGATGCTTTCTAACAATCCAATCATATAGTACTTGTAATCCCAAGTAGTGGAGTGCATGTATATTTAGCCTCTCCCACATAGAAAACTGCATCGAAGACATTGAACCAAGTACCTTCACTAATTAATCTCGGACAAAGCCACCACAATTACCACCATTTTTCCACACTCATGGTACTGTTATTTTAAGGTTACTTAGTGTATTTTATTGCTGCAGCACTAACATTTACTTTCTTGCATTTATTATCTCGCAAAGCTATCTCTCATACCCGTATTGTAGTCTAGTATTATTTCCTAGATAAAGTAAACGTTTGGTGCGCGTAGAGTTGTATCAGTGGTTGATAGAACTTGAGAGAATACTTATCCTACCTTTAGCTCCTCGTTGGGTTCGACACTCTTACTTATCGAAAAGGCTACACGCGATCCCCTATACTTGTGGGTTATCACCCACCCGCCAATCCTCCAGAACCTGGTGTTTTCGCCGTTTCCAACTTCTTTTTTACAAAATTTATAGAAGATATCCTTGACACCCATCACTCCAGAAGAAAACTGGGAATCCCCAGGTTTATGTCTTGTTCCAGAGATGCGTTTAATTTTGATATATTTATTTTTAATGATCGTTTGCCATAGTCCATTTTCTGTTTCTAATTTCCACAGCCATTTAGCCAAAAGGGCTTGATTCATTAAGTCAAGATTGAGAATTCCCAAACCACCCTGGTCCTTTGGTTGACATATGATAGCCCTTCACATAGTTACCTGCGTGAAAAGTAAATGGGTTAGGTTGAGATTCCAAGTGCAGAGTGTGTAGTAAGTGGAAGACGTGTTTTCTCCACGAGGGGTGACTCGAGGGTTTAATATCGAACTCTCGGGGAATCAGTAGTGAAGATTTATCTTTCCTATCCTTCTTTTGGTTACCTACAAAACAAAGTAAATGTTTTGGTCCTCAACCTCACCAAGTGGTTGTCAAGCACAAGGTGTGAGAATGATATCAAGATAATATGCAATGCAAACAAGAAATAAATATGCAATGGTGGTAAATAAATATGCAAGGATGGTGGTAGCAATGATAAATGATATTTTTGGGTTTTATATGATGAATGCAAGATGGAAAAGTGTTTTTGTATTTTCGGATTTTTAAATGGCAGAAAATGGAAAAGTGGTAAAAGTGGTTGGAAAGGTGTTTCTTATGATAAAAAATGGACCGGGGTTCATGGTTTCACAAATGCACTCTCTCTTTAACAAATTGGTAGACAATGGAACACTAGAGTTGACATATGAGATTGCAACACAACAGTTTAATGACAAGTTATAATTATATGGGCATCACGTCCTAACATAGAGACCTTTTGGTTATTAGTCTCTCTTATACTCTACCAAGATGCGAACTAAATCATAACACCTCAGTAATTAAGATAACTCAGAGTATAGCAATAAGTATTATGACATGAAGTTAAAATAAGAACATGCTAGATCTAGTCATGGAGGAAGTGGCAATGGTCACACCCACATCTCCGGTAGCATGGTATTTCTTTTTATCCCTAGTGAGACAACAAAGTAAGGTAGAGATACCCAAGTGGATCGCAGAACTTTCTCTCACGTTCACTGCACGAGCCACCCCCCGTTACTCCAACTAATGCACACGTTCCCCCTCACACGCTCTCATAAACATGCTTGATCATGACAAGTAAATAAGAACGGGGTACATAATATGCATCTACTTTCATAACTAAAACAAAACCATTGCAATCTCAAACATATATTAACTCATAAAAAGATCCACCACAAAGGTATTACATAGATGACCGTAATCATGTTCAGCAGCTCATACGGTACTAATTAGTGAAACTCAAGAGAGAGAGATACATAAGTTACTTCCACAAACCCATAGTCCAGAGGTGGACTACTCCCTCTTCATCATGGAGACGGTGGAGAAGTCGTTGGAGAAGATGAAGACCACGCCGGCAGCGCCCCGCCGGAGTTTTCCCCCTCCAATCTGCAACTCCAGGTCTCTGTTTCGGTGTTTCTGTGTTTCTGCGGCGCTCCTTCCAGAGAATGTCGGGGGACTATTTTTATAGGCGGTTTTAGGTCAAAACGGAGTCGGTGGAGGAAAGATCGACGGCAACGGAGCTCCGAGGGCCAAAAGGGGGGTCCCATGCGGCCAGGTACATGGGCAGCGTGGGCCCACTCATCTGGGCCCTCGGGCCTCCGCTTGTTTGCTTCCTTCGCTCACACGCTTTGTTCCTTCCAAAAACTGATGCTCGTAAATTTCCAGGTCATTTGGACGTCGTTTGGGTCCCTGAAACATTAAAATATAGAAATAGGGTTTTCTGCCTGTGCAGGGTTAATTCCATAAAAAATAGGAAACATATCAAATATTCCCAAAATCATTATAAAACAATGATATAACCCTTATATGATGCAAATATGACTGTAATATAAGTAAAAATAATGCAAAGTTCATGTATGCATTTTACATGCATCAACATACAACCCCCCATCTGACCAGGTGGTATTTCCTTTTGTCTTTTTCTTCTTGCCAGACCAAACGAGCTCTGAAGTAGTCCATTCTTTTCCTGACGCCAACAGGCATCTTATAGAAGGATGATACGTCTCAAACGTATCTATAATTTTTGATGTTCCATGCTGTTATTATATCAATTGCTACATGTTTTGGTTACACTTCATATCATTTTTATGCATTTTCTGGGACTAACCTATTAACAAGATGCCACAGTGCCAGTTCCCTGTTTTCTGCTGTTTTTGGTTTCAGAAAATCTATTAAGGAAATATTCTCGGAATTGGACGAAACAAAAGACATCGTCAATAATATCACGAGGAGATCACGGAGTCCAAAGGGGAGTCGGAGCAGACCCACCAGGGGGCCACGCCACACTAGGGCGCGGCCCAGGGTGGGCCCGCGCCCCCTATGGCGTGGTGGCCCCCCTCGGCCACCGACGCCGCCTCTTCGCCTATATATTCTCCGCGACGCGAAAACCCTATTACGGTCGATCATATTCCACGAAAAGTTCCGTCGCGGCCGTCATCGTCAATCTCAGATCGGAGGAGTTCTGAAGCTCTTCCCGGCACCCTGCCGGAGGGGAGATCATCACCGGAGGGCTCTACATCACCATGCCTGCCTCCGGAGTGATGCGTGAGTAGTCCACCCCTGGACTACGGGTCCATAGCAGTAGCTAGATGGTTGTCTCTCTACCTTGTGCCTCCATGTTTAGATCTTGTGAGCTGCCTAACATGATCAAGATCATCTTATTGTAATGCTAGATGTTGTGTTTGCTGGGATCCGATGAATATTGATACCATGTTTATTCAAGTTGTTTATCTATGTGCTCTTGATCTTGCATGCTCTCCGTTGCTAGTAGATGCTTTGGCCAAGTAGATGCTTGTGACTCCAAGAGGGGGTATTTATGCTCGATAGTGGGTTCAGTCTCTAGATATCTGGATCAGTGACAGAAAGGTCTAAGATGGTAGATGTGCTGTTGCTACTAGGGATAAAACATTGGTGCAGTGTCCAAGGGCACTTGTATTGATTACATTACACACTTTACTTCATGCAATAATCTGTTGTTAGCAACTTAATACTGAAAGGATGCGGATGCTGCCTTGAAGGTGGATTATTTAGGCATAGATGCTGTTGGAATAACGGTCTATGTACTTTGTTGTAATGCCCAACTAGATTTCATAGTAGACATCTTGGCATGTATTGCATTGTTATGCCCTCTCTATTTGTCAATTGCCCAGCTGTAATTTGTTTACCCAACATGCTAGTTATCTGTTCTGAGAGAGACACCACTAGTGAACTGTGGACCCTGGTCCAATTTCCTCATACTGTTTACACAACCTGCTGCAATCATCTGTTTCCTGTTACTTGCTGTTTTTCCTGCTGTTTTCCACACCATACGTTTAACTCTTTGTTTCTGCAAGACCGGAGAGATTGACAACCTCTCTGTTTCGTGTTGGGCAAAGTTCTGGTTTGTGTCTGTGCAGATTCCACGTTGGTGCAAGCTCCCTAGCGCCAGGGGGAGTCAACATCAACAACCTTCCGATAGATCGTCAAGTCCTACTGGATTGATAACCTTGGGTAGATTTCTCAAGGGAAAACTTCTGCTGTCTACATCATAACCTTCCTCTTGGGGTTCACCAACACGTAGCCATCAAGCTGTTTTCTGGCGCCGTTGCCGGGGACTTGGAGGCTATTGGAAAGGGGAGTCTCTCAGTTCCAATCTCTTTACTTTGTTTTTTGTCTTGTTTTATTTTGTTTTGCTTGCTGTTAAAAATCAAAAACCCAAAAAAATTAAATTCCTGCATCTAGTTTATTTCGGTTTGCTCATCATGTCTGGTTCTTCTTATTTTGTTTCATCTCCTGAGGTTGAGGTTCGAACTTTTAAGCAACAAGGGGGAGAAAGTTTAAAAGATGCTTGGTACAGAATTAGTAATGCTCATCATAGGTGTGCTAAAAAACATTCCACTACAATCCTTCTTAGGAACTTTTATGTTGGCATTACCAATTGGTATAGATATGTTTTGGACACTTTGACAGGGGGTAACTTCCTAGGAACACCTGCTCTAGAGGCTAGCTACATCCTTGAAAGTCTAGTAGGAATACCACCTGTTAATGAAATTAAAATTGAAGTCTCTCTTGAGGATGTTATGAAAAAGCTTGAGGTTGTAGAGAATCTTCCAAGTATTGATGTTAAGCTTGAAAAACTACTTGAGAACACTGAAAATTTGATAAATCCTTGGAAGATCTTAATAAAAGAATTGTTGCTCTAGAAACTTGCTTTAAAAATCATGATCAAAACTCTAGGATTGAGGAGATAGAGGAAGTCATTGACACCATGAGTAATACTTTTTCCTCTTTCAAAACTAAGAAGCAAGGGTATATTCTAGATAAAGGAAAGAAATTCATGTATGTACCTAAGGGGCCTAAACCAAAACTTTCAACTTCTGATGTGCTGGATAATGGATTTTATGAATTTACTAATAAAGCTTGCAGTGGGCCTCTCAAGTTTTCTTCTCAAGAACTAGCTAAAATGAAAACCCCTCTTGTTGTGAATTATGATTTATCTGAAGCTTTTGGGAACCTTGATGTTTCTGGTCTTGACAATACTTGATGCATCTCTTCATGCCTAGCTCAAAGGCATTAAAGAAAAGCACTTCTGGGAGATAACCCATGTTTTTATTTGCTGTTTTATTTTTGTTTTCTTGAGTCAAGGATGCTTGTTTACCTCTGTAGCAACTCCTTTGTATCTTTTATTTGCTGTTTTGTTGTGCCAAGGAGAGTTACTAATGCAAAGTTGGTTTTATTTTCGGGACTGCATTGGGACAGATTGCTGTTCGTCACCGTTTAATTCAGTAGAAAATCAGAAAAAATCGAAAAATGCTGAAATTTTTGTGCATGTTCCTGATGATGTTACGCAACTTTCATTATTTCAAAAGTTTTTCATCTGAGCATCGTAAGTGCCTCGAAAAAATTCGTCATTACAGACTGTTCTGGTTTGACAGATTCTGTCTTTTATTTTGCATTCTCTCTTTTACAAGTTTTTAAGTGGTTTCTTTTCGTGTAAAAGTGCCCACTTGAGCCTAGTAACAGTGGCTAATGTTTAAAATAGTTGGCTTGTGAGTTTTGTCTTTGCTAGAACTTTGAAGTATTATCTTTTAGTGCACTAACCTGCTAATGAGAAAAGCTGTTAAGTTTTGGTGTGAAGGAAGTTTTCAAGTGTTGATAGAGGAGAATGATATTACATGATCAAGAAGAGTGAAGAGCTTAAGCTTGGGGAGGCTTACCTCCCCAGCATATTTCAAGAAGACTCAAGCATCTAAGCTTGGGGATGCCCAAGGCATCCCCTTCTTCATCTACAAATTATCAGGTCATCTCTAATGGTGCTATATTTTTATTGCTTCATACTAGTGTACTCTTCCTTGGAGCGTCAGTGTGTTTTTGTTTTCAGTTTGTTTTGTTTTGTTTGCTGTGCTATACTTGTTGGATCCTAGCATTCATGTTTGGGAGAGAGACACGCTCCACTTTTTCATTAGAATACTCTTGTGCTTCACTTATACTTGTTGAGTATTCCTGTCTAGTTGCTGTTATTGCTGTTAGCTCTCAGTTTTTCATGTATCTCTTGTTAGAGCTTTCAGTTTCTTTTGAAGAAAGTACTCTCTTGCTTCACTTATATCTGTTTGGAGAGTTGTCAAATAAGTTGATTGGTGTTTGGTTGGACCAGAAAAATGCTATGCATGTGGTAGTGGTATAAAATGCTTACATGAATCTTTTTAGATCGTTGTCTTGAGTAATTTGATGCTTGCCAATTGTTTTGAGCTGTCAAGTAATTAATGTTTAAGCTTGTGCATCATGTAAGTAATGGCTATTAATGAAGAACTACTATAAGGATTTTCTGCTATAATAATCTGTTGCATAATTGGAAGTCCATAGTAGTCTAGATAATTTTTGGATGAAGGCTATGTGTTAACAAGGAAGACAGTGGGAGTCTATGGTTCGTCAAACCTTGTGTTTTATGTACACTCTTGCTATTCCAGTTGATAATGATGTTTGCTTATAATAACCTTGCTAGCCTAAACTCTGTACTAAGAGGGAATGCTTCTTGTACATCCAAAACCTTGAGCCAAATCCATGCCACCTGTGTCCACCATACCTACCTATTATGTGGTGTTTTCACCATTCCAAGTAAATTTCTTCATGTGCTATCTACTAACTACTCAAAACTGTTACATTTCCTTTTTGTGTCACTACTTGAAAAGCTCATAAGGACGTAGTAGTGAGATTTGTCATCTTCCATGCTAATTAATTTACAAGGATTGGCAGCTTCATCTGCTTCTCCACCTTTTATTTTGCATTAAAGAGCTGGTTAGTCCACCCTATAAATAAATAAATAGACACTCCTCCATGGTGAATGTTGGTGGGCACCCGAGGATTCGGTTAGCCATGGTTTGTGGAAAGTAAATGGTTGGGAGGAGTGTCACCAATAAGTGCTTGTTACAAGTGCAGTCCTAAAAACTCTCGGAACCGCTCTAAAAGTTAGTTAGCCATGGAAGATGACAAGTACCTGCTATTTGATTTGTTGACACCTGTATACACCATTACCTTACAAAACAATATTTTATGCTCTCTATATGCCTTCGGGAACTACAGCTCTAGCACATGATGTTAATCCCTGCTTCCCTCTGCGAAGGGCCATTCTTTTACTTTTATGTTGAGTCAGTTTTCCCACTTCTTTCTGTCTACTTAAGCAAACATCATTGTCAACTCCAGTATAACAGTTTTTACATAACTTTGTGTTTGGTTGATCATATTCTTTGCATTGACATTATCTATATGATATACATGTTGAAAGTTGAAGCAAAAGCTGAAGCTATTATCTTCCTTTGTGTTGATACAAACACTTTCATGTTGAGAATTATTGCTGCTGTGAACTAACTATTATGTTAGACTATTATATCTCTAAATGTTTTATAGTGTTATTCATGAAAGTTTGCACTTGTGTGATCACTTATGTTTACTCTTTATTTACTTGCTTGCAAACTATAGACCATTGGCTTGGATCACTTCATTCAGATCATGTGCATTACATTGTTATTTGATCAAAGATTGTGTTGGTAGCATGTCACTTCAAAAATTATCTGTTTTTATCGTTTACCTACTCGAGGACGAGCAGGAACTAAGCTTGGGGATGCTTGATACGTCTCAAACGTATCTATAATTTTTGATGTTCCATGCTGTTATTATATCAATTGCTACATGTTTTGGTTACACTTATATCATTTTTATGCATTTTCTGGGACTAACCTATTAACAAGATGCCACAGTGCCAGTTCCCTGTTTTCTGCTGTTTTTGGTTTCAGAAAATCTATTAAGGAAATATTCTCGGAATTGGACGAAACAAAAGACATCGTCAATAATATCACGAGGAGATCACGGAGTCCAAAGGGGAGTCGGAGCAGACCCACCAGGGGGCCACGCCACACTAGGGCGCGGCCCAGGGTGGGCCCGCGCCCCCTATGGCGTGGTGGCCCCCCTCGGCCACCGACGCCGCCTCTTCGCCTATATATTCTCCGCGACGCGAAAACCCTATTACGGTCGATCATATTCCACGAAAAGTTCCGTCGCGGCCGTCATCGTCAATCTCAGATCGGAGGAGTTCTGAAGCTCTTCCCGGCACCCTGCCGGAGGGGAGATCATCACCGGAGGGCTCTACATCACCATGCCTGCCTCCGGAGTGATGCGTGAGTAGTCCACCCCTGGACTACGGGTCCATAGCAGTAGCTAGATGGTTGTCTCTCTACCTTGTGCCTCCATGTTTAGATCTTGTGAGCTGCCTAACATGATCAAGATCATCTTATTGTAATGCTAGATGTTGTGTTTGCTGGGATCCGATGAATATTGATACCATGTTTATTCAAGTTGTTTATCTATGTGCTCTTGATCTTGCATGCTCTCCGTTGCTAGTAGATGCTTTGGCCAAGTAGATGCTTGTGACTCCAAGAGGGGGTATTTATGCTCGATAGTGGGTTCAGTCTCTAGATATCTGGATCAGTGACAGAAAGGTCTAAGATGGTAGATGTGCTGTTGCTACTAGGGATAAAACATTGGTGCAGTGTCCAAGGGCACTTGTATTGATTACATTACACACTTTACTTCATGCAATAATCTGTTGTTAGCAACTTAATACTGAAAGGATGCGGATGCTGCCTTGAAGGTGGATTATTTAGGCATAGATGCTGTTGGAATAACGGTCTATGTACTTTGTTGTAATGCCCAACTAGATTTCATAGTAGACATCTTGGCATGTATTGCATTGTTATGCCCTCTCTATTTGTCAATTGCCCAGCTGTAATTTGTTTACCCAACATGCTAGTTATCTGTTCTGAGAGAGACACCACTAGTGAACTGTGGACCCTGGTCCAATTTCCTCATACTGTTTACACAACCTGCTGCAATCATCTGTTTCCTGTTACTTGCTGTTTTTCCTGCTGTTTTCCACACCATACGTTTAACTCTTTGTTTCTGCAAGACCGGAGAGATTGACAACCTCTCTGTTTCGTGTTGGGCAAAGTTCTGGTTTGTGTCTGTGCAGATTCCACGTTGGTGCAAGCTCCCTAGCGCCAGGGGAGTCAACATCAACAACCTTCCGATAGATCGTCAAGTCCTACTGGATTGATAACCTTGGGTAGATTTCTCAAGGGAAAACTTCTGCTGTCTACATCATAACCTTCCTCTTGGGGTTCACCAACACGTAGCCATCAAAGGACATCATGTTTAAAGGCATATTGGATAGACAGGTCTGAACCAAAGTAGTTCTACCAGCTATGTTTAATAGTCTCCCAAACCATCCTGAGCATTTATTTTCTATTTTCCTTTCAACCTGGCCCCAATCTTTATTCCTAATCCTGACTTTGTGTACAGGCAAGCCCAGGTATCTCATAGGCAAAGATCCATTTGTACAGGTAAAGATGGTTTTGTAATCTTCACGTTGTGTAGCAGCATTTCCAAAGAGGAATAGCTCGCTTTTATGAAAATTTATTTTTAGACCTGACATTTGTTCAAAGGCACATAAAATAAATTTAAGGTTTTTGGCGCTATCGATATCATCCGGTAAAAGAAATATCGTGTCGTCCGCATATTGAAGCATATTTATCCCACCGTTACTTTCCTTTATTATCACTCCTTTAACCAATCCTGTCTTTTTAGCATTATCCAAAACAATCGCAAGAGCGTCTGCAGCGAGGTCGAATAGCAGGGGAGACATAGAATCACCCTGGCGTAGTCCTTTATGTGTAACAAAGTATTCGCCGACTGTATCATTAACTCTAATCGCCACATGTCCACCTCTCATAGTTTCCATCACCCAGTCTATCCAAATATATGGATATCCTTTGAGTTTCAGCATTTTACAAACAAACGGCCAATTAATTTTGTCGTAGGCTTTCTCAAAATCCACTTTGAATATTACTACATCTTGCTTGGCCGCATGAATGCTATTCAAAGCTTCATGAAGGATAATTACTCATTCCATAATAAAACGACCCTTAATGAAAGCCGTTTGAACAGGTGAAATAACTCTATCGACAATTTTTTCAAGCCTTTTCATCAAGGTTTTTGTGAAAATCTTAAAACTCACATTGAGCAAGCAAATGGGTCGAAATTTCTGAATTTGCTTGGCATCTTTACATTTCGGCACAAGTGTAATTATGCCATAATTTAAACGGGCCAGATTAAGTTGACCTGCGTGGAAATCATCAAGCAAGGCTTTCAGATCCCACTTAATTATGGTACTGTGAACTGCTATTTTGTACAGACATCTGAGCAAGAGAAACGTTTGCTTTATCTATACCTCTTATAAAGGAAAACCCCACTAAGTGCATTTATTATTTTTCTATCTAAACATGCAAGCTATCCACATCATCCATGCTATTAGCCAATCAATTGTCCATGTCATTTCTACTAATACTTATTAATATACACATCATACATTCCTCCAACCATCTAATAGTTCACATTAACAATATATAATACACATGCAATTCATGTCTATGAAAATTTGATTGTCGTATATTCATTTATATGCATACCTTTTATACCATTTTATTTACACGATGTAGTTTCTAAAGTGATACCCGCTGCAACGTGCGGGGTATCTTCTAGTTCTACAGATGGACAAGTACCTCATTTGATGTTGCAGGCGAAAGGAGCTGAGATGCATCAACTTACAGCCTGGAAAGAATTTGTCGTTGTTCATACAGCCAAAGCCCCCATGGTTGTCTATTCTAACACAAGTTCACACGGTTTTTGAGGAAAGAAAAGTGCACCCACACGAGGATGTGATGCCACTGAAAGAAGTCACCCTTGCTGCTCTGGAAGACTTGGAACGGTATGTGCGGCAACTAATTGCTGATTCTTTATTGAGAATTTTGAGTCAAGAGGAGCAGTACTCTAGCTGTAACATGCTCCTGTCTGAAGCCAAACTACAAGTGGACACTGGTGGCACTCTCTTATAGATCATCCCAATAGGCTGGGTTCTGACATGCTCCATTATCTCAATATATACAGAGATATAAATGTGAGATCTAATCTTGTCATTTAGAAATTTTGATGTGGCCACAGGAATGCCCTTCTTTCTAATACAGAGATATAAAAGTGCGCTGTGAAGATGCTTGTAATCAGGAAGCTGTTATGTCCGTGCGGGTTTGTATCTTATTGCCAATTTATATTGTTTTCTTTGTTGACATCATATAACTCTTTCCCTCGGCACCCTACTGATTGGATCTATAGTACTTATGTAAAATTACTCTCATTTGGAATCACTTCCAAGCCGCATCGGCTTTTTGAATCTCCGCCTGAAACCATTGGCTAGCGTGGTAATGTGACCATCTTAAGTTCAGCAATTGGATTATTGATCTCATTATGCAGAAAATAGGGTACATTCCTTTGTCACAGGAGTACAAATGAGCGCTCACAAATATTATATGATCTATAGTTAGTTTTCTCAAAATATTGCTAACATCATATGACATTTTTTCTTTTTAAACATGGGCCTTGTAGAGACGTGCGTTGCACGTGCAAATTTACTAGTACTACTCAAATAACCGTATTGCTTGATAACCACGTTGTTTAGTTGGGGACACAAATAATTTCTTCTTGTCTTGCAGAAGTTACTTGAGAGGAGAAGGAGAGATTGCTGGCTCACGTTGTTTTCTCACGACAGTTTTAATGCATCGGAGAGAGTATCATTTTGCGTTTGGAGTCACAACGAGTTGTTACACGGATAAGCTAGCTGTTGCCATCACTTCACCAACTCACAAGTATGATTTTTCAGAAGGAATACATATCTTCTTACATAGCCCTGTTTTAATTACTCATTGTTCTCATCTTTCATTGCATCTAAAAAGCACTCACATTAGTGCATAAATGTTTACAGGAGAAGGATATTACTGGCGTGCCACAAAGAACCAAACCACTCATATTTAGTAAAGTACCAGTGACGTGGCGAAATATGGACGCACCCCTAATAGCAGGCTATTAGTGGCCGTCACGCCACTAGTATGTGAAGATAAATAGTAAAATGTGGATGATTTAATCAGAGTTGGCTGTTGGATCCCACCGAACCCAGTCAACTCACCTTCCCGTGAGATATTGGCCTGAATCAACAGCAACAGAAGAACTTAGATGGGTGATGAAGGAGTCCATGAAGGAGAGCGCGCCGCTACCGGTGCCTGCAGGCTGCGAGCGGCGAACGAAGGTCGGGTCGAGTACGATGCGGAACCAGCTCTTGCAGGTGACGGCGCAACGGACGAGCGTGCGCATGTCGAGGCGTTGGAGGATCTCCCGGATGGCCTCGTCCGACTCCGAGAGTGTCGCCGGAATCACCATTGATCGATCGATTTTGCTGTTGGAAGCTTGTCCCTGCAATGCAGCGATCAAGGGTCGAACATGTATATATCGACGGTCGACTAGGTAACCAAATAGGACACGGACTCCTTGCGTACGATGTGATCTGTGTTGTACGCGAACTACTTTGTAGCTAGTAGGAAAAATATTACTCCCTCCGTCCATAAAAAGATGTCTTAACTTTCTCTACATTTGCATGTATCTACACAGATACATACTAAAGTATGTCTACATACATGTAAATTTAGATAAAGTTGAGACATCCTTTTATGAACGGAGAGAGTGAAACCTTTTTGTTTCCTTAACATATTCAGATCGAGCTGTTTGTCAATCGATTTTTTTTAGCGCGGCTGGTCCTATTTTCATCGATTGCCCCAAAGTTCCCTAGAATAGCATATTCAGGTTGCTCAAAGGTCGATCTTGGGCCTTCTTCTTTTCTCGAATCACAAATCAGTTGTGATTTTCATGAAATTGAAATATAGAAACAATAATGATCCATTTATACGTGATTTACTTTTTAATTCTTGGATGACTGCATTTTTTTAAAGGGCCGTGTGTTCCGAGGACCCATTCATTTATGGTTTTTTATTTATGTATTGCATCCTTCTTTATCAAAAAAATGTATTGCATCCTTATGAATTTTAAATATCATGTCAACACGATACTCCTCCCGCCTAACCCTAGGTTGCCACCGCCGCCGTCGGATTGCCGTTGATCAAAGCTTGACGAAGGATGATGGCGGATCCTCCACCGCGTCTTTAGGGCGCGGCCGCAGCAGAATCTCGCGCGGGTCCTTGTTTCAACATGTTTGTCGTCTGGTGTTGGTAGCGTATTGGCAGCACATTGATGTAGTGTCCTACTCCTCCTCCAACGGCCCATCCCAGCGGCACGGTAGGCTAGGCAGTCAGGCCTTGTTGTGGCTTTGGTTGCATGCGGCTTCCTGGTGGCAGCACATCGGGCGCTCTCGTGGTGCGGCTTGGGGTTGTGGTTGTTGGTCGGGTCAACCCTCGTGTTCCAGATATGGACGTCGCGAGTCGCGTGGCGGATTACGGTGGAGGAGAGTCTGGTGGTCTGACCAGTGTCGGGTGTGAGTCTACTAGCGAAAACTTGTTTCAGCCTCGGCCCGAACCATGTTTATGAGAGAGATGTGAAATGAATTAATCCATTAATCATGATCCATATTTTACTATAAGAAACACATTTTACTTTGTTGCACTATATTTTCTATTTTTTTCCTATTTATTATTCTAAAAATAAAAAACTCTCATGTTTAGTTTTATAATTTGCATATTAGTCTTACAATTGCACTTCTTCTACTACTTTATTATTGCATTTAGGTTATTCACTACACTTTAGTTTTCATCGCATTCTAATAACCGTGTTTCTTGATAACCCCGCTGTTGAGTTGGGGAGACAAACAATTTCTTCTTGTCTTGCAGAAGTTACTTGAGAGGAGAAAAGAGAGACTGCTAAGTCTCTGTAGTTCAGTAATCAACGCTTTGTCACCCTTGTAGGAAAAAAGAATCACTCGCAGCATCACTTTGGTTAGGAGTCACAACAAGTTGTTACATGGATAAGATTGTTGCCATCACTTAACCAACTCATAAAATATATGATTCTTGTGCAAGGAATACATATCTTCTTACATTGCATCTAAAAACACTCACACTACTGCATAATGCTTATGGGAGACCGACATTAATGACGCGTCTAAAAGAGCCAAGCCAAATATCAGTGACGTGACAAAATGTGGACGTGCCACTAATAACAGACTATTAGTGGCCGCCACACCCCAAGTATGTGAAAATAAACAAGAAAATGTGGATTATTTCACCAGACTTGGCTAGCTGTTGGCGTCCGTGGGCCTTGTCCCTGGGAACCTGGTGCCGTCGTGTCGTTGGGTGAAGAAGCCCGAGAGGGAGGGCGTGCAGCTACCGGTGCCAGGCTGCCGGCGGCGAAGGAAGGACACGTCGGCCACGAGGCGGCGCCAGCGCTTGCAGGTGACGGCGCAACGGAAGAGGGTGGCCTCGTCGTCAAGGCGTAAGAGGATCTCATGGACTACCTTGAACTCGTCCTCGTCCGAGAGTGTCGTCGAAATCGCCATATCGATCGACTTTGCTGTTGGAAGCTTGTCCCTGCAACGCAACGAACCATGGTCTGTATATATCTACGATTCTACTGTGTGTTACGTACGTAATTAACCAAGTAGGACACGGATCCATGCATGGTACAGAGAGCTTTCATTGCGTACGACGTGATTTGTGTTGTACTCGAAGTAGCTAGCTAGTAGAGATACTAAAGGTTTTTTCTTTCCTTAACGTATTTTTTTTGAACTGTTCCTTAACGTATTTGGATCGAGCAGTTGGTCAATTGAGTTTTTAGCGGGGCTGGCCCTATTTTCATCAGCCCAAACTACCCCAGAATAGCATATTCTGGTTATGAAAAGGGCTTGGGCCTTTTCTTATCTGGGATCAGAGATACGTCGTGATTTTCATGAAACTTGAAATGTTTAAACAATAATGAGCCATTTATGAATCTAAAAAAAAAACGAGTCATTTATATGCGATTTTCTTTTTGGTTCTTGGATGAATGCGTTTTTTTATTTTTTGAAAAGGGGCCCTGTGATCCTAGGATACAATTATTTGTGGTTTTCCATGTATTTATTCCATTCTTGTAAGCTTCAAGTTTAACACAAATTACTTCATGTTTGTTATACTTTTCAGTGCACATATATATGCTCATATTTTGGAACAAAAATTTGTAAATGCACAAGATAAAACATAATCCATTTTCATGATTTATTTCACATTTCTTATAAACTTGCGACATCCGACAATAGGGTGTCAGACACAACTAGTCGCATTCATTTGAAAGCGTCAAAGCCGGCGAGAACCTGATCGCATCACATGCGCTAGCAGCAGCAAAAGCAAGTGAGCACCACCCACTAGTGGAAAAAGGGTCTTCCATCCAGAGCACTAGTCCCCACTCTGTTACGGGCCGGGACTAGTGTAGCACCTCCAACGGCTAGGAGGCCGGGGAGCCTCCAGTCCCGACATCTAGTCCCGGGCCGTGATACCGCCCGGGACTAAAGGGCTCGTGCCCAGCCAGCCCCATAAGCGGAGACCTCTAGTCCCGGGTCGTATCACGGACCGGGACTAGAGGTCGACCCCTATATATAAGTTCATGCCCAATTTTTTCTCCAAGATTTGGTGGTAACCGCTAAATCCAATTTTATCCTTTCATCTCTCGTTATTAGTTTGCCTCAATGCTCTAGAAGTAGGGAGGGATTTCATGCTCTAGGAGTAGAGGGAATTTTAGATGTGTAATTTTAGGCAAATTTTGATTAGGCAAAAAGTTACTGAAAGTTGAAATATGTAATTTTACAGTTTCAGAGCTCAGAATGGAATGAGGTTTTCACTGCTAGATCAATAATTAAAAGTTCCACATTTTTCATGTTAATTGTTTTGTCCAATTCAAAAATTGGTGCATGTAAATTTTTTTGCTGCCTACAATAAGACTTTTTTTGCACCAAAAAAGCCCGAGCAAAAGAAGGTATACGATGAAAAAACCAAAAAGTGGGCTAACTCCTTCCTTGCGCAGCCATCCCAAATATCGATGAATCTACAATCTGACTATGGTCGTGAACTTAGTAAGCTAGCACGTGCCCAGTCTGAGCAGAACAAGGAAAGAAGTGCAAAAAGCGGGAAACAAATTGCCCAGCTCGGACAGCAGAAAAATCAATCGGTCCCCCCGCTCATAGTGTGTTCCGATATCGACAAGGACTTCAGAACCGATATGGATAAGGATCTGGAATTATTGGACCCCAGAGCCATAGCTGCTGCTAGAGAACATGGTATCACTGTATCACAGGCCAAGGAAAATGCTACCGCCATGGGTATGACTCTTGGTCAACTTTTAGGCTATGAAGAACAGCCAATGTTAGAGATAGCACGGAAATATGTCAAATGGGAGTCTATGGTCAGTAATGAGGAGCTCACGCGTCTATCAAACACATATGCGAAATCTGCACAATTGGTACATGGTGCACACATCAAAAAAGGACGCGAAAGAGTGGATTGCGGTGGACGTTAGAGTGGAGCATTTCTTCAAACGTTACAGTATACAGGTTCAAATGACTGAACTGTTTCAGTTATTCAATCAGCGCGCTCTCGACAAATCTATCCTCAGTTGCTATTGTCTGTAAGTGATTTATTTTCGTAATTAAGTCTCTAGCTAAACTCGTTCATTGCCTGTATTATATTATCCTGACTATATATATATCCTTTTGTACGCTATTCTGTAGAATGAAGATGATGGAATGCAAAATATCTAGAGTTTATGAGATTGGGTTCGTTGATCCATATATCGTTAATGAACATACGTTACGCAATCACCCCAGAGACGTGGAGCATGACCTGATCACCTTTTTAATCAAGCAAAACTTCTGTACGGAAATACTATGTCGTTACAACTTCAAGTGAGTGTTTCTGTCTTGTACATATTTTTATTTGGCTTTCTCGATGTTAAGTGTAATTGATGAGCTATGCATGTCTGCTTTATTTAAACGTCCGCAGGTTCCACTGGATTATGCTAAGCATTCAAGTTGACAAGTCCATAGTTGAAGTCCACGACTCATTAAGTTGGGACCAAGCGACGTGGACCGACATGAAAGAAATGCTCAATAAGTAATTTCAATCATTATCGCATTATATCGGCCTCTTTCGTTCGTTTCCTGATATCAAGTAATTAATAACTCCTTTGTTCATTTTCTTTGCCAAAGCAGGTGTTGGACACTTTTCAAACAGAATGTAGAAGATCCATTCAAAGATGAGCTAACTTATATATCGGTGAAAAGTCCGCAGCAGCCACCGGGGAGTAATTTATGTGGATTCTACGTTTGCGAGTGCATTCGCGAGTTGACCACTGAGCGGAGAACAACTTCTTTGAGCAAAATGCGGGAGAAGCTCGACCCAGAACGGCGCATACGAGCAATTCAAGAGGAATTGGCGGGATTTCTGCTTAGTGAGGTCATCGATAAAAGGGGAGAACATTATGCTTCGGACGATGAACTACATATGTGATCTATCTCCATGTAATTAAATAGTTGTATTCTCGCAAGAGATCGAATATTAATTATATATGCATCAACGTGTACTGTGTATATAGTAGAGCGTATAATATGCGTACGGAAACATGTTTGAAATTATATATACAGGAAACCCAAATTGAAAAAGAAACGAAATGGAAAAAGAAATGACCCTAAAACCCTAAAATGGGAAAAAAAAGGAAAAGGCAACTAGAGCTCCCCAGCCTCCGCCGCGTCTTGCCGCTGCCACGTGGTGGCCTCTGGTCCCGGGCCGTAGCAGCCGGGACTGGAGGTAGGGACTTTTAGTCCAGATTTCGCACTCCCGAATACGAATCCGAGACTAAAAGCCCACTACGGCCCGGAACTAGATGTCATTTTTCCACTAGTGACCGCCGCGCAAAGGAAGGGACATCACGCGTGTGGAACTGAACTGCATCCATCAGCGTCCGTTAGGCTGTCTGCGTTTTTTTTTAGAAAAGGGAATTTTATTCATCCCAGCCTCTGCATCGATTGATGCACACAGCCGATTATTACAGAGTTCATGAGTATCTTATTTTGCTACCATCTCCCAAAAGAGTATAAGTCGAGACATGCCTCAACCAAATAATGACACACAAATAGAAAGACTACGAAAGCCGACTAATATGTTGTCACGTATGCCGGGAGAAAAAATCATGTGCCACGCGCAGCAGTCGCGTGCATCCAGCCACCATAAGGTCCCGCTGGTCCGAAGGCAGCAGGAAAGCCCATAACTGTATCCAGTGAACCGCCCTGTGGATAACCTGTAAGACATGAAAATTATCCTTTCTGTTAAATACAATATCATTTCGACAGTTCCAAATAGACCAACAAATAGCGGAGACGCCGATACGAATCCTATCCTTAGTCGTTTTGTCTATCCCCCTTAACCAATTCCCAAACATGTTTGTGACATTAGTAGGGGGAGGGATATTATAAGTACAAAAGACGACATGCCATACAAGTTTTGCAAAAGGGCAAGCAATGAAAAGGTGATCTATACTCTCATCACTCCCACAAAAAGAACAATGTGAGCCACCTTTCCAATTCTTCTTAGCCAAATTATCTTTAGTTAACAAGACTTTTCGATGAAGGAACCACATAATTTTTTTAATCTTTTGCGGTATCTTTAATTTCCAAAGATACTTCTGTAAATAAGTTGTATGACCATTCATGAGGTCCTCATACATTGATTTAACTGTGAATTGTCCATTTTGGTTCAGATTCCATTTAAAATAGTCAGGAACATTATTCAGTGAAACTTGCATCAATTTAAGGCACAGATGAGACCACATATCCCACTTGTTCCCCACTAAGGCTCTTCGAAATCCTATATTCAGTGGGGGGGCATTATGCAACACATCATGAACCGAAACATTCTGGTGTTGCACAATATTATACAAAAACGGATATTGGTTCATCAATGGAGAATTACCTAACCAAGTGTCCTCCCAAAACCTTGTGGTTTCTCCATTGCCGACAACAAATGATCCTCTACTAAAGAAATCATCTTTGACTCTCATCAATCCCTTCCAGAAGGGGGAGTCAGTAGGTTGAGCCTCTACTTGAGATAGAGTTTTACTTTGAAGGTACTTGTTATGTAACAGCTCCTGCCACACACCCTCCTCATTCAAAAGTTTGAATAGCCACTTGCTAAGCACAAATTGCATAATCCAATTACCGATGTAACCCCTTTTTGGTTTGGAAATAATGACCGATGTCATCATTCACCCGAACCCCGACACTTCCTCCCTGAACAAATTGCATAATCCAATTACACCATTCTTGTGCAAAACCTTTCATACGCAATGCTTGTTGGAGGAAAGGCCATTTTACTTTGTCATATGCTTTCTCAAAATCGATTTTAAAGATAACTCCATCCATTTTCTTCCTATGAAGCTCATGAATGGTTTCATGTAGAACGACAACACCTTCTAAAATGTGTCTCCCTGGCATGAAAGCCGACTGCGTCGGCCTAATTATCTTTTGTGCAATTTCGGTAATACGATTAGCACCTACTTTTGTGAAGATCTTGAAGCTGACATTAAGTAAGCATATGGGTCTATATTGTTGAATCTGAACCGCATTTTCTTTTTTCGGTAAAAGCGTGATGACACCAAAATTTAATTTAAACAAGGACAGATTCCCTTGCTTCAATTGTACAAAGAGAGCCATAAGATCATTTCGAATTATCTCCCAAAATGTCTTATAAAACTCAGCAGGAAAACCATCAGGCCCTGGAGCCTTATTGAGTTCCATTTGAGATATTGCTTCATACACTTCTTTCACTAAGAAATCAGCTGTAAGAATTTTATTCTCTTCTTGTGTAAGTTGCGGAATATCATGGACCATTTCTTCATTCATGGTGACTCCATTTGGGTCGGGTTCCCCAAAGAGTTTTTTATAATATTCTGAAATATACATTTTCAGATTCGACTCTCCTACTATGGTTCCTTCATCTTGTTCTAATTGGAAAATTTTCTTCTTCCTATGTTTTCCATTTGCAATAAGATGAAAATACTTCGTATTATTTCCCCCTTCCTGAATATGTTTAACTTTTGCCCTTTGTGCCCATTTTGTTTCCTCGTCTCTTCGAAGACAACAAATTTTATCATTAGCTTCTCTTAATGCCTCTCGCTCACCAGCACTAAGAGGTGTGCTTTCAGCTTTAATATCTAGCTCATCAATAATTTTTAACAACCGTTCCTTCTCTTTCTTATATTTACCGCTTTGATTTTTTGCCCAACCCTTTAGGTATCTTCTCAAATGTCTAATTTTATTTTGCCATACTTCAATAGGGGAGTCCCCTTTTACATAATTGTTCCACTCCGCCGCTACCATCTCATAAAAACCTTCTATTCTAAGCCAAGAAAGTTCAAAAGAGAAGCGCGCCGTATTGCCTAAGTGAGCTTGTACCCCCGAATCCACGAAGAGGGGAGTATGGTCAGACCCTGCCCGAGTCAAGGCCTGAACCGAAACTAAAGGGAATTTCTGTTCCCACTCAGTTGTGGCTAACACTCTGTCCAATTTTTGATAAGTAGGTGTTTCTCTCCTACTAGCCCAAGTGTATTGTCTACCCGAAAGTTCAATTTCTTTCAACTCAAGGCTCTGTAGGATAGCATTAAACATTATTGGCCAGCGTGCATTGTAGTTAGCATTGCTCTTTTCTTCAGGTTTCCGTAAAATGTTAAAATCCCCACCCACCAACATCGGTAATGGTTCATTTTCACATAAGCGGACTAACTCTGATAAGAACATTGGTTTGTGCTCGTCTTGTGCCGCCCCATAGACCGACACCAAAACCCACTCGAAACCATCGCATCTAGATTTAACATACAACTTGACACAAAAGTCTCCAACATCCACATTTTTTACTTGAATCGTTGTCGTGTTAACCCCAATCAACATACCCCCGACCTTCCTCTCGGTGGTAAACAAAACCAACTGAAATCCTGTCCAGCTGCTAAGTGTGTTAAGAAGGGAGTGGCAAAATTAGATCTACCCGTCTCCGACAAGGCGATAAAATCTAATTTTCTCTCTCTAATGGATTCTTGCACAAACAGATGCTTACCGGGGTCACGAAAACCCTCACTATTCCAGAAGATGCCTTTTAAATTATGCATTGTTTTTTCTTGTTTGAAGCTTAATCCTAGCGCTTCTACGCTTGTTGCTATTCGAATAAACCCTCTTTTTCCTTGTTCTTTTGACCTTCTCAGATTGTATCGAGAAATCCGTCCTATCCTCTAAAGTTCTAGAAATATCATCTTCTTCTAGATCTTCGGTAAGGCACGAAGCCTTGTGAAGAATCAAACTATGCGGGTGGTCATCATAATTATCCTTTAGATTATGTTGCAACATGGTAGCCGACCTTTCTATCTCATATTGTTTAATTAAAGAGGCTGAAACACTAGCAGTTAAATCATTTGTTCCTAAAGACACCCCCAACTTAGACGCTCTATCAACGATATCTTTATCCGAAAAAGACAAAATGGAAAAACGTGCATTTAAATTCGTACCTGGCAAGGAGTGGCGCCTCTCAGCTCGTGCCTTTGCCCGCTCCATCTGAGTGGCGTCCGCATTGTGCTGAGCTCGAATCCGACCACTAGAGCGCAGCCCCAACGCCTCCACGTTAGGGATGCCGCCAAAGTCGATGACGAGCTGGTTCGACGCCATCTTTTCGTCTATACCGACGATAGGCGCTGGAGATCGCTGCTGCCCCGTCTCTCTCGAACTACCACCCCCACCTGGGGTAATAGGAGAAAGACGAGCAGCCCCACCATCTGTGGGACTCACCACCGCCGTCGAGGGGGTCGAGGAAACAGGACTGCACACGAAAGCACTAGTCATGTCCGACCCCTTGACGATCGCAGCCTTCAGCTGAAACTCTGCCGTGGCCGCCTGCCCGACAGTTGTTGTTGTCTGCTCGACGGCGTACGAAACACCCCCGGCAGCCGCAGCACTCAATCCGCCACCACCTCCTGTGTTGGTCGGAGAGTAAGAAGAGGAGGACCATCCCTCCTCGCACCCAAGCAGCGGCGAAGACGGATGAGCAGCCGCCTGCTACACACCCGTCCGAACCGATGGAAATCGGGGCTGCTCACCACCAGCGAAAAGAGCAGCAACCTCCTTACGAGCCAACTCAAAGGATCTTCGAACAGCCGGTGAAAACACAACTCCCGACACCGTAGAGCTAGGTGGTTTTGCTGCCGCACCACCATCCGGACCCTTGTCCTCCGACACGTCCTTCAATCCCGTATCTTTGTCCTTGGAGCCCGTAGGACCATATTTAGCTACCGCTTCCTGAAAATCATCGAGCTCCTCCTCATCGTCATCCTCAGAATCGTCCCCATCATTTCCCTCCATCTCCACATCTCCCTCTCCTGGAACCACTCCCTCCTCAACCACGAAAGTGAGATTATAGAAGCCATCTTTGATGAACAAGGGAAAATGTGTAGGTATTTTTTTGTAGTTCAAACACCCTATCCTCATCCTGAGTACCCCATGCTCTCTAGTAAAAGCCATATCAACCTCCAATGTCATCCCAAACATGTCACCAACAGCCCACAGAGCTAAGAAATCTCCAATGTGAGGGCTTGGGATCCCTGTGACTCTCAACCATACCTCTGGCAACGTATTCATCGGCTGCGGGTTCTGAGCCCAACTGTCTACCGTTAGCTCACACACGCTGTTAGGCACACGGCACAGCCCAAAAACTCTCAGCCTTTCTAGGTCATTTCGAGTTGGGAATTGGACTTGATAAATATTGTGCCCCATCCGACGAACATCCCAGATAAAGTTCTCATGTGGAACCAAACGCTGCAGCTGTGTAACAATGGCAGGAATAGACATATCACCCCCTGTCACAACCACTGAGGCTAACCTGACATTTTCCATTTTCGGTTTGTATGAAGCCGTTCCTGGATATGCAAAGAAGATAAGCTCCTCATGTGCATAGCCGTACACCCGAATCTGCGGCTTAGGAGCAGTCAACAAATGACATGTCCGATCCCCATGAGCAGGACCCTCGCAAATCACACAGATATCCACCTTGCAGTCCACAGACTTATGTCCAGACACCCCGCACCTATAGCATCGCTTGCCTTTCTTCGGAATTGCCGTAGCCAAAGCTGCAGCTAACTGATCCGCCGAAACAGCAGCCACCGGCGCCGCCTGCACCGGATTGGCCACCACATTAGCTTGCGCAGCAGGTGCTGGCATCACCTGAACCGGCGCCATCTGAACCGGCACCCCCTGCACCACAGCCGCCTCGGGTACAGGAGGCACTGCAGCTGCGACAACGGGAGCCGCGACATCTGCGACCGCCGGTACCAGCTCCGGGACTGGGGGTGGGGCATTAGGCGCCACCGCCGCGGCAACAGCGGTAGCTGTGGGCTGCACGAAAGCGTCGCCACGGCCCCCCCATTGTCCATAAGCTCCATCTCCATAGCGCCCACGGACTCCACGATGCTCAGCCCGTCCGCGACCTGCCCCGTAACCAGATGCCGCTCCAAAACCACCCTCAGCGCGCCCATAACCATAGGCAGCATAGCCACGGCCACGGCCGCCGTATCCGGGAACACCACGACCGCGCCCGTCAAAGCGACGACCACGGCCACCACCGGCTTGAAAACCACCACGGCGACCTCGAGCCATACCTCCAGCGTTGAAGCCGCCGCGAAAGCCTCCCTGTTGTTCAAAATTGAATTGCTGCACCGCCTGATTCCCTGCGGTGCCGCTCGGGCCGCCCACCTCAAAAGTGCTAGCTCGCCCAGCCCCCGAGAACACTCCACGCCCCGGCAGTCCACCACCACCGCGGCCATGATCACCCCCTCCGCCAGCGCCGCCACCACGATACGCCATCGCGATCACGCCGCCGTCTCTTGAGACAGAGGGAGAATACCGAGACCAAAAGAACCCAAACAAACGTCGGAGACAAACTCCAGGCGTATTAGGGTTTGGGGGAATTTTCTTCTTTTTTCCCGATCCTGGACCCATCCGAGTTGATGGGCTTTCATGTAGGGCGGGTCTGGCCGGGCCGAAACCCACCTGACCACGTCCGTTTCGAAATTTAAATCTCGATCCGTGAAACTTGGATCGTAGCTCCGGCGATCTTACCTTGGACGCCGCTGGTTGCCGACGCCGGCAAACCTTGATCCATTCTCCAGCACCGTCTTCGTCGGTGAAGAAAGACGCCGGCAGAACAGGGATCTTCAGCGCCCTCGTCCTCTTCGACATCAGCGGCGAGAAAGCCACCGTCGGCTTCGGAACTCTGAAGTTCGTCGCACGCACCGGAGTTCCTGCGCCACTAGAAGCATCAGCAGAAAACGAAATCATTGCTAACCTTTGTTGACGACGTTTCTCCAGACGACGCTCCATCCGCGACGCCTCCGAGGCCAACGATCGGCCTGACATGGCGACCGGCGTCCTGCATTCGTCCTCCATGGGCGCCACCAAGTACTTGCTGCAACCCGGCAGCACCTCCTCTTCAACACCCCCACCGTTGACGCAACCATCCTCCACATCCGACTCAGCGAGGCACCAAAACCTACCGCCAAAGGAAGCCCTAGCACTCGGAGAGACAACATCCAGAAGGCCATCCAAAGATGACGGCGGACTGGAAGGTTTCTCCGGCGAGATCTCGGCTGCGACGGCAGTCGCCTCCGAAGTCGCCCCTAACGGTTCTTTCATGATTCAATCAACTCGAAGCTGTCTGCGTGCCCATGATCTCTCCCATTTTTAATCTAGGCCTGGATTGTGTTTCACTCTAAGCTGTGCTACCTGAATACTCCACTATCAATTGTCTATCCCCACACACTCTTGATCGGAGCTGCAAGTCTGCAACGTATAAACAAAACTGACGCATACATGCCTGTGTTTATTAAGGCATTGAAGTGCTTGTTCAGTTTGGAACAGAAACGCACGGCAGTAATTCTTCCAGCAGTTTCAGTCAAGACTAATTTAAACCGTATTAGTTGAGCGCGGTTTCAGCTAAAACTAATTTAAACCGTACTATACGTGGACATATATGTACGTGCATGCCTAACCGCGTCGTCGTCTGTGTAGGCATCTCACTGATCTCAACTTCTCAACCACAGCAGACAGCACTACAGCAGGCGTCGATCGTAGAAGAAACCAATGACTCGTGCTGTCCTGCTCGCCGCGATCGTCCTCTGCGCCGCCGTCGCCCTGGCGCACGCCGGCCGCGTCCTGCAGGAAGAGGAGGACCAGGTGCAGGCGCTCGGCTTCGAGGCCGGCCCTTGGCTGCAGGCACCAGCCGAGGCACCGTCGCCGTACGCCGGCGGCGTCGCGACGAGAGGCGCCGGAGGGTCAGGAGGGTACGGCGACGCCATCGTGGATGTGATGTGGTTCTTGATCAAGTGGGCCAACGACGCCTACGCCGCCGCCGGCAGGCGGAAGGACCAGTGAAGCCGGCTGGGGTACGTCCGGGCTGCTGCGTCGTGTGTGCACTAGTGCTCTCTGGTGGTCGGTCCCCTGGACGTACGTACGGAGGAAGAGAATAAGAGCGCTGCAACGCTTGTGTTCGGCCTTCTTGATTGAATGTTGTTCACTTCGTCAATAAATCAACTCTACTCTTTGTTCACAATAAGCGTACTTCTAGTTTTTATCCTATGTCAAACTTTTCTAAATTCGACCAACCTTTTAGAAAGGAGTAATAACATAGTATATGATACTCCCGTTACCCAACCCTACAAAGCCTCCCAGCGTGGGCTGACCACGTCACACGTTCGAGAGGACTCACATGTACAAAAGTTGATGTGACTCGAGACTCAATTCACGAAACAAAAGACCGCGACGTGTCGAGACGAGCGAGCGAGCGGCGGAGGAGAAGCGCGCGACAATTAGCACAACACCCCACCTTATAAGGTGGTGCAACTCTCTTCTAACTTTCAATGTGGGACTTAACTTTAACACTTCCCACCTATTGCCATGCACATGGGATATTTGAGATTTCAGAAAATTACTTATTTAATCTGCCCACAAATGAGCCCAAATTCTAACACCTTGACTATCGCCCTTTGTAATCTGGGTGTTATGTTAGTTGAAACAAATACTACCATGGACGACCCGTTAGGCACCATCGGATCCTTAAAAAATTTGTTACTCACCAGTTCACGCCACCCATTGAAGGCTTGTTTGGTTCACATGATTTCACAAACATAAAAATAGGAAAAACATAAGAATCGGATAAAATGCATGTGCAAAATAGAGAATTAAAAAATATACTAGCTATGTAAACTTGGTCTTTCATTCATAGGAATAAGCAAAATATAAAAATCCTGATAAACATGGACAGATAAAAGTCAAACAACGTGGAAAAGTATAAATATGATGCTTTTATGCCACTAAAGATTTCAGTGCTATTATTGCACGGTAATTTGAAAAGGAGAACTAGACATATTGAAAAATCATGTTTTTTTCCATTGAAATTGGGAACAGGGAATTTTTCCATTTTTCCCATTTCTTTCAAACAAACGGATGAATAATGCCATCATACAAAAAAATCTATATTCCTATTTTATTCCTATATTTTTACTTTGAACCAAACAAGTCCTGAGAAGAGAGAGGCACCGACAGAACCGTGACTACCGTCATCTAGCAAGGGCTCCATGTTGGTTAGCCACGACGAGTAGATAGCTAAAGTCGAGTCAAAGTTCGAACGGCCAAATCCCACGATTTTACCGGATTCATTAGACATCTGTCTAAATAAATTTTGTAGCCTTCCCAATCAAGTTTTCGACTAATTGATTTGCTCCTTGAGAAATGTCTAGATTCTCTCCATCACTCACGGCCTAAAGAAGGAGAAAAGAAATATGTGTGACGATATTCCCGCTGACGACAAGAATAAAGAAGACATACAAATACAAAAACTTTTTGACTACGGAGTTCCACTATCTTTATCTTGAAAATATCAAAATCATATTTATACGTTCTAAAAAATATCTGATTTTTTTATATAGCCAGCGATGTACCATATAAGCATGCAAAATTGATTCCCCAAATTCTTTGAATTTCGAACCACAAAAAAGATAAAATCCTGCAAATTTTGGAATTTGAAAATTATACACTGTTCACTATGCTTGGATTCGTAGTTTAGCATTTTGTGTATCTCGGAATACTAAGTACAAATTAAGATTTTACATATTTGTTGGATAGATCACTGAGTACATCCAGATATTTCTAACCATTTTTTCAAACATGTCGACATGATTTTTGAACTTTTAACAAAATAAAGGGTGACGGGATCAACTTGGGAGACATACACAATTCTTATCCAACAAATAGTGCAAACTAAATTATTGATGACGACCAACATGAAAGGAACTTACAAATGTGAAACCGTGTTAACTTTAGTGGGAACAGTCTCTGCAGAAAAACTGGTATATAAAAAAGAAACGAGATTTGGCAAATCTCTAAATGAGAGTTTGAGATCTAGTGGGGGATTGTTAGAATTTGTTTCAATTGGTGGGACCAAATAAGCAATTTCTGAAATCTCAAATGGCCCATGTGCATGGCAAGAGGTGGGGGTGCTAAACTTTAATCCCACATGGAAATTTGGAGGAGAGTTGCACCACCTTATAAGTTATAAGGTGGAGTGTTATGCTACTTGATAAGCTTGTGAGAATAGAAGGTTCTCTCTCGCGCACTCCTCTTCCTCCGCCGCTCGCTCATCTTGACAAGTCGCGATCGCGTTTCGTGAATCGAGTCTCGAGTCGCGTCAACTTTTGTCTATATTTGTGTAGCTCAGAAAAGCCGAGTCGTTAACAGCTTAGTCAGTGCGGGTCGCTGCCGGATCGTGGACTGTTGTAACCGACTTGAACGAGCGACGTGGTCAGCCCACGTTGTACATGTTAGGGTTTTCCCAAGCCGCACTATATAATGGCTTGCATTGCATGCACCGTCATACACCGAATCAATCTAACTTTTGCCACATCTCGTGCCTTGCGCCACCACTGTAGTCTACTCCACTCCGTGCACTGGCGTGCAGTGGCGAGCGAGAGAGCAGGTCTCCAGAACTAGTCGCTCTTGTGATCCTATACATGACAGGGCGAATTAGGTTTTCGGGAAGCGCTTCGCGCGACTGCTCGCCGGTTCCACCACGGGTCATCTACCAGGCGGTGCTGCAGATCGCCTCCGCAAACGCCGTCTACTATGAACAGTCTTCACCAACGTCGTCGTCAACAATATCACCACTGCTTTGGGCGCGGTGACTCTACCTTCATTGATGGTTACTTCCTCTACATACATTCGGTACGTGCGACATATTCCGAACTGTGGTTTTTCTATGTGTTTGCGTATATGTTGCAACTATTCATGTTGATTAGTACGTCTAGTATTTTCGAGTATCACATGTTAGTAGTTGTGTGGCAGTCATGTTTAATATTCAGTAACTAATCATGAAATTATTGCCTAATTCAGGGCCGGGCCCATAGTGGTGCCAGATGTGCCAGCCGCACAGGGCCCAGAATTTTTGGGGCCCCAAAATTTCCTTATGGGCCTATATAGCTATATTGTGGCAGGTCATCAATTTTTTCCAACTGCTACTGGTGCCTGAACAGGAAGGTCGAAACTTGGGCCGGCCCACCTTGGCCGTTGGCTGCCTGGCTCCTCATCGCTCCAGTTTCCGTACGCTAACGTGAACCGACCGTCAATCGAATCGTTAGATTAGGAAAGCAGACGCTAACTGCTAAAAAAAAGGGATAGACGCGTCGATCGATTGACGATTAGTCCCGTCGTTCCCGAGAACTGCGATTAGCGACGCCGAAGCGAGTCACGCGACGAACGATCCCTCAGGCCATGGTCGATCATCGATCCGCCAGTGCGACGCCAGGTGACAGTTCCTCTAATCGTTTTCTCGGCCGATCGCCAAAAGCCCAGAACGTTTTTTTCTTTTTGATACGTCAATCCCGATCAATTTCAGCAAGATTTTCCATGGACGAGGCATGGGGGACATGAATAGGGACAAAAGTGCTCTTATGGAAGTTGACGTGAAGTCCCGTGGCTTCAGAGAAAGAGTTTGGGATGGATTTGAGGGTGGAGACGTAGTCAACCCCAGCCCGGATGATGATGAGCGTGTCATTGGCGTATTGGAGCACAGGGTAGGAAAGGTTATCGACGAGCGGGTCGGGGAGAAGGCTGGCATAAGAAGCCTGCAGGATAAGCTGTTGGAGGACGTCAGCAACACAATTGAAGAGGAAGGGTGAGAGGGAGTCGCCCTGGCGTAGGTCGCGACGGCATTGGATCCAGTTGCAAGGCTTGCCATTAAGCAGAATGGCAGTTTGGCTAGAAGAGCTGATGGCCTTGATGCAGTCCCGCCAAACAGTTGGAAAGCCTTTGGCGAGAAGAATCTTGTCAAGCGCCTCCTAACTAATAGAGTCAAAAGCTTCAGCGGGATTGGTACTTGCTTCATCTCAAAAAATAAAAAGAATTGGTCCTTGCCTCCTCAATCACTAGTGCAAGAGTTCGACCGGACAAGGACAAGAACCAAGACAAGGTGAGTTTCGTGATTCCTCTAATCGTTAAGCAAAAAATTAGCTATTTCGTTGACACTCCAACTGATGGTCATGCAACCGGGGGTTGAATAAGTATGATTCTTAATATAGGAAATTTCTATAAGTGTTCATTGACTCATTTTTTCCACTAAGATAGGGCCCCATTTTTGCGGTTCGCACAGGGCCCCGAATTCTGTCGGCCCGGCCCTGGCCTAATTATCCAACACCTGCAGGTTGCTCGTGGGTTGGCATGTTCTTCGTATGGCGACCCATCTCCTTATTCAATGTAAACGACGCAGGTTATTAAGGTATTTTCATGGCCAAACATAACTCATGAATACAAAAGGTATATCTTCAAAAAGAAAATATGATGTAGCTAACTGCAAGCATCATAATTGTTTTGAACGCACATCGTCATTCAATCCAATGAAATCAAATTTATTTGAAACCTTGATATATTTCATCTTTGCCGACTACAAGATGTTTATTCATGCATGGGTTAAATCACGGGCAGTTGACTTCGCATTGTGTATGGTCTCTGTAGCATGGACCAGTATAATTCCAGTACTGGCAACACCACGTCGCTGGTTGTGGCCACGTCAACTTCTTTTTCTTACATTGAGAATTATCATTAGGTTGCACATCTTCTTTGCTGCTCTGCAGGTTATCAAAAACTTCAATGCTCCTTCCTAATGTGAAAACAAAATAAATTTATGTCAACTCAACATGATGTCAATTTCGTTTCATTATATGAACATGCGGATAATTGTGGAAAACCACTCAAGATCTTACCAAGGGGTGAATACTCAACAATGACGAAACGACTTTAAGAATAAGGATGAACATTGTAATTTCATAAAAATATATGTATAATTGTTAATTACCTTCTATAAGTGAAGGAATATCCAAGCAACTCAGAACAACCAAGAAAAGCATGAGGATAACTTGGAGATTGTGCATGATGTGCTTCGCCATTGTGTGAGAGATTTACTATGTTTTGATATGTACAGTTTACTTGCTCACATTCATTTATATAGTCAAATGAAATTAATATTGATTTAAATGTCGTTGCTAAAGAATGGATAGCTTTAATGTCGTTGCTAAAGATTAGATTGTTTAAATGTCTTAATTAACTAAATATTGGGTAGTTTTAAATGTTGTACGTAAACATTGGCTAGTTTTAAATCTACAAGATAAAGATTTGCTAGTTGTGTGATACCATAGATAAACTTTACTTGGTCAATCTGTTTTTTCCTTTACTTAGTAAAATAATAATTTGTAAAACATGGGGGCCACCACTCTTCAAATCAAAAGAGTTTATCCATGGGACTATTGAGTTAAGTTTCCTATGAGATCTAGACAAGATGGTTTCAAATGGGTCTAGATTCTGTAAATATCCCGAAAGAAATTCTAGCAGTGCTATGCTTATCTTTCATAGGAAACATATTCTAGAAAAATGTTGCATCACGAGATTCCATAATAGTATCAACATGCATATCAGGTACCTCATATTTAACCACTAAAAATCTATAGCTGATGCTACGCTGAGCATAGCAAAGAAAGACACAATCCACTATTTTTGGTCCGAGTTTACGTTTATTAGGAATTGGAACGTTGACTTTCGCCAAGCATCCCCAGTGTGTAAATAACAAAGTGATGGTTTTCTGCCAAACTACACCTCATAGGGGGTTTTCTCTTTATTCTTGTTTGGAACTCTATTCAGGACATGACATGAAGTAAACAAAGCCTCACCACCGTGGGCTGACCACGTCGCACGTTCGAGACGTCTGACAGGTACAAAAGTTTATGCGACTCGACACTCAATTCACGAAACAAGACCACGACGTGTCGAGACGACCGAGCGACGGAGGAGGAGTGCACGACAATTAGCACAACACCCCACCTTATAGGGTGGTGCAACCCTCCTCCAACTTTCAATATGGGACTTAACTTTAACACCTCCCACCTCTTGCCATGCACATAAGATATTTGAGATTTCAGAAATTGCTTATTTAAGCTGCCCACAAATGGGCACAAATTCTAACACCTTGGCTATCACCCTTTGTAATCTAGGTGTTATGTTAGTTGAAGCAAATACTACCATGGACGACCTGTTAGGCACCATCGGATCCTTAAAAAAATTGTTACTCACCAGTTCACGCCACCCATTGAAGGCTTGTTTGGTTCACATGATTTCACAAACATAGAAATAGGAAAAACATAAGAATCGGATAAAATGTATGTGCAAAATAGAGAATTAAAAAAATATACTAGCTATGTAAACTTGATCTTTCAGTCATAGGAATAAGCAAAAT
Organism: Poa pratensis; assembly: GCA_947311845.1. NCBI lineage: Eukaryota > Viridiplantae > Streptophyta > Magnoliopsida > Poales > Poaceae > Poa > Poa pratensis. The sequence continues at coordinate 13,276,042 of CAMZMU010000078.1, forward strand.
ATTAAAATCCTAATAAACATGGACAGATAAAAGTCAAACAACGTGGAAAAGTATAAATATGATGCTTTTATGCCACTAAAGATTCCAGTGCTATTATTGCACGGTAATTTCAAAAGGAGAACTAGACAGATTGAAAAATCATGTTTTTTCCTTTGAAATTGGGAATAGGGGATTTTTCCCTTTTTTCCCATTTCTTTCAAACAAACGGATGAATAATGCCACCATACAAAAAAAATCAATATTCCTATGTTATTCTTGTACTTTTACTTTGAACCAAACAAGTCCTGAGAAGAGTGAGGGACCGACAGAACCGTGACTACCGTCATCTAGCAAGGGCTCCATGTTGGTTAACCACGACGAGCAGCAAGCTAAAGTCGAGTCAAAGTTCGAACCCAAATCCCACAATTTTACCGGATTCATTAGACATCTATCTAAATAAATTTTGTAGCATTCCCAATCTAGTTTTCGACTATTTGATCGCTCCTTGAGAAATGTCTAGATTCTCTCCATCACTCACGCCGGAGAAAAGAAATATATGTGGCGATATTCCCGCTGACGACAAGAATAAAGAAGACATACAGATACGAAAACTTTTTGACTACCGAGTTCCACTATCTTTATCTTAAAAATATCAAAAATCATATTTATACGTTCTAAAAAATATCTGATTTTTTTATATAGCCAGTGATGTACCATATAAGCATGCAAAATTGCTGCCCCAAATTCTTTGAATTTCGAGCGACAAAAAAGATAAAATCCTATAAATTTTGGAATTTGGAAATTATACACTATTCACTATGCTTGGATTCGTACTTTACCATTTTGTGTATCTCGGAATACTAAGTATCCAAATTAAGATTTTTCATATTTGTTGGATAGATCACTGAGTACATCCAGATATTTCTAACCATTTTTTCAAACATGTCGACATGATTTTTGAACTTTTAACAAAATAAATGGTGACGGGATCAACTTGGGAGACATACGCAATTCTTATCCAACAAATAGTGCAAACTAAATTATTGATGACGACCAACATGAAAGGAACTTACAAATGTGAAACTGTGTTAGCTTTAGTGGGAACAATCTCTGCAGAAAAACTAGTATATAAAAAAGAAACGAGGTTTGGCAAATCTCTAAATGAGAATTTGAGATCTGGTGGGGGATTGTTAAAATTTGTTTCAATTGGTAGACCCAAATAAGCAATTTTTGAAATCTCAAATGGCCCACGTGCATGGCAAGAGGTGGGGTGCTACACTTTAGTCCCATGCACATGGAAATTTGGAGGAGAGTTGCACCACCTTATAAGTTATAAGGTGGAGTGTTGTGCTACTTGATAAGCATGTGAGAATAGAATGCTCTCTCTCGCGCACTCCTCTTCCTGCGCCGCTCGCTCGTCTTGACAAGTCGCGATCGCGTTTCGTGAATCGAGTCTCGAGTCGCGTCAACTTTTGTCTATATTTGTGTAGCTTGGAAAAGCTGAGTCGTTAACAGCTTAGTCAGTGCGGGTCGCTCCCGGATCGTGGACTGTTGTAACCGACTCAAACGAGCGACGTGGTCAACCCACGTTGTACCTGTTAGGGTTTTCCCGAGCCGCACTATATAATGTCTTGCATTGCATGCACCGTCATACACCGAATCAATCTAACTTTTGCCACATCTCCTACCTTGCGCCACCACTGTAGTCTACTCCACCCCACGCACTGGCGTGTAGCGGCGAGCGAGAGAGCAGGTCTGCGAAACTAGTCGCTCTTGTGATCCTATACAAGAGAGGGCGAATTAGGTATTCGAGAAGCGCTTCGCGCGACTGCTCACCGCTTCCACCACGGGTCATCTACCAGCCGGTGCTGCGGATCGCCTCCGCAGACGTCGTCTACTATGAACTATCTTCACCAACGCCGTCGTCAATAATATCACCACTGCTTTGGGCGTGGTGACTTTATCTTCATTGATGGTTACTTCCTCCACAAACGTTCGGTACATGCGACGTATTCCGAACCGTGGTTTTATTATGGATGTGTTTGCGTATATCTTGCAACTATTCATGTTGATTAGTACGTCTAGTATTTTCGAGTATCACATGTTAGTAGTTGTGGCAATCATGTTTAATATTCAGGAACTAATCATAAAATTATTGCCTAATTATCCAACACCAGGTTGCTCGTGGGTTGGCATGTTCTTCGTATGGCGGCACATCTCCTTATTCAATGTAAACGACGCAGGTTATTAAGGTATTTTCAATGCCAAACATAACTCATGAATACAAAACGTATATCTTCAAAGAGCAAATATGATGTAGCTAACTACAAGCATCATAATTGTTTTGAACGACATCGTCATTCAATCCAATGAAATAAAATTTATTTGAAACCTTATTACATTTCATCTTTGCCGACTACAAGATGTTTATTCATGCATGGGTTAAATCACGGGCACTTGACTTCGCATTGTGTATGGTCTCTGTAGCATGGACCAGTATAATTCCAGTACTGGCAACACCACGTCGCTGGTTGTGGCCACGTCAACTTCTTTTTCTTACATTGAGAATTATCATTAGGTTGCACATCTTCTTTGTTGCTCTCCAGGTTCAAAAACTTCAATGCTCCTTCCTAATGTGAAAACAAAATAAATTTATGTCAACTCAACATGATGTCAATTTCGTTTCATTATATGAACATGCGGATAATTGTGGAAAACCACTCAAGATCTTACCAAGGGTGAATACTCAACAATGACGAAACGACTTTAAGAATAAGGATGAACATTGTAATTTCATAAAAATATATGTATAATTGTTAATTACCTTCTATAAGTGAAGGAATATCCAAGCAACTCAGAACAACCAAGAAAAGCAGGAGGATAACTTGGAGATTGTGCATGATGTGCTTCGCCATTGTGTCAGAGATTTACTATATTTTGATATGTACAGTTTACTTGCTCACATTCATTTATATAGCCAAATGAAATTAATATTGATTTAAATGTCGTAGCTAATGAATGGATAGCTTTAATGTAGTTGCTAAAGATTAGATTGTTTAAATGTCTTAATTAACTAAATATTGGGTAGTTTTAAATGTTGTACGTAAACACTGGATAGTATTAAATCTGCAAGATAAAGATTTGCTAGTTGTGTGATACCATAGATAAAGTTTGCTTGGTCAATCTGTTTTTTCCTTTACTTAGTAAAATAATAATTTGTAAAACATGGGGGCCACCACTCTTCAAATCAAAAGAGTTTATCCATGGGACTATTGAGTTAAGTTTCATATGAGATCTAGACAAGATGGTTTCAAATGGGTCTAGATTCTATAAATGTCTCGAAAGAAATTGTAGCAGTGCTATGCTTATCTTTCATAGGAAACATATTATAGAAAAATGTTGCATGACGAGATTCCATAATAGTATCAACATGCATATCAGGTACCTCATATTTAACCACTAAAAATCTATAGCAGATGCTACGCTGAGCATAGCAAATACACAATCCATTGTCTTTGGTCCGAGTTTACGTTTCTTAGGAATTGGAACATTGACTTTCGCCAAGCATCCGCAAGTGCGTAAATAAGAAAGTGGTGGTTTTCTGCCAAACTACACCTCATAGGAGGTTTTCTCTTTATTCTTGTTTGGAACTCTATTCACGACATGACATGAAGTAACAAAGTCTCCCCACCGTGGGCTGACCAAGTCGCACGTTCGATACGACTCACATGTACAAAAGTTGAAGCGACTCGAGACTCGATTCATGAAACACGACCGCAACGTGTGGACACGAGTGAGCGGTGGAGGAGGAGGAGTGCGTGAGAGATAGCCTTCAATTCTCACATGCTTACCAATTAGCACAACCCTCCACCTTATAAAGTGGTGCAACTCTCCTCCAACTTTTCATATGGGACTTAACTTTAGCACCTCCCACCTCTTGCCATGCACATGTGCTATTTGAGATTTCAAAAATTGCTTATTTAAGCTGCCCACAAATGGGCCCAAATTCTAACACCTTGGCTATCGCCCTTCGTAATCTGGGTGTTACGTTAGTGGAAGCAAATACTACCATGGACAACCTGTTAGGCACCACCGGATCCTTAATTTATTTTGTTACTCACCAGTTCAAGCCACCCATTGAAGGCTTGTTTGGTTCATATGATTTCAGAAAAACAGAAATAGGAAAACCATAAGAATCAGATAAAATGCATGTGCAAAATAGAGAATTAAAAAAATATAATAGCTATCTAAACTTGTGTCTTTCATTCACAAAATAAGAAAAATACAAAAATCCGAATAAACATGGAGAAATAAAAGTCACATGACGTGGAAAAGTATAAATATGATGCTTTTATGCCACTAAAGATCTCAGTCCTATTATTGCACGGTAATTTGAAAAGGAGAACTAGACAGATTGAAAATTCATGTTTTTTCCTTTGAAATAGGGAACAGGGGAATTTTCCCATTTTTTCCATTTGTGCGAAACAAACGGATGAATAATGTGCCACCATACAAAAAATATATAATCCTATGTTATTCATGTATACTTTGAACCAAACAAGTCCTGAGAAGTGAGAGGGACCGACAGAACCGTGACTACCGTCATCTAGCAAGGGCTCCATGTTGGTTGGCAACGACGAGCAGCTAGCTAAAGTAGAGTCAAAGTTTGAACCCAAACCACACGATTTTACCGGATTCATTAGACATCTATCTAAATAAATTTGTGGCCTTCCCAATCAGGTTTTCAACTATTTGATTCTCTCTTTGAGCAATGTCTAGATTCTCTCCATCACTCACGCCCTATGGAAGGAGAAATGAAATATGTTTGACGATATTCCCGCCGACGACAAGAATAAAGAAGACATACAAATATGGAAACTTTTTGACTACCGAGTTCCACTATCTTTATCTTCGAAATATCAAAATCATATTTATATGTTCTAAAAAATATCTGATTTTTTATGTAGTCAGTGATGTACCATATAAGCATGCAAATTCTTTGAATTTCGAGCGACAAAAAAAAGAAGATAAAATCTTGTAAATTTTGGAGTTTGAAAATCATGCATTGTTCACTATTCTTGGATTCGTACTTCTACCATTTTGTGTATCTCGGAATACTAAGTATCCAAATTAAGATTTTACATATTTGTTGGATAGATCACTAAGTACATCCAGATATTTCTAACCAGCTTTGAACCTTTAACAAAATAAAGGGTCACTGGATCAACTTGGGAGACATACGTAATTCTTATCCAGCAAATAGTGCACACTAAATTATTGATGACGATCAACATGAAAGGAACTTACAAATGTGAAACTGTGTTAACTTTAGTGGGATGTAGGATCCCGCCCTCCTATATCGATTCCTTCAAGACAATATCATCCATGATCTATTAGAGCAACTTTAGCGGCTGATACGCAAAATCGGTGCACACGCAGAAAAATGTTTTTTTTCGAGTTTTGGCGAATGATTTTGATGTTCCTCAAAGTAAGAAGGGAAATGATAAAGATGATGCATTGGTGATGGCATAGGAGAAGGTGTTGTTAGATGAGATCACGGGAAATGTTCAAACTGGAAACAACTATTGACTATGTATCGAAAACTTGTCCATCAACTTATGTCAGAACGATCGAATCGCCTAATGAGATCTCTACAAGAATGATAGAAGATGATCGAAGCTTGTTGTAACCATATCGATGAAACAAGGAGAACCAAATCATGATGGATCTGAATGAGATGGAGTAGAAGACATGGGCAGATTTGGACATTAGTATGTGAAAATCTGCAATCTAGAATGCCTTGGAACGGTGGTAGGATGGGAGGTCGTGGTTAGGCCTAGCATCCCGGACGGTAGTGATGAGATCAGCAGCAACGTAGGCGGTGGGATCAACAACGATGATAATGGCTGCGCTAAGTTATGATACCGGAGGCCAACTCCATCTTTTTTATTTCATGAACTTCTGTGATTAATCAAGCTTTTGGACCGAGTACTTCGTTTACGTTTCAAGTTGGAAACAATACAAATATGGTTGGTCTGTATTTTTTTAAAGTTAGTTTGATATGTCATTGCTTGTAAAAATATGTTTTTTTTGCGAATTAGAAGCTTTATTAATTAAACAACGGCATTGCAATCCTGGAATGAAAAAAAAACGGCATTGCAATCCTTGGCAAGGATGCTAGCTAGGAACGGTGGGGTGAAATTAATCCACAAACACCTTCTCCTCTCCGGACTAGCTCTAAACACATTCTCCTCTCCGGGCTAGCTCTAGGAGCACACAAATGCTCATTGGCTTGTCCTGTTTACATATGCGTGTTGAATGCCAAAAAGTGTTTTTCTTTCTTCCAGAATACCCAAAATATTCTCGCATGTATATGGCTCATTATTATGTTCTGGTTTCAAGTTTTGAGGAAAACTTTACATTCTTGTGGATTGTATAGAAAAAACCTAAGTTTCGTTTTTGCATCCTCAAAATGTAATTTTAGCTCCGCATTCTAGTTTTTTCACCCAGTTGGAATCAATAACATTTTGCCAAAAATTTGATGATACATGATTCATTCTAGTGTATGTACATGCCGGGCTTCTTCAAATCCTGGAATTTTCTGGAATAAGGGCACGTGTGAGCAAAGGTGATGAAAATCCTGTGATTATAGTAAAACTAACACTTTTGAACGTACTGATTCAGTCATACAATATTCACATCCACTTGACATTGCAAAAGAAAATATATCATGAGAAAATAAGTTCTATACAACCAGAGAGACAATCGTCTAAAATATATTCCACCTGAAATCCTAGAAATTTTACAAACATGGAAAAAACCAATAAATCATTGTTGATAATCAACACACCCGCCGTTGTCCTGGCCTGTGCAACATGCATCCGTGTTCTAAAGAAACTATTCAGCTCATCTTGTCTTAAGTCACATGCATAGATAACATGGATTTAAGGGACAGTAATAGTCATGATACTTCAAAGCAAGGGTATGTTTAAACAAACTATACATGACAGAACCCGACTATTTGGGATGATGCAAGCTTCTCCGAGTCGTCGACATGATCGAACGTTGCATAAAGTTACAACAGAAGAGTATCAAACTCCAATCTTTGAATGCAACAAACTCTTCTCTCGGAATGGGCAAATATGTACCTAGTTTCATTTGGAATTTAGCCATTATTCGCACAGATCAGAGTGAAAAACATCTCTGCCTCCAGCAGATCAGATTTACTTGGTGCATTTGAAAGCACATCTTAAATACCTGAAAGAGTATTTCGTAGCCAAATGAGGGAAGGTCTAAGATGGCCAGAGACAGTTGCACTAGGCTTTTTACATAAATGATGTCAGAACAAACTGAAATCTGATTGTTGAGAATAGTGTTGTGGATGAGCACTAATTAATGGCTGAAATACCTGCAAATGTAAGATTACGAGCTAACATCACTCATCTGATTACTGAATTGAATGTCAAGAAATGTTACTTAGGACATGTCCACAACAGTGTACACCGGACAAGTTATAATTACTGAACTTAGTTTACATCGGATGCATGTGCAGGCAATACCTCATTTCCAGTTACTCCAATCTCGGAATTTTGATAGGTAGATGCTTAAATGGAGCACACTTTCCTAATTACTGAAGTGAGAGTACAATGTCTTGATGCAGTGAACTGTTCACATCGGACATTTATTATTCAGCGATGTTCTAAGCTCCTGCACTGATCGGTTCTAACCATATTGGGATTAATTAATCATCTGTATTTTTCAGTAAAGTTTTCGCAACACCCTAACTGACCTCACTGTAGTCTGTTCTCCCGTACTTCTGTTAAATACCAAATTCAGTAATCATGTTTCTTGACATTCAATTCAGCAATCAGATAAGGAATAAAATACTACGGGGAGCAGCCTAGTCCAATATGCTTTGTACTCCCTCCGTTTTTATTTAGTTCGCGTTCTGGGTTTTTTTAAAGTCAAACTTTTCAAAGTTTGACCAACTATACACGAAAAAATATCAACATCTATAATATGTAATATATATAATATGAAAGTATATCTTATGAAGATTCTAATTATGTTAAAATTTTGTTGGAAATATTTATATATTTTCCTATATATTTGGTCAAACTTTAAAATATTTGACTTTGACTAAACCCAGAACGCAAACTAATTGTAAACAGAGGGAGTAATAGAATTTGAATCGCAAAAATTTGGTACCATAGATTGATGTCAATTGACATGAGCCGCACAATAATTTTCAGCGCCACTTCAGTCGCCATGGTATCGACCTCAGAACCATGTTGGCGCTTATTGCAACTGGCTAGAACAAATCTAACTGAAATATGCAAAACAGGGAGAGAACACGGGCCCTTTTCCTAATCTGCGTGTGCAGGTTCTGCATCTCCAGTCAATCGTGGCGGTGGCGCGGGTGGCGGCGGCGGCAACGTCTGTTGCTCATCATGCTCGCGGGAGGCGGCTCCTCGCCGGCAAACGACTCTTGCACATCCTTCACCACCTACGACAACATCTACCACACCTTCTCGCCGTACGGCCTGGACGACGCGGCCATCAAGTTGCTGCCCTCAGTGCAATTCCTCTCGGCGTCGCGAGCGCCGACGCCCGTGACTGCGCGCTGTGCCCTCCTGGTATTCACCTACGGCGACGCGCGCCTTCCACTCCGACTGCATCAACGTCTGGCTCCGTGCGAACGACTCCAGCCCGCTCTGTCGTGTCGCCGTCGTGGTCCTGGCCCCCGTCGCCGCCCGCCCCGTGCGGCCCAGCCTCAACGACCTCCTCGTCTTCCACCACTTCCCGCCGTCTGCCCACGACGCGCTGCCGGATATCACGCCGGTCAGGCTCGATCGGCGCCGGAGAAACGAACCGAAAAGAATTACGGCGACACGCTCGCCTTCCACGCCGACTGCATCGACCTCTGACTCCGCGGGCATGCCTCCTGTCCGCTCTGTTCGCCGTCGTCGTCCCGGCCCCCGTCGCCTCCCCGCTCCGCCAGCCACGTGCGGCCTAGCTTCAGCGAGCTCCTCGTCTTCTACCACTTCCCGCCGCATGCCCACAACGCGCTGCCGGATATCACGCCGGTTAGGCCTGATCGGCGCTGGCGAAACAACCGAAAAAGAAAAGAATAGTGGTGGCAATACCCGTAATTAACATGAACTGAAAAGATGTGTTGAGTTGTCAAACATTGGAGCGATCTGAGCCGTTAATCAAATATTGAACGGATCAAATTTAATTATCCCAACATGTTTGCTCTTTTAATAGTACTAGTCAGTGGGCACGTGCAACGCACGTCTATCAATTAGTCGAAAACACTTTGTGACGACTCTTATAAAATCAACAGTTGGTGGGCACGTGCAACGGTGCAACGCACGATTTTAATCGTGACAATATTTTTTCTCGGTTAATTATGCTCTCATGTGAGACAAACAAAATTTCTCATAATCATGATAATGACCGACGTGATTTTATTAAACGATAAAAATTCTACATTTTTGGGATATTTTGCTAATTTGAGAAACATGACTACTGACCTACTGATCGGTTGGTATTTAGCACACATACTACCACAACTTTTTTCAAGTAAAAAGGTTTAACCACAAGTTCACATCAGTATCAAATATACCATTTGTTCCCCATATGCAAAAATGTTCGTCCTGAGTTGGCCAGACTAAACCTCCTGTAACGATCTAACGGGGCATTCGAGGAGGAGGTCATAGGTGATATAGCTAAGGGCGTAAGGCATGACAGGGCGACCACGCAAGAAAAGGGAAAAAGGGACGACTCGGATTTGATAGGCAGCGAAAGACTTAAATGAGACACAAACGAAATCAATAGAACCCTTGAGATTTCAGCTCTTTCTAATGTGGAGCTTGATTATTTCTTCACTTTCGGCCTTTTTCCTAAGCCTTTGTACGAAAAAAAAAGCAGTTGAACGATTGGAGCACTTAGCACCCGCAATATCCAAATCAATCCTTGAAGACTTCAGCTCTCTCTAACGTGGAGCTTGATTCTTTCCTCACTTCGGTCTTTCTCTTGAGCTTTGTACAAAAAAAAAACAGTTGAACGCACCTGCACAATAATATCAGTGGACCACCAAGATTGCTATCTGTATTTTTTGGGTGCAGACTGTAGAACAAGACGATGTACATCAGTAAATGGAGAGGTGCACATCTGGCGCCTACCGCACCAACAAGTGGTTGAGGATGGTGTCCAGGACACGTACCGTGGGCTGAGATTGGCCACTCGCCGCGTGGTGTTGATTTGCATGAGCGACAGCATGAATCGAACGCGCAGAGCTGGGCGAGGCTCCACACAGAAACAGCGAGCGGGAGCAAGGTCCATGAGAGGAGCTAGAGATGGTTTCAGGCGATGGGGCGGATCTGGAGGCGCATGCAGGAGAAGAGCGCCAGCGACCAGAGGCGGCCCGCGCCAGAGACCTGCGACGACATGCTCTAGCACCCCAGCCGTGGACGCAGAGCTCTTCGCGCCTGGATTCGGCAGCGGACTATTGCTTCCTTACAACGCGTAACGTCGTGACGGCGAGCTCCTAGCCGAGGCCAAGCTCCTGGCGGGGAAGCAAATTGAACCGGAGGCGGCGGCGCGTGGTCTGGAATCTACGGCGGGAGTCCTTAAATTGACGGAGGGAGAGGAATAGGAGCTGGCGGTGGCCTCGATTTTCCGGCGGAGCGAGTGTTCGGGCGAAGGAAGCAGAGTTCTTTATCTGGGTGGCAAATCCCGTAATTAACACGAAAATGAAAAAGTGTGTTGAGTTGTCAAACATTGGAGCAATCTACACCGTTGACAAAATATTGAAGGGCTCGGATTTAATGTATCAACAGAAGTTTGCTCTTTTAATAGTATAGTCTCTACTATATAATATAGCCAGAGTAGGTGTTGGTACGTCGTGGCGAATTTCCAATTTTACCCTCAAAGTTGAAAGAAATTACCCACCACTGCCACCGGTAAGTGAAAAAAACGATTCGTTTTTTTTCTGAATGTGCAGCTTTCCACATCACAGCAGCGCAGTCCCTGCTCGGTGCCTTCCACCGCCGAATGCTGCCCAAATCCCTCACCAACAAACCGGGCCCCAATCCCCATGGCGACGAGCTCTCCTACGCCGCGGCGCGCCCGCCGCTCGCCGGCTGAGCTGCACGACCACGCCATGCGCGAGATCTTCCTGCGCCTTCGGCCGGGCGACCCCAGGGCCCTCCTCCGCACCGCCGCCGGCTGCAGGGGCTGGCGCCGCATGCTCTCCGAACCCGCCTTCGCCCGCGACTACCGCAAGTTCCACGGGGCGCCGCCCATGCTCGGCTTCCTCTACGAGCAGCTCGACGAGCTGCACGATCTATTCAAGTGGGTCTCCCGCTTCGTCTCCACCGCGGCCTCCCGCCCGCCGGCGTCCTAGGACCGCCGCTACTGGCACGTCCTCGACTCCCGTAACGGCCTCGTCCTCTTCCACACGCCTCGAAGGAGGAGCGCGGACTTCGTCGTCTGCGATCTCATCACCGGCGACCTGTGGGACATCCAGGCCAACCCCAACTACGACGAGGTCATGCGGTGGGAGTTGTACGAGGATGACGAGCAGCTTGAGCGCGTCCGCTGCAGAGCCACGGTGGTCTACGCCAGCGACCGGATTGACCACCTTGGCAACCCCGTACGCATCGCCTTGGTGGGCTCCGACGAGGATGGGTCAGCAGCCCACGCCACCGTGTACTCTTTAGAGACTCGTGAGTGGAGCGGCGTGGTCGAGGTTCAGACCCCGGATTTTTACATCGAGGAGGCAGGGCACAGTGCTGTTGTGGGAGATAAGGTCTATGTTCCCTGTGTCGAGAGTGACTGTGTCGTCGAGTACAACATGGGTGAGCAAAAACTATCTGTGGTTGATGCCCCGGACACGAACCATCGGTACCCACTTTACCTCATGGGGGTGGAGGACGGCATGCCGCTGTTTGTGTCCGTGAAGAAGCCTAAACTCTACCTCTGGTCAATGGATGTTGGTCCCAGTGGAGCTGTGGGATGGGCGCGACACAGGATCGTCGACCTCGAGCCGTCGCTCCCTTCTGATGTCCTCTCTGGCATGTCGGACGATTCGGCCGTTGGTTTCGCTGAAGGTGTTTCTCTCATCTTCCTGCGTACATCCGATGGATTGTACACAATTGATCTCAATTCAGGCCAAGGCAAGAAGGTGGACGCAAGACGACATATCCAAAAGGCCATTCCCTACATGAGCTTCTACACTGAAGGTACAAACTAGCCCCGTATTGTTTTCCATACATGTAATGATCATGGACTCTAAACACAACATTGACTTCAGTTCCCAGTATGCCGATAAGAAGATATATATTTGTAGGCAGGTCTACTTGTATTTTCCAGTTTTCTGTTTCAATGCAGAGATGTAGGAATCAGTCCTTTTTACTGTTTATTACTCGGGTGGGATATTGAGTTGTGCTGCAGATCTGGTTGACTGTAGGCAAGTATTTGTAGTCCAGAATTTTTCCGCAGCTACGGCCCTGCCCTCTGCGGTTACTGCGACTCCGCAGCTACGACCCTGCCTCACCGGGCCGGCCTTCATGTGGTTGTAGAGTTTCCCGTCGGGTCCGGGCCTCGGAGCTTGCCGCCAATCAGGATTAGATGAGGGGTTGCCGCGGAGGTGCTCCTTTTTTACATTTAGAAAAATAGAAAATGTGCACGGTCTAAACATTTTACATTTATTTCATCAATGTTGTTTTTTTAAATTATACTGATACTAATTTATTGTGCTCTTTTTTTGTGTATGATATATTTAAATTGTGCGGATCAGAAGAGGACAAAAGATAAAATATATCGACAATCCAAAAAATTAAAAAGAGTAAAGAGATATTTAGCTACAAGCAAAAATCATTAAATAAGTGGTCTCGAACATGATACAAACCTCACCAAATGAATTATTTCGGAATTGGTGCTCACCTTGTTAACTTTTTTTTGATTTCGCATTTTTGGGCTTACAAACTTATGTTACTCTCCTTATTATTTAATGAGATGAAAGTAGATTTTCTCAATGAGATTTAATTGTATGTGTTTTGTTTTTAAAGTTTTGATCAATTTTCTTTTAGTTTCGTGATTTTGTATGTAAAATACTACATGTCTGTTACAACTTTATGTCCCGTGGCAACGCACGGGCATTCAACTAGTATAGATAGTATAGATTAGTTCAAAGCTAGTTAAAAATCCGCTAAGATCCCTACTTTCCTGACAAATACTGGTAATAATAGATCTACCAGAACCGTTTGAGAGAAGAATTTACGCTTGGTTTTCCAAAGCAACTTAAGTAAAAAAAAAGGGGCAACTTACACATCGCATATGGCCTTTCGAACGAAATGTGCACAAAACGCCCATGCAGAGCTAAACTGTTTTATTGCATCACATAGCAAACCATCATACTCCATCTGCAATGCTCGGTGCTCTCAGGGACAAAGTTTCCATCCCCCGAGCCGCGATGCTCAGCCTCACCCATCACGGCGACGGCGACGGCGACGGGCCCACCTCATCGTCCGCGCCGACCACCGGGGTCTTGTAGTCCATGAACTCGGACCCGAAGCTGCACGGCGCGCCTGCAAGCACCGCGCCCTCGGAGGCCAGGAACGCCAGCGCCGAAGCCCTACCTCGTGCACCACCAGCCACGCCGGTGTCCATCGCGAACAGCAGACCGTCATCCGGGCCAAAGGATCGGGCCACAGCCGGCGAGACCACCGCAGCCGCGATCACGACGAGGGCGAGGATCACGGCGGCCACCGTTTGTGCGGCGTTCTCGCCGCGGGACATTATGGGCGGACGATGCACTGCTCAACTTACACTATGTCGACAGACTGATCCTAGTCTCGTAGGAATTTTTATAACCAGTTCATGTAACGCTAACTCTAAGTCTCTAACGCTCGTGATGAATATCTGTGGGAAGTTTCGTTCATATCCTCGCGCAGTAATTGCATTCAGCATCCAGTGGGTGAATGGACATGGGGTTTCAAAAGTTGCAGAGTTTGCTGAACAGTACGAATGCTGAAGTAAATCGTTCTCATTCTCCAGTTTCTTTATTTTATCCTGGTTCAAAACCTTGCAACAAGTTCGAATTACAGGAGCATACATACATCAATACGTGTGAGTAGTACACGCTGATGAATATGGACAATACACACACATTAACCTGGGGAAATACGTACGTGAACTACACAGAGATTAACATCAAAAGTACTCCTGATCTCTTGGATAGCGAGCAGGAGGGAGAGAAGGAGCAGAGACAGCAGAACAAAGAAATGCTTGCAAGAGGATTTTGTTTGGCCATATTCACTCGAGATTCTACTTCCAACTATATATACTTACCTGGGCTAGGCCCATGTTGCGCGCTCGGGGCCGGCCCTTTAGTTTTCTGTGTATGGTTCTTGTTCTAATGCAATCCAGGTGGTTCCTAAAAACAGTTTTTGTCGAGACGCTTCCAGAAACTGCGTGGTGGGGACGAACTCCGCCACCGCCTCTCATCCCGTACGTCGGCGGGCAGTTGACCTGAGCCGTGGCGTACACGACCCGTCCCCTATTTCCCATCTATAAATTTCCCAGCCGCATCGACTCTTGTCCCCAAATCCAATCGTCCCCCGATTTCGATCCAAGCACCGAGCGATCGATCTCAGCCCTCGCGAATCTCCGTCAAGGTATGAGCCCTCTCTCGATTCCTCGAGATTGATCTAGCTGCTTATATGCGCGATTGTTCATGTTGCGGGGTTTCGATCTAGATGCATTTGTACGATTGGTCAGCGGGACGAGTTCGTGGAATTGAACAGCCTGTCGATTTCCGTAGATCGGTGTAGGTCGCGGTATCCAGGTTCTGTGATTTGCTCTTGTACCGGTAGATTCAAGATACTTTTTGGAGTTAATGTACAGGACGAGTGGGTGCACGTCTTATCGTGTAGATTTCAGTCGAATACTAAAGCTGTCCCGTGATTATTCATCGAGAATTGTTGATTACGCTTTGATCCGTTAGTGCTGGACCTTCTGTTGTGGATTCTTGTTAGCTTAGCATCAGATTAATCCTCGTCTTGCCCATGATTCAAGTTGATTCTTCTGATTACTGTTGATCCATGAGCTGCCGTATAGGTTATTCCTCTTACCATGTTTTATTCTGCAAAGTTGATTTGTCGTCCGACTACTTCCATATGTTAGTTAAGCCTTACAATGGATGTGCTGCAGTTCAGTCGATTTGTTGTACAAATCTGCTTAGTTTAATATGGAAATAGTGAGCTTATTGGCGTCCATGTATATATCTTTGATGTAGCACTATGCAGGTCTGTTCATGGTTGCTCTGCGGATGTTATTTGCTAATTTATAACTACAGATTTGCTATCTATCATAAGGTTTGGATTATTGAAGTCTATGTTTCATATCTTATAAATCTGTTGATCTAGGCCTATAACTTGATGACTTGATCCTGATTTGTTTGCAGTATCCATATATGCATATCTATCCCAAAATTTACATTAGTGCAGTCCTTGTCTCATGACATTGTTGATCTGTTCATACATCAAACTTGGTAACTTATCCTCCTCTTTTGCAATTTCCGACCAAGCAGATGCAGATCTTTGTGAAGACCCTCACTGGCAAGACCATTACGCTTGAGGTCGAGTCGTCGGATACGATCGACAACGTCAAGGCGAAGATACAGGACAAGGAGGGCATTTCCCCGGACCAGCAGCGTCTCATCTTTGCTGGTAAGCAGCTGGAAGACGGTCGTACTCTGGCTGATTACAATATCCAGAAGGAGTCGACCCTCCATCTTGTGCTCAGGCTTCGTGGTGGTATGCAAATCTTTGTGAAAACCCTCACTGGCAAGACCCACTCTGGAGGTCGAGTCTTCGGATACGATTGACAATGTCAAGGCAAAGGTCCAGGACAAGGAGGGCATCCCCCCAGACCAGCAGCGGTTGATCTTGCCGGCAAGCAGCTTGAAGATGGACGCACTCTTGCAGATTACAACATCCAGAAAGAGTCCACCCTCCATCTGGTTCTGCGTCTCCGTGGTGGCATGCAAATCTTTGTCAAGACCTTGACTGGCAAGACCATTACTCTGGAGGTCGAGTCTTCTGACACAATTGACAATGTCAAGGCCAAGATCCAAGACAAGGGGGGCATCCCACTGGACCAGCAGCGCCTCATCTTTGCAGGCAAGCAGCTTGAGGACGGCCGGACCCTTGCTGATTACAATATCCAGAAGGAGTCCACCTTGCACCTGGTGCTCCGCCTCCGCGGTGGCATGCAGATTTTCGTCAAGACTCTTACCGGCAAGACCATCACCCTGGAGGTGGAGTCTTTAGACACCATCGACAACGTGAAGGCGAAGATCCAGGACAAGGAGGGCATCCCCCCAGACCAGCAGCGCCTGATCTTCGCCGGCAAGCAGCTCGAGGATGGACGCACCCTTGCTGACTATAACATTCAGAAGGAGTCGACCCTGCATCTGGTGCTCCGCCTTCGTGGTGGCCAGTGAGCTCTTTGGAAGATTGATTTGTCCGCTGCACCTGGTGGCCTCTCTTTTCCTCGTTTCTTTGGTTATTATGTGCAAGTTGTCATGTGTACTGAAACTCTGATAGTCTTGTGCCGTTTGTGAGAACATGTGTTGCTGCCGTGTAGCAGCTGTGATCTCTGTGATGAATAAGTGAAACTGAATCTTCTCGTTCTGTGTTGGGTGATAAGCTGAATCCTCTCATATTGTTCTGTGATCCCTTGTTGATAACCTGATTTTACTCGTTCTGATCGTAAAATGTTGCCTGTTACACATCTGCTATACAGCAGCGTGATTTCTGTTATGAACGAATGAACACGAAAACCCGTGGTGTGATTTGTGGTTGATCTGCGAAGAAAACCTTTCCCTTTTTGTATTTTTTACTGCAGTTGCATTACAGTATTCAGAATGTTGATTCACATCTCCATGCCCTCGCAAATCGCAGTACCTGAAGTAGAATGATGCGCAGATTTTTTTTGAAAATATCTGAAACAAGTGAGCCTGAATCCCGTGTTGTGACGAGTACTTTCGTTTTTTACTCCAGCTGCATTACGGATGTTCAGGAAGTAGATTAGCTCGTCCTCGCCTAGCGCGTGCACTATACTCGCGCTGTCCAGGGTTCAATCACCGATTTCAGCCCATGCCCCCACGGATTAGGGCCTCGGCCGTCGCCATGGGCCTCCTTGTGGATAATTTATGTTTTATTTTCGTACTGCTGTTTATTGTCTCTATTTGTAAAGACTGGCCACGCTGCGACGTTGGCGAATTAGTACTCTGGTGGCGCCCTTCTATGGGGCGTGAACACCTAGGAAGTAGAAAACATGTAATCCGTCTTTTTATGGACAAGAGTTAGTTTCATATTCAAATAAAAATGAGAGCAAAAAGATCCCCATGTCACACTATTAGTTACTCCCTCCGATCCATATTAGTGGGCATATCTTTGTCTAAATTCATATGTATCTAGTTAAGTATTTAGACTAGATACATGTGTATCTAGACAAATTTGTGCCCACTAATATGGATCGGAAGGAGTAAAAAATTTCAGCAATGGCGGGCCTATGCCGGATGAGCAGACATACACACGGTAGTAAGGTAGTTTACTGGGAACACAGTATTAGCTTAGCTCAAAATGAGAGTAAAATATCCACATGTCGCACTATTAGCTGACTTTTGCGACGACAGGTCCATGCAATGGCGGGCCTATGTTGGAGGAAGCATGCATACCCATGACAGTTTACTGGGAAGTGGGAACACAACACTCACTTAGCTCTGTAGTAATAATTTAGGGGCGCTTATTTGGATCACATGATTACAAACAGGAATTGTGAAAACTCAGGAATTTAGTAGCATGCAGATGTAAAACAAAGGTTTGCAAAACAGAGTAAAACTGTAGTAATAATCATTTGTACGGAATATGGGAAAAAGTATCTCGACCCTACGGGAATGAGGGCAAAGAAGAGGTTAGAGTGGATGATTAAATTTCTATGGGATTAGAGTGTACGAATGCAGTCCATACGAATTGTGGAGGTGTCATCCTTTTGATCCAAGGTTTTCTTTACGAAACAGTCCTATGAATTGGATTTTTTAAAGAAAAAAATATGAAAATTCTTCAATCTAGTGAGCCCCTTGAGGGGAATGTTGGAGCGCTGCGCTCGGTGTCCTCATGGTGTTGTGACTCTTTCCTCCTCACCCTCCTTGCAACATTCTCGGATATTGCAACTGGCTATGATGAGATGAGGCGGTGTCCTCGGCCGCTCCAAAGCTGTGGTGACAGAGGAAGAAGACAATTGTAAGACTATTTTTTGTAAAATTTTGTCATAGGAATGTGCAAAAAAACACGTTGGGTTGATCCAGCACGTACGCTTCAGCAACTACTACGAGGCTGCTATCTTTGGGTTCGGTTTTCTTACTTGGTGAACTTATGTGCACGGAACTTGAACTGCCTCTCCAAATAGTCTTAGCCGTAATAGAATATTTGTCGATTTGGAAAGTCTAGCACACACTCTCTATCTCGCTTCCTCCTTTCAACTACATTGTTTTCTGGTGCTAGATCTTTTAATTTCTACAGTCTCCAAACGAGCTTAATTTAATGTAAGGGTCGGCTATGGTGTACATGTACCTCATTGAAAAAGACAAAATAGTACTCTGGTACCGGGGGCGGATCTGCTTGAGATGACCCTGATGCACATCAGGGTCCAAGATTTTTTTTAGCCTTACTTACCCCTTAAAAAAACATTTTGCATCAGGTTAGCCAGACAAGTGTGCATCAGGCAGTCAATTTTCCAGGTCATTTAAGCAGTAATAGGTCACTATAGTTATTCACTCTTTCGGAGTGCATCGGGGTCAGTGTTGCTCCAGCTCCGCCCATGTCTGGCACAGTACCCCTCGTCCATGTTTTTTTCTAAAACATGTTTAAACTTTAAAAAATTGTATGCCAAGAGAGTGGTAGAAGTAAAACGTACAACACATTAATATAACGTAAAAGATGTTGTCCACAAACACAGCTCGGTACTTGAACCCTAACTAGGATCAACTAAACAAATCAAGAGCCGGTAAACTAACCTTTGTTCCTAGCCGTTACCAGCCTTTGTGTGTTCGGTTAATATGGTTAATTTGGTTTGGTTTATATGGTTTTTTATTTATACGATTTCAATACTTCGGTAAATCCGGTTTTGTACGAGAATACGGTTCGGTTTCGGTAATAACCATTTAATTTCGGTTCGGTTTCGGTAATAACCAAATTAACCTAAGTTGACGTGAATTTTAAAATGACAATTTCTTTTTGTGACCATATATTACAAAATAACGGAATAGACTATAAAATTAATAGGCATATGATCCAAAGTAACCAAATAACTCATAAATTTAATAAAAGTCTATACAAGTAGCAAATCACATGCTACAAGTAACCCGTAAAGTTAATAAAAGTCAATAAAAATAGCAAATTAATAAAAGTTAATTGGCAATTCGGTTTTTTTGGTTAACCATTCGGTTTTCGGTTATTAACCGTATTAACCGCAAGGCATATGGTTAGTTAACCGGAAACCAAAATAACCAGAATTTCAATTCGGTTTCGGTTTTTTCAGTTCGGTTTCTTGGTTTTCGGCTAACCGTGCGCGGCCCTTAGGCCTTTGCACAGGGACGAGGAAACAGGAAAACCTCCGGAGACCTCTCTCCCTCGCGCGTCGCAACACGCAACAAATCCCGAGCCAGCCAAGAGAGACAGAGGATTCTCGCGCGCGATAGATCTTCCCCACCCACGAAACCGCCGCCCCGTCCCATCGCCCGACATTTGTTTAAGGACTCTGGCGATGTGGCCTCGCCGCGGCCATCCGGTACCGGAATTGTTTACTCGATCAGCGATGGAGAGCTCGGCCCTGACTGCGTCCATGATTCGAGACATGACTCCTCCCCAGTCCCCACCTCCACTACGGAGGCAGCACGCAGGAGAAGATCTGCTTGCGATGGCTCCTGTCACTTGCCACGATTTTCTTTCGAGGCATGTCACTTATCAGTTGTCACGCAATTACTACTCCTTAGCAGCTCTTTTTTTTTTTTGCATTTACTCCTTAGCAGCTCGGGTTTGCTTGACACGCATGCACATTGTGTGGTTGTAGACATGTGGAGGCTGAAAAGATGGGCACAATCTCAAGTTACATTCGGATCGGACCGGCAGTACTGGCAGGCACGTATCTGCCTGCGCCCAATTTTATATACGATTATTTATTTGGAAGCAAATCTGCACCTTAAAGTTAAGTCGTAGGATAAGATGGCTAGCTGCTTACTTTAATTCTAGGGTAGAATCGATTTGTTCAATCCGATTGCTAGGTTCAACATGGAATTTTCATCCTGTGTCAATAAGAGGTGACGAACAGTGGTGGTGTTGCTATCACATGTCCCTGGCGTAGACGAAACTTTGTACTACAAGGGAACCGATCCTGCCTGATCCGTTGTTACAGTCTCCTGTCGCTCGCGCTCGCCTAATTTGGGTCCTTGTCTCGTCTCCCCATCAGCAACTTGACGCTATCGATAGCTACTGTTGCAGCGAAGGGGAACGACTTCGAAACGGAGGACCGGCAGTTATGAATATATCTGGAGATACAGGGGCAGAGATATCTGATCGACGACGACGGATCGATGGCTGACAGGGAGATCCAAGTGATCGACAAATTAAGCAAGAATCGCGCGGTGGGATCCCCGGGACACAAGCTAACAGTACGCGTATATGGACAAGATATACAATAAACTACGTACAGTGCATGCGCATACAGGCATACTTTTCCGCATGGTAGTGCGTCGTTATCAGTACCCAGGCCATGCACTTGTTCAATTTGTAGATAGCTAGCTAGCTATTTTACGGTTCAAGTAATGGTTCCCCAAAATGTACTTCAAGGAAAATTCCATACACCTACACAGGATTGACGGTGAGCAATAGCGCGTCGCTCAAACCCTAGGCACCACCGTCCCCACCCTACTCGCCCCCTCCCCTCACAGCCGCCGAGCTACGTTGTCGGGAACAGCCGCGGCTGGCAATGGCGACGCTCTCTTCTGCGGGTTTACCCATGTTGTCATGAATAACGCGATGAACTTGGAGAAGCACGGACGCCGGGGCGACGGACTAGGATTTATTAGCGCCGACGGCGATTGCAGTGTCCACTCGGGCAGTGCTGCAGCCGGAGAGCGCAACATTGTTGGCTTGGCGGTGCTCAACAGTGGGTGGGCAGCGTCCCCGTCATAGCTACTCGCTTGGCTAAGGAGACCCTAGGTACTCATCGAGCGTGGCGGCTGAGTACGTAGCGTTAGGTCGCCGCGGGCCTGGGGGCTTCTCGCGGGGCTGCTTGCGACCCCATTGTCCAGCGGGTGTCGGTGAAGTTTAATTAAAGGCACATGTCAAATAAAAAAAGTGGTTTGGCGGTGGCCCTAGTGATTTTTCTTCCGACGCACCAATCTTCTGCTGGCGGTCTTCCTTGCGGCGCCTCCCCTTGGTGATGAGGTGGTTGGGTTCCCGCGGCCGGCGAGAGCCGAGCTCCGATACACTCGAGGTCTAAGATCGCAGCGCATACGTGCCTCGTTGAAAAGTGTTGTGTAGCTTCCCGTTTTTGGTTTCAGAGGAATTCCCAATCTGGTTCTTCTGAATCGGACGATGGTGACACTCCTAGTGTCGTCCACACTGTTATTGGGGGCACTGTTTTGGAGCACACTCTATGTGGCGGGTCTAGTGGCGGAGGGTTGTTGCATCTTCCGCATCGACGACGTCGATTCTGGGCTGCATGGCACGGCGGGTCCCGGCAACGACACGCGTTGATATGCGCGCGGAGGGTAGTGCAATGTGTGGCGTGGTGCTGGGGGTCAATGGATGGCAGGCTACACGTCAGAAAATGGGTTGGCGGAAGATGGATAATAGTCCTAGCCGGGAAATAAAGCCCCATTTCGTCTATCGTTTGTGCTAACTGTGGTGCTTCTCACTGCTTCGACTTGCATAGTCTTTTGGTGTAAAGCTCTTTGAAAATTATGTTGAGTAAATGAATTTAATCAACACCACCCTATTTCGAGAAAAACAATCATCGTTTCGATCACCATCCATTTACCGGAGAGCACCTAAAAACTCTGTAGTTGCTTCCTTCGGTCCTTCCGTCCGTATGCACCTCAAAAAAAGCTTTAGATCGGGCGGTACATCTACAACGCCTGGCGTCCGAGATCCACCGAACGCGGGGGCGTGCGTGCGAGTGATGGGGACGACGTCGGCCGGCGTACGGGCTGGGACACGTCGCCGTGTCTTTGCACCGACGACCGCCGGTTAAACTCTGTTCTCTTCCAACAATTTTCTCTATCAATGGCGATACGGAGAATAGGCCCAAATCGCCGGGGCAATCTCGCCATCGAACCTCAACAAGATTCCGGATGCCTTGCCGGGGCGGCGAGAGACACCGCGGGCCTACGACCCACGCGGCCACCGGCGACTCGCCCGCCCTGCCTGCAGTGACCTATCACATCGCCATTAAAGCCTTTTTGACAAGACCCGTTTGCCTGTCCAAAAGTGATCGATTTCTTTCATCGAAGCATCGACCGCGAAAAAGAAAAGAAACCAGTATTCAAACACGGGGTCCGAGGCGAAGAGAAAGCCTGGTAGATCTTCTGAGCTCAGCAGGCAGATCCATGATCCGTCTATCGTTTGTTTGTTTATTTACTCGCCCATGCATGCAGATGATAACCTATGTAGATGCAGTCAGTCCGTGTTGTGTCTGTAGGTGTAAGCAGTGGCACTCGTCGTCGTTTGCACCTGGTACAGAGCTACAGTCTGACGTGCTACGATATCTTATATAATGCATTTTGCTTTCCTTATATATTTTACTACTAGTATATATGATTTCCAAAAGATTTCGCCTTAAAAAAGAAGAAATTCAAGAGATATTTTTACTACTACCTAAATCGTGGAGGATTTTGTTCTGTGGACATGGTGGCATGTGATGACGATAATGTCTTCTGATATTAACTTATGTCGGCATCGACGATTGATGACAGATACGCACGACAGTTTGGTGGAGAGCGACGCTATTCAGAGCCGATACGCAGTTTTGGATCAGGAGTAGGGCTGCGACGGCGAGTTCAGTGTGTATACATGGTAGTACAATGCATGCATCTGGCTTCCTGATCTGCCAAGTTACTCTCATCGTCTTTTTCGTGATAACAGCTATCGATATTTTGATGCCGACGGAAGCCTCGAGATTTATATATGCTTATCTGCCAAGTCAGTACTAATTAATTAGTCCCCGTCAACTGCTGTATTCCGTGCACACCTGAAAACCGTCTCAACTACAGGCCGCAGGCATGCACATATATATGAATGATGAATCCTTTATGTTGTCACAAAATCATACTCTTTGCCTCTTTGGCTGGCTTAATCTTCTCTGATCTAGGGGATGTTTGGATTGTGGCCGGCGGTTACCATACCAAAATTTTGGCGTTGACTGGTGCCATAGCGCTGCGTTTGGATTGAAGCTCAACTCCCTAAGCCACGCCAAAATATTGGTCGCCAGGTTCGATTTTGCGCCCACGCGCTGGCAAAACCGGGGCGGCTGAATCCTTCGCCAAAATATTGGCACGCCCTGGATTTGGCTGGGCAGGTGTGGGCAGAAACCAAACAGCCTCTAAATTACTACTAGTGGTTGCTTTTTTTTTTTGAAACGAGTGGTTGCCATTTCCGCCTTCTCAGTTTCTTGCCAATCTCAGATCCTTTATCCTGTAAAGTGTAAAGTCACTATGACGCGGGTCTATCCTTAACACTTTATAAGCTGCCGTTGGCACCGTTCCAAATTTATGCGAACTGAGCGATGCAAACAGCCAGTTCAGTTCTGCAGCCTGCGTTACTATTACCGTATTACGACGGCATAAATATCCAACAGCTCAAGGAAGAATTGAACGCCCCGGTCAAATCTGTCATGAAGGCCTTTGGTGTACGACTGTACGTCGTTTCATGTCAAATCAAATCATATTTGCATCCTTCACGGGTCAGGCGAGGGCAGGTACGTGCATGCGGTGATGAACAGCAACCCCATAAATGCGGTGTCTTCCCATTTCTCTCCAGCTCCCGCCTGGCTCCTTCTGGCCGTCCCTGACTAGGTTTTGATCGATCAGGTTGATGTGACATGTAACATCTACCACTGTCGATCAGACATCTGCTCTGGTGGCTTGATCGCTTTGCCGGCTATCGATCTGCTTTTGCTGGTTTCACTGAGAAAAACGCACGGTTCATAGTTAAGCTCAAAGTTAAACATAGTGCACCGTCACAGGCATAGGTGTTGCAACAGAAAGTTTACTAAATACTGAGAAAACAAACCAACTTCTCTTTTCCCCCGGAATATGTGAAGTTCTTAACTCCCTGAAAATAAGAAATATCCCGAAAGTGTTCTCAAAATGGGTTATATATCATGTATGACTTCTATTGATTTTCAAGTCAAATGATCGAATGATGGTCATATGTCATATACATGAGAGAGCACTATCTGGAAAAAAAATCCGAAACAAAAAAGCATTTTAAATGTGTTTTAAAGTGTCATAAAATTCCGAAACAAATAGATGGCCTTTTAATTTTTCCTCCATGAAAAGACAATTTTGGGGCTGAAAAAAGTTTTTCACAAATTATTTGTTTGTTTTTTTACACAGGCAAAGAAAAAAGTTGTTTTCCCAAGAAACTTTCTGCGCGGAGATAAACATGGAGTTGTAGGTGCACATATTTTTTCCGGAATTTTAAAACATTTGTAAATGTGCTTTTTTAGAAATGGGGCAGATCCCCGTGTTCATTTATGCATTTTCCTCATATACATGCCATTGTTTGTGATAATTTAACCTTTTTCGGCACACATGTGCATATTGGCATGACAAACAAAAGTCCAACAAAAGTTTCCAAATTCGTTTCATAAATAAAAAAATTCATTTTATGTGTGACGAAAAGAGTTTTTTGTGAAACAACTGGAAATAATATGATGCAAATGGCACCATTGAAATTTTCACATGAAGTTGACATTGTAGGATGGCCAACTACCAGATATGTTGAGATATTTTTTTGTCTTCATAGATACCTTTGATTTTCTTTACTGTTTCGCCGAATTTTCAAAATTAACTCAAATTTGAACTACAAGAGTATGCTAGTTTGGTCATAAATTTTGGCCCCAAAATCATTCTAATATATTTTAGTTGACTACAAATATAGACACAGATAAATTTAAATATTCTACCTAGTGGTATGAATGACCACGTCGATAATGTTGTCCCCATTTCAAAAACAGCCAGAAAAATGAGAAAAAGATGGAAAACTTGCACAAATAGTCGTTTATTGTGACAATGTATGATTTATTTTGATTTTCAACCCAAATGATCTAGTTGGTGGTCATATCGATTCCATATTAGGTAATAATGTGCCCACATTTCTCACACAAGTGCATATTCGCATGGCAAACAAAAGTCCCAACTAAAGTTTTTTAACTTGGTTGTATAAAACAAATGATTTTCCATTTTACGCGGGTCATTTTTTTAAGACTCTACCATGGGACAAGATGGTACAGCTGCAATTTTCATACAGTGTAGATCATGTAAGATGGTCAACTATCGGATAAAAAAATCACTTTGTATATCATTATTTTTTCGGTCAAATTTTTGCAACTCAAATTTGAACTCTAAGTGTGTGATATTTGATCGTAAATTTTAGTATTAATCGCTCTAAGATATTTTATTATGACTATGTATTCTAGATACGAAGAAATTTTAAATACTCTATTCCTTGGTATAAATTTTCCACGCCGATAATTTTGACCTTATTTTGAAAATAATAAAAATAATGAGTTACAAAAATCTTGGACAAACTGTTCTTTTATGTGACATGGGTTTAACAAATGCCAAACCTTGACTATGACACTTTGAAGAAAAAAATGTTCTCGAAAAGGGCTGTCATATATGATTTATCTTACCTTTCGACCCAAATGACAAAGGTGGTTTCCATATCTGAGATCTGTTGGTATCTACTTTCTATTTCTTTGTAATTTACCTTTTGTTATGTTTGGAGCAGTTGCAATATTCCCAATGTGATGTAAAGAATTTATATGAGATCAGTAAAGATTATCATTCATATCTATATAGATTATTGTCACAATTTCTCACATTATCTTATTCATTTAAATTTCTCTTAGTATTACATATTTGCAATAAATAATTTCCAAATATTTTAAATTCAAATATATGTGATAATATTATCATGACACTTTGGTTATTTTTTAAATTTTACTTTAACTAATGTTTCCAAAAACCTAAAAAGGGAACAAAGGTCATGTCCAAATCTATCGCACTCAGATTGATGATCTAAAGCAAAATTCATCGACGTAAGCGAAACCTTGATCACTTTGTCGTACTTGATACAAAATTTATTTAGTTTCCTAGATATTCACGTGTATGAATACCGTGCACATACCTAACCTCTACCCTTTTAGTCGCTCTACCCTTTTAGTTGGTGGAAACTATGATATAACAACAATCTTCTTCTTGCGAATTTTATGCTTTGTTTTCATGCACTCCCAATCTTTTTAGTTGCTACGTGTACTGGGCTTAGTCAAATCCAAACTATCTTAGGTTTGACAAAATATAAGTGTTAATTTTTTCAGTACATAATTTTTGTGTATCTATTCTCCAAGAACCCACTGTCAGTCTCCAAAGTACAGTAAAAACACTTCTAACAAAGGATATTTTACGACATCGGTTAGACTTGCTCTTCTTAAAGTTTGATCATATAAAAGCAAATCTCTTTTTTACGCGGAAAGGCCCTGAAGGGTCTGGAAGCTGCTTAATTGGGCGGCGGATACAATATTTTACCTTGCTACCGTAGGGCCTACGGTGCATATTTCATTAAATTTCAAAGTAGTTTACAAAGAACATAAAAATGGAATAAGTAGAAAAGGTCAGATCAAATCGACCTAAGATAAAAACAAGAAGATCAAAAAGCTAGGCTATCAATCTTGACCGAGAGGGTCTGAACCAGAGAAGGTTTAACTCTAAAAAGGTGAAGCTTCATGTCGGAATTAACATGAGCCTTCCAAAGCGATTCTAACAGGGTGACACGCCATTGAAATTTTAGTCATTCCGCGCCTTCCAACAGGAACCCTAAACCGAGCTCGAGGCGTAGCCAGCAAGGAACCCCAAACCGAAGTCGAAAAAGATCCTCCGCAACGTCCTACCGGCCTAGAGGAGGAACACAAGCCAAAGCGCCAACAGAACACGTCACTGCGAAGTGCCTCCCTAAGACATGGATCACTTTGGAATGAAAAACCTTGGAGGATGCACTCTACTGCTGATCTTCGAACACTTCCCCCGGTGCTCCCACTTCCAGCACCACCGCCCATCCTCTGCCACCATGACAACTGAACTGGGCGAACAACAAAGGACGAAGAGCATCGCCGAGCTTATTTGTGAAGCCCACACCAAGTCCGCGTTCCTCTCGCTTCCTTGCCAAGGAGGAAACTTGGTGAAACTCGCCGATGACCTTGCGACGATGTTAACCGTCGCTACCCGTAGGCTTCCCATCCCACAACAGGCACAAGGCCAAAACGCAATTAATGTTAGCGAGCTATCTAAACATACCACTACCACTAGTATGTACAACACAGCGAGTAGATCCCCTCTCGACTCGTCCCTCTAACGTAAGGATGCATATGTGGGATCCCACTTATCCCATTTATTCATTTGGGGATTTTAGTTCATCAAAATCTAAACAAAAACCTCTAAAAAACTATAATGTAATAAATGAAATCCCACTTATTTCTCAAGCGACTCTCACGGGCTAGCTTGGGAGAGAAGAGAGAAGTCCGGATTCATTTCGTCTAGTTCTAATAATAAATCTGTGGAAGTACAACGGCCGGGAAGACAACTTTTCTCTCCTCTCCTCTCCCTCGCTGCTCTTGAGAGTCCACCGACAGCGCCTCCCTGTTTCGGCCGCTCTCGCCATCGGCGCTCGCGCCGGCTGGTGTAGAGACGAGCTAGGGTGCCGGCCCGCCTTGTATATATGTAGCTTTAGGGTTTGTTTTCCCCGTCGTGGTGTCTGGCGTTTGCCGTCTTTCTCCCCCTTGCGCTCTCCTCTGCTAGTGCTCCTGCCAAGCACTAGATGGTCGTTTCTGCTTCTCTCCGGCGAGCCTCCGTGGTGGAAGCTTGGTGGTGTGGTGGAATCGGCGGAGAGCTTCTCAAATAAGGGCAGATCTGGGCATCTTCACGTCTTGAGGTGTGGTGATGCGGATTTCCCTCTGGCCGGCCGTGGATGCGTGGAGAGGGATTGGTGTTGTCGCTTCATCGTCAGATTCGGAGGTGGTGTTGCGGGGTTCGTGTCGCAGGAGTTCCTGAGCCTCTCCTGCTGCACGGCGGAGGAGATGAAGCAGTCTGCCAAGCTCCAGAGGATGGAGGAGACGGTCTGCATCGTCATCTCGGCGACCTCTTCAATAATAAGGTTCGTTAATCGCGAACTCAGTGGTGGTGGCGTGGATTTGGGAGGATTCCTTGCAGCTCGTCTTGGTGGCGAGGGAAGAGGAGAACATCCAATTCGTGCTTGGTCGCTGCTGGGTTTGCACCAGGGGAGAAGCAGTGCTTCTCTGGGGAGTTTCCTCACGGCGGCGGTTCTATCGTCGCTGTTCAACATGATCGAAGGGCGACCGCTCCCTCCTTCGGCATCGGCTACGGCTTTCTCCGGCCGATGTCTTAAGGTCTTCTTCAACCTCCAGGCTGTTATGCCGTTTCGGAGGCCCTTCAGCTACGGCGCAGCGAGCTCCCGCCTCCCTGTCCCAAGTGGCATAGTCCCCGGTGACACGGAGGTTGGCTGCCCCGAGCTCTAGATTGGTCGCACTGGAGAAGGAGCTGGACCCATTTGCGTTCCCCAATTTCTCCTTTGTGCAATTTGTAAGGGCATGGTTGTAATTTTCAGATTTCTTGTTGTCTTATCTGTAAAATGTACCAGTGTTGAATTTAATTGAAGCCTCTCGGTCCTTCGGGACCGACCCCTGTTAAAAAAAAAAAAATCTGTAAGAATCTCCTCGTCTCTCACGGGCTAACTACAAGGAAAAAAAAAGGAACTTGGTGATTTGGGAGAACGTGCGAGCATGCCCTACCGCGTGGCAAGACTTGGTCTCATCCCAGCTGAAAGACTTTTATACTAGTACCACTTAATTGACCAAATCCAAATTAGCTCCCCGCCCCACGCTTGATCGACATGACATAGGTGTGCAATAATCAAATAGTCCCTACCCAGTACGTAGTAGTACATGACAAGACGACAAAGAACAAAATGGGGTAGCATATAACAAAAGAGCAAATAATAGCACTAAAGCAGAATCAAGATCTACCAAAGGCTGTCTTTTCGCACCATGCATGCAGTATAATTGCATGCACCATCGATCATTTGCTTCACTTGGACTCTAGATGGTGCATCGACAAAGCGGACGGTGTAAAAAAGGCTAAGCTGTTCATACATACATGCTTGCCATGGCCTCACCACTACGTGTTGTCTTCCTGTGGTGTAGGCTTTGTAGTGTAGCCCATTGGCATTGCATCACAGGACCACTCTCAGGTCGGTATTGCATTTTGCATGGTGCACAATGCATGGATGTGGTACACTGGTACTATGTATCTGGTCAACTCAAGTCTACCTTTCTTCTAGGGTCCTGCTCTTCCTTGGCTCCTGCCTCTAGCAGGGACGGATCCAGAGCTTGGGTGTTCAAAAAAAATGGCGACTCTATAAAGGATTCACATTGTAAAAATCAAAATGTGGATCCGTCCATGGCCTCTAGGACTAGGACTCTAGGAGCATGCAACAAGTAGCAGGAGGAGAGAGGATGATCACTGTTGGTCACAAAGACATATTAGTACTATGTTGAGCTGAAGGAGTAGTACTATGTTTGCATGGATGAATTAACTAAGCATCTATCCGTATGCTATTTATAGTTAAGCTAAGCATGCAATTACCAAGGCGTTCTTTGGAAGGTTGTGATTCTTTATGTACTACTGGCGGTTCACAGGTGAGACTGCACTGTTTTGAAAGGGAGAGGGGCCTGAACTTGCGTTGCTTCGTTTCTATATATGGCCACCGTAGACTCACGGGAATGCTCAGGTACTTGAGCCAGGTCCCGCCAACGCCGTATGGTTGCGTGCATACTTATATACTGTATGTTAGTACATGGATTCAGGGATCATTCCCAAAACTAGAGCTGAAATATTATAGGAGTACTAGCTAGTCCCACAGAATTAGGTCGACCGGAACGCTCTGCATGGTAGCCAGCCAGCCAGCCAATTAAGGCCCTCTTTCATATATCTATCGTCATGCTAAATTAAAATAAACAGTTTTTCCATAATGGTAGTTTTATTACTTAAAAAAGTTTTAACCATTCGACCCGGCATCTGCATAGTTAGGATGCACACGGTCGTCACAAGTCCAGCAGTATCCAAATAAATGAAAAGACAAATTACATATCATGATGAGATATTATACGCTATGGTGGTGAAGGGTAAATCCACAAATTATGCTACCATCCATGTTGAGATAAAAAAACACTCAGCTATATCCTTCAGTCTTGTATGCATGCTAAACTGAAATAAACAGTACTCCACGATGTACACGTACCTACTATATGTACTGTAAGTACGTGTGAGCCAGGTACCCAGACTAGCAGTTGCGCCTTTCGTACTTAATCCTTGAGTTAATTTGAGTCATCAGATATGACACTGACTTGCCATGGCCGCCACTGTACACCTATGACCTACCGAGCCAGCAATGGCTACCCCAATCCCACTCATGCGTATCATCAAAAGACAAGATTTGAACAATCGGGCAAACAATCACCGGGTGAAATGAATTCAACAACAAATGACACAATTTGATGATTGGACATAGCAACAAGAATGGTTGGGAATATGTTTTGGGTCATAGGTGTAGATACACCCACTGTTCAAAATTGCGTTTTAAAATGTAAAAAATGAAATAAAAAGTTCGGGCGTATATCTGAACATTCTATGTTTGCACAAAAAGATTTATGAAAAAACACATTTTTTTGTCGCTTGTGTAAAAAAGAGAAATTTCAGTGCTACAAAATGAATTTTCACGAGTCATTTTTTCTGTCTTTTACACTCCACAAAAAATGTCTTTTTCCGTGAAACTTTCTATAGAAACATAGAATCTTCGGATGTACACATGAAATTTTTGTTTGGAATTTTTTGGCATTGTAAAATGCATTTAAAATATTTTTTTTAATAATAAGCGTATCTAGAACCCGAGAGTCAAAACACCGTGTACCAAGAATGGCCCGTTTTTCATCCATTTGATGAGTAGTACCCTCGCAAAAAGAGGAGGGAGGAAAGAAGAGTGCTAGCTACTGCTGACCTCGTTTCACCGGCCGGTCTCTTCAGGAATCAAATGATTTGGCAATCCATTGCCCGTTCGGCCTTAATCCTCAGCCACAAGAAAGCACACGGCTCCCAAAGCTAGCTATAGAGGTGTTCCATCGCCCTCGGCGGGAAGACACACGCCAACATTTCGACCAATTACATGGCCATTGACCATGCGATGGTGCTTTCTTCTTCCCTCTTTTGAGATAAAATTGTTCCAGCCCACGTCCATCAATCCTGTCGATACACGAGTAGTTGAATCTGTGGTTGTGTGAATTTGTGGTGACCAGCGTCTGAGATTCCAGCTTTGGGTGTAGTGGAGGTCAACGGGCAGCCGAAACGGACGTGCAAAATGGCTGTGCAAACCGAGCAAATTTGATTGCTTTATTGTGTGATAAAGGCAGTTGGATTATATTGATCCTTATATATAGTCGTATGAAACTGATAAAAACGGACAAGAGTTCGTGAATTTTCGCTAATTGTTTGAAAAAAATTACGGTTTGAAATGTGTAAACCGGCGGCAGGAGCATATGCTCATGTGTGCCAAACTGAATTTGCGCTAGTCTTCGGTACTATTAAAATGCAAATGTCCCAACTAAACAAACTTAACCGACATTACCACTAGTAAAGTCAAAAGTATTACCAAAAAAACATAGGGCCTATTTGATTCGTAGAATTTAAAAAAACATATATAGAAAATGCAAATGTCCCAACGAAACAAACTTTAACCACATTACACTAGTAAAGTCAAAAGTATTACCAAACAAACTTAGGGCCTATTTGATTCGTAGAATTTTAAAAAATATATATAGAAAATGCAAATGTCCCAACCAAACAAACTTTAACCACATTAATTACACTAGTAAAGTCAAAAGTACTACCAAAGAAACTTAGGGCCTATTTGATTCGTAGAATTAAAAAAGCAGATTTAGAAGAAGAAAAAAAAAGAAGAATTGCAATGTCCTTCCACCACAAATCCTATACAATCTCACATGCACCAATGTTTGTTTAGTTCCATCACAGGGAAAACAAGATTGTTCAGATATTTGAGTGGATGTTAAGTGTCATGTGAAATGTAGTGTATGGCTTCTTTTCCTTGCAGGGATCTCCAAAACATGGGAATAGAAAAAAAAGAGTAGGATAGGATTGCATGCGTAAGACATAGTAACGAGAAAACACAAGAGCTTAATGACAGTGGGTGTTCGATCCACAGGAACAGAAAAAACACAAGAAAATATAATGAATAACCAAAAATCTAGGTTAAATAAATGCAAAGGTAAGATATAGTATTCGCCTTGTTCTTTGCGCATAAGAATGTAAAAATGTTAAAGTAGATTGTAAAATTCCTTTGAAACCAATACCAAATAAAAAAAATCCTGGTTTTATCTACGCTCCAAAATGTCACCATAAAAAACTACACTTTCTACGATTTTCCTAAACTATTCTTTTGAAACAAAGAGGGTCTTATTTAATTTTTACAGGCCTTAATACGAGGCAAGAATAAAAGGATACAATCCTACCGGTTTGTGGGATCTAGAGCACCAGGAATTTAGAAATAATGGCACGTGTTAATTTAACGAAAGAGAAAGTACCTTGTGCATACCAAGTTACAATGAAAACTACGTGAAAACCATATTTGAAAGTGTCTTTAAAAAATGTTAGAAATGCGATGTTTTGTAAACATGCGAAATTATAGTTCAAACTCATATTCATTTGGAGGGCAGGAAAATATATATTATGCAAATAGTGATGTTGTAATTATTGACACTATTAATTGTTGACTTGGGTTTCTTCGAACCACCAAAATGAACTTGATTTTGAACTTCAAATTTTATATTTTCTTGAACATCACCTCACAACTAAAAAAAAATCACCTCATCAACATACTGCGTCTTTTGCAATAAATTACGAACTTTGGGTCGTAAATTTACCATGTTTTCATTGTAACTTAGTTTCCACGAGGTATTTCATCCCTAAGGAAATAGGATGTGTTACATGGACTTGTCCTAAGACACACCAAGAAAGAAATAATTCATTTGAGCTAGTTTGGTTACGATCTTAATTTCTAATTTTTTGGATGTGCAGATACCATAGAAACCATCAAGACATGGATTTAATACATTCACATTTGTTTTGACAGATCGAAACGGTTTAAAACTCATTTTGATGAGAAATAGCCGTAACTTATGCATAAATTATGTTCGTCAAACCGGTTGTATAACCTTTTTACCGATCTTAATTAACCGTTAGGTATTTGTCTTGAAATGGATAAAGTAGAAGACTATAAGCACGCCATGTCACCAAGTATGGTGGTTTCTTCTCAAGGCACGTACAAGAACTTGATGCTATTTTAGTGTAGAAGATTATCAAAATTCATGCTTTGGTACTACCACGTTCCAAAATATGATAGTCAAAGCATGATTTTTTGTCAAAGCATGAATTTTGATTGTAGATGTGGATGGCATCAAGTAAAATGGTGGTTTCTTCTCATCAAGTAGATGTGGATGTCATCAAGTAAAATGGTGACTATCAAAATATGAGATGTAATTTGACTATCAAAATTCATGCTTTGACCAAAATTAGTTCAATAATATGTAGTTTATGTTACACAAAATAGGGACCATTAATTATATTCAAAACACTTTTATATATGATTATAATTGTGTAACCATTGGCTACATATTGTATGAGTGATTTGCGGCAAACGTATGAATTCAGACAGGACATCTCAAATTAGGCGGACATCTCAAATTAGGCATGATATTTTGGTACGGAGCGAGTAGTATTTTGCGTGAATTGGGAGAAACAAGACGAATAGAGAGAATTTGAATGTCTCTTATTAGGATGTCCGTTAACTGTTAACAAAAACTTAGATATTGTAATTTTAAATTATTGTATATATGTGCATAGTGCCTATATCGTTTACAAACAAATTGTTGGAATCGATTGCGTTAGGACAAACTATTCTATGTACGAGCTATAGCTAGCGCTTGTGTGAAGTGCAATTCCAATGAAGGCTACTTGACCTCCTTTTGCCTGCACAGAGAGGGGATGGCCCCCATCCGATTCCAAAATCAAGACCGCTGAGGTTGGATCTCAATAGGACCATATAAATTATCAAAAGTGGTACATCCATATATAAACTTCATCTGTTGGCCTTGTCTGTCGCATCTGCATTTGTAGTCCATCATTTTCAAGTTTCAGTTGTGGAACTTAATTTGTGTTGACGAACATAAGTTGCAAAAATGTGAAATGATTTCAATGATAGCATGCACAGAGCTAAGTGTAGACCCAAGTTCAGAATTGCATTTTCCGAAGCCTAAACAAAACTTCACGCCCTCTTGCTATGAAGAAATGTAAACTGATGACAATAATAGTTGTGCAAATTTTCTAAGCAAATAAACAAACTTCACGCCCTCTTGCTATGAAAAAATGTAAACTGATGTCAATAATACTTGTTTAAATTTTCTATGCAAATCTGTGCCAGAATTGTCCGATATGTTCGATATCATTTTAATCCTCAATAGTGCAAAAACAATTTAAAGCATACAACTAAGATATTTTTTCCACTTAGAGACCAAACAATCTACAACAACAAAAATACCGAATAAAAGGCCAATGAGGAATAATTACTTTACCCACCAACCTAGTAGAACGGACGGTTCACATTTAGTGGTATGAAAATGAGATTTGTCCAATGTGATGGGTTAACGTAAATCAGATTAAACGTTTACGACATAAAAAAATCTGCACAAATGCCATGGAAAGATGCTAGTCATCCTTGCATGAGAAAACTTAAATACCAACAGCACATGAATAAGCGCTATTTGATCCAAGAACTCAATCAAAAAATGAACTATGCATACACAATTTCATTTCAATCGAGCCTTGGATTAATTATATATCTTCACCATTGCATACACAAATCAACCAAAGCACGAACGGTACTAGAAACCCTACAGTAGCAAGGAGGGGTAGCACTCATTCCCAACAGGAAATGTAGCCAAAAGATGAATAGTGTTGGTAAGAACAACAGTACATACGCACACGCGCGTGCTGATCGATCAATGGCATCCATATCCATCGTTTCCACTGACCAAGATTACAGCTAGACATTTAACCTCCAAATTAATAAATTACTTAAGCCCTACCTCGCTTGATCGATCGACTCGAAAGCTAGTTGAAGACGGACAGCGGCAGCATGCACCCCGCCGCGTGCGCCTCCGCTGCCGCCATGGCCAGGGCCATCTCGTCGCCGGCGCCGCCGCTGTGGCCATTGCTGTTTCCGCTGGAGCTGCTCGCTGCCGCAGCGTCCTCATGGCCGGCGCCCGGCATGAGGAAATGCCCGTGCATGAAGTGCTGCGGGTGCGGGATGAAGTAGTGCCCCTGCGCCGGCACGGCGCGCGCGACGATGACCTCCGGCTTCCTGTCCGGCGCGGTGGCGGCTGCATGCATGGAGGCGGGTTGCTGTGGGGAAGGCGCAGCCTTGGCCGCCTTCTGAGACGCCGACGACGGCGGCGGACGCTTCCGGCGCTTCTTCTCGTAGGCGATGCCGCGGGCCTTGGCCTGGCTGTCCCTTACCTCGCGGAGGTACAGCCGGACAGCGCGGGCGCCGAAAGGGTTGGCCTCTGGCCTCCCACCGTGCTCCTCGAAGGCAGCACGTAGTCGGCC
This sequence comes from Poa pratensis, assembly GCA_947311845.1. Lineage (NCBI taxonomy): Eukaryota > Viridiplantae > Streptophyta > Magnoliopsida > Poales > Poaceae > Poa > Poa pratensis. The sequence continues at coordinate 13,312,124 of CAMZMU010000078.1, forward strand.
GACGAGGGCGTCGAGGCTGCCCCAGGCCTGGCGGAGCGGGCACGGGCACGGCGCCGGCGGCGACGGGTGGCCGAAGAAGGGACAGCCCGCGGCGTGGACCTTGGTCTTCCCGAACTGGTCGAGGTAGCGGAGGAACTCGAGCACGTGGGCGCCGCTGCACCGGGCGAGCTCCAGCGGCGGGCGGTGGTTGCGCAGGTACTGCCCGAAAGTGTGCCAGTCCCGGCGCTTCTGCGACTCGTACCGGCTCGGCCGCGGCGCCGCCTCCGCCCCGCCGCCCGGGCTGTCCACCGCCGTCGCCCCCGCCACTCCCTGCATGCTTTGCCCTCCTCCTTTGACCTCAGATCTGCATGCGAGCATCGACCCTCCGTCAGTACAAAGCAGCAGCGACGAAAAGCACCTTAATTTTCACAGAGCGACCACGGAGCTCGCGCTAGCTGAAAAAGCTGTCTGAGCTTCTTGAGGAATTGGAGTTTTTTTTAGAAAAGGAGAAGCCCCAGCCTATGCATGCGGCTTTTATTTCTTGAGGAATTGGAGTTTAGGGTTTCCTAAAGGGAATCGGAATGGATCGATCAGCAGCTGATCCTGAGCTAGCTCGTACGGTGCATGCCCAGACCAAGAAGGTCTGAATCTGAGCTCAGCTGCTGCTGCTGCTGCAACCAAGAAACTGACACACGCTGGCCTTCTGCAGAACAAGCTAAGCTAGCAGAAGCAGGAGGTAAAAGAACAAGAGACGATCACACATCTCACCTGGCACGTACGGGCGCGAGGGGAAACCGATGACGCCGGCCGGCCGGCCGACAGGCAGCTCGCCGCGCTCTGTGCAGGTGAGCGTGTGCGGAGATAGATCGACGGAGGGAGACGAGACGCGAGCTGTTGGGCAGGAGGGAGTTGTGGTGGCGAGGGGAAGGAGTAGGGTGGGCGGGGTGTGTATATAGGTAGGTAGATAGCCACGGCACGGGGGGAGCTAGGGGAGGGGAGAGGCGGAGCGGAGGCGTGGGAAAGCTGCAGCTTTCAGGGGACGGAATTGAGTTGGGGAAGCGAGGGAGTGAGTGAGGAGACGGAGACCCATCGACCTGACCGGTGGCGGTGACCCCAATCATTTAAGGCTACGGCAGGTGCAACAGAGCTCCTGATGTATGTATCTACGTATTGCATGCCATGTACGTCTATTTTTTCCCCAAACGGAGAAAACTGTACTCCTATGTGCTAACAATTGGGTAGTTGCTTTTGGGTCACCACCTCCAGTCTTCAGTATATTTTGGAAAAACTAAACTCTGCATTTACACATTTAGTGAAAGGAAAATATTTTGCCGTGTATACATGTGATTACAGTACGAAGCAACAGAGTTCCACATTCATTTGTGAGCTACACAAGGGAAAACTTACAATGTGCTAATCTTCAGTACCAAAGAACAGCAGCTCGACGCAAAAAAGAAAAAGGAATTAGCGGTACGATTTATTACTCACTCCAATGCACCGAAGTAAGACATGTACTTATAGAATTGGACGTCAAGTTATGCAGGATTCCATAGGAACTGAAAATGACATAAATATTTAGTGAACATTGTATGGTAGCGTCACAAAACAAAGACGCATGGTTCCTTTTCTAAATGATTAGATAATGTTATTGCTATTGTTGCGAAACAATTTCTTTCGCTACATTTTTGTTACGAAATAGGGAACAAACTGCAGTGAGATATGGATCTAGCCACTACCGGAAAGAGCCGATTTGATGAGTGCGTTTTTTTTTTGCGATGAGTGCTTTGTATCAGTCATTTTACATACACTGTCTAATAGGAAAAATGATAGACATGTGTTTGGAGATATTTTGGAAAATAGAACTTTCACAAAATGGCCTATCATTTATGAACATTCGTTACTTTCAAGCAAATGATTAAGGAAATGGTAATATCCGCGACATAGTTCATGGTAATGTGACAATATTTGTCACAAAGGTGCATCTTTTCATGACATGCAATAGTGTCAAAAGGAGTTCCAGCGTTTTGTTACAAAAAAGACGTGTTTCCATTTTCTAAGTGCCAAAAATGAGAATCTTTGTGAAGCAAGTGCAAAATGGAACATCTCCAATTTTCAGACAAATTAGAACATATTTGTTGGCCAATTCCCATGTATTACGATTTTTCTCACTTTCTATCTAATTTTGCGCATATATTTAATGCCAACCAATTTTCTGAAGTAATTTAAATTTGACTCCAAACGTGTGATAGTTTTTTTTTTCTAAAAATTGAATCAAATGATTTTAAGTTACCCAAGTAGGATTCTAAGAAATAGGCACATGTCGTTTGAAGATTCACACCCTTGCTATGAATAGTTTCATCAGCATTCCGACCCCATCTTGACAAAAAAGAAGAACATGGAAATTTTTCAAAAAATGCAATCCTTTGGCACATAGTTCTTTTATGTGCGCTAGTTGCTGGATTTTGACTTATTCTGAAGAAAAAACGTTTAACTAAATGTCCTCTCATATCATGTATGGACATTCATGACTATTAAGGCAAATGACAAAGGTCATGGCCATATCCATGCGATACGATGGAATCATATCTTTGCATTTTCTAAGTTGATTATGTTAATATTCAAAGAATTTGCAACATATATGAATTTACCACGAAAGCTATAATCATTTTTGCGGGATCCCATGAAGTCTCATTATTTTGGTGTTTAAGTATGGAAAACTAGATACCCGTATTTTCGTAGTTTGAATTTCCAAAACCTTCTTTTTTATTTAGATATTTTTAGAAACCTTCTCGAGGTCGATTAATGCGGAGACATCACGAAAACCACGAGACCAAGCCAGAAACTAGATACTACCCGAGTCTCCAAATGTCCTCCATGGCACGGCCCACTACCCCAGCCGCGCCTTGGGAGGGATCTAGCCCGTTGGCTGTGTGATCATCCTCAATCGAACGCTTATGCCTCCGTTTTGATCAAAAACCACTATACATATCTTGGTTTTTGTAACTTCGAAAAGGTTTTCGCCCGGTTTCCCTCGAGTACACCGAGCAGTTTGGGTCTTTTCTTTAACATCTTCTTCTATTAATAAATAATAGTGGTTCTCCAACGAAAAGTGCTTTTGGAGCAGGAGCTACACATAGTTCTTTAATTTGCAAAATTTGAAAAATCATATTTCAAATAAATTATGAAAAAGAAATCCTGGATGTAGACAATAGTGCATTATAGCAACATGCAAAATCTCAACTCAAAAGATTTCGTATTCTGGGCTACACAAAAGTAACAAAATATGGCTGATTTTAGAGCATCTCCAGTCGGAGGCCCCAAATTCGGCCCCCATAGTGTCCACGGACGCGTCTGCGGACACCGACCGGACAACCCCCAAAACTAGTGTCCTACAACCACAATGTTCAAATATTGACACCCAAATACATGCAAGCCATGCACGTCCATCATAGAGGTAGTTTTGATGTCTAAATAAATAGTTCACATCACGTTATTACAACATAATTGTATCTACACAAATAAAAGTAGCGGGACATAAAAGTTCACATTATTCGGACACAAATCATTGCAAATTAAAATTCAGTCCTTCCCCATGAAGACATACATATGCTCCACCAGATCATTGAGTAGTTGGGTGTGCGCTACTTCATCTCGAAGTTGTCGATGCATCTCAAGGAATTTCATGACATACTCCGCTTCTTGTTCAGGTAGGTGGACATGTTCTCCAGGCTTCTCAAAATCAGTGCGAGCTGCCCCTTCTCCCTCATCCTCCACAATCATGTTGTGCAAAATTACACAACAAGTCATGACCTGCCATAGAACCTCCGGATCCCACATCATTGCGGCTCCACGGACTATGCCCCAATGAGCTTGCAACACACCAAATGCCCTCTCGACATCTTTCCTAACAGATTTCTGTTTAGCTGCAAAGCCACATTTTTTGGGACCAGTAGGATTACTGATAGTCTTCACAAATGCCGCCCACTGAGGATAGATACCATCTGCAAGATAGTATCCCATGGTGTAGTTGTGTCCGTTGACGGTGTAGTTGCATGGTGGAGCATCCCCATCACAGAGCCTCTTGAACAGGGGAGAGCGCTGAAGCACATTGATGTCGTTGTGAGAACCGGGCATGCCAAATCCACAAGTCTTGAGATGCCACAGCTTCAAGTACAATAATGGCCTCCTTGCTGTGACCTTGGTACTGCCCACGCAACCCCGTTGGACAGTTTATCCATTGCCAATGCATGCAATCTACTGAACCTAGCATACCAGGAAATCCTCTTGCTTCTCCTAGGGCCAATAGCCTTGCGGTGTCCTCGGCATTAGGTTCTCTCAGATATTTTGGCCCAAACACCATCACGACGGCGTATGCAAAGTGCTCCATAGCCTCGATGCATGTACTCTCTCCCATCCGGACATACTCGTCTATGGCATCCGCGGCTTTTCCATACGCAAGCATTCTCAAAGCAGCGGTGCATTTCTGCATAGGAGAGAAGGATAGTTTTCCGCAGCAATCATACTTCAACTTGAAATAGTCATCATACTTTGTTACTTTCTCTTGTATGTGCTCGAATAGTCTTGAGCTCATCCGGAACCGACGTCGGAAAAACCCCTCATGAAAGACCGGCTTCAGGCGCTTGAAGTAATCGTCATACAGATCTCGAGCGCCTTTGAGCCTGTCACGGTCCACGGTGATCCGCCCGTTAATTGATCCCTTGAAGTTGAGAACATGCTCCTCCTTCTTCTCCATTTCCTCTTGAATGCTCTTCATGGACATGGCGGCCTCCTCGTCTCCGTCGTCAAACATGTCTTCATCACTGGACCCGTCGATGAACTCCTTGTAAACCAACTCATCCATGGCCGAGTAATCGTACTCCTCGTCGAACGAAGAATCCATGGCTACATGCATGAACACTTAATCAAAATCTGGTGCCGGCATTTACACAAACACTTTGAGAGCGAGGTGGAGGTCGGGTGATGCTAAACGTACCGGGAGCGGAGCGTCCAGATGAGGTTCCTCCGGCGACGGGCTCCGGCGACCGCAGAGGACTTGGCCGCGGACGCTGTGACTTGGGGGTGGCGGCGGTCAGTCGAAGGGGCCGGCGGCGGAGCAGAGTGGTGCGGCCAAACTGGACAGAGCAGAGGAGGAAGTGGAAGAAGCAAGGGTTTCCGTCCGATTTAGGGGGAAAATTGGGTAGGCCCGCATTGCCAGGTCCGACGTGGCGGACGCGTCCGGGCGGCCCCAAACCCGCCCTACATATGGCTGGTTTGGGGTGTGCCGGACCGCCTGGACGTTTGGGCTGACCATAGGGGTGCGGTTGGGTGGCGGTTTTTGGCCCAAAAGCTGTCCGGGCTGTCCGCCCGGGCGTTTGGGGGGGGGGGGGGGGGGGGGGGGGGGGGGGGGGGGGGGGGGGGGGGGCTCTTAGAAAGTTCAGATTTTGCACTATTCAGTAATTTCAGATTCAGATTTTGTCATTTTTGCACAGACCAAAACACAACTTATTTCTGTTTGAGATTTACGCCTAGGTAGAAGACAATATTATCTATATTCAGGATATTTTTAGATATTTTAAACCTCGTAAAATGTTATTTTCAAAAAAAATCAAAAATAAAGAGCTATGTGTAGCTCGGGCTGCGTATCGCCGCTCTCGGTTCTCCTGATATTATTAAAAAAAGGGGGTTTGAATTTTTGCAGGGAGAAAGTATCTCATGAAAACGACTTTCAGTGTAAACCGGTGGAAACCACGAAAAAATCATGTTTAAAGGTAGAGTTATAAAATTATAGTACTAACGTTCTCAACATAAATGTTTTCAATAAAAATGTAAACTTGCAAGTTCAAACTGAAAATGTTTAAGAGCAATAAAAATTATAAATTCAGCGATGAATAGTACTAACGTTTACAACTACTATACATTTTGGTACTATATATTCATTGTTGAATTGTCCATTTGCATAGCTCCTAAATATTTTTGAGTTTGAACTTGCAAATTTACAGGTATATAGAACTCTATATTCCCGACGTAATTCATTCTTGTTGAGAATTTTCTAAAACTTTTAAATTCGGAATTTTCATTGGTTTCCTCTAATTTTTTGGTTTTCTCTCTTCAGAGGTAAAAAGGCCGAGGGGAAAAGAAGGGGGCCGGACGTACCCGTACGCATGGGGCCCTGAAGGTAGACATCCACCTCGTGGGCGTGATGGCAGACAGGCGGCGATCGAGCGGTGATTGTTTCATGGAAAAGGTCGTCACCTCACCCGTCTTTTCACCGCCCCCCTCCTTCACTCACTCGCACACAAACAGCTCTTTCATGCATTGATGCGTGGGGGCATGGAGACGTCCCGTCACCGGCGGGGCGGGCGCAAGCCAACAAACCGCCGCAGCGCCACCGCTGTCGACCGCTGCGCGTGGTACGTATGGGCTTCTACTGCCCCGGTCGGCGTCGATCGCCTCCGATCCATCATCTCTCTGCTGGTTAAAAACCACCACACAAACTATTCCAGCTTTCCCTCTCTGATCCCATCTGCAGTTCTCGAGCATATATACGGGCAAAATGTATCATGCACCCCAATGTCCTGCGATGTACTTCTAATCGCATCTTGTTCTCTACAACGTTAGTAGGTCATAGTTTTTTTCTGGCATCTATAGACGACACTACTCCGAAGCTAATTACCCCCAACAACTTGGCCTACGCAAGCCTTGTCGGTCGAAACTGCAGCGTACGCACGTCGCACGCTTGCTGTTCTCTCCCTCCTCATACCTCTCGTTGTGTTCTGCTAATCGATCGCTTCAGATACTATTCGGAGTAGTTAACACTAACATGCACGTACTGTTTTTTAAAATTCGGCGGCTCCACCGGCCGGCGTTGTTCAACGTAGTACGTACAGTCGCACGTAAAGTTGCACTGTTCTGAATGGCCCTGTCACAGCCCAAATCTTGGTAAGCCTTTCTTAACAACATTTTAAATGCCTAAAAATTGGAACCAATAAAAACTTTTCCTAAATGTGATGTTTTGCTTGATGTGATGATTGATTCTTGTTTAATTTGTTGATTTGATTGACTAGTGTAGAAGTGTGACTTGTTTGATCTCTTGATGAATAACACTAAACAAAAATGCAACTCAAAACAACACACTCTAAACTACTCACAATTATAAATCCTAGCCTAAAACCCCCCGGTCAGGAAGAGGAGGGCTTCGTTGACGACTACGCGAACTAGAACGTCTCCCGGTCAGCAGCCTGTAGGTGTTAAGGCGTGACATGAGCTTTACTGCGTTTTGTTGAGACTTCCGCTGTGATCCTGTCCTGCGTGGCAGTTATGAGAACTTGGTCATGTGACCATTTATTGTAAGACCATTTTTAATTCGTGTACTGGATGATGTAATCTGCAATGCCAACTCAAGTATGTTGTTCACGACTACTGATCACAGGATCATAAATGTATGCATACGGGTGTTCCTGCACAGCTAGTCTCGGGGCTCCATAGGCCCAGGAGAACGGTGTGCCTGACGAGGGCGATGCAGCAGGCTCCATTAACGTCACTGCTGGTGGTACTATACTAATGACGCCCAGGCGCTGCCCAGCTGCGTGCTCGATCCGTCCATCCCATGCATGCAATGCAACCATCGATCGGTATGCTAGCCAGAGGAAGCAGACATACTACTAGCCAGGCTACTAGCTGTGCTGTCGGGATGTACGTACCAAAGTATACGTACAAGTGACCGTACCGTACAGTCGAAAATGTATTTAGGCTAATAATCTGGTCTGTACGTGCACGTTTAGTTCATGCTGCTGTGATCAGCAAACAGGGGGGCGTGCTGTTGCCCCACTGCACCACATGGGGCATGCAGGTTCGCTGGCTGAAGCCTTTTGGAACTTAGGGAGTATGAGATAATCTAACAAACGAACGTTCGCTCTTAGGTCTTGGAGAAATGGCCACCAGCTCACCCTCACGCCGATTTCCCTCGCACCTTCAAAGGCTGCAAACAACCGTTGGCTAGGGCTGAAGTTCAAGCTTGGCTCGTTACATGTCGTTAACACTAGTTAGTTAGCTTTGTTCGAATTGTTAAGGTAAAGAGTTTCAAATATGGAGTTTAAAACGGCTCCTGAGCTCATATGCTCCCGCGGGATTAAAATAATAAAATTAATAGTAAAACATTTCAGAAAATTATAAGAAACAGTCTCAGCAAACATATATATCCAAGTACATACGTGAAAAAAATCGTGATAAAATAACGTTCATGATGCTCTGTGTGAATAGCAAATCAGTGGCCAGCATGAAATTAAAAAATATAATTTTACAGCACTGAATTTTTAGAGCTTCCATTAAAGGACGCAACTGGACAACAAGTTCGCATGAGGGGCAGCACACCAAACTTTAGTGTAATAACATGGATAAAGTTCAGAGTGAAGATTTCAGGTGTTAGAAGACCAGGGCTCGTCTCAGATTTTTACACAACCCAAATTTACAAGGTCAGGGTTTAAAACAACCCAAATTTTACACAACCATAAATATTACGCCTGATTTTTTTCTAGTGCATGGTAACGGGCCCAACTTTGCGACTGGAAAATAATAAGGTCCTCTTTGGTTCACGGAATTTCATATGAATTGTGGTTTCTATTCCTTAGAAACTGATTTTATTGATTGATTGATTGGTTTGTAGGATTAGACCTACTTTGAATTCAAATCTAAAGTAAAATTCTGTTTGCGCCAACATCACGATGTTCCTCGATTGTCTCTACAACAAAAAATTATATGCACCAAATATTATGTGAAGGTTTCGTGGTTCCCCTTACGTTGTAATCAAACAACTTTCACTACAGAAACATGTACTCCCTCCATCCCAAAATAAGTGTCTCAAATTTGTCTAAAAGTGGATGTATCTAGACCTGAAACAAATATAGATACATCCACTTTTTAACAAATTTAAGAGACTTATTTTGGGACGGAGGAGAGTACTTCTTATTCACAAAACATTTAGCATACTATGCCACCATATTCTTCCTTTTTCTTGATTTTTTTTAATCATTCGAACCAAAGTAGACCATAAACATGAATAGTATATTCCAACTAGAAAAGAATCCGCAATGAACCAAAGTAGACCTCCTAAAACCGACATCCACCATGACTTCTCTGAAGGTACACATGGGTATTTCACAATTTTGTAATACTTCTAGAAGGATGTAGGGAAAAAAAAACATCGACACACGGTTATAAATGCGACTCAGTAAAATCGACCACGCCGTGGCGCGGAGCGTGCATGCATGCATGCGCTCGACTCAACCTGCAGTCTCCGGCCTGATCGATCGACGGTGAGACCAGCACTTTCTCCGGTCCCGTCGTCTCCTCAGTCTTCTCCCTGCCATTCCTGGCACGCATGCCTGCGAGCCACACGTGTGAGTGGACGCGAGTGTGCGCCTGGCCGATCGATCAGATCAAAGCCTGCCGCGCGCAGTGCTGCCTCTCCTTCTCCTAGCTTGGACCAGCTGCCGGCCCCCTGTCCATGGCCGGAGCTATATGCTGCGCTTCGCCGCACGTGAGAGCCGCATGCATGACACCAAAGTCCATGGCGGAAGGCTACGGCCACACCACCATAACTGGCCGTCTTTGGCCATGCATGCATGATCGATCCAACAACACGAAGGTTTCTCACTGTGGTTCCTCCAGTGAGACCGCTCGTGCGATAAAAGGTAGACGACGAGCTATGGCTGCGAGGGCCTACGAGTGACAGCCTTTCTCATGGCGAGCGAGCACGAGAGAGAGAGAGAGAGAGCATGGAGGTTTGTGCATGTCTCTGACCGATGTTTTGTCGACTAGTACCAGCAACTTTGATCAAAGGTCTCTGTGTGCGGCTGGCCTACTACGCCCGTGTCTCCTCGGTCCAATGGCTCTTGTCTACCCGTGTTCTAACAGGTGGAACTTCAAGCATTCAACCAAGTACTGCAACGTAGCAGAGGAAGTAGGAGTCACATTATTGGTTTCTGCTGTCGTGGTATGGAGATACTATGTGTTGCGCCTACACATCATTTTGGTTATTTAGAGAAGATAAAGTCTACCACGAGCATAAGAACAAGAACATCTCTAGCAGATCCCTATAATCACCCCTGAACCGCAAATTTTCGGATGATATATGGTTTTAACCCATTTTGATGCCCGAACGGAAAATATCGGCATGGTCCGCTTTTTTTTGGGTACCCACTTATCAAACACCAATCCCATTGTATCAAGTGTATCAGGGTCGATTTAGGTTTACCTCCCCCGACCCCTTCCGCCTCGTTCTCGCCACCTCTGCTCCACTTCTCCCTCTTGATGGCTTTCGCATCCGGATGCGGTCGTGGCGGTCTAGGTGGGACAGCTGGGGGCAGTGCGTCTCTCGGCGACGATGACGACCACGGGGAGCAAGGCCGCCTCAAAGTCGCTAGGGAGGAGCACGAGCTCGTGGTGGCACGACACAAGAACGGCGTAAAGTACTACCTCAGCCACGATGAGTTAGCTCGCCATTGTCTACTACTAATGTCACGTTTAGTTTAGATCTATGTTCAAACTGCGTTTGTGAATGCTTGTGATTAACTATGTTTGCCAAGTTTATGATGAACTTGAGAAGAATGTAGTTGAAATCTCGTTGCATTCCATACCGTAAAATAGTCTTCGGTAAATCATTTTGTTGTATTAGTTTGTAAGAGATCTGCTAGAGATGCTCTAGTGACCTGAACCGACTACTAGACGGGCAAAACTTGTAGTTAGTGGGATAATCAAATTTTTGATTTAGTGATCCCCCTGTTTTTTCGGGTTCGGTGGATGTCGTTTTTGGCGCATGTCGCGTTGTAATTGACCGCTTGGCCTCTTCTTCTTAAACTGATACGTCTGCTTGGACGTATCCTTAAAAAAAATGGATTAGGGGATTGGAATTTATGTACCCTTTCTAAAATAAACAATTTAGGACAAACGTGAAAAGACAATTGTCCTTCAAGCAAACCCATGCATAGATACATGTTCTTCAAGCGGGCTCATAGAGGCATAGAGCTATGTATCCGGCCGTGGCGAAGGGAGAGCCCATCCATTTTGCAAGCTTCCAGAAGAGTTTTGGGACTAGACAGTAACAGTAGAAACACGCGACTGCCAGACAAGTTGGACGGAAAACGGCACGAGGGGCAGCAGACTCGTGAACATCAGTACGTGGTACAATCACCAAGTTAAGATTTGAACATCCGTGATGGGTAGATCATGTGAAAGCGTAAAGCAAAAACCAAATTATAAGAAGATTGAAGTTCACTTAGTCATACAGAGATCATGCTGATATATGATAGCAACGGATGTTCTCACGATTGGCACACTACTACAGAGTTCAATTAACGACACGAACGATACGACTTGCACAGACGACGACTTCAGGCACAGTGGACTTGCGAATTGATCTTCCAAATAAAATCACTGGCCACCACGCAGGCGGAGCACCAGGTGCAGGGTGGATTCTTTCTGAATGTTATAATCCGTCAGAGTGCGGCCATCCTCGAGCTGCTTACCGGCGAAGATCAGGCGCTGCTGGTCCAGGGGGATGCCCTCCTTGTCCTGGATCTTGGACTTCACGTTGTCAATGGTGTCTGAAGACTCCACCTCCAGGGTGATGGTCTTGCCGGTAAGGGTCTTGACGAAGATCTGCATGCCACCACGGAGGCGCAGCACAAGATGCAAGGTGGACTCCTTCTGGATATTGTAATCTGCAAGGGTTCGGCCATCTTCTAGCTGCTTCCCGGCAAAGATCAAACGCTGCTGGTCCGGGGGAATGCCTTCCTTGTCCTGTATCTTGGCCTTAGACATTGTCGATGGTGTCTGAGGACTCGACCTCGAGAGTGATGGTCTTGCCAGTGAGGGTCTTCACAAAGATCTGCATTTGTAAAGTTCGAAATTGCAAACAAAGTACAGTTAGTCACCAAGTTCGAGACAAAGACGAACATATCAACAAAGTCAGAGACATTGACCGAAATAGTCTAAATCAGGTGATAGATATGCATAGTTGAAATTTGCAAACAAAGCTGGATCATGTCACCAAATTAAGCATATTCTGTATATCAACAGATCAACAAAGACATAAACAATGGACTGTGATCTTTCCAATTTTTATGATAGCTAACTAATGTGTAGTTAAAAAATAAACAAATAGGAAAACCATGAAAATTCGTGCATATGAGTTAATATACTCTTACGGTGTATTTCCAGTGTACAGAGTATATTAAAGACAGAGAACTGAAGTCAATATTATCACTCTTACGATCTATTTCCAGTGTAAAATTAAGCAGATTTGTTCACCAGGTTGACTGAACTGCAGCACATCCATTGTAAGGCTTAACTACAAAAGCAGTAGTACGACAACCAACTTGGCAGAAGAGTAAAAAGAGATTGACACAGCACTAAGGCAGATGATGGATACATAATCGGATGCTCAGCAGAATAAATGGATTCAGGCGAGGAACAATCTGATGCTAAGCAGAATCTACAACAGCAGGTCCAAAACTAACTGACCAAATCCTAATCAGTAACTCTAGATGAACAATCAAGGTGCCGCTGTAGTATTCGGATAGAAATCTACAGGAATATATACTTATCAAGAGCACATACACCGTGTATGATACACGGATCCGAACTCGATATGCCGTTTAATTCTACGAGATAATTATCATCTCATCGCGTTGACCAAACCGACAACCGCGCATATGCATCCACATAGATCCCGCGACATAGACAACCGCAAATACGCATTTAGATCAGATCGTAGAGGGAAGAAGGAATTGATGGAGGTCGCATACCTTAGCGGAGATTCGCGGAAGCTTAAGATCGATCGCTCGTTATTGCTACGGATTGTTCGATCGGGAGGACGATTGGATTTTTGGGGGAAAAGAGTCGACGGAGGAGTTGACTTTATAGATGGGAAAACAGGAACAAGAGGCGGTTGCGGTATCCGTCCCCGCTACGTCTCGATTTATCTCGCTTGGGCTGGTCTCGCCAAGTTCCTGCAGTGTTGTAACTTCGTTGGAAAATCAGACTATGTTAGCATGGAATATTCTTTTTCAAATTTGGTTTTTTTTTTAAATTAGGGACATTTTAAATTCTCAAGCATTTTTTTTAAAATTCATGAACATTTTTTCGTGAACCATTTTCAAATTCATGAACATGTTTTCCTGGACCATTTTCAAATTCGTGAACATTTTTCATGAACTTCAAATTAGTGAACCATTTTCAAAATCGTGAACCATTTTCAAATTCATGATCATTTTTTCATGTATCATTTTCAAATTCATGAACCGTATTTAAATTCATGAACATTTGTTCCTGAACCATTTTTAAATTCACGAATATTTTTAAAATTCACCACATTAACATTTTCCCTGAACCAACAGCAAAATATGGAAGAAAAAAATCGCAGCGAACGAAGGGAGCACGTGCGAGTAGTGGGTCCGGCCCACTAGAGCGCATCCGCGCGAGCGTTGGCTCGCGAACTGATGCGTGAAGCGTTCCGTAGGAGCTCCCACTTTTCTTTGTAAATTCTGTTCACCGCCCGCTGCCTCACGTGATCGCCGAACCACCTACGTGAGGAGAGTAGTGGGCCTCTGCCAATGGAGATGGTGAAAACGACCAAAGACGAGTACACTAGTAGGGAAGTGCCTTTCTGTGGCGCACCAAAATAGCTTTCTGTGGCGCATGGTGGGTGCGCCACAGAAGTCTCGCCACAAAAATATTATTTCTGTGGCGCATTCTAGAAGTGCGCCACGCACTTCTAGAATGCGCCACAGAAATATTGCTCATGCGCCACAGAAATATTAGTCCATGCGCTGATGAATTTGACAATAATTTATCTGTGGCGCACTTGCTTCGTGCGCCACAAAATTATTTACCATGCGCCACTAAATTATTTGATGAAATATCGATTATTTGCTGTATTATCGATTATTTGCTGTATTAATTTGACAATAATACATGTATATTACAGTATTTATACAGAAAATAATAGAAACAGTAATATATTTTGACACGGTATTAAAACAGACAGATAAATATGTCATTACATCAGTTAGAGCCCGAGATACATACATATATAGTGACAATTAAGTGCCAAATTAATTGTACAAAAGTTCATCTTATGTCACATAAGTCATAGTACAAATAAATTTGTCATCGATTTCCCTCTGATGCAACCCTGGAGATGGATATAACGATGTGCCATTTCACCGTCTCTTCTTGAGTCGCCGCTGGAGTCTCTTCTTCTTGAGTCGCCGCTGGGGTCTCTTGCTGGGTCACTGACGGAGAACACGTCTAGCTCCACTGGTAGGATTGAGCCTTCTGGTGTATCGGCTCCGGGAACAGTTTATAGCAGTCTTTCGTCATCCACGTCCTCATGTCATTTTGCTTGTCTAGGCGTTCTTCGATCTCCCACTTAGACAACCCTGGAGATGAATTGGAATATATATTTGATTAATAATATAAATAGAGTATGATTTATTCATCTAATTAAGTGGATAAGTCTATAATAAAGAAAATAAAGAAGCACTTCTATCGAGTGAGGCAAGGCTTTTCTTTTACAATACATCCTACCTCTGGTGTTGTGTAAGGACCCCCATTCTTCCATGACATCTTGCAAAATGATTAGCGATAACTGCCTCCGGATGCGATGGAAGTCTTCTCTAAGCTCAGAATCGGTGATTTCCCCGCATTTGTGCTCCATTCTTGGAGACTAGATGGCCACCTCGTTGTCTCTACATCCCGGACAAGCCCTTTAATGTGATGGAGGACGTAGAAGGCATCCTTCACGCTGCCAGACGCATGCTTGATGCAATGGAACCCGGTCCCATGCCAGAAAATGTGTTTGTTGTCCTTCGTTAAACGTTCCCCATTCTTTTCTTTGTGGAAGTGGCCTCCCTTTTGGGCATAGCCCTCGAGAGACTCATCGAGAACACCATTTATCCTGGTGTAGTCTTTAAGACTCCCCGAGTCGAAATAAGTGGCAACGGACCACCTCGGGCTTACGACGATGAGTACTGCGTACTCGTCACTACTCAACACAATTGAAACGGAATGTTGGAAAGGATCAACAACGGAAGAAATCTATAAGAAATCATAAGATACGACGGCGGCGACCGGATGTGTACTTACTCGGAAAAGAAAGGAATAAGAAAGCTGTTCTTATCCTTATTGTTCAGCATGATTCTCTGGAGGAACTTCGTGGCCTTGGCCCGTGTCGTTGATCCTTCCACCAGCAGGCTGTCACGCATGTAGTAGGGATCCACTACCTTGATGTACGGGGTATTATCTCTCCTGATCCTCATCGCTTGGTTGAGCGCGTATAGGCGGACCAAGTTATAGTCCAGCCGTCTAAAGTGAAACAGCTTGAAGACGTCCTCGTACGATATGAAAAACAGATCCGCAGGGGTTTCATGGACGAACTCGGCCAAGTCTTTTGGCACCTTGACAGTGAACACCGGGTAATTTGGATTATCTTCTTTAAGAAGGTTGCTCTCTCGCGTCAAGATAGCATTTTGCAAAGAGAGCATGCATCCGTCTGGGAGGTGGAGCAGCTCCCGAGACAGGATCGGTTGACCAGCTTCATGAACTCGGCTCAAGCCATCTGCACGGGGTGATACCATGTCTTCATACCCCCGGATAGTCGTCTTAGGAGCTGGCTTACTTCTCTTCCTGTGCTTCTTCTTCTTTACCTCTAGGGATGCTGGGGGTGCATCTTCTGTAGTAGGCACATTGATTGAGTACTTGTTGGAGCCGAAGCTGATCACTGGGGGAGGCCCTTTTCTCCCTCCCTCAATCCAAACCCTGACAGACTCACAGACGGTAGTAAAGATCGACGTGAACGTCGTTGTCACTGCCTGTGCGATGACCGTCTCAATCATACTATTTTCCTCTCTCGGTTCCTCGCCTCCTGTTCGATAACCCCCGGCCTCGTTATTGTCAGCCATGTTCGTCTCACCTATAAGAAAAAAATGTCGAAGTTAGTACACCAAATATAAGAAAAAATCACTTAATTAAGTACTAAGATACCTGGCCCATGCATTAGTCGCAATACCCCATATGTCTTGTTTTTAGCAAATTCATGCCAAAATTCACGAAAATTTCGGCATGACCTTTGCTAAAAAAAGGGACATATGGAGTACCCGAATTTGCTGGAACGGAAGTTAATCGACGTTCCGGCAAACTCAAGGGCCTCATGGGTACCTGCAGACATTTCACAAATCATGTTGCCGGCATCTCCGGCCGGACAACAACAAACACATATCCACATCTGCCGGCCGACAACAAACACAATACCACATCCACATCTCCACGTGTCCTATTTTTAGCAAAGTCATGCCAAAATTCACGAAAAATTTCGGCATGACCTTTGCTAAAAAAAGGACATATGGAGTATCCGAATTTGCCGGAACGGAAGTAAATCGACGTTCCGGCAAACTCAAGGGCCTCATGTGAAAAGGATCAAACCGATGATCCTAGAGTTTTGCCCGATCTTTCACAGCGAGACAACCAAGGTAATAATTCTCCCAATTATACGATGAACGCAAACCTGGAGAAGAGGAACGAATCCAGCAAGCAACGTGATGAAGATCACCACGCCTCTAACCTGAGTACGATAACACTTGATGAACACAAGCACCCTCGCAACAATCTTTATTACAAACTGATAAACGGCATCGCCGTCCCCGGAGGGATGCTTCACCAACGAGCTCAAAGTCTATGGACTGTTTTTTTAATCTAAACTCAAAGCTAACCTAACCTAATGCGCCCCAGCCCCTTATATGGATGAGGTGGGGTGTACTGTAGCGGCGTACTGTAGCTACAGTACCGATCTTGTTGGGTTGAACAGGCCCAAACCCAACTCACATAATTATAAAAACTAATTATTAAAAATAACAACGACACGACTAATGGAACGCCTAACTTGGTGGAGTCCTGAAATTGGGCTGCACCTCCTCCGTCGTGCCCATATCATCCTCCCCCCCTTCAAAAAGCGTTGTCCCCAACGCGTGAGGGTCTGCTCGAAAGGGTGGCGTGATGTCAACAAAATCAGCACACGTCTTCTCCATCTTGAAGTCTTGCTTGCCTTCCTCACCACATCCCCCGCTTGGCCTGCTAGACCTGATACAATCTTGGGCGGTTGCACCTCTTTTCTTCTCCACATGAGCTTGGATCTAGGCGCCACCATCTTCGTCTTCTCAACTCTTACTGGAACCTCGTGTTGCTGAACATGAACCTGCTTTGCACGACCCTGCACAAGATGAGTAATGCCTGGGCCACACAGCTGACGAACATGTCCATCCTTGCCTTTATGCACACGTACGCTGCTCCAACAAAACGTTTCCGATGTGTTCTCACAAAACTGTGGCTGACTACCCGCGGCACCATATGCACTGAAACACGATCAGCACCACCGTCATCGGTCTGAACACCCATGTCAACACGAACTGGAACACATGCTGCAATATCCTTCCTCTCATCAATAAGAGGCTTGCCTTCAACCGGCATGTCACCAACAAGAACAACTGGCTCGTCATCTACATGCACGGCTGAATCAGTTTCAGTATCTACGCTCCTTGCATCATGCTTCTCTTGCTGCAATTTAACTAGGCTTGGCTTTGGCTTAGCTTTATGCAACTTCTCCTTGCGAACCACCAGCACCACATCAGACTTGATTTGATCATCTCTCATAGGCTTCAAAATCCGCTGCTTGCCATCATGCACAAAAGAATATGTATTTGCTCTCCCAGCATGTAAAGCATTACGATCATACTGCCATGGACGTCCAAGTAACAGCCCACACACCTCCAATGGCAACACATCACATTCTACCTCATCAACATATTCACCAACTGTAAATGGCACACGCACCTTGTGAGTAATCTTCATCATACCACAGCTATTCACCCACTCAACATGCCTCGGCTCTGGAATACGCCATGTGGATAACCCAAATCTTCCACAACCGCCTTGCTAATGCCATTACAGTAGCTACTACTGTCAATCATCAACTTGCATGCTTTGCCTTTGATCATGCACTGCGCCTGAAATAAGTTCCAACGCTGGCCTCTATCCGCTGTCATACAAGTATCATCATGTACTCTCTTGAGTTGCATATTCAGCCCACTCAATGGTACAACATCCTCAGGGATAACCACCTTGTCCAGCTCCGTGGACCTCTCCAAAAATCTAGAACGCATAAATTGTTTGAATTCTTCCCAACTAGATGTTCCATCTGTAATGCCTTTCGCAGATCTCTCGTCACTCCACCAACTAGCCACTTGCGCATCCACACGCCTACGTGCAAGAATATATTCAGTATGACCACCAAACTTGCGGTCGAGTGTACGGCATCTCTCAAAACCACGGTCCATGTCTTGCTCCCAAGACTGATACTCCGTGCGTGTCGCGGAACTCTCCAACCTCCATTTTATGTTTGCGGAATCAAGTGCCAAACCGATGACAACAGTAGTGTAGTCATGGTACACGTCGTCAGATTTGTCCGTCACACGATCAGACCTTGACGAAACCATGCCTCTATATATGTCTTCCTCGCGATACTGTAGCTGTTACAGTAATTTCGTGGTTTCCTTTTTTACCAATCCGATCTGAACTCAGCTGCAATCTCCAAACAAAATCTCACGGCCGGAACACTCTGGATTCAGCCCAACCAATTAGACCTGAGCCAACACGTAGCCAACTACTTTTGTTTTTCACGTATACGCACAGAATTGCTGTGCTCAGTCCGATCTGTACGTAACAAACCGTGTCAAAATATTTCCTCTGGTTCACCACAAATTTCAGATCTGAACCGAATATATTTCCTTTCCTTTTCTGAACGGAATTAATCCCACAAAATCCGGAACAAATAAATACGAGATAATCCCTTTCCTTTTCTGTTTCTGATCCGAAATTGCTCTAGCTTTCCTTTTTATTTCTGATCTGAAACAATCGGAAGGAAAAATAGCCACGAAAATCTAGGAAAGTCCTTTCCCAATACGTGATCTCCTCCGATCCTTTTCTGTATCAAGACAATCCGATCCTGCCTTTCCTATTCCTGATCCGATCTGGACTAGTACGTACTCCAGATTGATATATTTTTTTTCCGCTGCCACAACTCCACGCAGGAATTAAAGACACCGAGTTGTGCACGATCCCTTCGTAGCACACGCGTGTGACCAACTCGATCCGATCTCCACTCGAACCACAAAAAACTCGATCCGATCTCCACTCGAACCACCAAAAACACGAAACTGAAAGGTAGCGACTTCGATCTTGAGCTCGCCGTCTGCTACCAACTCGCCGAGATGCACAAGCGTGCCAACTCGATCGATCCACTACTTCCCAGCAAAACCAATCTGCAAGATTCTCTAACCAGCAAACGGATCTCAATGGGATGAACTCGCGGTGATAAACCCAGTAATCTGATACCACATGATAAGGATCAAACCGATGATCCTAGAGTTTTGCCCGATCTTTCACAGCGAGACAACCAAGGTAATAATTCTCCCAATTATACGATGAACGCAAACCTGGAGAAGAGGAACGAATCCAGCAAGCAACGTGATGAAGATCACCACGCCTCTAACCTGAGTACGATAACACTTGATGAACACAAGCACCCTCGCAACAATCTTTATTACAAACTGATAAACGGCATCGCCGTCCCCGGAGGGATGCTTCATCAACGAGCTCAAAGTCTATGGACTGTTTTTTTAATCTAAACTCAAAGCTAACCTAACCTAATGCGCCCCCAGCCCCTTATATGGATGAGGTGGGGTGTACTGTAGCGGCGTACTGTAGCTACAGTACCGATCTTGTTGGGTTGAACAGGCCCAAACCCAACTCACATAATTATAAAAACTAATTATTAAAAATAACAACGACACGACTAATGGAACGCCTAACTTGGTGGAGTCCTGAAATTGGGCTGCACCTCCTCCGTCGTGCCCATATCATCATGGTTACCTGCATAGATTTCACAAATCATGTTGCGGTATCTACGGCCGGCAACATCCACATACACGACACGCTGGTCGGAACACCAACAACCACGACACGATGGTCGTGGTAGCACAGAACACATGGTCACCGGGTTAACCAATAGCTCACCAAAGAGGGAACTGTAGTTGAGGAGATAGTTGATGTAGTCGAAACCGGTGGTCTGCACAAGAAAAAAAAAATAAGAAAATTCACATCCATATATATCTTCATTTCCTTTAAAAAGTACCAACTTTGGAGCATTTCTAAAACATCAAATCTTGATCCTATTTCACATTAACCCTCATGGATCTCTTGTACTAAGTTAGTACTTCATAATTAACCCCAGAAATAATTTTTTGAATACATCTAGAACCTTAATTGAAGGCATTTTTGTAGGTATGTTTAAATAGTGACCATATTTAACTTAGCAAATTTTTAAATTTTTTTGGTCTCCAAAATTTTCCTAACACCACTAGCACCAACTAGAAGCATTAGCAACTACTTGCAGCAAGCACTCAACAACCAAATGAATCAAATTCTGTAAAAATATGGGTTTGGCATTTGACCAAACACCTTGTGTGCCGGTGTGGAGGGGAGGGAGAGGGGATGGAAGGAGCAGCACCTCGGGGAGGGAATGGTGGAGGGGAGGGAGAGGGGATGTCGAGGGCGTCGGCGGCGTCGGCGTCGAGGTGGTGGGCCGGTGGCGAGGACGCGGTGGAGTGGCGGCGAGAACGCGGTGGTCGTCGAGCGCGCGAGCGGGAGCTGCCGGCGGCGAGGGCGCGGCCGGTGGTCGTCGAGCGCGCGCGGTTAGGGACTTGCGAATTTTGGATGAAGAGGCGCAGCGCGATGGCGGGTCCACATGTAAGTGGGCACAAAAGATTTCTGTGGCGCACCGTTGGATTGGTGCGCCACAGAAAGGCAGGATTCTGTGGCGCACCAATCCAACGGTGCGCCACAGAATTGTCTAGGACAAAATTTAAAAAGCTGTGCTGCTGTTTGATGACACAAACAACAACACAGCCCAGTGGTTTCCAACAGTCCGAATTAACCCTGATAGCCAGGTTCGAATCCTGGCAAACTCACTTTTTTTAAAACTTTTTTCTTTAAAATTTGGTTCAAAAATTTGCATTGTCTCACACACAATGTATATTCAATTCATACACATATTCAATTCATTGACTCATACATATTCAAAAACTTGCATTGTCTAGTACATATTCATGATCATACATATATATGCTTCCATTGTCTCACACACACTAAATTAAATACACCAAAAAAGTATTCTTCGTCTTGTTGGTTCCGCGAGCTAGCTTCTCTTCTTTCCCTTTTTCGCGGTTGAAAACTTTAGGCCGGTCACCTTGAGATTTCTTCGCGTGAACGGACAACCTTTAGTAGGTAGGGAGGTCTTCCTTCTTTGTGTACTAGTAGTAGGCATGTCGAAGAACTTGTCGAATTCCTCCTCGATCTTTGGCTCGTTGTCCAAGTCTTCCTCGGTGGCGTCTCCTTCCATTCCGATGATGCTCCTCTTGCCCCTCCTCGCGACAACACGGCTAGGCTTTGACGGGTCGGTAATGAAGAAGCATTGCTCAACTTGGCTAGCGAGTACCCATGGCTCATTTTTTGCGGAGGCGTTCTTCGATTTGGCATCGGGTATAACCATGGTGGTAAAATACAGGTCTTTTTTGACGACGTCCTTGGCCCATCTCACACGGAACATTGGCACCAACTCTCCACAGTAGTTGAGCTCCCATATCTCCTCGATCCTTCGAAGAATCTGTCCTTGACAGTAGCCTCGTCATCGGCGTAGGATAGCATAGTTACTCCTGAGTTTTGATATTCGCTATACCTGTCCTTTTTCTTGGTGCAGAATCTGAAACCGCCGATGTCGTACGACTGATAGGTCTTTACGTTCTGCCCGGGGCCCTGTGATAAGGAGAATATGAGTTTTTCCTCTTCCGTAGATGGCTTCCTGCTCTCTGCTTCAAGCAGTTGCCTTTTCTTGAACCAACGCGTCAAGCTGGAGTTGTGCTCTCTGATTACGTCTCCTTTCTTCCTCTGCTGTCTCATGTCGACGTAATTCTGCTCGATTAAGATTTTGTGCTCTTCCACAAAATATTCGGTCAATTTTAAGTGTTGTAGCACGACCGGTGAGCCCTGTCGAGGTCGTCTTTTTTACCATGAATGCCAACAAAGATTGAGCGGTAGCTGTCGTGGTGACCAACTCCATCGAGCCTGCCGAGGTGTGTCCTGGTGGGCAGACCGATATCCTCGTTCTCGGTCCTTAGATAATTCTGGCAGAAGGAGATGCACTCGTAGGTTAAAAATCCCTTGGCCATGCTTGCGTCTGGATGGGCCCTGTTGCGAACGTATCCTTTCATGACACCGTTCTGCCTTTCAAACGGCATCATGTAGTGCAGGAACGTCGGACCGAGCTGCCTGATGTCATCAACGACATGGAGAAGGAGATGCACGCAGATATCAATGAATGCGGGCGGGAAGTAAATCTCGAGCTCGCATAGTATCCCCACGATCTCTTCCTCAAGCATGTCGAGCTACTTCACGCCGATCGACTTTCTGCTGACGATGTCGATAAAGTTGCAAAGGGCAGACAACGTATCTGTGTCATCAGCACGTGACAATCGTGAGACTTCATGCCGGTGAACCTCTTCTTTGTTGCATCCAGATATCGGCTTATCTTCCCGAGTAACCGTGAGGAACTTTGACTCCTAGAAGGCACCTGAAAAACTGCTCGAGCTCCTCTGGACTCATACTGAAGCAGGCAGCGGGAAGCATCACCGTGTTCTTCTTTGCCCTTTTGCGGCGACCTTGAGTCCCTTCTGTCTGATCATCATCATCATCGTCGTCATCACTATCGGGGGCCTGAAGTTCTGTCCTGATGCCAAGCCATTTCAGATCGTATCTTGCTTTCGTCCCATCCTTGGTCTTATCCGACATGTGGCAAAGTGTGCCAAGCAGACTCTCGGTAACATTCTTCGTAATGTGCATCATATCGAGGCTATGTGGCGTCTTGAGGACCTTCCAGTACTCCAAGTCGTGGAAAACGGACCTCGCTTTCCATACACCCAGCAGTGGATCTACCTTCGGTCGCTTCTTTCCCGGCGCTGGGCACTCCTTCCAGTTTTTCAAAAGCTCGTCGATTTCTGTGGCGCTCCTCGGGCACGGGGCTCTTTCGGGCTCGTCTTTACCATTGAACAAATCACCGCGTTTTCTCCACGGGTGATCCATGCGAAGCCACCTTCGAGCCCTAGGAACACGGTTTTCGAAGATCCGGGATCCCTTGGTAGCTGGAGATGCGGGGTCTTATCCATGCACTTGACACATGCGCAAAATCTGTGACCTACCTGGGCCGATACATATGAGCAACCATGATAGTCCTGCACCGTCGTGAACAACGCGGCTCTCATATCAAAATAATCAGCTGTGTAGGCGTCCCACGTACGGGCTGGCGTCTCCCACAACGTGGCTAACTCCTCTTTCAACAGCCCGAGATACAGATGTATGTCGGTACCTAGTTGTCTCGGCCCCTGAATGAGAATACTCATGTGTATGTACCTTTTCTTTGCGCACAACCACGGGGGAAGGTTGTAAGGCCATACAAATACGGGCCAGGTGCTATGGGTGCTACTCTGGTTGCCGAACGGATTGAGTCCATCGGTGCTCATACCCAGCCTGACGTTCCTTGCGTCGCCCCCAAAATTTTCGAAGGCCATGTCCAATTCTTCCCACTGGCGAGCATCTGAAGGGTGTGTCAGGATCTTTCCCTTCTCCGGATCTTCTTGGGGCTTCTCCCTTTCTGCATGCCATTGCATGAGCTTTGCTTCCTTAGGGTCTACGAAATACCGCTGCAGACGGGGAGTGATAGGAAAGTACCATACCACTTTTCAAGGAACTTTCTTGTCCTTCCCACTCTTGTACCGTCCTTGGCCGCACACCGGACATGTGTATCTGTCCTTGTACTCGCCTCGATAAATTGCGCAATCATTGATGCAGGCGTGGTATTTAACGTGCGGTAGGTCAAGAGGGCACACGACTTTCTTGGCATCCTCGATACTAGTTGGCAATGTGTTCCCTCGGGAAGACGATCGTGGAAGAATTTCATGTTCTTGTTGAAGCTCACGTCGGTCCATTTGTTTTCCGTCTTCATCTCCAGAGCATCAAGCGTTACTTGCAAGCGCGTATCCTGTGGCCGGCACCCAGGATACAACGGAGTCTTCCCGTCTATCTCCATTTGCGCCAGCTTGGCTTTCTCTCTGGCTGCAGCTCTGTCGTTGCTCGTCTCCTTGAGTAGCAGTTCTTGAACATGAGGGTCCTGCAAGGCCGAAATTAGCGAGGTCTGCGTGTTTGCGTCTTCTCCACCACCATCTACTCCTTCATCATGACCGTGTCCGCCGGCATCTCCTTCGTCACCATGATGATCTTGTTCGCCGGCATCTCCTTCGTCATGATGATCTTGTCCGCCGACATCTCCTTCGTCATGATCATGATGATCTTGTCCGCCGACATCTCCTTCGTCATGGTTGAAGCCTAACATGAAACCGCGCCTGAGCAGGTGATCCTCCAATTGTCCGGAATCAGGGTCGATCCAGCTCACGAGTTTACATTTTCGACATGGACATCTTATCTGGCGCCTGTTGCACCGAATCATGTCCGCCTTCGCTTTTTCCTTGTATCTACTGATTCGACCGGAGCTCATCCTGACGACCATGGTTACGGCCTACGCGGTATACATAGAGCACAAACAAGAGTATGTTAATTAGAACCGCAACATGCATGCACACACATTAGTTGGCCCATGCATTAGTCGCAATACCCCATATGTCCTATTTTTAGCAAAGTCTCATGCCAAAATTCACAAAAAAAACGACATGACCTCTCCTAAAAGTAGGACATATGGAGTACCCGAATTTGCCGGAACGGAAGTTAATTGACGTTCGACAAACTCAAGGGCCTCATGGGTACCTGCAGACATTTCACAAATCATGTTGCCGGCAACATCCACATACACGACACCATGGTCGGAACACAAACAACCACGACACACATCCGGCCATACAAACACCGTCAGCGCCACCAAACATGCATATGCATGTTCATCATCCATGTAGATCCATGTCTCACCTAGTAGATTCGGTGCCGAGGCGTGACCGTGATCGATGAGAGAGCGTGTGATGTTGGAGAGAAACTAGTGGACAAAAAGAGATGTATTGGAGGCTCTCCTAAACCCTCACCGATAATCTATCAAACAAAATAGGTTTTACTAAAAAAATGGAGAAAACTATGGGCAAAATAGGAGGGGAGGAAGAGAAATACGAGCTAGGTGGAGGTGGAGGAGGAAGAAGAGAAGAAGTAAATGGTGGTAGGTAGAGGGGTTGCCACCTTTTTGTAGATCTGGAGGCAACATTCTGTGGCGCATGCATCACGATGCGCCACAGAAACATGTCTTTCTGTGGCGCACCACCATGCATGCGCCACAGAATGTTGCCCACTTAAATTATTGGTGGGGCCGCACCATGTTTTATGTGGCGCACAATTCTGCATGCGCCACAGATAAATTACCAATGTAATCATTGGAGGGGGCCCCACCGAATTTTTGTGGCGCATCTGGATGGATGCGCCACAGAAAGGTCACCAGATATTTGGGGTGGTGGGACCCACCATTTTTCTGTGGCGCACGCATGCACGTATGCGCCACAGTATTTTGTGACGCATTAGGAGTGGTGCGCCACAAAACATTTTTTGTGGCGCATGGTAGGTTTGGTGCGCCACAGATAGGGAATTCACAGAAAGGCACTTCCCTACTAGTGGTAGGACGATGCGGGGTGAGTTGGTAACCACCGAAGACGAGACCGTGATGACGATTGTAAGGACAACCGAGCCTCAGATGGCGACGGCGCAGGCGAGGAATGGACTGATTCGCAGCCGGTGACAACGTGGCTCTTTGCGGCGGCGCATGGGAGGCTCTGAAGCAACTTAGCGGAAGGGGGTGGCGGTGCGGTGCTCGCCGGTGTTGGAGAAGATTAAATTTCATAGTTGACCGATGTCTGATGTCTGATGATTATTTTTGAGCCACATAACTTGTTTTGTTTGAGTGGTTAGTAGATCAGCGATAATCTATTGTTGTTTTCTTCGATCAATCGGTGGCCTGTAATAAATCGTGATGCTAGATCGTGGCAGTAATATAGCGCTCAATGCAGAGTTCCATTGTTTGTGCAGATCAAGCATCACTAGTATAATTCATTTATGCTTACTTTGTCGATAGTTGAAAGTGTTGAATATTCCTCCGTTTAGGTTTATAAGTCCTCTACGTATCCCTAGGTCATAAATTTGAGCAACATAATATGATTTATATATTGTAAAAAAAAAAATTAGAAAATTCAGACTTTATATTTTCTAATGGTATAATTTTTGTATTATATTAGTTAAATTCACGACCTAGGGTGTCGGGGGGTTACCCCCGGGTAGGCTAAAGATGAGGTAAAGACATGTAAGGTTGAGGCTGTAAGCCGTCCGAGGTAGCAATTAAGCAAAGACGCAGGAGGCGTCACCCGACGTAAGGTGTACGTCGGAGGAATCATCCGAGGTATGGCCTCCGAGGTATGAACCTTGGGGCAGTCGGCTAGTTACCACAAGAACAAGGTGTTATCTACCGAGGTGTAGGATCCGGAGTATCCCGAGCCAAGATGAAGCGTGGCCCGACGTATAAGTGACCGGCCAGCCGAGGTTAGCAGCAAGTATCGAGGCATGTCAGAGGAGTCACGGGTGCCGCAGAGCTCGTAGCCCGAGGCTTCAGAGGACGGCGAGGTCCGTCCACGGGTTTCCCGGAAGCTCGGGGGCCTAGGAGCTGACTCGGCTATTTCGGGAAAGGTCTACAGGCTAGACCTCGGCAGGCTACTGAAGTATGACCGGAAGAGGAAAGCTAGGCCTGGCTGGCCTGACAGTTCGGCCGTTGAGCTGGCAGGAGGCAGAGGCTTGTCTTCTACCTTTTGGCCATGCCATTGTCAGTTGTAGGCAGGGGTAAAAATGTACTTCGGCCTGTGTATATATGCGGCATCTCTACCTCCAGGGAGGAGACGGCGAAACCCTAGCTCATTTCCCCCTTCATAGTTTCATCTTCCATCTAGAGCTCTCACTTGAGCAGCATCATACAGCTCGAGGAGCACCTTGTACCGAGAACTACACTGATATATTGAGAGAGGAAAGGCAGGAGTAGGGGTTTTACTTCCTCACGAAGGCCCCGAACCTGGGTACATCGTGGTGTCTTTTGTGTTCTTGGCTTTCTTGGTTCTTGTTCATGTTCTTGTGGTTTCTTGCATGTTCTTGCTTGTGCACATCTTGAGTGCATAAACCCTCCCCGGATTCCCCCAACGACCGTTCGGCCCCAACTAAGCCATACCCATGGCATCTGCCGTGATCCCACCACGACAGTTGGCGCCCACCGTGGGGCAGATTGAGGCGTTGGGTGGAGTTTCCATCCGGACGGGCTCCTCTGAGTGTGTTCTTTCTGGCCTTGTTGCCAAGATCGGCGAGTTTGCCTTTGTGAGTGACAATGCGGGGTGCTTCGCCGGCAAGCCTTTCCCCACCGATGGTTTCCTCATGATGCTCGGCAGTTTCCCCACATATGCTGTCGAGGTGGTTCGCGAGTACCCGGAGCAGGTGCTCGTGGACGACGAAACTCCACTCCTGGCGGCTTTGGGCCAACGTGTTACTCGCCCTCCGAGGTGTGTGGAGGTGATGGTGGCTGGTACCCAGCCTGCAGCTAGCAAGGCGGATGCTGGCAAAGTCGCGCTAGCCGAGGTGGAGGCGACACCAACTGCGCTGCCTGAGAAATCAGGTCGGGCGGCGAAGTTTCCGTACGAGAAACCTAGTCAGAATGAGCAGTTGGGCATGCCAAGGGAAGAATTTCCCTTAGAATCTATCGTTGATAGGTTAGCTCGGCCACTCGCAGTAGAGGCAAGTGTGGAGCATACGGTGGCCGGGTTAGAGGCAGAGCGCCAGAGAGTGATGAGAGAAGCTCGGTTGCTGGCCGAGGCTAGGCAGCAGTTTGATATGGAGCAAAGGAGTACAATGCTGCACATGGTATAGAGGATGGTTTTACTCCGGTTGTGCGGCGTAAGAAAGCTGCTCTGTTCAACCGAGGCAAGGACCTCTATGAGGAGATGGTTAGGGCTGCAGTCTCGAGCTCGACTAAGGCAACAAGTAGCAGGTCGGCTACTGGTAGGCCGGTGTATAGTTCACCAGCCAAGAACCTTAGAGCAGCCGAAGCAGTAAGGGCCGGGCTATCGGAGTTGACCGGAGATGCATGGCGTGAGCAGCAGAAGCGGCTCAATGAGTTAGTGCATGTGGCCAGCAAGCAAAATGAAGCCCTCCGCAAGGCCGGGCTTGGCGGTTCGCAGGCGGTCCATTCGATTAGGCCAGTTAGCCAGGGGTCCAAGGGGCAAGCCTCGTCTCCACACGTCGGAGGAGCCGAACGTGCCCGGAGTGTCACTTCAGGTCGGAACAAGGAGATGCAGCTGCAAGTGTACGATCCGGTGTTAGCTGGAAAGCAAAAGGTCGGTGACGCTAGCCGAGCCAATGGAGACCCCGGCCCAGGTGATGCAAGCCGAGCTAAAGGCCGTTCAGCTCAGGGAAATCAGAACGGTGGGCAAGCAGCGTCGGCTGGCCGAGGTAAACCACCTCAGCCCCCGAGGCATCAGCAGCAACCCCGGCCGCAGGAGCAGTATCAGCAAGAGCCGGAGTATGTTCCGCAGCCGAAGAGCGTCGGTCGAGGTGGCGACCGATATGATGATGGAAATTCAGCCATGGAGCGGGCTGGATTCTATAGAGTGGATGGTGCATTGGGAGAGCGTATCGGAGCTCGGACGTTGCCTACAGGTGACGCGCGATACAAGCTAGATCGGATTTACAAGTCCGAGAGGTTGGAAGAGGAAGGTCCTCCTGGTCCGGCGTGTTTTGGACCTCGGATCATGAAGGAACCACCTCCACCAGTGTCTCAGTTTCAGTTGGGTCGGAGTACCAGGCCGTACAATGGGAGCACCAAGCCGCAAGATTGGCTAGCTGATTATGTTTCAGCAGTATACATTGCGGGGGGCAATCGCCGATGGGCGGTCCGGTATCTCCCGCACATGTTGGAAGGTCCTGCTCGGATCTGGCTGAACAATTTGCCGGAGAATAGCATCAATTGCTGGCTGGATTTAGAGGAGGCATTCAATAGCAACTTCGCCAGCACTTACAAGAGGCCAAACCGACCTCAGCTTTTGCAGGCGTGCAAGCAGGAGGACAATGAGACTGACCGAGAATTCTTGACTCGGTGGAGCAATGTTCGGAACTCCTGTGAAGGAGTTATCGAAGCACAGGCTATAGCGTGGTTCGCTGATGGATGTCGGTATGGTAGCATGTTGTGGCAGAGGCTCCAGAGAGATATGCCAAAGACTCTGGCCGAGACGATTCGGATAGCTGATTCCTATGCCCTTGGCGATCCGATGCAGCCTCTGATGGATGGGAATGCCCGGAACAGGAGGAATCCGATGAACAATCGCAACAACGGACCGAGGTTTGATAACCGTCAAGAGTTCGGGCAAAAGAGGAGAGAACCAGATTTCCAAGTCAATGCTGTAAACCCAAGTCAGTCCGGACCTGGAGGCGCCCAGAAACCGAAGACTGAGGGTCAGGCATGGACTCCGAACCAGAACCAGAGTCAGGGCGGTGGTGCGAAGCAGTGGCAGGAGGCCGGACCACCTGTGACTTATGAGTCATTGGTGAATGGGCCATGTATCTATCATGGCAGGAATGGCAAAACACCCAACCATACCACTCTGCAGTGTAGTTTTCATCACCGAACCGCTGCAGAAGGGGCGAAAGCTGGGACAAACCGGAGTGGGCCACCGAACCAATGGCGTAGACCTCAATATCCGAACGCGCAGCAGCAGCATAAGCCGACCATAGCGGCGCAGAATCAGAGCTTAACCGGAGCAAATTCAACCCCGGTGCATGCGGCCCAAAACCAGAAGATGGTGCAGGCGAAACCGGTGAATGCAGTGAGTGCCCAGGGCAACAACAACAACGGTGGTGCCGGCCAAAGCCAAACGTGGTCCTTTGAGAATCAGAGGTATGAGAACCCCGGTAATGATTATAGGGAAGTACATCAGAGTTACGTGGTGTTTGTGACTGAGTCAACTGATAAGAAGAGTATGCTGAGGCGTGCCAAGGAGGTGAATGCAGTAACTCCAGCAGTGGTGAAATACATGAATTGGTCCGAGCAAGAGATCACTTGGAGCAGGCAAGATACACCTCGGATCATGCCGAGCCCTGGAAACTATGCACTGGTGGTGGATCCGACGTTCTGTGGGCCGACCAACAATGTGAGATTCACCCGAGTCTTGGTGGACAATGGGAGTGCCATAAATATCATGTACCGAGACACATGGTCAAGCTGGGATACTCACCGAACCAGTTGCAGCCTAGCAGCTGTACGTTTCACGGTATTGTGCCCGGGGTCTCTTGTGCACCTATGGGAAAGATTTGGGTCGACGTGGGTTTTGGTACCCGAGATAATAGCCGAGTTGAAAGTCTTGAGTTCGAGGTTGTGGACTTGCAGAGCCCTTACCATGCCTTGCTGGGAAGGCCAGCCTTGGCCAAGTTCATGATCTCCACTCATGTGGCCTACCTGAAGATGAAAATGCCGGGGCCCAAGGGAATAATAACCATTTCAGGTGACTACAAGAAGGCTATGCAATGTGCCTCGGCGGGATCTAGTTTAGCCGAGTCCTTGGTGATCGCGGCGGAGAAGAAGCAACTTCAGAAGGTGGTGGCAATGGCGCAGTCTACTCAGCTCGGCATGTCCGGACTAATTACTCCGGACATGAGCGCTTCATTCGAGGTGCCCAAGGAGACCAAGAAAATCCCGCTGGACTCGGAGAACCCGGAGCGTTTCGCCATCATTGGTGCTGGCATGGACGAGAAATAGGAAAGCGCGCTCTGTCACTTCCTCCGTGAGAATCGGGACATTTTTGCATGGTCGGCTAAAGACCTGCCAGGTGTTCCGAGGGAGTTGGCAGAGCACTCTTTGTTTGTTCGGCCAGAGGTGAAACCAGTGCGTCAACCGACGCGGCGGCTCTCAGATGACCGAAGAAAGGTGGTACTCGAAGAATTGGCGAAGTTACTGGCTGCAGGCTTCATCATGGAAGTGCTGCATCCGGACTGGATATCTAATCCAGTCCTCGTGGAGAAAAAGAAGGACGAACCGGCGATAGTCAAGGTGTGGCGCATGTGCATTGACTTCACCAACCTGAACAAGGCGTGCCCGAAGGATCCCTTTCCTTTACCTCGGATTGATCAAGTGATCGATTCTACGGCTGGATGTGAGCTGTTGTCTTTTATCGATGCATATTCTGGTTTTCACCAGATCCCACTGAACACTGATGATCAAATAAAGACTGCCTTTATTACCCCGTATGGGGCGTATTGCTATCGTGTCATGTGTTTCGGTTTGAGAAATGCCGGGGCAACTTATCAAAGGTGTATGCAGAAGTGCTTACACTCTCAAATGGGCAAGAATGTGCAAGTGTATGTTGATGACATTGTTATCAAAACTAAAAAGAAGCATACTCTCATCGAAGACCTCGAAGAGACATTTGCAAACTTAAGAAAGTATCGGTTGAAACTTAACCCGGACAAGTGCACCTTTGGTGTCCCGGCTGGAAAATTGCTCGGTTTCCTCGTATCAAGCCGAGGTATAGAGTTAACCCGGCTAAGATCCGAGCTATCGAAAGAATGAAGTTGCCGAACTGTTTAAAAGATGTGCAGAAGTTCACGGGATGCCTTGCATCTTTAAGTCGGTTTGTAAGTCGGCTAGGAGAAAAAGCCTTACCATTGTATCAACTTATGAAGAAAAGTACCAGTTTCACTTGGACCCCGCAGGCGGACGCGGCGTTCAATGAGCTGAAGAAGATGTTGTCCACTGCTCCGGTGTTGGCGTCCCCTTTGCAGAATGAACCGATGTTGATATACATTGCGGCTACAAACCGGGTCGTAAGTGTTGCAGTGGTGGTGGAGCGAGACGAAGGAGGCAAATCGGTGCAGAGACCAATCTACTACCTGAGCGAGGTGATATCCACGTCGAAGCAAAACTACCCCACTACCAGAAGATGACGTACGGAGTATACCTGGCGGTTAAGAAACTGAAGCATTATTTCCAAGAGCATCCCATGACGGTGGTATGTGATGCTCCAATCTCGGAGATCATCGGATGCAAGGACGCAACTGGGCGAGTTGCCAAATGGGCGATCGAGGTATCTCCATATACTCCGCATTATGAAAGGCGAGATGCAATCAAGTCGCAGGCGCTACCGGACTTTTTATGCGATTGGGCCGAGATGCAATATGAGCCGCCCTTGCCGGACTATAATTATTGGAAGATGCACTTTGATGGGTCCAAGACCAAGGTCGGATTAGGTGCCGGCATAGTCCTAACCTCGCCGAAGCAAGACCAGTTGAAGTATGTGCTGCAAATCCATTTCTCGGCGTCGAACAACGTGGCGGAGTATGAGGCCCTGATCCATGGGCTCAAGGTGGCAAAGGAGATAGGCGTCCGGCGTATAGAATGCTTCGGCGATTCAGCTTTGGTGGTGCATCAATCCACGGCACTTGGGATGCATTGGATGCGAACATGGAGTTGTATCGGTTTCATGTGCAAAAGGTGTCTGGGTTCTTCGAAGGATGTGAGTACAAGCACATACCTCGGGGAGAAATGAAGCCGCCGACGTATTGTCTAAGCTCGGTTCATCCAAAGAACCGGTGCCACCGGGGATAGCACTGAACCATTTGAGAACTCCTTCAATCAAGCCCTCGCCTGACTCTGAGTCAATTTTCTTACCGCCAAGTTCGGAGTCTGAGCCCATTCCTATGGAGGTAGACGTCGGATGCGTTTGGCCGGACTCGGGGACTGCTTCGCAGTATCCGAGGAATGATAGAGCCTTTCCTATGGAGATAGATGGTGGGAACTTCGGGTCTGACCCGGGGACTTCGCACCAACACTCGGGGACTGGCCGAGCAATGGTGGAGGAAATCATGAAGGAGATCATGGCGACCGAACCAATGGAGATAGATGAGAGGCTTTTTCCTCTGCATCCAGTGCCGGAGTGGGCGGAGCAGATCATGAACTTCATAGCCGATGGAAGTTTGCCAAGTGATACAACCGAGGCAAGGAGAATCCAGAGGAGAGCTAAGGGATACACCATCATCAACAAGGAGCTATACAAGAGAAGTGTGACCGAGGTGTTGCAAAGGTGTGTCGAACCAGCTGAAGGCAAGGAGATGCTTTTAGAGATCCACCAAGGAGAATGTGGACATCATTGCAGCACAAGAGCTCTGGTGGCCAAGGTGTTCCGGCACGGGTTCTATTGGCCCACCGCCAATGCCGATGCAGAAGATATAGTTCGGAAATGTGAAGGGTGCCAAAGGTTCGCCAAGCAGCAGCACATGCCAGCTTCGGCGCTCAAACCATTCCTATCACGTGGCCCTTTGCAGTTTGGTGTCTGGACATGGTGGGAGAATTCAAGCCAGCCCGAGGCAATATGACTCACATACTGGTGATGGTGGACAAATTCACTAAGTGGATCGAGGTGAAGCCAATCCGAAAGGTGGATGGTCATACGGCAGTGACCTTTTTGAAGGAAATAATCCTGAGATATGGATATCCTCATAGTATCATTACAGACAACGGCACGAACTTTGCTGTCGGAGAGTTTGCTCGGTTCTGCATGAGTAAGGGAATTCGACTTGATGTAGCCTCGGTGGCTCATCCACAGGCTAATGGGCAAGTAGAAAGGTCAAATGCATTGGTATTGGCCGGAATCAAAGCTCGGCTAATAGAACCACTGTTGAAAACACCGGGGTGTTGGATCGATGAGATACCAGCAGTTCTGTGGGGTCTAAGGACCACACCGAACAGATCAACTGGCTATACGCCATTTTTCATGGTCTATGGGGCCGAGGCAATGCTGCCAACCGACATTGAATATGATGCGCCCAGAGTGGCAATGTACACAGAAGCCGAGGCTAAAGAAGCTCGGGAAGATGCTGTAGATTTGCTTGAGGAAGCAAGAGAATTGGCCTTATCTCGGTCAGCAATATATCAGCAGGGTCTCCGACGCTATCAAAGCCGGCATGTAAAACCCCGAAAGTTTAATGAAGGAGACCTAGTGCTGAGGCTTGTCAGCGCAGCAAAGGTCGGCACAAGTTGTCACCTCCATGGGAGGGACCATACATTGTGAGCCGAGCTCTGCACAATGATTCATACTATCTTATAGATGCACAGGAACCAAGGGGAGATGGGCTGGATAGACCTGATTCGGAGCTTCAGCGTCCATGGAATGTAGCTCTACTCCGACCCTTCTACTGTTGAAGAATATAATGTATGTACCTCGGCTGATCTTTAATAAAAACTTCGGCACCTCGAGAGTGAGCTCGGGGACTGCCTCGCTCTTATGATTGCATGTTTCTTTTTGTTCGTACTCTTTCTTCGTTCGTATGCCGAACTATTTTGAACCTCGTCTCAAACTTCAAGTACTGTATGCTATGTAACTAATCTTGTGACTCGACTGACGAACGCCAGCATGGCAGTCAAGAGCAAAGACGAAAGAACATGGGAAACATGAAAATGAACTCGGGGACTCGGTCCAAAAAGACAGTTCGGCATATGTCGTTTACTAACCCCTGTTTTTACTTCTTTTTTATGTCGGATGACTTTGAAACATACCTCGGAATTTACCAAGTACTGTATGCTATGAACAACAATCTTGTGACTCGACTGTCGAACGCCAGAATGGCAGACAAGAGCAAAGAATGCCAAATATAGTAAACACGAAAGTAAACTCGAGCAATCATTCAAAAGGATTCGACATAAAGCTTAGAAAAGCATGGTTCGGATGAGCATAATAGTAATAGAGGTAGCAAAGGAACTACTTAAGTTTGATTACATCTGCGTCCCGGCATACCGGGGATTTAATGAAGTTTTTTGGCCAAGCATAAGTTCAGGTCGAGGCATCAGGAATTACGTCGGCAACAGCCGAGGCAGCAGGGATTTCGTCCGGAGCCGAGGTAGCCTGGGAAGTGCTGGCAACGTCGGCAGTAACCTCGGCGTCAGGTTGTGGAGAAGCCTCGGTTTCTGCTTCGCGGGTTTCACCGTCGTCACCTTGCTCGGCCTCGACGTCGGATTCTGTTTCGTATTCCTCCTCTTCTGGCTCGTCATCTCGGCGTCGGAGTAGGTGTCTCCTTCGCTCAAGTTCTTGGTGTTGGCATATCCAGCGAAGAAGGCAGCCATCTTTTCGCGGCGCTTGATGAGAATTGGGTCCGTGGACCAGGGCGAGCCTCGGCGAAGAGTGTCCATCTTTTCGAGGTCAATCTTCTCGCACCAAGTCATGATGAATTTGAGAGCGGCATCAGCTCCAGCGCGAGCTGAAGATGAACGCCACTCTCGGAGTCTTTGTTCGGCTTCACGAAGCTTGGCGGCGAGCTCGGGTGTAGTATTGGGAGCATCGGCAAGAGGCCATAAGGCTCGGAAAGCAGACAGACCTGCGTCGAGGAGTTCGGACCCAATGGTTTGCAAGGGATGGATCCGAGCTTTGATGGCCACGATGTGGTCCTCAATGGTCCAGTCGGGGTTCGTCTCGTTACGCCTCTTCCTGTGCTGAGCAGTGATATTGCGGGCCGAGATTTGGGTGTAGGTGAAGTGCTCTGCAGAAGGATAGCCTGTTAATAATGAAAGAAACAGTTCGGCAAAGAGCCAGTAACGTTGAGGACAAAGCAAGGATAAGGGGGGCAAGAAGCTTACTGTCCATTTCTTGGTTGATGCGTTCCAGCGTCGGGAGGAGCTGGTTAACCGAAGCTTGAAGGGCTTCATAAGCCTCGGTGGCCGAGGTGGCGCGGGCCTCGGCTAACTGGAGCGCATTCTCATGTTCCTTGGCGGCATCCTCCCGAAGTTTCTTCTCTGTTTCAACAACACTGGCCTTTTCCGCCTGCAGCTGCTCTTGTTCAGACGTCCGCAGCTCAGTGATGCGCTTCAGTTCCTTTACCAGACGAGCTACCTCGGCTTTCTCTTGCGCTAGCTGGTCATCCGAAGTTTTCTTCGCTGCAAGGACGGCCTTGTGCTCGTCGTGGAGTTTCTTGTGGTCAAACAGGAGGGTATGGAAGATATCCGTGCGAACGTTCATAGCATTCTGCAAGGAAGAAAAATATAGCTCGGTTAGAAAGGCTATACCTCGACAAGAGTCTCGGGGACTCGGAGTCAACTCTTTGGGAAAATGTTGCCGGGGTATGCCTCGACAGGAGTCTCGGGGACTCGTACCCGAGGTGCATGCTAAAGTGAGATAAAAATGGATTGGATACGTCGGATGAAAATGGAGAGTTAAGATTCAAGCCAAACAATTTTAACTCCGGCGGAGCGTCAATAGTTTACCTCGAATCTCGGGGACTGGAGATGGTGGATATTAGAGAGATACTGCATGAAAGTAAAGAAAGTGGAACTTACGTTGACAGCTCGAGTAGCAAGCAAAGCAGAAGTTTGCATTTCAAGCATGCGTCGGCGCAGGTGCTGCTCCCGCAGGATGCTCGTCCCCTTGGGTGGTCAAGGAGGCAGAAGAGACCTCGTCCATGTCTGCAGAATTCCAGTCTGCGTTGTAGTGTTCCAAGGAGCCGAGGCTCTGGTCACTGTCAGTGCGCAGAGGAGGAAATCCCCACGGTCCGCCCTGCTCGATGCCCCTAACCGAGGCCTCCAAGGCCAAAGTAGCCTCGGAGCTTGAAGCAGGCCGGTTATCCAATATAAGAGATGCCCTCCGAGCATATTCTTCGGCCGGAGGGGCAGTCTCATCAATGGGTGCGGCGAATGGAGGAATTCGGCGTGTCGCCGGGGGAGGAGACCTCGGTTGCATCCTTGAGGGAGAAGAATAGTCAGGGTGCCAGACCCAGATGTTGGTTTGGGGGTGACCTTAGACTTCACCGTCTCTTTTTCTTTCTCCTTGCCCTTCTCCAACGGCAAGGTAGTCTGGCGAACTGGTTTTTGGGGCTGCTGCTTCTGCTGTTGCTTCTGCTGTTGCTGCTGTTGGTTGCGGGCAGTCTGGCTGCGGGGGGAGAGTCGAGGCTCCGGCAAGGCGGTAGCCGGAGTTCTGGCGCGATTGGCATCCGTTTGAGGACGCGGAGAAGTCTGACCCGGGTGGGGGCAGATTTCCCCAAGGCCGGGCCAGACCTCGGTGGAGATCCTGGGCGAGAGTTCGTCGGGGTGGTCGTGGCTTCAGAGGCACCAACGGGTGCAGTCATGGAGGATACCTCCTGATCCACGTCTATGGGGGCACTGCAACGAAAAGAGGAAGGTCAAGTGTTAATACCGAGATAATATGTTTAAACAACAAACATTGTTGGCTATAGAAGCAAAGCATTACCCATCCGAGGTAGGAAACCTCTTGCCCCCCCGGGCATGAGGAGGAAGTCCGGACTTCTTCAGCCGGCGTCTCTTGACCGGAGCCTCAGTGGGTCCGGAGGCTCCAGTGGCGGATGGTTCGGCGGCCGAAGTTGCGGCACCAGCGCGTTTCCGGCTGGTTGCTGGAGTAAAGTTCGGAAGGTGAGGAAGGCGGGAGAGAGGTACCGCGTTTATTGGTTCCATGACGAGGAACCCCTCCTCGTCATCCGAAATCTCTTGAACTGAAGCTTGTGCTTGAGGCTTACCCGCGGTGGTGATGCGGGCCGAGGCAATGGGCATATAATCCTCGTCGTCAGGGTCCACGTTGGATGGTGGGTCCTCGACAGGGAGATCCTTGCCGAAGTGGTCCGCAGGATGGACTCCATCCTCGGCGGTCTGGCGGGCGAACAGCTGTATGGCAGACATATGAAAAGGAGTTAGGAAGAAAAATTGTCAAGGTGAACGTCGGTAGCAAGACCTCGGTGGTAAAGAAGTATCGAAGAAAACGTCGGAATAGCGTACCTGTTTCGCTGGATTGGTCCGGTAGTGGGGTTCCCTTCCCCATGTCCAAGCGTCGGAGATCTTGGACTTGGTGATAGCTCGGACTCGCCGAGCTACCGCGGCGTTGTCCAGTGCAACGTGCGTATGACGGGTGGGGTCATAAAGACCGCTCATGTGGCAGATCTTGTGAGACCTCGCCTGAGAGGGGAGACCCTGCGCTTCACGAATGTGCAGGCCAGGTCGTCGGCCGTCAGGACTTTCCCGTCGTTCCCGGGGTCTCCGGGTCCTGCCATTTCGCAATGTACCCATGGATGGACTTGAGTTCGCCGGTGTGAGGGGGAGTGTAGTCCCAGTTGAGCTGTTCTG
Source organism: Poa pratensis (assembly GCA_947311845.1). NCBI lineage: Eukaryota > Viridiplantae > Streptophyta > Magnoliopsida > Poales > Poaceae > Poa > Poa pratensis. The sequence continues at coordinate 13,350,438 of CAMZMU010000078.1, forward strand.
TAGGAGGGCTGAGGTTAAACGCCGGCAGGTTGAGGAGGTCCTCTTCGCCGGAGTTCTTCACGTAAAACCACGTCCGGAGCCACTTGCGAACGGTGTCCGGAGTAGTGATACGTGGGAAGATGGAGTTTCGGCGAGGAGCTATGGTGGCAGCTCCGCAGGCGGTTAATTGCTTGGGCAGATCCTTGTTCTTTGGATCCGGGATCACTTGCCGCTTGAGTTGGAAGTAGCGAGAAAAGAGGTCTACCGTGGCTTCGAGGCCGAGGTATCCCTCAGAGAAGGAAACGATGCAGGAGAGAGTGGTGATGGCGTTGGCGGGGAGGTGATGAACCTGGAGTCCGAACTTGTCGAGGAAGCTCCGGAAGAAGTACTAACGGGCAGTCCGAAGCCGCGCTGAAAGTGCGCGACGAAGACCACCCGTTCCCCTTGCTGACTTGAGGCTCGAGTTCGCCCTCTGGCAGGCGACACTCTACCCCGGCGGGAATCCGCCGAGTCGCCCTGAGCCACTGGATTTCGTCCGGAGTTACATCCGAACCTTCCCAGCCGGCTCGTTCTCCGACCTCCAGTTCGAGGTCTGGAACCTCGGTTTGTTCCGAAGTCTCAGGAGGAGACATCTCGGCAGAGTCAATCTGCAGAGAATGCGCAGAAGTTTAGCAAAGGAAAAAGGGAATCTGGAATCTAGTACAATATTTGGCTAACTCAGGAGGAGTTTGGTGGCTATCTTATGTGCATAGAGGCATATCTATGCTAGGCGAACATCTATCCGAGGCATGAAACCATTTCTACCCAAAAGAGTATGCGAGTAAGATCTACCGGAGGGGGTAAATAGAGTTTTATTCAAGAACATATGAAGAACCAAAGCGCGAAGAGGAAGAAACCTAGAGCAATGCCTAGGGTATCAAGAAAGGGAGTACATACCGTGAAAACGAGGTGCTGAGGGCGGCGCCGGTGACGCGGTCGCAGCGGCGACGAAGGAACTGCTCGTCGGCGGCGGCGGGAACGCGTTTCTTCTCAACGGGAAGCGGCGGCGCTGGTTGCGATGGAGGCGAGACGGCGAGTGAATGAGGAAGAAGAGGGAAGCACTGCCCTGGGCCCGTATTTATAACCGCGGGCGGTAACTGCGCACTACCGCGCGGTTATCGGAGCGGCGAGTGGGATCGTTTGTGCACAAATGCCCACGTGGCACGAAGATAGCGGTGGACAAGCAGGCCACAGGATCGGTTGCAGGAGGCAAACCGTCGTGCGGCGCGGTTACTGGAGCGCGAAGCGGCGCAGCGGGAAACCTCCGCTGACGTGGGCCGCGTGGTGGAAAGCACTCGAGTGCTTTGACTATCGTGGACCAGGAAGTGACGGATGGGACACGTGAACAGTGTTCTCTGACCGAAGTCAGTAAGGATGCAGAAATCGAGGGTTGACGTCCGAGATCTCGGCGGATACTTCGGAAAAGCAGTATGGCCCGAGGAACAGACCGATGGATTTCTCGGAGTATTGGTTCGGTAACCTGCAAACATTGTAGCGCATGTGGTTTCGGGTTGAACCTGATGCGGCCTTTCATCCGAGGCTGCAAGACCACATCAGCTTCGGGGACTACTGTCGGGGGTTACCCCCGGGTAGGCTAAAGATGAGGTAAAGACATGTAAGGTTAAGGCTGTAAGCCGTCCGAGGTAGCAATTAAGCAAAGACGCAGGAGGCGTCATCCGACGTAAGGTGTACGTCGGAGGAATCATCCGAGGTATGGCCTCCGAGGTATGAACCTTGGGGCAGTCAGCTAGTTACCACAAGACAAGGTGTTATCTACCGAGGTGTAGGATCCGGAGTATCCCGAGCCAAGATGAAGCGTGGCCCGACGTATAAGTGACCGGCCAGCCGAGGTTAGCAGCAAGTATCGAGGCATGTCAGAGGAGTCACGGGCGCCGCAGAGCCGTAGCCCGAGTCAGAGGACGGCGAGGTCCGTCCACGGGTTTCCCGGAAGCTCGGGGGCCTAGGAGCTGACTCGGCTATTTCGGGAAAGGTCTACAGGCTAGACCTCGGCAGGCTACTGAAGTATGACCGGAAGAGGAAAGCTAGGCCTGGCTGGCCTGACAGTTCGGCCGTTGAGCTGGCAGGAGGCAGAGGCTTGTCTTCTACCTTTTGGCCATGCCATTGTCAGTTGTAGGCAGGGGTAAAAATGTACTTCGGCCTGTGTATATATGCGGCATCTCTACCTCCAGGGAGGAGACGGCAAAACCCTAGCTCATTTCCCCCTTCATAGTTTCATCTTCCATCTAGAGCTCTCACTTGAGCAGCATCATACAGCTCGAGGAGCACCTTGTACCCGAGAACTACACTGATATATTGAGAGAGGAAAGGCAGGAGTAGGGGTTTTACTTCCTCACGAAGGCCCCGAACCTGGGTACATCGTGGTGTCTTTTGAGTTCTTGGCTTTCTTGGTTCTTGTTCATGTTCTCGTGGTTTCTTGCATGTTCTTGCTTGTGCACATCTTGAGTGCATAAACCCTCCCCGGATTCCCCAACGACCGTTCGGCCCCAACTAAGCCATACCCATGGCATCTGCCGTGATCCCACCACGACATAGGGATACGTAGAGAACTTATAAACCTAAACGGAGGAAGTAGAGGATTAAAAACTGCCATAAGTGTTGAATGTATAGATCGTGTAGATCAACTGGAGAAAAATATTTTAATCAAGACCTTGTGTTTACAAGAAAGCTTGTGCTTACTGTGTACAAGCGTATGTCGGACGGTGCTCTATGTTGAGCCGTGCGTTTTTCTCAATGATAGCAACAAAAGCAGATCGATAGCCGGCAAAGGGATCAAGCCACCAGGGCAGATGCCCGATCGATCGTGGTAGATGTTACATGTCACATCAGCCTGATCGATCACAAACTAGTCAGTGACAGGATTCGCCAGAAGGAGCCAGGCCGGAGCCTGGAGAGAAATGGAAAGACACCGCATTTATGGGTTTACTGTTCATCACCGCATGCACCTGCCCTCGCCTGACCCGTGAAGGATGCAAATATGATTTGATTTGACATGAGACGACGTACACCAAAGGCCTTCATGGCAGATTTGACCGGGGCGTTCAATCCTTCGATCAGCTGTTGCATATTTATGCTGTCGTAGCGCAGGCAGCAGAGCCGAACTGGCTGTTTGCAAACGCTCAGTTCGCATAAATTTGAAACATTGACAGTGCCACCTTATAAAGTGCTAAGGATGGGCCGGCACAATTTGTGACTTTACTGTTTACAGGAAAAAAGACATGAGCTTGGCAAGGAACTCAGAAGGCGAAAAATGGCAACTAATTAAGATCACTGCAGATTAAGCCAACCATACAGTTATCAATGGCAAGATTTTCATATGTAGATGTCCCAGTAGTTTTAAACGGTTTTCAGGTGTGCACGGAATACATCAGGTGATGGGTACTAATTAGTTGGGTTATAAGTGGAAATTCACTTTGGCACCCGGGTGCATATGCACCCGGTAGTTCAAAACATATTTCAATATGTAAAAAAAATCTGAAATAAAATGTCCTAGATAGATCTTTATTTCTATGTGTTTACAAAGTGGTTTCACCAAAACCGATATATTTTGTGCCTTGTGTAAAAAAGACAAAAAATGTCGTGAAAAGCCTTATTTTAGCACCAATTTTTTTTAATACTTGTCACAAAAAGTGTTGGTTTTTCGTGAAACGACTTTGCGAACACATAACATGTTAATACCTATATGCGAACATTTTTTCCAAAATTTATGACATTTCAAAATATGTGCAAAATGCATTTTAAATAAAGGGTGCATATGCACCGGGAGCCAAAACACCACTCCGGGTTATAAGCATATATCGATCTCGAGTCGTTGCCGTCGGCATCAAAATATCGATAGCTGTTATCACGAAAAGAGGATGAGGGTGACTTGTCAAGATCAGGAAGCCAGATGCATGCATTGTACCATGTATACACACAACTCGCCATCGCAGCCCTACGCCTGATCCAAAACTGGGTATCGGCTCCAAATAACGTCGCTCTCCACCAAACAGTCGTGCGTAACCTGTCATCAACTGTCGGATGCCGACATCAGTTAATATCCGAAGACATTATCGGCATCACATGCCACCATGTCCACAGAACAGAAATCCTCCACGATTAAATAGTGGTAAGAATATCTTTTGAACATCCTCTTTTTAGGGGAGTACTAATAGAAAATATACCAGGTTTGTAGCACGTCAGGCTGTACCAGGTGCAAACTACGACGAGCGCCACTGCTTACACCTACAGACACACACACACAGACTGACTGCATGTACATAGGTGTTATCTGCATGCATGGGCGAGTAAATAAACAAACAGAAGAGGCGTCGATCGATGGACGGATCATGGATCTGCCTGCCTGCTGAGCTCAGAAGATCTACCAGCCTTTCACTTCGAACGGCGTGTTTGAATACGCACTGGTTTCTTTTCTTTTTCCTGGTCGATCGTTCGATAAAAGAATAGGATCACTTTTGGACAGGCAAACGGGTCTCGTCAAAAGGCTTCAATGGCGATGTGATCGGTCACTGCAGGCAGGCCGGGCCAGTTGCCGGTGGCGATTTTTTTTACAAATATAGTCCTCAGTCTAATGGCGATGTTAAAAATAGCCACCTCTGGAATTTATTATCAAAATTAGCCTGTCGAAAACAGGAAAAGCCAGCAGCGGTGCCATGGGCCATGGGTCTCACCACATCCCGCCATGCAGACTGGCTGGAAGTTCATCCCGCCTTGGGAATTGCCGGGAAGTGGTGAGACCCATGGCACTGGCAGGAGGACATGCATGTTGATCCATTCGTGAATGCAAAACGTGGGTCCCATCTGATAAAGTGTATACGTGTGAGGTACGCTGTGACCAGTGTGGGCTGTGCCTTGTACGATCAGGCAAGAGCCAGCAGCGCCTGTCGGCAGTGCATGCATGCCTCCAGCTACAGTACCACCGACGGAACGACCGAACGCGAGCATGCAACGGCCCAGCACTTCCCGCCAATCCCGAATGCGCGATGAGCCTCCCGCCGGTCCGCATGGCGGGATGTGCCTGCCGCCATCCTGTATGGCGGGAGGAGTCACGTGTCACCTTTTCTTCTTTCCGCCAGGCGTTTTGATAATAAATTTTAGAGGGCTATTTATTACATTGACATTCGGCAGATGGTTATATTTATAAAAAAATCGCCAGTGGCCGCGTGGGTTGTAGGCCCGCCGTGTCGCTCGCCGCCCCGACAAGGCATCCCGGAATCTTGATGAGGATTCGATGATGGCCCGGCGACTTGGTAGCTTTGGCCAGTCGTTCCTCCAAAAGAGAAGATTGTTACGGGAAAAAGAACAGATGAGAGTTAACCGGCCGTCGTCGGCGCGACCGCGCAAGACACGGCGGCGTCTCCGGTCGCGTCGAGGGCTCAAGGGCGTCCCCATCACGCTCACACGCACGCCCCCGCGTTGGGTGGATCTTGGACGTTCGTTGTAGATGTACCGCCCGGTCTAGCTTGTTTGACGCACCACGGCACCACGGACATGACGTCAACGACTGATCGATCGGCCACCGGTGGATCAGAGATCGGCCAGGACGATGTGTACGTTCTATCCACTCGTACAATTGGTTTGATTGACATACTCATTAAGTTCAGTTTTTGGGCTGATCTATTACTAGTCATTAATTTTCATCAGCGGAGTAGTACTGCAACTGTATCCAGCAGGCAACGGCGTAGCCAGCAATGGCTGACGCCCGGGCCAAAACTTAAATTTAAGGAAACAAATCATCAACAAAATGACCCCATTTTCAATGCATACGTGAAGATAAACTGAGTTGGATAGCTAATATGAGTTGCAACATGATATTCAATTCGATAAAAAAACAATGTATAGCAAAAATAATACAACAAATGGTATCAAATCAAGGATTTGTTTGCTCTGAGCCTCCCATGACTACATCTTCAATAGCTAAACCTTCAAGTACAAAATTGAAATTCCAATCAGTGCAAAAACAACAAGTAAAATAAGTATACTTGATGCATAATAAGAAAACTTACTTCTACGACGAGGTAAAACGCCTTTGCGCGAGCGATAACCTTGAAATCGCTCTATGATCTTTGACTCTTCAATAGTAACAAATATGTCTCGCTCAATGTAACATACCATTCTATGATTCATCCAATCATCACCCATCTTGTTTCTCGACGCAGTCTTGATAATGTTCATTGATGAAAAGGCCCGTTCTGCGGTTACGGTAGCAACCGGCAAAATCAATGCTAACTCAACAAGGCGGTAAACCAAGGGGAAAGTTGTGTGCATATCAGCCAAAACCATCTTTATGGCAAGATGACCAAGGTCATTACAGTTCATCAAATGTGGATCAGCTCTTGCTTCTCTAATGAATGAGTCCAATTGGTTCCTAAGAACAAAATTAACTTCATACGTGGAGAAGTCAGCAGCATACATATTAGCAAGATCAACTAGCTTTTCTTCATCATAATTGGCAAATAAATTCCTGGGATCAAGACAAGCAATGGATCTCAACAATTGAGTAGATCTTTCAGCAAAGCGGTTGTTTAACTCAACAATAATTTGATCATGCACCACATTGAATATTTCAATTCTGAAATAGTGATAGTAAGTCACCAATTCCCCACCCCAAGTCCTTGAACGTCCATTAGAAGTTCTTGTATCCTCTAGATTTGGCACTACAATATTGTATTTGAGACAAAAGTCCTTTACCTCGGTAAGGAGCTCATCCCAACCATCCTGCTTATCTCTTGAATGTCATCCAATGTGGTTTTAATCAATCCCACGGCACGCACAATGTTCTGATTTTTCTTTTGCAAGCAATATGACAGACTGTTAGTCTTGCCCAATAATCTAATCATAAGATGCATTATGAGAACAAATTCAAATGTCTCCAATTGCTTTATCAACCCCCCAGCTGTGGTTCTTTGTGTAACATTTTCTGCATCACTAAATAGATTTTCTAATACCTTCAGAATTGGTTTCCACATCATAACAAGTCGGCATAAGGTTCTGTGATGTGATCCCCACCATGTATCACTAGGTCTTGCAAGGTTAGTTAATTGGTTTTTTCCCTTCCCACTAAGAAGTTCCCCTGCCTCCAATTGGCGCACAATTTCATCATGTTGCTCTTGGGCCAATTGATCATGTCTTTTACATGAAGCATTAACAATGTTAACAGCCATGCTATTATACTCCAAAAAATCCCTTACCAAAGGAGAACACTTTGCAACAGCAACAACAACTAATTGCAATTGATGGGCAAATCAGTGTATATAATGAGCATATGGATTTTCATCCAAGATCAATCTTTGCAACCCACGAAATTCCCCTCTCATATTTGAAGCCCCATCATAACCTTGGCCTCTCAAATTACACATAGACAAGCCATGAGTAGCAAACATACCATCCAAAGCTGCCTTGAGTGAAACTGCCCTCGTATCCGGAACATGCTCAATTGCAATACATCTCTCAATCACCTCCCCACCTTTGTTGATGTATCTACATAAGACAAAGGAGCATGTTAATATATAATAATGGTGAGAATATATAGGTACAACACACGTACAATACAATCCAAGGCACCAACCTTAAACACATAGCCATTTGCTCCTTAATAGATGCATCTCTAGACTCATCAACAAGCAAGGAAAATTTACTATCTCCAATTTCTTCAATAATTGCTTTGGTGGTCTCTTGTGCACAAGCCTCGCACAAGTCTAATTGTATCTCAGGTGAAGTCATCTTATGGTTGTCTCCGGCATCCCCAAGCAATGTTCCTGCCTTTGGATCTTTCTTCATGTACCATTCCAACATCTCCTTAAAGTTACCCTTATTCTTTGAGCTACTAGACTCATCATGGCCACGAAAAGCAAGAGCTTGTAGAAGCAGAAATTTAACAACACCCAATATAATCAACATACGAGCTTTGTATTTTTCTTCATCACTATTGGTACCCCGAACAAACACATTTGGAATATTCTGCCTTTGATTTCGGTAATCCTCATAATGTTGTCTAGCTTTATTATGACCACTGTCATGTTTACCAACGTGGTCATCAAGAACTTTAGGGCCATCCTTCCAAGTTTTAAACCCTTTCTTTGTGAAAGCTTCAACACCATACCTTTCAGCTCTTGGTTGCTTAAACAGGAAACAATAAAAGCAAAAGGCAGCATCTTTAGCAATGCTATATTCCAGCCAGCCACGATGATCCTTGTACCAAGAATCATGAAAGCTTCTGTAGCCTTTTCCTACCAATGTTCTTGCATATGTATGATCAGTTGGTTGGCATGGACCCCTATTAATGTACTCCCTTCTAGCAAGATCTCTAATGTCTGGATTCAAATCCTCTATTGGTATTCTCAAACCAGGGTCTGATTCAATATCACCAGGGCCAAGTTCAGCTGTAACATGAGAATTATTACCACTTGCTCGAGTTGAAGGGCCCTCTGCCGTGGATTCAGCAGTTCTGGGTTGTACTGGAAAAAAGCTGTCATTTCCCTGTTTCTTTTACTCATCTTATCTCCCTGAAAAATGAAAATGAAGCAAGATTTACTAAATTGCCTCCACATTCTACATAGACAGAACAATCTAAGTCTAAACTAGTATATCTAAGAGAAATAAGAGATTTGGGAAAGCAGGAAAGGGGGGATTTTTACCTTTGGGGGCAACCGGGCAAGGGCGTGGAGTCGTGGAGACGTCGACACGGGGCGAGTGGGAGGCTGAGGCCGGCGGGGAGAGTTGCTGGGCGGAGTTGCGGCGGAGTGGCTGGACCAGCGCCGGCGGGGCGAGTGGGCGGCGGCGGCCGATGGCTGACCCTGTCACCCTGACCTAGTTTGGAGCTCGGTTGCTCTGTTTCTGTCTGTTTCCCGAGCACGGAGCACGGACGCGAACGAGAGCCTTCTCCAGACTCCAGAGCAGCGAGTCGCCTTGATGGGCTGGGCTGCGCCCCAGGCCAAATCTGAAATATAGCCTTGATGGGCTGGGCTGCGCCCCGGGCCGTCGCCCTGGTAGCCTGGGGCCCAGCTCCGCCTTTGCCTGCAGGCACTCATGGATTACTCGTACTACATGCAGTAACACTCCCATCCACTCGTATCGGACGTCCATTGGCCGACCGGGTCATCCTGTCGCCGCAGCGTGTCGAAGCATCGTTCATCCTAGCTAGGTGCCACTGCCATTCTATCGTACATAAGCCTAAGGATGACTCTAACGGGGCGGCGACCCAAACGAACACGCGTTTGGTCCGTGTTTTGTCCGCTTGGGTCGTGGAACGGACGCGCATCCGGCCCAGGTCCGTCCCTTTCTGACCAGTGCGACCAACGGGACCGACGCATTGGGTCCGGACGGCATTTTTTTTCAAAACATTTTTCTTAATAATAAAGGACCTAATACATAATAAAATTATCTAGGGTTTCTCCTCTTTGATCGCCGGCACCTTGCCGTGGCCACGGAGACCAGGGGCGGCATTAACCCTTAAAACTACACTAAAAAACATAAAAAATAATAATAACCGGCTACCGGCCGGCAAGGGAAAGATCAAAGAGGGGCTCCGGCCTTGAGGAACGTCCAGCCGCAAGCCCGTTTGGCCACGGACTTGCTGGCTCTTCCTTCGTCATGGCCATGGCCAGCCGCGGACTAGCTGGCTCCTCCTCCTCGATCCTTTCGTAGCTACGAAACACGTAGCGGCGTCGGCTTCATTGCAAAATTGGCCGCGCATAGGGGGCCTTGCCGGCGGGGATATGGCATCAGTTGGAGCTGCCTGCTCCGTTGACGGCCGCCTTGGCCGCCTCGGCCGCCTTAGCCTCGCGGTGCCGTTTGCGGCGCACCGCACGCGCCGCGGTCTCTATGGCGCGGCGAGCTTGCGCTGTCTCGGCCTCCTGTGCAGCGTCAGCAACGGCGCGCGCTGCGGACATGAACGCGGCCGCCCTCTGTGCGTTCAGCTGCATGTGGGCTGCCTCCGTCGCATCCTCCTCGGAGCTGTGGACATTGCCGCCCACGCTGATGGGAGACTCGGGCGACGCGCAGCCCGCCGCGACACCGGCGGCGTACTCTTCTTCGTCGTTGTCGATGGAGTCAGAGTACGTGGCCTCCACCGCCCTTCTCTCGTCGTCCGACAGCCGCGGCCGCGGCGGCTGCGGAATCATGCCAGCCCATGCCGGGCTGGTCACCATCCGGCAGGAGAAGCTGCCGCGATAGCGCCCGCGCTCCCTCGACATGGTCCACCAGATGCTGCGGCAACGGCGGCGGATCCATTCCGGCGCGTGGATCTGTGCTTGGAGGTGGTGGCCACCGTGGCTGGGGAGGAGAGCTAGGGTTTGTGCTCTAGGGTTTGGCCGGCCGGTGCCATTTAAAGAGCTCCACCGCCCACAATTAATGGGGGTAGATGGCCGCTCTAGCCGTTGTGTCTATGACACGCGGGGCCTGGGCGGACACGGGGAGGACAGGCCAGCGCTCCGCGTGTGTCCGCGGCCGACGCAAACCTGGCCCGAATTTCGGCCACGAATGGGTCGCGGCGGATAGGAAAACGGACGCGCGGTCCGTTTGCGTCGCCCCGTTGGGTCGTGTTTTTGGCTCCCGTGGACAGGGACGGACGCGCGCGGACTCGATGCGTCGCCCCGTTGAAGTCATCCTAAGACGCGTTTGGTAGCAATACAGTTCACCGGATCAGTCCGCCGCTAGCTGCAAAAGATTCTTATTTGGTTTTTCACATATACTAGCCATCATGCTAAGTGCATCGAATGCGTTAGAAAAATAAACTTGGATTTTATAGACACAATATTAATTTCAATTACTCTCTCAGATACATATTAATTGTCGCTGAAATAAGATGTGTGCTATACACAATAATAGTTAATTCTTTAATCTTCTTACAATAATAATGGTTTGGATTTCTTAGTGCTAATTACAAAAGACCACTAATAAAACATTATGTGAATTGTACACAGAGATAGTTTGAAGATCTAATGGCTATATGCCTCTTTGGTACATTTATGAGGGTGAAACTTAAATAGTTTACCAACTCAATGGTTGGATGTTTTACTTCTTGTGAGAATTTCTAGCTTACTTGTCTGTTTTACTCTATAATATTTTTAGTATAGGTTCCAATAAACTTGGGCGTGTAGATAGTATTTAGCTTTTGCATTTGTAAGAAGTAATAGCTGGTAAATTCCATAAGTGTTTGATATTTATATCTTTTTGTAATGATACGAGTACATGTACTTACTGTGTTTCACCTCATAAAAGAACCCAATAATTCAATAAATATAGACATGCAATTTAACATTCTTTGTTTCAGAATATCATATAAATGCCCATTCGCAAAAAAAAGAAAAAAATCATATAAATGTATTATGGTTTAGATAAAAATCATATATATTCTTTAATTTATGTATGTCACACTTATGTTAAAGTGTTTGTTGATAAAGATGATCTGGGAATTCCTAGACTACAACAAACACAACATCAAGCCTCCACTTTAATTAATCTGTCTTCTATTGAGATATTCTTAAATTTTATGTACGTGCTCGCACTATCAATGTTTTCTCATGTCTTGCTATCACATAAAAATTCTATATATACTGTATATAGATGATAACGAATACATCTTGACACATCATTTTCAGTTGCACTCACAATCAACAATGTGCGTATGACTAAATCTTTGGCTTTGTAGAGTAACTTGCAATTTATATCAAACACACTTTGACAACTGACCCGGTCTTATTTTATGAGTCAACTTAAAGTTCCTATATATTTTTATTGATAAAAGATTATAATTAAGCATCACTTATCAATGAAGATTGAGGGTTTTACTATGAAGAAAAAATCCTGTTAATAAGTGGGCCCACTTTCAGCATAGTCAACTCGGATTGAAGTAAATCCTAATCGGCCGGCTGACGTCACCCAAATATCATATGCATATTAACTGCATGATTCCATTTAGCTAAATCGACAATAATAATTGGGTTAATCAATTTATCAAGTTCACGGAACAACTCGCACCTGCATGCGATGATACATGCATGACTTAGGCGCATTAATTAAATCAGTGCTCTCCTACCGTCCATTAATCATAGTCGGCTCTTCGAAATGGCTAGCTGACCGCATCTAAATTAAGGCCATCGAATCTTTTTTGGTGCATTGTCAATTTCCAGAACAGAGAGAAATTCCACCTGCGATGAATTTGTTTGTGGCGGCAGGAGGAAAATGCTGACCGCATCTAAATTAAGGTCATCGAATCTTTTATGGTGCATTGTCAATTTCCAGAACAGAGAGAAATTCCACATGCGATGAATTTGTTTGTGGCGGCAGGAGGAAAATGCTAGGGCATGACATATTTACAAAATCGTTTCTTGACATGTGTTTTTCAATAGCTTGATGGTAGATGTGTTTCCCATGTAGATGACCGTGTCAAACCGGTAAAATCTTGTTGAGTCGAACGTGGCCACATAATTAAACACGGGTAAGTACTATCAATGGGCATGATTTTTTTTAAAGGAAACGAGATGTGACTTGGTTGTCCGTGTTGAAAACGACTTTTTTTTTATATACCTGACTAATGTTGTAGGCAACTTTTTCATCTTTTAATCTCCACCGTCACAACCAAAATCAACGGATTAAATATTTGTAACTTATGTTTCCGTTAGAATTTCCTATACTGCTTAATATCCCAGCTAGTGGCTGCATAGCTTGCCACCACGTTGAAGGTAGGCAGCTAGCGTATAGGTCTTCTTTTTGGTACGAACGTATGGATCAGTTGACAAAAGAAACGTATCGAGCAGTTTTTTTTTTTGGTGATTATACATGGTCAACTATTTCTATGGATTTTCCATTTAGGGATATTCCTAGACTCCTTCACAAAGAAGCGATCAAATGGGAGCTACGGTCGATCGTTTTCCTACCCTAGCCGCCGCCGGAGGCGACTAGGAAGCGGCCCTTGTTCCACCAGACTCCACCGGCGGAAAAGCTGGGCCCCTCTCCTTCCGTTTGCCGCTCCGGCGGCAGGAGGGAGGGGGACCCCCCGTTTTTGCATGGTAGTTAGGGTTAGGAAGGTTATGGCATGGTGCGTCATTGGGGTGGTGGGAGCGGCGCCCGGGCAAATAAATCTGTCTCAACTTTTCTCCCACACCGGTGTTGTCCTTCATGGCGGCGTCTCGGAGTTGGTGACATTGTGTGCTTGCCGATCTTTCAGATCGGTGGCTGTAGGGTTTATGGATGGTGTCGGCGAGGCGGCGGCGGCGACTCTATCAGATGGTTTTTTCCTCCCGTTCTGTCCCCGTTGCTGCGGCGTTATCTCCGGCGCCATGTTGGAGCAGAGAGGATGTGTCCAGGAGTACGTGCAGACGGTGGTCTGCACTGATGACAACTGGAAGACGGTGCACCTTGTGCTGGGTTCGTGGTTGGAGGCTGACGGTTCTGGTTCCCTACTCCGACGTCGTAGTGCGGGTACCAGTGTTGAAGTTCGATTGCGTGTTCGGGGTCGTGCTGCCCCGGTCTGATTCTTTCAACGACAATGATTTGTCCTATGGCAAACTATTTTGGAGATCCGAAAAGCTGATGATCAGCGATGGAGCCGCGTCGAGCTCGGGTGGGAGGTGATCTGTCTATTTTTTCTTTGGTGGCTGCTACGGTGGTGCTGAAGAAGATGGATATACGTTGGTTTGTCACATAGGTTTATCCTATCTTTCCAGATCTGTAAGATAGGTCTATACATACTTTGTATCTAGTATTTTATTTATCAATGAGAATCGTATTACCATGCAAGTTTTTTTAAGGGATATTGCTATGGACTACACAGTACATACAAAGAGTCTAGATCCAAAACGTGCTGTGTTTTTTTTTGGAGGAGAACAACCGTGAACTACGTGCAAAGAGTCCAGGACTGAAACGTGATATTTTTTTTAGAGAAAACGGGAGATTCGTGTTGAAAACAACTTTTTTTTACCCGATTAATGTTGTACGTAACTTTTTCATCTTTTAATTTCCACCGTCGCTAACAAAATCAATGGATTAAATATTTCTAACCTATATGGATTAACGTGCTGGCTCGAAAAACTCACTCATTTTGATTTTAGTATATAATAGATGGGCCACACCTCATCAAATCAGCTCTCAGTGCGACACGCAAGGCGCGGTTGAATCGGCTTTTTTCGTGGAGCCTGCCATTGGAGAGCACAACGTGGACCGAAACCGCTCGTCGGCAGCACACGTGGAGAAGAGCGGCAGACACCTCATAACTCCCTCCCTACTCTCTCTAACTATTGTCACCGCCCCCTTCTCTCTCAACGTTCCATCTAGCGAAGACACCGAAGAGACTGATGGCCGTTGTAAATCCACCTCCGCCGCCGCTGCTATTGGCGAGTTCGAGAGATTGACCCTTCGGACCGAAACCGCTCGTCGATTGCACGCGCGGAGAAGCGCGGGAGACGCCTCATAACTCCTTTCCCACTCTTTTTCTCACTACTGTCACCGCTCCCTTCTCTCTCGACGTCCCACTTAGCGAAGACACTGAAGGGACATTAAAATTATATCATTTTAGAAACCCTCGGTTGGACTATATGCCTAGGCCCATGACTATACTCTATAACCTCATACATTTGTAAACACAAGGGTGTGGCTTAACTTATCACCACCTATGAGGGGCAATCTATATTATTCCCAACCTAGGGGTGTGTTTATTACATGATATCAAATGTGAAACTTTTCGCAACTTTGCCAAAAAAAATAGGTAAATAATTCCAATTCAAATAATTAATTGTGTTTGCGATTTCAAAAGGAAGATGTAATGATAAGGTGTTGAATAAATATGCATGCATGTTGTATCATGCTTATCGAGTGAACTGACATGAGCTGCAGAACGTTCCTCATGTCCGAGGAATTGAGTATTTTAAGTTGGTGCATGAAAACATAAATCCATATGCGAATCTATCTGCAGGGAATGATGAAAAAAGATAGTTACACTCACTTGTTTCAGTAGTGACCTTACAGATAATTGTAACTAGGCATTGTGCAACCACCACATTGAGTATAAGAAGTGGAGGGGGCTCAGAATCCTCTAGATGGCATTTGACAGGAGATGTACGATGCAACACAATATAAATTTGAATCTATAGGGCCTAACCATAGGAGCAAGTTAGACAACTACCTGTGGATCTGAAAATGTCATGAAGGCAAAGCCGCAGTAGAGGTCTGTGATCCTCTACAGCATGATCTGCAGTAAGAATACTCCAGAAACATCCTGCATACAGAGCAAATCAGTCTAGTAAGCATCTGCCAAGAATTCAGCGCTGGAGGAATACTTTGTTTGTAACTGTAGCACATAACATCTTTTAAATGGATTCACTCACAACAAACTGGGATTTGGCACTTCGGCAAGACATCAAAAAGAAAAATTACGAACATCTGCAAGTGTATAGCAACTAGTCTCCTACAATGAACCATGTTTTCACATTTAGAGTAAATAACCATATGCTTAAAGTCAACTAAGAAGCAGCACAAGAAAGGAAATAAAATTGTAATCACAATAACATAGAATAAGAATGTGTGAAGTAGATAACCATTTAGGGTGTTTGACAGAAAACAGATCATTACCTTCGGAGCAGCATTGGGATTTAGTAATTCCAAAGTTTCAATAATTCGACAAAATGAATCAAAACTATCGCATAACTGAGTATAACTGGTTAGGTGAGAAAGGCATCTGGTTGGGTAGTGAGCTGATCTGGCCGAGGCGGGGTCGCAACTACATCGGCTGGAGCTCCAGGCCACCTATTCGGAGAACAGCAGCAGCTTCCACTGCTCAAGGGGATAACATGCATTTTGGTGCAGCCACAGTGCGTAAGGCCCAAGCCGTCACTTTTATGTGTGATAAATTCTTCTAGAATATGCTAACAGAAAAGAGAGCTTCATTTTGGTGCCTGCTACAGTAGCAATAAAAATTTCCACTGTCACTTCCAAGTAACACATGCCAATCGCATGAAGAAATATTGTTCTTCTAGCACATGCCAATTACGGAGAGCATTCTTAAAAATTAAACTAGTTGTAAGATTCAGACTCATGCCAATTGAACTTGTAGCAAGATCTACAATATCGCACAAAGATGCTTTATTTGCATGTAAAGTATGCAACTGTAGCATATTCATGGTCCAGTTACGAGCCTGCATTTGCTAAAAGAACAGATTGTTTCTCCGATTAAACATGCACCACCGAAATCTAGCTGTGGTAGCAGTAGTTCTAGCTCATGTACGTCATTATAATCTGACCTCGCTCAACTAAACACAGGCAGGAATGAGGCAGCTTACCTCTCCGGCATTGAGGAGGGGGTAGAGGTAGACGAGCTTCTTCACCTCCGACGACTGCGCTGCCACATACTTTACCGAGCAATGCTCTCTTCCAGCTAGCAACTGTCAAATAGACATGACTAATAAGTGGAAATCCAGCATTTGATACAGCACCTTGGCTTACTAAAATTCCAGCAGTAGTACTTCAGGTCACTGCATCTCCCGAAAAACTTCAGCAAGCAATTCAGGAGATGATTCAGATCAGTATAAACACTTGAATATATGAGTGTTTACCTATGGCCTGGAAACTGCATCTTTTGATTTAAGCTCTTACTTCAGGTAACCCAGGACTACTTGGGGATGCCCATGATACGGTGTCAATTCAAGATCAAGCTGCATGTGGTATAAGAAACTGTTTGTTTAATATGGAGGATTGCAGAGTTAAAGATGCACACACTGATTACATGGACTACTATTTTCACCTGCAAGAGTAGCGGAGTACATGACTTGGTGGATGAAAATAAGACGCCTTTTGCTCATCTTCAGCAAGCCTTTGTGGTTCACTGCCTGGCTGATGCGTCTCTGCGCAATAGAGAAAGGAAAGCATGAGGTGTGCGAGTGCGACGGACTGGAGAATGCACGGGATCTGGTCTGGAGTGATACGGAGCAAAGATCCAGGCAATAAATCGAATCAAGAAACCAACCGGCTAGGAAAAATAGACGAATTAAGCAGCAGGGGAAGGAGCCGTACGCATGATTGCTCGACGGGGAGGCGGAGGAAGCGTCGCCGGCGACCGCCGCGGCGCCAAAGTGTGCGCGCAACGGGGCAGGGGAGAAGAGAGGGCTCAGAGCGGCGGCTTTGCGTTGACGGCGGCTGCCGGACCACCCGCTCGAGCTCACAAACGGAGCAGCCGGCGAGGGTGAAGGATGCCCCCCTTCTGCCGTTCAGGACAAGCAGGCCACCAAGTACGACGTTGTCGGGGACGATCCATCTCCCGTCTGCCCGCTACGGCGGCGTCGTAGAGGTCCGCGTCCATCCCCATGCGCAGATGCGCTCCGCCATCCATTGAGCCGCCCACCTGCAGATCGAGCGTCTCTCGATAATCTATCCTGCGCCAATTCTCCCCGGCGGCGGCGGCGGCGTGGCTGGGGGGCCCAGAGCTCAACGGCGGCGAAGATGTGGGATAAGGGAGAGGCGAACAACGGCGGCGGCTTGCGTGTCCACGACAGGTCCGTCCAACGGTCATATACAACTTGGGCCGTCAATTTAGAGGGCTTGATGGGCTAGACCAATACCTACATGGACGCACCACCACGACTGTCCGCCTATAGGAAGAGCGAATCCTATTCTCCGCATTGCGCGCGTGCTACCAGGCACCGCGCACCCGATCGCACGTTTGGGCCTGGCCCATTTATTTACGCGACCTTAGCTGTTAGCGGTGCCTCCCGTGTGAGTGTTATTTTTTTAGTAGTTTTCTGTTTTTATTTTTTCTTTCCATAATGTTTCTTTTCTTTTTAATACTTTTCTTACCTTTTATATTTCTCCTTTTTTTCTTTTCTTTTTTTATTTTCGAATTTTGTATTCCCTTTTTTATATTAAAAAATATATTCATGTATTGAAAGAATGTACATTTGTTGTAACAATCTTTTGTGGTTTTTGAAAAAAAAAGTCTATAATTATAAAAATTATCAACTTGTTTAAAATAGTGTTAACGTGGTTCCAAAAAAATTTAACGGGTTAAACAAATATTGATGAGGTTGGAACATATGTTCACAGTGTTTGAAAAAAGTTCATGATTTAAGATAAATTATAGTCCAAAACTAATTTCACGGGGTTAAAATACTTTCACTTTATTCAAAAGTTCACCAATACGAGAAAACATTCACGAGGTTTCTAAAAATATTCGTCGGTTCAGAATTTTTATGCACTGGTTCCAACAAATCTTAGCAAGTTTATACAAATATTCACGGCGGTTGCAAGAAAATGTTCAAGATTTTTCTTAAAACAATCACGGTCCAAATAAGTTCAAGGGGTTAAAAAACAATTCCATACTATTAAAAAAAATCACCCATTTCTATAAAAATTCACATGGTTTAAAAATATTTTTCATAGGATAAAATGAAAGGTTTACGAGTTCAAAAATGTCCACAAGAATTAAAAGATGTTCATGGTTTTTAAAAAATTGTTAGCGAGTTCAATAAATGACTCACGATTAAAAAAAATATTCACTGAGTTAGAATAAATGTTCACGTGGGTTAAAATGTACATTTATAATTCAAAAATATTCACCCAATTTAAAAATTGTTCACCAGGTTAAAAAAATATCACGCATTTTATAATCCTATTTCAGCTAATATTACTTAAATGGCTTCCCCTCATCACATAAATCGTCCAAGTAATACCTAAAAGTGATTTTATTACAAAGGTTTGCTAGATGAGAATAAACCGTTCACATGGAGGATGTTAGTTGTTACCGTCAACCAGCATGTACTTAGTTTTAATGAAATGTTTCTTATATAATTATTTAATTAATATTATTAGTGGTATTTTCGTAGCTACTCAAACAAACCAGCAGCGCAATAAGCAAAAGGAAACGGCACAAAAAGAACCATACAGTGGAAGAAACGCAAAAATCAGATCAAAATTGGAGAATCGGTGGTTCTGTGGTGAAATGGGCCAAGCCCATTATCGCAGGATGTACGCGGAGTCAACCAGATTTCCCGCGGAAAATGTGGTGATGGCTCACTCGGCATGCCTCGTATCATCATGGGCCAAATGGAGATTCTCAAAAAAAAAAAAAAAAATCATGTGCCAAATGGTAGAGACTGCTGACCGATCGATTCGTTCCTCCGTCCCTTAGCAGTATAGATACGGATTTACAGCAGCAGCAGCAAGCGCGCGTAGAACGATACTGTACCGGCAACGGCAGCAATGTGCAGCAGCAGTACCCGTGCCGTACTCACGAGCGTACTGTACCGGCCGGACTGTTTCTTCTCCTGCAGACACGGATGATCATGATCTAGACGACAACGAGACATAACACTGTTCCGTCCCGCCAGCTCACACGATCTTCCCGGGAACATAACACTGTTCGCCCGTAATGGAACGAGAGAAAAAAAAGACCGGCCGGCCGGGACTCGACTCGTCTCGCTCGCGATCGCAAGCAGATAATCAAGTCCCTGTCTCCCGATCGATCGCTGCGTTCGAATCGGCATTCAGTCATCCACTGCAGTCCCGTCGACTGGCGCACGCGAGATCAATCGGTCGAGCTTCCTGTTGGAGGAATCACATGTTATGGATCGAGCACGGAGACCACGAGCTCCGCTGAAGTACTGCTCCCTCCGTTCGGAAAAGGATGTCACAAAAATGGTCTATCTATAGTTCATTTTTGTGACATCCTTTTCTGAACGGAGGGAGTAGTTCATTCCTTGGCTTGATCGACCTCACGATAGACGATGCCTCTCTGGTCAGGAAGTTTCAGAACCAGCTGTGGCCAACACCTTGGGACACGCATGCGACGGAGGGAGGCTACTTGTTCCGATGCGATTCCGCTGAAGTTCTAGCACTACTTGCTCGATCTGCAGCCATGGCCACTTGGGTGCAGTTGCCGCAAAATCAAATTGACCGGTGTCTGATCTCTATGCCAGCGGTGCTCATGGGTAAACTCCCGCTGCGTGCGCGATCGGAAGTTTCGTCACCAGAAATCAAGCGTGCGATGGAGCTAACCACACGTCAGACACGCGGACGGGGAGGGGCGGCTACTTGTTCCGATGAGCCCAACTGACACCAAGGAAGTCAGACCAGCTGTCGTATTTGCCTTTTATACACTTGGCCTCAAAGGCCAGGGATGATGAACAGGGAACAAATAGTTAACGGCTCTGTGAATCCAGCACATGGCTGAGATGGCTACAGGAGAGGATACCCTCAAGCTAGCTAGGTGTATATCATGTGGTAATAGTATGCAAGCCTGCTGTCAGCATCCGAATTGAGATGAAAATGAATACTCCTGTGCTTGGTTTCGATCCAGGTCAGTAGAACTGGATCAAGCAGCTAACTGATTGATCAATGTATATACACTAGCTAGCTAGTAGCCTAGCTTAGTATACATTAGTGACTTAGTGAGGCCTCGTCAGTTCGGTCTGTACCCATGGGTCTTCATCGTGTGTGTGCGTCAGTCAAAAGGTTCTCGCTTCCATGTGGATCTCTTGTTACTTAACAATACAAGAGTTTGGGTGCATGATTGCAGTGCTAATGTAGGGTCACAATGGGGAGTTCATGTTATGCACAATGTAACATTTCTGTTTCAGGGTTTTCTATGTGGCTTTGTGCCTTTTTGTCTGCCTTTTTGGAAAGGTAGGCAGGAGCAGGAGAACATGAACAGGACGAGAGGGCCAAATAAACAAATTTGTTATGGCAACTTTGGTGTTCCAGGTTTCAGTCTTTCAGATAAGGGGCATGAAAATCAGGTAAAAAGAGATTAGTGCATGATGCATCCATGTTCTTCGGCCTAAAAAAACTGTTTTAGTCTCTCCCTTTTGAGAAGCTGTACGTAGTGGGTCAAATCTAAAGAATCTCTTCCCCCTTTCTTTCACCACAAACATCACATGGACGTGAGTGAGTGAGGGCTAAAATATAGTATTAGGAAAGGCTAATACAGAAAAGAGGATGACCGTTATGTTGACCGAGCTCTCGCGACGCGCCGCTCCGGCGCCCGCGCCCACCTCCGCCGTCGCCCAGCCAGCTCGGTCGCCGGAGTCACAGCCCAGCACCCCACAGCCATCCCCCAGCTTCCCACCGGGCTTCCCCTCGCCCAGTTTTGCGAGCAGAGCCCTCGCCCTCGAGCTTTTCCCGCAGCTTCGCGACGTCCCAGATCCGGATTCGTCGCCGGCTAGATCGGCCCGCTCTGGTTCGTCCTTTGTCCCGGATTCGTTGGAAGAGGTGCTGGAGACCTCGTCCGCGTCCGATGGTCACGGCAAAAAGGTGAGTTTTGCCCCGTCCGTGCAGGCCGCTGCTCTGCCTCAGGCCGGCATTCATGGTGCGTTGCGGCCATGCCTCAAGTCTGCTCCCAGGTCTGCAGCACTCAATGCTGCTTCTGCCGACAGGCCGGGGTTGCGCGCGGCGCCATGCCCTGCCCCGAGTCACCCCGCTGCTGAGCCAAGATCTTCCCCTGCTCGCGAATCCCCTGCCTTCAATGCGGGAAGAAGTTCTGCACTCCATCCCGGTGCACAGAGTTCAAGCGGCTCTTCGGATGATAGCTGGCAGCCGGTGCGTGCTCCGTACTGGTGGAGAAGTCCTAGCCATGGTCAGAGGCATTCAAGGCGAAGCAACAGGCAGGCCACCTACCGGCCTTCAATTCGAAGCTCAAGTCAGTCGCCTTCAATTTCCCCGGCCGCTCGCAGGCCATATGTCAAGCCAAGCAAGAGAGAGTGTCACCGTTGTCTAGCTCGCGGCCACCATCCTGTCTCGGAGTGCCGAGACCCAATACGGTGCTCCAACTGCCGTGGCTGGCGGCATCGGGCACGGGACTGCAAGCAGCCTTCCTCATCCTCTGGTCCGGCCGAGAGCTCCTCTTGGACACGAAGCCCGCCATCGACCTCGCCCTCGCCCTCGCCTCTGCCTCGACAACCTGCGGCTGCTCCCGCCACGACCTTGACGCCAGCCATGCCGCGCATCGGAGACGCGTCGCTGCGGCCGGCGGTGGGTCACGTCATCATCCCTTCCACGCCAATGATGGAGGCCCAGGCTGCTAAGCTCGCCAACCAAGGCGCGTTCATCTGGCTCGGAGGGCGGCGCCCCTCGGTGTGTGCTGCTGATATCAAGGAGGCGCTCGCAGCGCAGGCCCGCACCGACCCCAGCCTCATCAAGGTGGTGCCGCACTACCCGCAGGACTTCTTCGCGCTGTTCGAGCACAAGCACCACAGGGACATCATCACGGCGCTTCCAGGGCGCTTCCTCCACGGGAACCTCGACATCCATGCCGCGAACTGGAGCGAGTTGGCTCAGGCTGTGCAGGTGGACATGTTTCACCATGTACATTTGTGTATCGAAGGCATGTCCTTGCAGGCTTGGACGGACGACAACGCGGCCCGCGTGCTGGGGCCGAACACGATGGTGCACTACTTCGACATCGCCACCTTGCAAAAGGAGGATGTGACGGTGTTCAGCCTGTGGGCGTGGGCGGCAAACCCCTCCGACATCCCCAAGGTGCAGATGGTGACGCTGGGGGCCACTCCGGGCTCGGTGGAGGCTATTGGGCGACGTGGGCTGGAGAGGAAGGTGCTCGTCCACCTGGACATCCACGAAGACTACACCCCAGGAGCGGATGGCCAGGTGCCACGCCGGCCGCACTACTCTCACCGCTTCGACTGGAAGCTGGGAGTTGTGGACGGCGAGCGGGAGCTGACGGACAGGGCCAAGACCCCGGCAAGAAGAGCCGAGGATGATGACCATGGCCAGCACCGCCGTGGTGGAGATCGAGGCCATGACAGGAGACGGGATGACGACGACGATGATCGGCGTGGTCGGAAGGACGACCGCTCATGGACGCAGCGCATGTTCCGCAGCCGCTCGAGGGCTCCGGAAAGAAGGGGAGACGACCGCTCGGACAAGCGCCGTGATGATCGCGACAGGCGCAGCTACAGAGATGATAGAAGAGACGGCCGTGACTACCGTGGAGAGGGGCGGCGTTACGCCGCTGCTGCGATGGAGTGCAGTAGGGCTCCTGACTTGTCCCGTGTGCAGGTGCTGCGGGGAGGTGGTGTCATCCCCTCTGGTAGAAGGAGGCGTGAGGCCTCGCCGGAGAGCTCCCGGAGGCCGCGAGAGAAGAGCGGCAGAAGCGAGGAGGGCCGTGGGCGGTCTCCCCCCACCTCTGCGGCTGGGCTAGCTCGCTACAGCCTGGGAGAGATGCATCTTCCGAGGGCGGCCACGCGGGGAGCGCTCTGGTTCAAGTCGTTGGCCTGCTTCGGCTCGCCCGTCAACGCTGTCATCGACAGCTCTGACGACGAGGTGCTGCCGCCGCCGCCGCCTCTGCCCACTGGCGGCCCTTCTCCGACGCGGCTCTTCATTCCGCAGGCCTCGCCCATGCCGGTGCCCTCTCCTGCAGGGGAGGCCGGGTCGGGCTCCACGGTGGCCTCTCCTCGCCGTGGTCTGTCTCCTGAGCCCGTGACACCAGTTCATGGCTCTGGCATGCAGCCAACTCCGGTGGTGGACCGTGCCGATGCCACGCCTACGACGACTACCACGCCTACGACGACTACCACGCCTACGATGACTACCACGCCTCTCTTCGTCCCAGTGCAAGCACCTCTGCTCCAGGGACCGGGTTCGACGCCGCCGAGACGCCCGCGTCCGCGCCGCAAGACGCTGGCAGGGGTCTCCGGCTTCGCGGGCTTCCCGGTTCAGCGTTCGAGTTCCCGTCTCAAGGCTAAGAAGCGCAGCATGCCGATCGCGAAGCTGGCGGAGCAGGTCTTGTGCCACCGCCTGGGGATTGTTAGCGAGGGAGAGCCAGTCACAGAGGCGGCCATCGCCAAGTTCATCCAGATGTTCAAAGGACAGCTGCCGGACATCGCCATCGCGGCGCTGCGTGCCCTGTTCCGTTTGGACTGTGATCTTGCCACGGCCGTGGAGGATGCGCTCGTGGCCCATGGTGGTGCCGCGGCTGTGGAGCTGACCGGGGACACGGCCACTGGGGTCGAGGCCCAGGCCTAAGCTGCTGCCGTTGCTGCCCCTTGCTGCTACCGGTGTGTGCTGCCTTCCAATGTTAGAAAACCAGAAGATGATCAAGTTCCAGGGGTCGTTGTTGTTGCTAGCTACGATGTTGCTGTTGTTTGTGTCCATGTCTGTCTGTAGCCTGTTTACAGCTCGTGAGAGCTGGGATCACTTGCCTTGGCTGGGCACCTGTTTGTGCCGTTTAAAGTTGTACTCATGTTCCCAATGTTAGACATCAGTTTCAGCTGTGTTAACTGGAACCCCAGAGGGTTAAATGATGCTAAACGTCGTGATGTTGTTTGTGAGCTCGTGCAGTCTACTCCCTGTCATATTGTGTGCCTTCAAGAGACCAAGATGCAACATGTTGATGTGATTACCGCCTCTCATCTGGGAGGCTACAGGCTCCAGAATTTTGCCCAGAGGCCAGCGATCGGCACCAAGGGAGGCATCCTCATGCTGTGGGATGAAAATGCCGTGCAAGTGTCCAACATCACCATTGCCACCTACTCTATTTCAGCGACCATTCTCCTTGTTGAATCGGGCATTACCTTCAAGTTTACCACCGTCTATGGACCGACCCGCTCCAATCTCAAAGCTGAGTTTTATAACGAGATCATCGCTTCCAAGCCGGCTACGGGCACGAAATGGCTAATTACGGGCGACTTTAACCAAATTTACAAGGCAAGTGACAAAAACCGTGGAAACGTCAATAGAGGAAGGATTGTCCGCTTCCGGAATGCTCTAAATTCTTGCGAGCTAAAGCCTATTCACCTCCAAAACCGGAAATTTACTTGGAGCAACGGCCAACATGAGCCTACGATGAGCAAGCTAGATGGCTTCTATTGCAATGAGGAGTGGGACATTGCCTTCTCGGATCATATACTCCATGCCCTCTCCTCCGCGCAATCCGACCATTGTCCTCTTCTACTTGCCAACGGGCGGGGGCCTAAGAGGCCCAAGTCATTCCGGTTTGAGAATTTTTGGATAAAAATGCCGGGCTTTAAGGACGTCGTGACCAAGGCGTGGTCGGGGCATACTAACCACATGGAGCCTTGCCACCGTTTATTTCACAAGCTAAAGAAAACGGGCCATGACTTGAGACGTTGGAGCAAAACTCTCTTCTCCAAAGCCAAGGTGGAGCTACATATGGCGCTTGAGGTTATTCTTCGTCTTGATACCGCACAAGAGACAAGAGCTCTTAGCTTTGAGGAGAGTGAGATTAGAGCAAGGTTGAAAAGACGAATCGTTGGTTTGGTCGCTTTGGAAAGGTCGAGGAAGCGGCAATGCTCGAGGATAACGAAGCTCAAGGAGGGAGATGCCAACACTAAGTATTTCCACCTCCGTATCAATGCGAGAAGAAGGAAAAACTTCATTCATAGGTTGAAGCATAACAATGGGTGGGTCACGGCGCATGAACAAAAGAGCGACATCATCCATGACCACTTCAAAGGAATCATTAAAAAAGGTCCTCCCCGTTCCATCAACTTCAATTGGAATGCCATCCCTAGGCCGGTGTGTGACCTCTCCAACATTGGCATGCCTTTTTCGGAGAAGGAGGTGAAGGCCGCGGTGGACAATACCGCTTGTGATAAGGCCCCGGGTCCGGATGGCTTCACGGGTGCTTTCTTCAAATCTTGTTGGGACATTGTGAAGTCCGACGTAATGGCCGTCATAAATCAATTCTCAACACTCCATGTTGACAACCTTCATTGGCTCAACTCCGCAAACATCGTCTTATTGCCCAAGAAGGATGGAGCCGAGGAGGTGACCGACTTTAGACCCATTAGTCTCATCCACGCCATCGCCAAGCTCATATCCAAGATGTTGGCAACCCGTCTTGCCCCTCATATGCACAAGCTTGTCTCCAACGCCCAAAGCGCTTTTATCAAGAAGCGTAGCATCCATGACAACTTTCTCTATGTCAAGAGCCTAGCCCGGAAACTTCACAAGACTAAAACTCCGACACTCCTTCTCAAGCTTGATATTAAGAAAGCGTTTGACTCGGTGAGATGGGACTATTTGATGGAGTTGCTACAACACCTTGGCTTCCCTTGCATTTTTAGAGATTGGGTCTCCGCGCTCCTATCCACTTCCTCATCTAGGGTGCTTCTCAATGGCATTGCCGGGGCTCCGATCAAGCATGGGAGGGGATTGCGGCAAGGGGACCCCCTCTCCCCTCTTCTCTTTGTGTTGGCCATTGATCCTCTACACCATATCCTCCGCAAAGCGACCGCCCAAGGCCACCTACAAGAGATTAGGGGGAGGGCTCCTACTATTCGCACCTCCCTCTATGCCGATGATGCCGCCATCTTCGTTGCTCCGAGAAAAGAGGACATTGACTTTCTTGCCTCTACGCTTGGCCACTTTGGCATGGTCACCGGCCTCGTCACAAATTGCAACAAAAGTCAAGTGGCTCCCATTAGATGCGATGGGCTTGATCTAGACGGCATTTTACAATCATTCCCGGCTTCACGTACTTCATTTCCTATGAAATATCTTGGTCTCCCCTTATCGGTCACACGCCTAAAAAGAATCCACTTTCAACAATTGGAGGATAGGGTCGCCGGAAAGCTCCGTCCATGGGAAGGGAAGCATACCACTATGGCCGGAAGAGCGGTCCTTGTCAAGTCGGTTCTTACAAGTGTGGTCATCTACTTCATCACCGTCCTTGATGTGCCTTTGGAGTCCCTCATGAAGATTGATGGCATTAGACGTGCTTTCCTATGGGCGGCTTGTGAGAAGGTTACCGGTGGAAAATGCAAAGTTAATTGGGAGCAAGTATGTAAGCCCAAAAGTTGGGGAGGGCTCGGAATTCTCAACCTCAAGAAGTTTGCCGCTGCTCTTCGTCTTCGTTGGCTTTGGTTTGAATGGGAGGAGGTGCCCAAACCATGGGTAGGCCTTGGGAATCCTTGCACCCCAAGCGATGTCAACATGTTCGCCGCCGCAACTAAGGTAGTCGTGGGAAATGGAGATAAGGCGAGCTTTTGGAGCTCTTCTTGGCTTGAGGGGATGCGGCCCATGGACTTGGCCCCTCTCATCTTCGGCATCTCCAAGAGGAAAAAATTTACGGTTCGCAAGGGCATGGAAAACGATTTTTGGGTCTCACACCTAAACTTGCAAGATGGTCTCTCCGTTGAACATATTTCTCAATTCGTCACCCTTTGGAGAGCGCTTCAAGATATCCAACTTGACCCGTCTACACCGGACAAAATAACTTGGAAGTTCTCCAAGGATGGCAATTATTCCTCTTCTTCGGCCTACAACATGCAATTCTTGGGGCAAACTTCCTCCACGATGCCTTCTTTGGTTTGGAAGCCATGGGCGCCTCCCAAGTGCAAAATCTTCTCGTGGTTGATCCTTCAAAACCGAGTTTGGACGGCGGATAGGCTTGAGCGGAGGGGGTGGCAAAATTGTGGGCAATGCAAGCTTTGCAACCAAGTGCAAGAAACGGCGGCGCACCTCTTCTTTAAATGTCGGTTCACCAAAAGGATTTGGTCCTCCTTGAAAGCTTGGCTTGGGCTCAATGCTATAGATCCTTTGGAGTGGGACTCTTGGGGAAGCGTCAAGGATTGGTGGGTTCATGTCATCCACAAGAGAGGCGCCAATCGGAAGGCCTTAACTTCGCTTGCCATGCTTGTCTCTTGGGAAATTTGGTTGGAGAGAAATGCTCGGGTATTTCAAAATAGGTCGGCCACCGCTTCTATGATCCTTCAAAAGATTAAAGATGAAATGGGTTTGTGGTCGCACGCTGGGGCCAAAGCGTTGTGTAATATTATGCCGCGAGAGTAGACTATATTTGTGTATGCCTTGCCCCTTTGGCGGGCAAGGCTTGGCTTGTAACACTTCTAAAACTCCTTCCTTAATTAATTAAAATGGCAAATCTTTTGCCTCGTTTCAAAAAAAAAAAATATAGTATTGGCGTGTTGCGTAGGTGGCTAGCTAGATGCTGGATGCAAAACAACTGAACCAGCCGTGAGAAATATTTAAACATGCTGGTCGCCAAAAGTGCTGGTCATACACCTATGTAGTACTAATAGCTAGTTTTGGATACCTCCACACAACTTTGCTGATGTACAAGAGAACAAATGTGTCGGTATATTTTGGAATTTGGAGCTTAGTGCAGTGTCTTTGAGCTTGCAGATTCTGTCAACTGATTTTCTTGTTTTCACTGCTAAAAGTTGTGGTAATATGGTGAGAATTTCTGGTAAATATGCCTCATGTAATTGTGGAAGTAAAGATCCAAACTGATCTGCTCTAGATGCCATTTTGTACACTCCAAAACCCCTGCAAATTAATGTGCACGTACTATCGGTGAAAGGATGCGCTTGATGATGGAACATCTGGGAGAACAACAAAATGTACTTGCAGACATTATGGCTTGAACATTGATTCTTCCCAGTGCTCTCTTATTAAGGCCACAAGTAGCAAGCAAAACCAATGATTAGATGGTCAAAACGCCAGATTGGCTTGACTGACACTGAACTTCCTTAAACTATGCATGTATGATCCATGTATTTCGGACAATTGCTTAGCTTGTAGCTGGGTTACTGCACCGAAGTTTCGCAGGGGCGGCAACATCTAGCGTTACTTCACCTTTTGGGTCTCCTTCATGGTTTCCTAATTAAGTGATCAAGGAACCCACTAACTGGTGGCTTCTGTTTATGTCCGTGTGTTCGTTTCGTTCTGAAATTAACCAGAAACAATAGTAGTTGGAGCTCTCGAATCAGATTACGCAAATTTATACCCTATATATCCGTGGACACGTCCCGACTTGCCCGTGGAATATGCCCGGACAACCCCAGGTTGTCCACTCCCGCAACTACAATCCTTATTTCCAAATCCTCAAAAACATGCAACGACATACACATAAAATTTAATATAAATTTATCATGAACTTATCACAAATTCATCACAAAGTTTTCAAAAAATTCTAGAATGAATCAACACCCCTTTTGTGTAGTCATGGTGAACCAATTTGTCACTGTATTTCTCCTTCCCTTTGTCATTTTTCGGTGTGTGCACCGCTTTCAATATGGTCCAACAATGGGCCAATCTAGATGGCATTCTCTCAACTTGATTATACAAAATAGTCGACGAAACTCCATCTAGCAAATAAAAGAAAATTTATGAACATGTATAATAATAAGTGAAGGAAATAATAGCGAAAAAACTTACATTTTGCACAACTTGTTTATGGAGCCTTACATGCATGCCCATCTGCAGCGGAGACATTGCTCGGTGCGCACGGTGGTGGGTGTATACAGATGTTTATTGTAATATTAAAAGATTTTTTTGGAAAAAGCCCGAAGCGGATGATTCATCAACGGAATCCATACTTGTGGCCAACCAAGACTTGAAGAACAATTCATCCTTATGGATGGAGTACAATTTTTGTCTCTGTTGCTTTTGGTCCTGCATTGAACTAACAAATATCACAATTAACCCACTGTCCTAAAAAAATATCGTAAAGAGGTAAAGTAGATGCAAAGTATAAACTTGTGGATGACCAGGGCTGGCTCTAGCATCGGAGTTGCCCGACACGTGGATGCATTCACCATATATAGGAAGTCGGCTTCACTGGTCTCATGTTCTCCAAAGAGGCAAGCTCCTCATCGTGAAGCGCGGGCTAGATACTTTCTCCACCATAATCACATCGGCTTTGGACCCAGTTGTGTTGCCGTAGCCGACCATGGTCGAGCGGAGAGGAGGGGCGGGGAAAGGACAGGGAGGAGAGTAGGGGACCCAGTTGTGCTGCCGTAGCCGACCATGGTCGAACGGACCGGTCAAGAGTGAGGTTGTGTTTGGTCCGGGATATATGGGAATGGAGTGAGGTACATGTAGGGTCAGACTGGCTCATCCTTGGCCAAAATTGGCGTGGGAGTGTGCCACGATAACTATCGCGTATCGGTACGCGGACACCGGGGATGGTAGGCACCCCCTATTTGTTCGGTAGGAGGGCGCGAAGTGTTCCAAATTCGGTCCACGAGCTCAAACACAAGCACCCAAAGATTTACCCAGGTTCAGGCCGCGTTGCCGCGTAACACCCTACGTCCTGCTTGTCTGCATATATTGTGGTGGTGATGATTTACAGTGGGATGCCCACAAGAGCTACCCTACCCTCATGAGCTGGGGAAGAACATGTCCAGGAGTTCCCGGGGTGTTGTTCTTCCAGCCCCCGAGTCTAAGTGGAGAGCTCAAGGTGATGGCCGGTAATGGTGATTCTTCCTCTCCCCTCAAGATGACCTAGGGCCTCCTTTTATATGCCAAGGGGACACCACAGGTGGTCATACCGTATGCGTGCCACCGAGGCAGGGCACGCGTCGCACCCAAGCCCAAGTGGCGCCCGTCGGCCGCCTTCGTGGCAGCGCGTCACGATGATGTCCTCCATGCCGTCCGCCCTGCCAGAACAGAGGTGACGGTGAGTCTCGTCTTGTCAAAGGTCCGGGCATCGCGTCGGGCGCCGCGCCTGCACCGAGGGGACGGCACGTCGGGTCTTGTTGGTGTCACGCCTTCACCCGGCAGAGGGCGTGAGCGGTCTTGTCCCTGACGTCTGCCGTGCCTTCCTTCCCTGTGAAGCAACCCTTGCCGGGTCGCGACGCAGGAATCGTGCGTCACGTTGCTGATCTCTGTCTTCCCGTGACGACCGCGTCCTTCCCGAGGGAGCCCTTCAACGGAAGTGGCCCAGGGCGTTTCGGCGGCTCCTTCCCCGGGGTCTTCTCTGGTATCTGTCTTACCGTGATTCGGATGTCGATGGCGCCTCCCCGGGAGCGCGCGCCCGGGGTACGGGTTACCCCCGTTCTCTGAACGCCGACAATAACCCATTCCCGTCCCACATATGAGTTGGATATGAGAGTTGCCGGACATTCCAGACGTTTAGCTAAATACGTGGAGTCCAGCTGAATGAGAGTGGAGGTCCGTAGGCCAAAACGCTGCCTCTGTTGCGCCATGCCGCCATGTACGCACGGCAACCCACGACGCATGGCTCAGTCCGTGCGTGCACGCGCCGGTGCCGTTCTCCACCTCTCGTGTTCGTCGATGCCTCGAAGTGTGCTTGCAGCAGCGGGTAGTACGCAGCAAATACCACTGCGCATGCTCCGCCGTGCATCCATCCATCCGTCCACGAGCACGGCCGTCGTCATCGTACGGCCAGTCCCTGTGCTAGATGCTGCCCAAACATGGCCGTACCGCACGGCCCTCCGGCGCCCTGCTCCCGCCGATCTTTTTTACTGCCAAAAGTGTCGAGCAAAATGGCCAGGGGCGCGCAAGGGAGCTAGGGAGGGGCATATGAGGTTCTTTCCGTAGGCGTAACGGTGTTCGAATGATTGATCGAGAGAGGTCGCCAGCTCGATCGATCCCCGCTCCTCCTGTCTAGTACTGTGCACCACGCAGATGATCAAGGATGGGCGCCTGCCTGCATGGGATCGACTGATGGGAGCGCCTGCCGCCAGCCGGTCCAGCTCGTCGCCATGGCCGGATGGCCCCGGCCGGCGACGTCAAACTTTATACTATCCTCCGGCGCGCGGGAAAGCCTTCCGCATTTTTGGTCCCCGATGATGCATGGGCGCCCACACGGCCGGGGCTTTTGGAGCGGCTTTCGCCATACGCAGGCGGTAAGCAATGGCGGCCCCGCCGGCTGGGATCAGCATGTTCATGCAAGGCCTGGGTGACGCGCGGATGCTTGCTATGTATGCTAGGATCGATGTACAGCACAGCACATCACAGTGGGCTCGGCTGCCATTGCCCGACCTCGGGCGAGCCGTGGTCAACGTGGGGGATAGCAGAGCTATCGGGTATCGCACGCTCCATGAGTGACCGACGGGGGCCGGCAGTTAATTCGTTAACGCAAATAAGGGAACTAGAGAAACGCGCCCGCCGGTATAAATAAGGGCGAGACAGCAGGTTAATCCCTTACATCAATGGCAAGAGGACGGAGAATTAGGCTAGCCAGGAACCAACGAGGAAGGAGGTAACAGTAAAATGTTTGTCCTGCATGTTGATGCTCCGTGCCTAGGAGTACTTCAGGACCACTTCTCCATTTTGTATTCACGACTTTGGAATTCACCCACGCGCGCGGGATCGACCGATGAACAAAACGCGACCCACTTGCGTATCCATCGGCACAGCCAATAGCGCTCTCAGACCGGACGAACGGGTCCGATACTATGTCCGGCAATCCCGCTAAGGCCTACTTCGTAGGGAGAAGTGAGAGTGCCTGTAGCAGAAACCGACGCCACGTCGGATACTGGATATTGACATGTGGGCTCGCCTATTGGCGGGAGACATAGTGGCACAACATGCAGATGGCCTTCGAAGCTTTTCTCCGTTGCACCACCTCCACCAATGGCCTAGATCGTGGCGCCACCTCGACCCCGACGGTTCTACGGTCGTCGACGTCACCTTCGACAAAGGCGGCAAGCTAGGAGCATACAAGTTTCTCAAGGCCAGATGAGCTGAATGTGCCGGTAAATTTAGAGTTTAGTTTATCTTTTGTTAAATTCAATGAAAATCACCGGTTCATTTATATTCATGTTTCAAATCCTTTTGAAAAACCTATTGGCCGGTAGGGTTAGCCGGCCCCAATAGAGCGGCACATGTGCCAACCCTTTTAAATACACTTGGCCGACACATTTGGCGGACGCTACTTTGGGAGCGTCGGTGGAGACGCACTATCGTGCCGTCCATGCATGCTTGCATGTTCAGCTTCGTCTTGATCGATAGAACGTAAGTAATGTACACCATCTGGGCTATAAATTAGCGTCTAGTCGCCCTCTAGCTAGCTCGACTTGTTACGGCAAACGGAACGATCGACTAACTGAATCTGGCAGGCATGTTGATTCATATATATGGACGTGGAAGTAGTGAACAAGCCATGATTCATGCTCAATCAGCACACACACGTACGTGTTGAATAACCAGGGATGTGGCCTATTTAAGTTCTACCTGTGGGACGAACATCTGCTCATGAAACATCAAACTGCTAACCTCATATCATCAGAGTCACACAGAGCATAAACGGGTTCTGACAGAAAATCAACAGTGCGCCATGGCTAGGAAAACTATGAGATCTCCTTTGGAGCTCGCACATGCCAAGATATGTTATTTTTTCAGGCGGCAGAACCTGAAGTAACTCGGTAAGCTCCAAAATTTCTTTGCCCCCAAAATCTTACCTTGGAACTACACATATAAATTTAGCAATTTTGTTGTTTAGCTCGCACCGTCGCCTCCTAATAAGCTCTAGCCCATACAATAAACGGGTCTCATTTGTCCTTGCAGGAATGAAGTGCGACACTACGCGCTGCGGTATTCAAATTGTCAGTGCAGCAGGTGGCGCCAAAGTTGCGACTGATACAACGCTCCAGGCCAAATTTTCTGAATGGGGTGGCCACCTGAGATGCTGTAGGACGTACTACTAGTTTGGATTAGTACAGTACGTTTTACGTTCCAAAGTTCAGCCAAAGCAAAGCAACCGGCCCCCTCAAGCAGCTGAAGAGTGGCATAACGATATGTCGACAGATAGAAACAAAAAAAATCTGTCCCAGACCATTCTTCTATCTCTTGTATCATTGTATGTTCACGGATCTATGTACGTAGCTGGCTGCCTGGCTATAGAGTTACTCCGTCCGTTTATAAATATAAGATGTTTTGGATTTTATCCACGTTCACATGTATCTAGATATATGTGGATATAAATTAAAAAAAAAGATATATGTGGACATATTTTAATGTGTATGTACACTCATTTGGGTTTGCACCTAACCAACATGTGAACTAGCTAAAACATCTTATATTGAAAAACGGAGGGAGTAGATCACAGCTCTTGTGTCTGCATCTTTGCCATTTTTTAATAACAAAAACACTTCTGTCCCTAGTTCCCCACCGTGTTCTTGAACAGATATTAGATTGCCCTTTCTAACGGTTGAGTAAAAATTGCACACATGTTGTTTTATAGAACACTCATAGATCATACTCGTTCCGTTCTGGAATATGAGGTGTGCACGCTTTTTGAAATTTAATTTTGACCGTAAATAGACCAATAATATATAAGTTACACGACTTTAAAAATATACACTAGAAAGTTCTTTCAAATACGAATTCATTAGTATCATTATTGTGACACATAACTCACTTTTCATTCTTTAAAATTCATGTTTAAACTGGAATCTTAAAAAGCGTGTGAACCTTACATTAAGAAATATAACAGAGGGTATAAAACGTTATAGGAAATATATGGGAGTATCTATAACCCTCTCGTCTTTAAAATGTTATTTTCAGTCAACATAGATATTCGATCAAGCTTTTCTTGATCAATTTTCAATCCATACAAATATGATACAATTTTCTAGAAATATGATACAAAAATCATCAAAAATTCGAACGGATTTCTCGAAATTCGCTATTTTTGGTAATGGGTGAGACAATACAATATTAGCGAATTTTTTAGTCAAATATGATACATCCGAGACATTACACTTCAAAGTTAAATAGAGCATGTTGACTTAGTAGGTTTTGAGTTTGAGTCCACATCACCAAATTTTACTTTCATAATTAATTGACTTCAAATCTAGCTGAAACTTTTGATTTTTTTTGTAATTTTCCCAAAATTCATGAATTTCTGTGAGGCTCAAAAAATAATACGAAAACAAAAGTTAAGCCATTTTGTAAGTCGGCCATATCCATATTATGCAAGATCCAAGTTCAAAATTGACACAGGCTATGGAAGGTGTGTATACGACAGTCCTATGGAAGGTCGTCGTATCCTAAAAAGATTGACACAAGCGGTCTCTTTTAAATAGTTTCGACCACCTTGTGAGAGCGCTGCTTAATCTTTTTTTTTTGAAAGGATCTTACACTGCGAATTCAACAGAACTAACAAATAAAGAACATGAAAACGCAGTAGAACAAGCCATCGAAGCTCATCGCAACAGCAGCACCCGAAGACGCCGCTGAACCACCACAACGCCTGAACACCTCCAACGCCGAGCTCGCCGGAGAAGAAGACATCAGGCCGCCGCCATCCCCGGGAAGGGAAGCACCCCACTCATGTAGAGACTGCATAAGCCGTCCGCCGCAAGCAACGGAGCTGAAGACACGGTGAACGCGCACAGCCATGGTGCCTCCTCCCCGCAGCCACCCAACAACCAACCATCCCTGCACAGAGCACGATCGCAGCTTGCCGGAGTCGCCGCCACTTGCACGTCTTGCTCCCACCTTCTCCCCTCGCCACCACGGCCGTCCAGAGAAGGAAGAAGACCAAACCTTGTTGAAGCAGAGCCCGCCGCCAGAAGCACACCTCCCTAGGCCACCATGGCCGGCAGAAGAGGCCTGAACGCCGCACCAAAAGCCGGCAGCCACCTCGAAGATCCTAGAATGAAGCTCCTGTATAGACGGCCAGGACGGCCGCCGCAATCCCAGATCCTGCATGGCAGGGCCAGAGCCCACCCTACCGCGGCGAAGACAGGAACAGGAAACAAAAGCTCCACACGCCAGCCGCCGTCTTCACGTCGCCGACCAAGCCTGGAGCACAAACTCCCACCAGATCGACGGATCTAGGGGCACCAAACGCCAGCTGCTTAATCCTATGTAAGGAAGGAGAGGGTGGATTGATCGAAGGCTCAATTCGTACCCGACTCCTTGATGCCAGCACTAACCTACGCTTTACTCAACGTCAATCCGACCCAGACTAGGCTCATTGGAATCGACTCTAACCCAGACAAAGGCTTGATTCTAGTTCCTCCCCTTTAGTACATTCAAGTGAGATTGAGTTATTTGCCCGGGGTGGGGGTAATTGACAAAAGAACATGGTTAACCTTGCTGGGCGTAGCTCTCTTCTGAGGCCACAGTGAGAGGCTTCTTTCTTTTTTGTCCTTCTTTTGAGTTTCTCTTTTATCTTTTCTTCTTCGGCTTGTGTTGACAATGACAAATGGCACAGACTTTTGTTGACCGATCTTGGCTTTGTCAAAATCGCCCTGTGAGATAATAGCACAATACTACCTGTTTTCGTGCAAAATTTACTGAATGGTACAACTTGTGGTCTCAATCTCATTTTCATACAACATTTGGTGCAAGTTTTCTCAGAAAACCCAAATCGCCACATGTCGGGAGAATTTACACCTAATCTGACAGTGGGCCCCACTTGTCAGTCCAATAAAAAAATAAAAAAACAGAGAAAATAAAAAAATCTGAATTTTATTTTTCACTCTCTATCCCCGTTGACAAAGATATGAACCGGGGCCGCCCATGGCCAGTGGGGAGGCCACCACACCGGCAGGACACCGGCCGGAGTGGCTCGCCGTGCTGCCGGCCTCCTCGCCCTCCTCCACGCTGACCACCTCGGCCGCCGCATCCGCCTCACCCCGCCCCACGGCCGGCGGCTCCTTCAGGCCCGACGGCGCGCGCGCAGTGGCCCTGCTCCAGCGGCCTCGCCACCAACCCCGTCGCCGTCCTCCACGCCGACCACCTCGGCCGCCGCATCCGCCTCTGCCTCCGTCCCTGCCCGTACCCTCGCAGCGCCTGCCTCCTCCCGCGCCTCCATCATCGACCTCCAGCTCGCCGTCCGCGCTCTCCAGCCCCGACTACCACCGCCTCCACACCTCGCGCGGCCTCTTCACCCTCGCCGCCTCCCGCCTCGATCGCTTCCCCAACCGCAGACGACGCCGTACGCGTCTTCTCTTCTTCCCACCCGCTGCCCGCTCGGATGTCTCCCTCTCCGCCCTCCTCTCCGTGCACCACCGCGCCTCGCTCCCGGACGCGCATGCCGCGCTCGCCGCCTCCTCGCCTACGTCTCCTCTGGGCTCAACCTCATGTGTAGCACCACGCACGCTGACAAGTGGAGAGGAGTGGCCGGACGACCCCTGCGCAGCGCGACGCACACTGACGCTGCCGCCGTCGCGGCGAGCAGATGAGAACGGCGGCGCCGATCGGCTGCGAGCAGAGAGCCAGGGAACGACGACGTTGTTGGCTGCGAGCAGCAGGACACGACAGAGGAGAGCGTCCCGATGGATTGACTTTTTTCTATAGATCTTTTTATTTTTTTATTAGGCTGACAAGTGGGGCCCACAGTCCACCTCACCAAACAATTTATTTTCTCTAATTTTTATTTTTGGTTGTTTATTGGACTGACAGGTGGGCCGGAGCTGTCAGAAACTCTGTCAATTTCGCATCAGACCGCGATTTGGGTTTTTTGAGAAAATTTGCACCAAATGTTGTATGAAAATGAGATTGAGACATCGACTTGTACCATTCAGTAAATTTTGCACGAAAACAGGTAGTATTGTGCTAATAACTCTGGCCCCGTAGGATTGCATGGGACCCCTTGTAGGAATTATTCATAGCCACGGTAATATGGTAGATTTTTGTTTCAATCTTACCAACCTTTTGAAGCAAAGAGGGTAGTTGTGTGTCTTGTTTTAGCCCCAACTTGCCCTACTTAAAACTTGGGTACACAAAATGTTGGCGAAGTTGTTCTTTAAATATTAACATCGCAACAATCAGATTTTTGTTTAGGCGCACCACTAAACACACAAAGCTAGCAAATGTATCCTATACTCCGAGGTCTTACATACTCATTGTAGCGCATCGACCGCGGAACTATACAGTGATGCTGTGTGTCACCGGTTAGGCGATACAACCGGAGGTTACGGGTTTATCACTCCCCGGCCAAAACCTTTGGCAGGCGTTGCTCGGAATTGATCATCGGCAACGCAACACCCCGATTGATGCCCTAACACAGGCACAGCTATCAATGCATAATAGAGAGATCAAGACTTGTGGAACAACTGGCACATCACAGACTTTACGACTCAAAGCAGTATAGTTCAACTCTTATAATAGAGAAAGATAGCAAAAATTACAACCAGAGGTCACAGACCCAACAGTACATCATGCGGAAGCGAATTAAGTTGTTCTAAACAACAAGATCCAAATTATGGCCTAAGAGGCCTATAAATAAACATTCCAGCGCCAGCTGTTCCGGGATGTCCCAAGCTGCCACCTAGGAACCCCAGACTACTCGTCGACGTCCACATAGAACCCACCTTCAGTGTCGGTGAAGTCCTCCACTGAAATCAAATAAACAACGTTGAGTTCGACGAACTCTACAAGATTAATAGAGCTACTAGCTCGATGATTGGCTTTCAAAAGTTTTATGGCTGTTTTGCATAAAGCTGGTTTTATTTATAAAAGACATCTGACATCGACTAATCGGAATATTTTAAAAAGGGGATAAGAAGTAAACTCTTTTCTTTTGATCAACTTCATCAACAACCACCATCAATCTCTTCACCTGCCTACCAAGGCACCTCCTCGAATCACCCTCGAGGAAGTTAACCTTGCATTCTTGGTAGTACCTTTAGTACTCAGGTTTTAATCATTCCGTTCAAGTTTCTCTATGGTCTTATCGTCCTTTCCCAAGTCGTCCATAACCGTGGACACGGCTTTTCGAAAAGATTTACCCTGCAGGGGTGTACTGTTTTTAACCACCGGTACCGCCCAGCTCATTACCTACGCTTAGCTCTCTTCCGGGGAAAGCCGGCTGAGTGGGAACGGTTACAACCTTTACCTCGCTTGAGACTAACCCAGGATCATCAGTGGCGGAAGGACAGGTTCAGTGCCTCCAACACCCTGCCCCGCGGCCACTTATTTTCCTAAACACCACCATCCTCATTTCAGTCTTGGCCACCATCTTCACGCACGCGCAAATGGAAGCCCGAACTAGAGTACCCTCGGCTAGCCCTCCACAAGTTAGTTGGTCGACGGGGGTTCCATATGGCCCACCGATGGAAGCACGCTCAGTCATGATTCAAGAGGTAAAGAACTCGCACTTAGGAGGCGAGAACGAGACAACCCACCACATTCCCCGTGGCCTCTCATCCCGCCTTTAGCAATTTATTATCCGTCACCACATTTTCCATCACATCCGGCCGTTCCATCAACTGTTCCAACATTGAAACATCCACCGGACATCTAAGCATCTAAACTAAGCATGGCTAAGCATATACATAGCAAGTATAATTATCTCGGATCAACACTTCAATCCTATGGATATTAGGAAGGATACAGGTAATGGCAACAGATTTCTAATGCAACTAGTAGGATACTCTAATCCAAGCAAAAGATATTTGGAACCGAATGCAATATTATAGTGGGGAAAATAATTGTGGAAATATAGGAGGAGACATGCTCAGAGGGGGATTACGCTTGCCTTGTTCAGGGGCTGGTAATACGGTTCGTCAGGGTATTGCGGTGGCACCCCGACTGATTGATCTATCGATGCATAAAAACACGGGAAAGACAACAATCAATAATCACACAAGCAAAACAGGTGCAATGCACAAACACATGATGGCATGACATTTTAATGCACTGAAATTTAACTAACAAGTTAAATTGGGTGCAAAAATAATTATTTCCACAAGAGGAGATAAAGCCCCATATTTAATTTAATGTTTTCCTTACTTACTAAAAAGGTGCAGTACTACAAATGTGTTCTAACATGCATGGAAATGATGTTAATGGATGGTCCATATTATTCTGAGCATTTTGATATATTAAACACCTTTTTCTGATAAGCCATTAAAAAGTTATTGCATTTTCAAGATTTCATTTAAATCTGCCATTTTAGCAAATCATTTTAAACAACATTAAAACTAATTATCCATGTTTGGAACACAGATGAAACATGAAGTATATGAAGTGCTGAACATTTTGATACTTCAAACTTAAATTTTGGAGCATTATTTTTCAAGTTATACATTTTACAAATCATTTTCTTTCCTGCCATTTTCCTTATTTTAATAAAACATCACATAAACTAATTTATTTGGAGGTGTGAGTTATACCAATAGACTCAATTTATTTTTCTGAACATTTTGGTATATTATTTATAAATTTTGGACAAGTATTTAATTTGTTATGGATTTTAGAAGGTTTACACAATTTTCTGTCTTTTTATTAATTTTTTAGGAATATTAATCGAATCGTTTTTCACCCAGGGCTGTGCTAGCCACAGTCACTGAGCAGTGGGCCCGTGGCCACGCTGGCGTCCCAGTCAGCACCGCAGGCCCACGGCCTGGGTTGACCGCGAGGATGCCAGGAGCGGCGCGCTCCGGGCACGGTGGCCGCGGCGGCGACGCGCACGGATCCGGCGCTCTGGCTAGCGTGCGTGCTCGAGAGTGAGCGCCTCAGGTTCGTCATGCTACGGGGTATCTACTGGTGGCGCCACAGACCAAATGGTCACCGGAGATGGCAACCACGGCGAGCTACGGTGGCGGCGTGGTACGGCCTAACGACGTTACGATGAACCAGAGGGAAAAGAAAGGTACGGGGATGTCCAGAAGCAAGGCGTGCTCACCCTTGACGCGTGGGTACCCGCAGCGGTGACGGAGAAGGTCGGAGGAGGTCGCAAGCTTGCTCGGTGTCCGGCGGCCGGAGAGGAAGAAGAAGAGGACGGCGATGGTGATTCTTGGCTCCCCTTCCCGATTCCTTGTACGCAGAGGAAGAGGAGGACGAGGCGGAGCTCATGGTGTTCTTCGATCTGCTCTTCGCGGCCTCAATCGACGGCGTGGAGCTCGGCCATGGCGGGTAGGGTTCGGGCTCGGGAAGGAAATGGAGAGGGAGAGGGAGCAATGAGTGAGGGTGAGGGAGCAGAGTGTCGTGTGCCTTCTTATCCTTGCCGAAGGGGAGAGGAGAGCAAGGGGTCCGGTGCGGCGTCGTGGGGGGCCTCCCTCGCTCGCCGGCGTTGGCGCGGCCTTGTCGGCGGCTACAGGGAGGAGATGACTCCTTTGCGAAAACCCCCCTGGCCGTATTTCTCTATTTACAAAGTAGTCCTTTTCTTTTCTGGATTAATTATACAACACATGTTTTCGAATTATTTGGGACACTTAAACATTTTAGAAAAATATGAAATTATTCATTTGGCCTCCCCCTATCAAGTAGAAGCTCCACAAAAATTGGGGGCTCAAACTAAAATGTTTTGCACCACTTTTGTTCATAGGGTTTGCTTATGGCAATTTTGCTAATTTCCAAAATGATATTCCTTTAGAATTTTGAAGCAAGTGCAAAATATTAATTTTGGAACTCTTGGAACTTCCTTGACAAATATAAGATGTCAAGATATTTTTGTTTTGCAAGTTTGAGTGCTTTCATTGATTTGAGATTTTATTGAGGCAAGTTTGGCATTGGTTTTTAAGTGGTGCCAAACCATTTGTTTTCTGTGTTTAGCAAATTAAAATGGATGCCATGATGCATGAATGAAATGCAAAAGTGAAAATTTGGTTCACATTTTAGGTTCACAAACTTGGGGC
Source organism: Poa pratensis (assembly GCA_947311845.1). Lineage (NCBI taxonomy): Eukaryota > Viridiplantae > Streptophyta > Magnoliopsida > Poales > Poaceae > Poa > Poa pratensis. Next base: position 13,391,735 of record CAMZMU010000078.1, read on the forward strand.
TGTTACAATTCTACCCCCCTTACAGGAATCTCATCCCGAGATTCTAAGAGTGCGGAAAGAAGTCGGGATACTCCTCACGAAGACTAGACTCCCTTTCCCAGGTTGCTTCTTCTTCGGAATGGTGAGACCACTGAATTTTTAGGAACTTGGTGGTCTTGTTACGAGTCTTCCTTTCTGCTTCATCCAGGACATGGATAGGGTGCTCGCGATAAGTGAGATCCTCCTGGATATCCAGCTCCTCATGATTGACTCCATGAATAGGATCTTTGAAACAACGACGGAGTTGGGATAATGAAACGCATCATGCACATCTGGGAAGTTGGCTGGTAGCTCCAACTGATAAGAAAGATCTCCCCGCTTGGCCAGGACAGTGAAAGGGCCAACGTAGCGAGGGGCCAATTTTCCCTTGATTCCGAAGTGGTGAACGCCTCGGAGGGGAGAGACACGGAGGTAAGCTTTATCACCAATTTCATAGTGAACCTCCCGGTGATGCTTGTCATAGTAACTCTTCTGCCTAGACTGGGCAATCTTCAGATTCTCTCGTATGATTCTAACTTTCTCCTCAGCTTCATTGATAGCATCTGGACCAAAGAATGCCCTCTCTCTGGTCTCGGACCAATTGAGCGGAGTTTGGCATTTTCTTCCATATAGAGCCTCAAATGGAGCCATACCCAGACTAGCTTGATAACTATTGTTGTAGGAGAACTCCGCGAAGGGAAGATACTTCTCCCAACCCTTGCCAAAGGAGATTACACATACCCTGAGCATGTCCTCCAGAACTTGGTTCACTCTCTCGGTCTGACCATCGGTTTGAGGATGGTAGGCGGTACTGAAATTGAGACGGGTTCCCATAGCATTTTGGAAACTCGTCCAAAACTTGGATACGAAGATACTTCCACGGTCAGAGATGATCCTCAGAGGGACCCCATGCAATGGAACAATACGAGCCGCATACAAGTCAGCCAGTTGACTTGCACGTATCTCATCGCGGACAGGTAGGAAGTGAGCGACCTTGGACAGTTGATCAATGATTACCCAGATAGCATTGTTGCCCTTAGGGGACCTGGGAAAACCGGTGATGAAATCCATACCAATTTCATCGCATTTCCACTCCGGGACTGCAATAGGGCGAAGAGTGCCGGCAGGCCTTTGATGTTCAGCCTTTACCCGTCGACAGGTGTCGCATTCAGCAACATACTTGGCGATCTCTCGTTTCATCCGAGTCCACCAGAATTGCGGTCGCAGGTCTTGGTACATTTTGGTACTGCCATGATGAATAGAGAGAGGCGATTCATGAGCTTCTTGGAGGATCAGCTCCCTCACTTCACTGTTCTTCGGTACTACCAGACGGTCACCAAAGTACACTACACCAGATTCATTCTCGGTGAAACACTTGGCCTTCCCGCTCGCAATGTTCTCTCTGATTTTACGAATACCCGGATCACGCCTTTGTGCCTCCTTTATCTGGTCTTCAAGAGTAGACTTGATCTCCAGATTTGCTAGATAGCCAGAGGGAACAATTTCCAGGTTCAAACGAGCGAACTCTTTACAAAGAGCAGGTTGGGCCTCCTCAACCATCAGGTTGTTGCAATAGGACTTCCGACTTAGCGCATCAGCCACGACGTTGGCTTTGCCGGGTTGGTAGTTCAGACTCACATCATAGTCCTTGATTAACTCTAACCAACGCCTCTGCCTGAGATTTAAATCTGGCTATGTGAAGAGGTACTTCAGACTCTTATGATCCGAGAAAATCTCGCAACGGTTACCAAACAGGTATGGTCTCCACTGCTTCAGAGCATAAACAACCGCGACAAGTTCTAGATCATGAGTTGGGTAGTTGTGCTCATGCGGCTTCAATTGGCGAGAAGCATACACCACCACATAGCCCTCTTGCATTAATACACAGCCCAAACCTTGCAAGGAGGCGTCACAGAAGACGACAAAATCCTTGCTGGTGTCCGGCAGGACGAGCATAGGAGCAGATGTGAGTTTGGCTTTCAGTGTCTGGAAGCTCTTTTCCGCTTCGTCCGTCCATGCGAACTTTCTATCCTTCTTGAGAAGGTCAGTGTAGAAACCTTCGATGAATCGGCGGTAGTAACCCGCCAATCCGAGAAAGCTACGAATGTCGTTGACTGACTTGGGAGTTTTCCAATCCAGAATAGATTGAATCTTGTCAGGAATGACTGCCACACCATTAGCAGATATCACATGACCAAGGAAGACAAGGTTATCCAACCAGAACTCACACTTGGAGAACCTGGCATAGAGGCGGTGTTCTCGAAGTCGTGTCAGAACCAACCGAAGATGCTCAGCATGTTCTTCGTCGGTTTTTGAATAGACGAGGATGTCATCGATATAAATGACGACAAACTTGTCAAGATAATCCATGAAGATGGAGTTCATGAGCCTCATGAAAGTAGCTGAAACATTGGTGAGACCAAAGGACATGACGGTATACTCATATGAGCCATAGCGAGTAACAAATGCCATCTTTGGGATATCCTCCTTTCTGATCCTGATCTGATGGTATCCTGACCTCAGATCCATCTTGGAGAATACTGTTGCACCAGCTAACTGATCTAACAAATCATTGATCCGGGGAATAGGATACTTGTTCTTGATTGTCACCGCATTCAATGGCCTATAATCAGAAACCAAACGAGGAACGGTAGAATCACTCTTCTTGACAAAGAGTACCGGACAACCCCAAGGTGAACTGCTAGGCTGAATGAAATCCTTCGCTAACAGCTCATCGATTTGCTCTTTCAACAGAGCCAACTCTTCCACCGGCATACGGTAGGGTTTCTTGGAAATCAGAGCAGTACCTGGCATTAGATCTATGACAAACTCCACACTCCGATCAGGTGGCATGCCAGGCAATTCTTCCGGGAACACATCCGGGAAGTCACACACCACGTGTATTTCATGAATTTCAGGAGGGGACAAGCCTTCCATAAAGTAGAGGCTGATCTCCGGTGAGAGGGGAATGATTGAGGATGGAGGTCTTGATAGTGCAGACCAATACTCTACAATGTCGCCGGAAGAAGTGGTCACGGTAATGTTCTTGGCAGCACAGTCGAGATTAGACCGGTATTTTACTAACCAGTTCATGCCCAGTATGACATCAATGCCATCTTACTTCAGAGCTACCAGCGCGAAAGGGAAGGACTAGTGACCTATAGTAATCTGGACCTCCGGGGTAACCCCATCGGTTTGCAAGTTGGAACCAGGCGTGGAGATCATCAAGGGACGGCTCATCTTCTCAAACGGTATGTTGTGGTCTTTTGCAAATGCTATAGAAATGAATGAATGCGATGCTCCGGAGTCAAACAAAACTATAACTGGGGTGTCGTTGATTCGTAACTCACCCATAAGGACGCCGGGCTCCTCTTCAGCTTCTTCAGCAGAGACATGGTTCAGGCGACCACGCACGATAGGGCCCGCTTTGCCAACTGGAGTGGCGGGGGCTCGTGCAGGTGTCACCGAAACAGGTGCCTTTTGTTGGTACTCCCTGGAGTAGTGGCCAGCCTGGCCACAGCTGTAGCAAGTGTTCCCAGGAGGGACAGATAGCTGAGGGCGATACCCACTTCCGCTCGCCCCAGGTGTCGAAGTAGTGGGGCGCGGCGGTGGTGGCCTGTATCCCGCGGCCCTCGGCATGAATGGAGCACGCGGCACAACACTGTAGGGAACGAAAACCCTGCGCTTCTTGCTCTGAGAAACCGAGGAACTCGGGTGGTCCCCTGGTGCTGGCCTCTTGGAAGCCTCAAATTCCTTCCTTCCCTGCTCAAGAGTAAGAGCCTGGTTGAACAGCTCCTGGTACTTCTGGAACTTGAAGGGCAACAACTCATAGCGGAGCCTCGGCGCAAGCCCCTTGCGGAACAACTCTTGCTTGTCAGCATCATTGGTCACGTCCCGTGGGGCATAATGAGAGAGATGGTTGAATGCACATCCATAAGCTCGGAGGTCCATACGACCCTGGTGCAGATCCAGGAACTCCCTCCTCTTTAGGTCCATTATTGGCTGAGGTATGTAAGCCGCACGAAAGGCTGTGCGGAAATCCGCCCAAGTGAAAACATGGTCTGCTGCGAATAGCGCCACATGACTCTCCCACCAACAGCCAGCCGCACCAGTCAGGAGGTAGGTGGTAAAGTTGACCTGCTCGGCCACGGGTACATGCAGCGCGCCGAACTGGCGCTCCAGAGCGCGAAGCCAGTCATCAGCGTCCAGCGGCTCCTTAGCATCGGCGAAGGTGGGTGGCTGCGAGCGTAGGAACTCAGTGAGAGTGTTGCACTCATTGTTCCTCCGGGCATTCTGCTGCACCAACTGCTCGAGCAGTCGCTCATTGCACCTGCGGTTCTCCTCAATGGCCATCAAGACCTGCGCCATTGAAGGGGGTGGTGGCAGTTCCTCATCATTGTTGTTGTTACCGCGGCCTCCTCGAGCCATTCTGGAGAATTGACAGGTACACCGTTAGTATCTATCTCCGAATGGTTGAAACAAAAGCATTAGCATCTACTCAAGTACACAGACTAGGGACGATAATACTTTGGGTAACAACGAAAAAGGGACCAACAAGATAGAACTCGGGTCAAAGATCAGCATCATGTACCACTAGCGTGAGATTCAAATGGTTAAGAAACCACGTGATTCAACCCACACTATTCGGCACAATCCGGGACCTTTTGTTCAAGTCTTGGGTTGAATACCCAACAGAAGGAAATAAGTGATTAGGCTCAGTAGGGATAACAGGGTTCTCAAGCATCTGAGTTGATTTCGGACTGTAGCGCATCTGAGTTGATATCGGATTGTAGCGCAGCAGGAGCAACCAGACACATAACACTAAAGGTAGAACCCAACCTCGTGATCCTAAAGATTTTTGAAGTAACAGATGAGGAGAAAAACTTTTAACTCAAATCGAGATAAGATTGCTCCGAGATTAGAATGTAACCAGATAAGGAGTAAAAAGAATCCTAAGATGGTTTTCACAACTCATTTTTAGGTTAAAAATATTTTCACAAACACTAGACTCAACGTCGACCAGTAGAAGGGTTTCCTACAGGCAGTCCTGCTCTGATACCAACTTGTAGCGCCTCGACCGCGGAACTATACAGTGATGCTGTGTGTCACCGGTTAGGCGATACAACCGGAGGTTACGGGTTTACCACTCCCCGGCCAAAACCTTTGGCAGGCGTTGCTCGGAATTGATCATCGGCAACGCAACACCCCGATTGATGCCCTAACACAGGCACAACTATCAATGCATAATAGAGAGATCAAGACTTGTGGAACAACTGGCACATCACAGACTCTATGACTCAAAGCAGTATAGTTCAACTCTTATAATAGAGAAAGATAGCAAAAATTACAATCAGAGGTCACAGACCCAATAGTGCATCATGCGGAAGCGAATTAAGTTGTTCTAAACAATAAGATCCAAATTATGGCCTAAGAGGCCTATAAATAAACATTCCAGCGCCATCTGTTCCGGGATGTCCCAAGCTACCACCTGGGAATCACAGACTACTCGTCGACGTCCACATAGAACCCACCTTCAGTGTCGGTGAAGTCCTCCACTGAAATCAAATAAACAACGTTGAGTTCGACGAACTCTGCAAGATTAATAGAGCTACTAGTGTCGTGGATTTGTCACGTCAGGTGTCATAGATGACTTCGTAGGTGTGGGATTATGCGAGTCAAGCATCTCCGAGCTTGGGATCGCAGGAACAAAGATCAACACAGATTTACCCAGGTTCGGCCCCCTCAATGTGAGGTAAAAGACCTACTTCCTGCCTACCCTAGATTGGTATTGATATGATAATCGAGGTGTTACAATGGAGGCGATCCGATCTGGTACTCGCCGTATGAGCTAGGGTTTAGGGCTTGATAGCTTGACCCGCTCTAAGTCCTGCGAGTCCTCTTTATATACACAGAGGCTCGCTAGGTTACAAAAGGAAACTTCCCCATAAGGAATACATCCACAGAGGCCTACTCGGAGACTACTTGGTCTTCACGTCCTCCGGGATATGTCTTCTAGATCTTTCCCCTTATGGCGGTTCAATATTGGGCTTGCTCCCAAGTGGGCCTTCGTCCGTGCGAGTAAGTTAAGTCGCACTGGGCCGCGGGTTAATCCAGAAAGTATTCCCCCGACATTAGCCCCCAAGTTTAGCTTGGATTTCGAGTGAAGGCTCCTTCGTCTTAACAAACCCCTGAGCCGCGCACGTGAATTATCCCAGCTGAACTCCAATTTTCTTATTTCCAATCTGCGGCTTATAACTCTTCTTGGCGGCTCAAGAACGCGACTTATCCTGTCTTGACGGTTGATTTTCAGATCTAAACGTCTTCCGCGTCTGGGTTATTTATCTTGGCTCATCGTTTTCCCCAGCGTTCTGCATCAAGTCCTGCATTACGCACCGCTACTCCTTTCCGCCGCCTCCAATCTCGCTTCTCGTACTCACAATCCTTCGGTGGATATCTCCATCGATCTGAGAAAAATGTCTCGCCGCAAGTGCAACTGGGAAGGCTCGTGGGTCGACGAAGATTTCCTGGAATCCCTATCTGCACGGGGCCTTCTTCCGCCAAAAGATCAATGCGAATGGCGGGCGGCTGGTGAGGAGGTAATCCCCAATCCTCAACCAGGAGAAGTAGTGATTTTTGCGGAGCATGTTGAGCGCGGGTTCAAGCCCCCGGGCTCTCTCTTCTTCCGCTCCTTGATGCAGCGGTTAGGTCTCCGCTTCCATGATATTGGCCCTAATTCGATGTTGCAAGTGAGCAACTTCCACGTCCTCTGCGAAGATTATCTGGGTATCCCGCCTTCAATAGATTTCTGGCTTGCTCTTTTCAATTGCAATAGTCAAAGGGAAACCACAGATGGTCCTTTTCTCCAATGCGGCGCCATTTCCTTCCAACGCCGTAGGGGTAGTATCTTCCCAAAACTAACTCTTGCCAAGAAAATCAAGGAGTGGCAAAGGACATTCTTCTATTGTAAAAACACTTCTCCTGAGGGTGAAATTCCTCTCCCTCTTTGGTCTCCTCTTCCCTTCGAGGCTACCGATGCTCTGTCTTCCAAACCTGATCCTTCTTCGTTACCCTTTATCGAATCCCTTTAGACAAGGTGAGAGCGCTGACACTCCATGGTCTCACTGGATTAGATCTCATATCTTGCTGGACTAAGTGGCGAGTTCAGCCTGTGAGTCGCCGCTCGCGGCTTATGGTGGATTTCACTTGTCATGCAAACGACGTCGATCGTACTTGCCCTGAAGATTGGGACAAAGGGGAGTGGATAAATTTCATTCGCCGAGTGACGGACGAGGATATTGACTCGTATGACAACGTCGGACTTGCTCCCTTCTGGGCTGAGCACAAGCCTTTTGTGGTAATGTTTACTTGTCACTGTTTCCTCGAAAATTCCTTCTCCAAAATTAATTATTTCTGACCTGAGCTCCTTTTCAGATCGATCCCTATTTCTGGGTTCTTCCTCAGAGGACGTCGACTTGAACCAAGGATCCGCGGCTGAGTCGTCAAAACAAGCCGCAGCCTTTGGCGAAGATACAGTTATGCACGAGGGTAGTGCTTCTGAAGAGGAACAACAAATGGCCGACGCTCTTCTGTCCTCGACTCCAAATACACCTTTCCTGGAACTTCCTGAGGTGCCTCGCAGGTCCTCGAAACGTATTTTATGCCAGAGCTCAGAAGACCCCGCGCAGCCTGAGAAACGTCGCAAAGCCTTGGCGTTACTAGCAGAAACAAGAGCTGCCAAATCTTTAAAACTCGCTGATCCCAACAAGGCTACTTTTTCTTCCGAGGCTGTTGCAAAGGATTGCTTCTCAATAAGCTCGGGTAATTGTTTGCGACTCTTCTCCTTTTCTTTTTGTTTTACGTATTTCTGGCAAGGAATTGCTGATCACTACTTCTTTTCATACTCTGTAGGTTCAGATTTGCAAGGTTTATCTTCTCCTTCCTCTGGTTGCCTGATGAAGAGTATCCGTGTCGCCTCTGGGTATGGTTCGCCTTCTTTTCAATGTTGCGGCTCTGCTAGGTCAGCTTATTAACCCATCAATGTTTTGCAGGGCTATGTCTGAAGAGGCTACCAAGTCTAATTCCCATCCCACTTCTTCTCGAGGATGATGCTGCTGATGAAAACGTGGGAAACAGTAATGGTGCGACTCAACCAAGGCCCTCCCTGGAGGAAGGTATTGCAGACGCGGCTCCTGCCGCGACTCCAGTCGCAGCTCCATCCACAACTCCTGCTGCTGGTAGGGTATCTACTGAAAATAGAATTCCAGCTCCAGGAAATAGTTCTAAGTCAATCGCAGATGCCATAATTTCTGCTGGAGACAAGCATGCTGCTCTGCTGCGGCTTAGTTGAGCAATTTTCTTCAAGTCGCCAGGTACATATACCGTAGCCCCCAAGGATCAAAACCTTGTGTCATCGCACGGGGTGTTGATTCTTTTCCTGGCTTCAAATCTCGAGCCCCCAAATTCCTGGATAATTTACCTATGCGTTTTGCTCTGTTTGTTTTCAGCGTGAACTGTCCTTGCTTGATGCTTCTGGCTCAATAAAGGGTAAAGGCATTTCCATAGACCATCCTGAAATGATGCAGTCTCGCCTGGAGCAGCATAATGAGGTCATTAGGGACCAAGATCAGGAAATAAAATCTCTCAAAGGTCAACTCGACTCCTGCGAAGAGCAATTTAAAGAACTTGAAGCTGATATGCAGCAGCGACTCATGGAGAAAGACGAGGTCATTAGATCTTTGCGAGAAGGGCTGACTCTTAAATCTGAATTGATTGATCGCCTGAAGGGAGACCACGCAAAGGAACTCGCCGCGCGAGATGAAAAATATAACTCGCTGCTCAAAGCCTTTGAGGGTTTTGGCTCCATGGTCAAATCAGCCGTCCTGCAGCTTGCTGGTTGGTCTTTTATTCCTTTAATCATACATATTTTGGGTAACCAACGTTAGTCTCTGACTTGTTTCTTGCCTTTTCTTTCTTTGACATAGGACCTGAGGCCCCAGTGTCCCGCTCCAACTTGAAGGATCAACTGGTATATCTGTCTGACTTCAGCCAGCGCTTCTTAAAGGTTACCAAGGAGTTATGACGGTAATCTCTCCTGCGACTGATGGCCCAACATCTTGCGAGTATTGGATAAATAAACTGCTCAAGGCTCCACATTATGTCTCTGATTGGAAACGATCCTCTGCTCGCGCCGGAGCCGCGCATGTCTTGACATTGCTTCGAGCATATTATCCAGAGATAGATGTTGGCAAGGTTGCTCGCCACGGCCTGGCGATGAGCGCAGATGATACTGAACTGCCAATAAGCGAGTACTTCGATATCTGGAAAGGGATGCGGGGTATGCCACAAAATTTGTTGATAACTTAGACTTGGGCACTTATCTCGATAAATTCAATCTTGATGGGAGCAAGGTGTCAAAGGAAAAGTCCTCAGGAGCTGAGTCATCTCGGGCTGCCACTCCAGCAACAGTATCTGGTGGCCCTTCTGCCTCGTCTGGCGGCGCCCTGATTATTAGGACACCTGCGACTGCAACTGCGAGACAAGCCGCGCCAATTCCCACTCCTGTTGCTCGGAAGAGGAAAAATAAATAATGTGGGACATGCCCGTTAGTCTGTAAGATATTCATGTATTATAAACAGTATTTTTGTGACCTATAAGCAGGTTCTTTTCTTGATAATTCCATTAAGTAGACGCTCGCGCGGCTCAGTATTTCCTAGGAACATGTGTGTTCAGGGTCGAGAGCGGCCATGATAGGCAATCAAGCTCGATTGACGCCACACCCCAGTACTTTGGTCGCATAATGCAAGACGCTTCTAGCTTAAGGATTGCCACTAGTTTGGCAAAATTTGAGGTGCGATTGGTACTCGCGATGCTCGTAAGGAGCCCTCAAGGGTCAGTGATATATGAAATTCAAAAGACTCAGCGACTCAATGATAGTTGAGGCGAAACGACAAACCCTTGAATGTCAAGGGTGCCGGCTTTATTTCATAATCACTCGATGTTTTACAGGGTGTTACAGGATGATGCAGGCCCTTTAATGCGGGTTTTCTATTCCCCGCAGGCCATGCATACTTGATACTCATCGCACTTAGTTGCGAATTAATACTCCTAACGGAGTGGGTTGAACACCTGATTGGTTCAATTTTGAGTCGCTAAAAGCGACTCGGGTCGAGCATGATAGCTCCGATGTATGTCTCATGTTGAAGCAGAAAGCAACTGTGTTGGGCGATCAGCCGCACTGAGCTGCGACTTATGTTGAGTTGAGTTGCTTTGTAAGGACTCACGATAACTGAACCCCTTTGGCAGGGGTTGTTGATCGAGGCTGGATTTATGCACATGCGCCATTTCTTGTCTTCTTTTTGTATCAAGGCGACCTCTGGGGCATTATCTTGCTGATGCGCGACTTCTCGGTGGGTATTTACCATCCGGTGGCTGCATCCTGTTGGCCGCTTCCGCGGTACCTCCAACGCGACTCGTTTTGAGCTGCGATTATCGATCTGCGACTGATATCCATGTAAGGAGTTGGCGATGCAGGCTTCTTCTGCGAGTACTGAGCCTGCGTTCTCGCATTCTAACGCTCTCTGCCTGTCTCCATATATTGTAATAACACCGTTTGGTCCTGGTATCTTTAACTGTAGGTAGACGTAGCAGGGGCGAGCGGTAAATTTGACATAGGCTTCTCTTCCAAAGATCGCATGATATGAGCTTTTGACTGCTACAACCTCAAAGTCTAGGAGCTCTGTGCGGAAGTTCCGCTCTGTTCCAAAGCTAACTTCAAGTGTTATCTTTCCGATTGGTCGCGTAACAGCTCCTGGGATTATGCCTTGAATTTCTTTCCTGGATGGTCGCAGCCTCGTCTCGGGTATGTTCATTCTTCGGAGCGTGTCTTGATATAGGATGTTTACTCTTCCTCCTCCGTCCATTAACCTTACTTAACTTGTATCCCGCGACTTCTGGCGTGACCACCAGAGCTGGCTGTCCTGGATCTCTTACTTCTGGGGGGTGATCGCCGCGACTCCAAATAACCGATTGCTCTGTCCAGCGACGATACCTTTCTGGCGTTGAAATCTGACCGCTCTTCCGGCTTCCATCCGTCGTTTGTACCTCCACTGTATGAAACTGTCCTATGTTTCTTCTAGGTAAAACGTCAGGCTCTTGACGAGAGCTAGATTTATTCTTGTGCTGCATCGATCTGCTGCGAGCTGTATCTGGCGTGTCGCCTTCTTTCCACCTCCGGTAATAATGACATTGCGCCTTTGTGTGACCCGCTGGCCTGCCATCTCTCCTGCGATGTAAGTCGCAAGGCACGTCGAAGATCCCCTTGCAGTTATTAGGGGTAAGGCCTTATCACTCCCTTGCTCCTGCATCTGGTGTGCGCGACGTTCAGTTTTCGCGACTGCAGTTTCCCCGTTGGGTTCTGTGATAAGCCGCCTGTCCCTTTATCTGTCTTTGCGTACTTGTCAGCTGTTGCCAAAAGCTGGTCGAAACTATCAATCTTGTGCTCAGCGCGACTTAATTTGTGCACCAACGGCTCAAATCTACAGTTCTTTCTCATAGCTTGTATTGCAGCTTGTACTGTTAAGTTTTTGGCGGAGCCAAGGATCTCCGCGATTCTCTTGATCCAGTCGCCGCTTGATTCGTCCTCTTTTTGAATGCATTGTCTAAGGTTTTTCATATCTTCTGTTTGGAATCTGCGGATGAACTTGTCCTTCAAGTCTTCCCATGTGCTTATTGATTTTGATGGCAGCCTTAACAGCCAATCCCTAGCTTCTCCCTGTATTGCCAAGTGGAAGTATTTCGCACGTATTTCTTGAGTCACATCAGCCCCTGTTATGCTTGCCTCGTAATCTTCTATCCATAAGGCAGGGTCTTGGTCACTGCGATAGGTGGTGACTCGCTGCGACTCGTCGAAGTTCGGGGGGAAACGAGTGAGCCGTATTTCCTCTCCAAACATGCTGGTCCTTTTAATAATGAATAGGAGTTTACTGGCGCTGAGCTTCATCTGAATCAGTTTCAATCTGGGATGGCTGAGTCGCTCCGGATCCGTGACTCGCCTTCTATCTTCTTTTCTTTTTCCAATGATACCTGCAAACCTGCTAGCTGGTTGACCACTTCTTCGACGCTGCACCTTTCTCCTCCCCATGATACCTCATTTTGCGGCTCATTGGGCGTGACTCCATACATATTTGCTTGTTGTAAAGCAGCGGTTTGTAGTAGGTCGATCGCATAGCGAGCTTCCTTATCAGCTCGTGTGTCTCCAACCGGTGCTATCTTTGACAATATCCCTATCGCGGCGTGCACGTTGCTCTCTGGGTCGCCGTGGAACTGTGATTTCATCTCTCCTTTGTCCATCTTGATCTGATGTTTTTGCTGCCAACGACGGAGTCGCCACTCTTCTTCTTGGAGTTTCTTGCGCTCAGATGTCGTCTTGGTTCGCACCGCCTGGTGCTTCGGCTGGCAGCGACGGAGTCGTCGACCTTCTTCTTGGAGTTTTTCGCGCTCAGCCGCGAGTCTTTGTGCCTCTTCACAGAGTTCCGTCCTGATAGCTTCAATCTCTTCAATCTTGAGGTCTCCTTCCTGATTTGGTAGAGATCCCCAAACAGGTCTTGACGGGACGGGGATGGGCAATCTTGCCGTAGCTTGTTGTAGCTCCTCCAACACGCGGACCCTGACCGGCCGCAGCTCCTTCACCGATTCGCTTCCTTGAGTCGCGTCCATAGATCTGCGACTGACGGATCCGACGAAAACTTTTACTGATCCGATGGGAACGATGTATCCGAACTCGATGCGATCTGCCTCGGGTCCCCACTCTGAGTCGTCGATGAAGGGGACCCCATTGATGTCTTCAACTTGGCCGATGGCGATGTCCTTGAAGCCTGATTTCGATCCTGCGCGGAACGTGACGCTTTTGACCGCAGGCCCCACGGTGGGCGCCAACTGTCGTGGGTTTGTCACGTCAGGTGTCATAGATGACTTCGTAGGTGTGGGATTATGCGAGTCAAGCATCTCCGAGCTTGGGATCGCAGGAACAAAGATCAACACAGATTTACCCAGGTTCGGCCCCCTCAATGTGAGGTAAAAGACCTACTTCCTGCCTACCCTAGATTGGTATTGATATGATAATCGAGGTGTTACAATGGAGGCGATCCGATCTGGTACTCGCCGTATGAGCTAGGGTTTAGGGCTTGATAGCTTGACCCGCTCTAAGTCCTGCGAGTCCTCTTTATATACACAGAGGCTCGCTAGGTTACAAAAGGAAACTTCCCCCATAAGGAATACATCCACAGAGGCCTACTCGGAGACTACTTGGTCTTCACGTCCTCCGGGATATGTCTTCTAGATCTTTCCCCTTATGGCGGTTCAATATTGGGCTTGCTCCCAAGTGGGCCTTCGTCCGTGCGTGCAAGTTAAGTCGCACTGGGCCGCGGGTTAACCCAGAAAGTATTCCCCCGACGACTAGCTCGATGATTGGCTTTCAAAGGTTTTATGGCTGTTTTGCATAAATCTGGTTTTCTTTATAAAAGACATCTGGCATCGACTAATCAGAATATTTTAAAAAGGGGATAAGAAGTAAACTCTTTTCTTTTGATCAACATCATCAACAACCACCATCAATCTCTTCACCTGCCTACCAAGGCACCTCCCCGAATCACCCTCGAGGAAGTCAACCTTGCATTCTTAGTAGTACCTTTAGTACTCAGGTTTTAATCATTCCGTTCAAGTTTCTCTATGGTCTTATCGTCCTTTCCCAAGTCGTCCATAACTGTGGACACGGCTTTTCGAAAAGATTTACCCTGTAGGGATGTACTGTTTTTAACCACCGGTACCGCCCGGCTCATTGCCTACGCTTAGCTCTCTTCCGGGGAAAGCCGGCTGAGTGGGAACGGTCACAACCTTTACCTCGCTTGAGACTAACCCAGGATCATCAGTGGCGGAAGGACAGGTTCAGTGCCTCCAACACCCTGCCCCGCGGCCACTTATTTTCCTAAACACCACCATCCTCATCTCAGTCTTGGCCACCATCTTCACGCACGCGCAAATGGAAGCCCGAACTAGAGGACTCTCGGCTAGCCCTCCACAAGTTAGTTGGTCGACGGGGTTCCATATGGCCCACCGATGGAAGCACGCTCAGTCTTGATTCAAGAGGTAAAGAACTCGCACTTAGGCGGCGAGAACGAGACAACCCACCACATTCCCCGTGGCCTCTCATCACCGCCTTTAGCAATTTATTATCCATCACCACATTTACCATCACATCCGGCCATTCCATCAACTGTTCCAACATTGAAACATCCACCGGACATCTAAGCATCTAAACTAAGCATGGCTAAGCATATACATAGCAAGTATAATTATCTCGGGCCAACACTTCAATCCTATGGATATTAGGACGGATACAGGCAATGGCAACAGATTTCTAATGCAACTAGTAGGATACTCTAATCCAAGCAAAAGACATTTGGAACCGAATGCAATATTATAGTGGGGAAAATAATTGCGGAAATATAGGAGGAGACATGCTCAGAGGGGGGATTACGCTTGCCTTGTTCAGGGGGCTGGTAATACAGTTCGTCAGGGTATTGCGGTGGCACCCCGTCTGATTGATCTATCGATGCATAAAAACACCGGAAAGACAACAATCAATAATCACACAAGCAAAACAGGTGCAATGCACAAACACATGATGGCATGACATTTTAATGCACTGAAATTTAACTAACAAGTTAAATTGGGTGCAAAAATAATTATTTGCACAAGAGGAGATAAAGCCCCATATTTAATTTAATGTTTTCCTTACTTCCTAAAAAGTTGCAGTACTACAAATGTGTTCAAACATGCATGAAAATAATGTTAATGGATGGTCCATATTATTCTGAGCATTTTGATATATTAAACACCTTTTTCTGATAAGCCATTAAAAAGTTATTGCATTTTCAAGATTTCATTTAAATCTGCCATTTTAGCAAATCATTTTAAACAACATTAAAACTAATTATCCATGTTTGGAACACAGATGAAACATGAAGTATATGAAGTGCTGAACATTTTGATACTTCAAACTTAAATTTTGGAGCATTATTTTTCAAGTTATACATTTTACAAATCATTTTCTTTTCTGCCATTTTCCTTATTTTAATAAAAACATCAGATAAACTAATTTATTTGGAGGTGTGAGTTATACCAATAGACTCAATTTATTTTTCTGAACATTTTGGTATATTATTTATAAATTTTGGACAAGTATTTAATTTGTTATGGATTTTAGAAGTTTTACACAATTTTCTGTCTTTTTATTAATTTTTCAGGAATATTAATCGAATCGTTTTTCACCCAGGGCTGTGCTAGCCACAGTCACTGAGCAGTGGGCCCGTGGCCACGTTGGCGTCCCAGTCAGCACCGCAGGCCCACGGCCTGGGTTGACCGCGAGGATGCCAGGACCGGCGCGCTCCGGGCACGGTGGCCGCGGCGGCGACACGCACGGATCCGGCGCTCTGGCTAGCGTGCATGCTCGAGAGCGAGTGCCTCAGGTTCGTCGTGCTACGGGGTATCTACTGGCGGCGCCACAGACCAAATGGTCACCGGAGAGGCAACCACGGCGAGCTACGGCGGCGGCGTGCTACGGCCTAACGACGTTACGATGAACCAGAGGGAAAAGAAAGGTACGGGGATGTCCAGAAGCAAGGCGTGCTCACCCTTGACGCGTGGGTACCCGCAGCGGTGACGGAGAAGGTCAGAGGAGGTCGCGAGCTTGCTCGGTGTCCGGCGGCCGGAGAGGAAGAAGAAGAGGACGGCGACGGTGATTCTTGGCTCCCCTTCCCGATTCCTTGTACGCAGAGGAAGAGGAGGACGAGGCGGAGCTCGTGGTGTTCTTCGATCTGCTCTTCGCGGCCTCAATCGACGGCGTGGAGCTCGGCCATGGCGGCTAGGGTTCGGTCTCGGGAAGGAAATGGAGAGGGAGAGGGAGCAATGAGTGAGGGTGAGGGAGCAGACCGTCGTGTGCCTTCTTATCCTTGCCGAAGGGGAGAGAAGAGCAGGGGGGTCCGGTGCGGCGTCGTGGGGGGCCTCCCTCGCTCGCCGGCGTTGGCGCGGCCGTGTCGGGCGGCTACAGGGAGGAGATGACTCCTTTGCGAAAACCCCCTGGCCGTATTTCTCTATTTACAAAGTAGTCCTTTTCTTTTCTGGATTAATTATACAGCACATGTTTTCGAATTATTTGGGACACTTAAACATTTTAGAAAAATATGAAATTATTCATTTGGCCTCCCCCTATCAAGTAGAAGCTCCACAAAAATTGGGGGCTCAAACTAAAATGTTTTGCACCACTTTTGTTCATAGGGTTTGCTTATGGCAATTTTGCTAATTTCCAAAATGATATTCCTTTAGAATTTTGAAGCAAGTGCAAAATATTAATTTTGGAACTCTTGGAACTTCCTTGACAAATATAAGATGTCAAGGTATTTTTTTTTTGCAAGTTTGAGTGCTTTCATTGATTTGAGATTTTATTGAGCCAAGTTTGGCATTGGTTTTTAAGTGGTGCCAAACCATTTGTTTTCTGTGTTTAGCAAATTAAAATGGATGCCATGATGCATGAATAAAATGCAAAAGTGAAAATTTGGTTCACATTTTAGATTCACAAACTTGGGGCTGTTACACTCATGCTACGTACTACCAAATTTGACAATTCAATCTAGAAAATTACAGAAAATTCTCTAAAAAATAACAAAATAAATACAAATATGTATCAGTCCTGCCACAGAAAATGAAATCGAAATATGTTACACAACTCAAGAAAAAATAGATAAATAAATATAGTTTGAATGCATAGCTAGTTCAGTCCCCATGTTTGGCGCGCTCGGCCCCTCTGTCTCTCTCCTGGCCCGTAGCTGTACCGATCCGGCCGGTGCCGTTTTCACAAATTAAAACACGCACCCCGACGAGCCCTGCATTTGCCTCTGCGCACACCCGGAGGGACCAAAATCGAATCGATTCGCGTCTGCCTTCCTTCCACGAACCGGACCGACCCCCGGCTCGACCGCCAGCTCCTGCTTATATATACGCGCCCTTTACCACCGTTACCCGGCTCACCCCCACAAGATTCGTACCGTCATCCTATCTGGCTAGACCAAGACTGCGATCTGCTGACACTTCTCCTCTTGCTGTGTGATCCCGCCCGTGGATGCGCTTACCTCGCTGCCGGCCATGACCTCCGCCGTCGCCAGTAACCTCGTCCCCGCAGCCACGCCATCCTCAACATATGGCTGTCGTGCCTCGTTCGGCCGCGATGCCGCCGAGGAGGCTTCTTCTTCGACCGCGCGCCCCGCCGCCGTGGCCACGCCCGCGATCTCGAAAGACTTCATCGACTTCGAGTTCAGCTTCGGCGGGTGCACCACCAGCATGCTGCCGGCGGACGAGCTCTTCGCCGACGGGAAGCTGCTCCCGCTTCGGAAGGATGTTGCTCTTCTAGCGGCGGTGGCGCCTCAGCCGGAGGCGGCACCGCCGGCGAGGTCGCTCGAGGCAATGCCGGCGCCTACGGAGCCCATGAAGCCGATCCGGGGCGGCGCCGCGGCTGGTGCTGCCGACCAGTACGTGTTCTCGCCCAAGGCGCCCAGCTGCTCGAGCCGGTGGCGCGAGCTGCTCGGGCTCAAGAGGGCCGCCGCCTCCGCCCAGAGCCCCAAGGCGTCGTCTCCGTCGCCCTCCGCATCGGCATTGGCGAAGACTCCGGGGAGAACGACGACGACGAGCTCCTCGGCGGCGAGGTCCCTGAAGTTCCTCCTGCAGCGGAGCAACGGCGGGCGGGCGTCCGCGTCGGATCTATCCTGCGCGCCGCTCCTCCGTGACAGCTCAGACTCGGAGGCCTCGCTGTCCCTCGCCTCCTCCCGCTTCTCGCACTCGTCCTCCAGCTCCGGCGGCGGCCACGATCACGACGACCTCGCCGCCGCCGTCAACCCGCGCTTCTCCCTCGACTCCGCCGCCCCCGACCATAACAACCCGCCCCGCCTCCGCCTCGTCCACCACCGCCACTCCACCTCCAGCCGCGGCCGCACCGGCCCCTCCCAGCCGCCACCACCACCCCCGGCGTGCGCCGTCACCGCGGACTCCCCGCGCATGAACTCCTCGGGCAAGATCGTGTTCCAGACCACGGGGCTGGAGCGCAGCTGCAGCTCCCCGTGCAGCCTCCACGCCGCTGCCAGGTCGCGGTCCATGGCCCGCGCCGTCGACCGCTCCTACTCGTCCGGCGTACGCGTCGCGCCCGTGGTGCTCAACGTGCCGGTCTGCTCGCGCCCGGTCTTCGGCGGCTTCTTCAAGGACAAGACCAAGGAGGCCGCGGCGAACAAGGACTCGGCGGCCGCAGCGGCGAGGTCCTCGTCACGGTCGTCCACGCTAGGCCGCAAGGCGCAGCGTTGGAGCGGCGAGCTGCCCAAGCATCGTGGGTAAATGAATCTACTCCGTTCTGACAGTTAGTCGTTGCGACATTGTCTTGTTTGCCAAAGAGATCGAGGCTGCTGGAGATCAAAGAGTTCGTTGTGCATGGACAGGGACTAGCTAGGCTAGGGATGCAATGATGATAGTACTCACTGATTTCGTTTGTTCTTTGGGGTTGCTTCGGATGTGAAGGTCTAATCACCTGACTGTTCTTGTTTCACTTTCTCTTGACTGTAAATTTGGAGTTTTGTTCTTCAAGGTTGTTGTAGGTAGCGCATCTGATTCTGATTTGGTTGGTACTCTTTAATTTGCAAGAAAGGATCGCAAATATTTTCCCCAGTTAATGCTGTTAGTGGAAAGTTCACACTCTTGTCTCGTCTGTCGTCAGATTGTTCATATCAGCAGGTAAATCGTACTGAGTTTTTTGCCAAGTGCTCGGTTAGTGAAAAGTTCATACTCGTGACTCCTTTTCAGCTGCTCTATTGTTCAAAAATCAGCTAGCTCAGCCGAGCTGTGCACTGTTCCATTAGCAAACCGTAGGGGTTGCAGGGGCAGCATCATCTTTAGGGCAGCGCAACGGGAACTCGCAAGCCCCTCATTTTCCCTGCTTATCTGCATCGAAGTCAGGAAACCGTGGCAGCATTACGCACCACTACCAGTACAAGCCACTAGCCAGTAGCCCAGTACTAGTGAACCGGTTCAGAGCTCGTTTCCGCTCGAGAGTTAAAACCGGCCGGTCCAGCTCGCACTCCTCTTCGCCCCGGCCGGCTCGATCTGGTCTGGATCTATCCGGGCACTGTGCCGCATGTGCTCGCCTCTGTATATTCGCGCGGAAAATGAAAAATAGGCCAGCTCCAGCCCAGAGGTGACCAAAAGGCGCTGCCCGTTACCACCGTGCCACGGCATCATCACCCTCTCCTCGCCTGGCTGAGATCGTTCACTCGCTGACAGCCAATGTGGTCGCCGCCCCGCGCCCATGTGGACGCCGCTGACGCCGACCGCTTTCCCCGGCGACGCTCCTCCCCTGCCGCCTGCTGCTGTCGCGGCATTTTCAGTTCTGCGGGCAGCGCCAGGCGCCACCGCCTTTTCCCCGGACGGCCGTGTCCTTTTCTGGGCCGCCTTTCGCGCTTTGCGCCCTACCCACCGGCGCCTTTGCTTGCTCGTCCGTGCAAAGCGGCGTCCGCCTGCGACCGGTGACGACGACGACGACACCGTGGGCACGGATCCGATCACGCATCCGGGCATCATACGTACCGTTGCTTGCATCGTCTCGGCGTTCTGCCGGCCCGGGAGGCCGATGCATGCATGGGCGCGGTCGTTTTCGTCTCTGCTCGCAGCAGTGATGCAGACGCAGAGGTCTGAGGCGTAGGCCAGCAGGCAGGGGTTAATGAGTGTGCGTGGCCGGAGCTGGGCGGGCCTACGGCGGTCAGGCTGCCATTGGCGCGTAAGTTCGTGCTGAACCCACCGATGCGTCGTCCATTGATGGCCGGCCTGGATCAGATCTCGTTTATAGGCTACAACTGTATGCTACTCTGCTGGAGGAGTACGGAGTAGAACCGTTGGTTGGAACATGCATCCCTAGCTAGGCTTTGCAGCCAATGGCGTCGTGGTACTCTACATCACGACACAAACGGGGGCAAGCAAACGTACTCCCTCATCCCGGTTTATAGGATGCATTTGACAAATCTCTGGGAGCTAGGTCAAAGAGGATTGGGCATGCAAAATCTATCTCTCCAATGTTTCACCCAATTAGCACTCTCATATTTAATGCTAAACCCAATCGGTTTTCATATTGTTCTTGGGAAAGGCCAAACCCAATCGGTTTTCATATTGTTCTTGGGAAAGGCCAAAACCCAACATTAACTCCTCTTAATTAATGTTAATTGTTGCTTATTCTTGGTAAAATCTAGTTTTGGGAATACATCCTATAAACCGGAATAGAAGGAGTACTACTCTGTAGTGTGCATTGATCAGCTCATCGAAGACAAGTACTCCCTCCGTCCACAAAAGGATGTCTCAACTTTTTCCAAACTAGCAAGGTGGCCCTCGCAAATGCGAGGGCATTGTCTTTAGCGTATTATATATGTTAATGAAATTAATTTTGATAGATAATGTAAAATCATAAATTTAAATCATAACACTTTATAATTGTTGTAAATATTATGGTAGATAAAATATCAGCTGCGTGGAATCTTTTAATTTATGAAATAATTAGCTAGTCTTCCATTTCCAAAAATAATCATACCACAAATTTTAGAAATTCATTTACTTCTAATTGTAGGCAGCATTATTTTGCTGCTGCCTCCGATCCATCATAAGAAGTGTCGCAGTTTTGAACTAACCGCAGTTCAATACTGCGACACTTATTTTGAACCGGAGTGAGTATATGCTTTTTTACTCTCTACCTGCCATCACCCGTTCATGATTGTAGTCTCTCGCTGACACATAGGTTTTTGTCATGTAACAATGGGTACATAGATTTAGATTCCACATAGATTCATGCAACATATTGATGTTAGATTGTACTTTGTTTCAACATTTTAGTCAATCAACAATTTCCCGCAAATCATCTCGCAAATAAATTGCATGACAAAACTCTAGCCAACGGGTTATTATCGCTCCTTGCAACATCCTCATAGCACTCAATACTTTATGTCAATTATTTGAGTTGCATGATCTAACTCTCTTCCTACTAAACCCACTCTTCAACCCAATAATTATATGATCTTACTCACTTGTGTTTGTTGTGTCAATGAAACATGACTATGCTTCTATGGAAAATATTATTTTAGCATTTTCATCTGTCATATAGTTTTCTACATGTATGCAAATTCTAGTGGTGCATCATATTAAATTTTAAGAATAAGAAATCAAATAAAGTTCCGCACAAAAAAACCAACATAAACTCACAGTTGTATTAATACATCACAGGGAAACCATACAAACTCATTAGATGCGATCTATTTCCAAATTTTGTACTCAAATAATTTATTTTATTTTGCGTCGAGTGCGATTTATAAAATAAATTTTGATTTATATTTTTCAAAAGTAAAAATATTGAATCTATAGGATATTTGTAAGAATATTATTTTATACTAACTCTAGAATTAGTTTCAACAAAAATTGTAGCATATCATTTGTAATAAAAAACAAATATTATCCGTCGCCTAACGTGAGAACCACTCATCTTGTTGGTATTCATAGTTCGGCTTAATCCTTCAAACTACAATCATTGTTTGATATTTATATAACACGTTAAAGTAAATTCGCGAAATCTTCTGACATGATGATGAATTATGAAGTAGCCGAATCTTTAACTCTTCGACCTTATAAAAAGGCTCTAAGAGGTGAGAGAGGCAGTAACCAATCTCATACGTGTATTTAGGCATATTATATTTGTGTGTTCTTCATGACAATTTCTTGAGATTGTGGTGTCATACGGAATAAAAGCCTATTGAATTTGTCTAATGCTTTGTGTTTTTCTATGGATCAACGCTTATCAAACAGTGGTCCATGGAACCAAATGGTTCTCTTGCCTTTATTTTTATTGTTTCTACCAAACTTTGGCTTTGCGCCATTTGTGTATAAGTAAAGATGATTACTCTTATGAATATGAGTCGATGCCTGTCGATAGCGAGCCAATAGTGATACCTTTGTCAATCTAAAAACTGCTCAAGACAAGTCGTCAATGGACAATATAGTGTAAACATGTGTATATATATGGTGGTAGTGGGATCGTGAGTAAATCTACATCGTACTCAATATTTCTAACAATTATAGTTATCATATTAATGTTTGATTTTCAGTCATGCACACACACATATATGTGAGTACATTTTTATCACCACGTTCCAGCTAGCTAGTGTAAGTAGTTCAAGTTTTTTGAACATGCACTGATTTGTTTCTTTATCCGTTATCTATTTCATAAACGAAAGGAAGGGAAAGATTCAGATTGGTTTCTTTATCCGTTTTCTATTTCATATAAACAAAAGGAAGGGAAAGATCCAGATTTATTTCTTTATCCGTTTTCTATTTCATACTCCCTCCATATCAAAATATAAGATGTTCTACCTACTTTTGGTCCACATGTATCTATACACGTTTTAGTGCAAGATTCACATGAAGTTTGCACTAAAACATGTCTAGATACATGTGAGTCAAAAGTAGGTAGAACATCTTATAGTTTGATACGTAGGAAGTATAAACGAAAGGAAGGGAAAGATTCATGTCTTGACACGATAGGAAAAACTCAAGTTTTTTAGACTGGCGCAACTTGCTTATGATGAGCTGTCAAAATTTTAAGCAGACAGAGCTTGTTTTTCTATGTTTTTTTATTTACATTATGTTTTTAATTTCAAAGAAAAAAGAAACAGAGATAGTCAATCGTATGGCCCATAGGTTAGCCAAGTAGTATGATTTTTTTTAACTGTGCCATCTAGTTTCTCGACCACATTGCATGCTAGTCAATCGTATGGCTATAGGATTGCTTGCTATATGCGTTTCAACAAACAAAAAAAATGGATTGCATGCTATACTATCATACGGCCGGAGAATTCCTTCATCGTGCTTAGATACGCGCTAATTATAAAACCATCTATTCTTGTAGGAAACTCTAGCTACGTGATAGTCATGTACTTACGTGACATAAGTTTCTCTTGTACACGTTTAATGTTGTACGTAACACATCTTAAATTAACCCCTGGCTAAATCTTAACGGTCAATTTTAAATCTAACTGCTAAAATAATTCTGATGACGTGGACTAACGTGGTGCCTCGAAAAACTCGCTCATTTTGCTTTTAGTATATAATAGATTTGCATGTATCTACAGATAAAACATGTCTAGATACATGTAAATTTAGACAAAGTTGAGACATCCTTTTGTGGACGGAGGGAGTACGATTAATTACCATGAGCGATTAGTGCTACCTTAATGGGTACGCCATGTGCATCTGCTGGCCGGGAAGAAGTGAGCCCGTTAATGCATCATGGCAAAGAGAGTCGACACGTACGAGCCTTGGAAAGGAGAGGAAACGAAACAAAAAAAAACGCAGGCGTACTCGCACTCGAACTCGATCGATGGTTGAACCCTGAAATGCTGCACATCTTGGCATGTAGTGATGGCTCTCCTGCCCTGAGCGGCCATGGGAGCAGACGGGGAAAGGAAAGAAAAACCAATCGATGGCCCGTGCTGCTGCTGCCTTTGTGGTGTGGTGTGGTGTGAGTGCCCATCTTCTTTTGGTGCCCGTCCGTGAGCCCGAGCCGCGTACACCTGCAGTACGCCGCTACGGAGTACGTACGTACCGGGTACCTCCGGCCACGGCGCGACGCATCTCAAGGACGCGCGTCACGGGGAGGCAGAGCCCTCCCGAGCACGCGCCGGACAGTCGACACAGCGCCCGCCCGCCCACTAGGTTTTTGTTTAGTGGTCTCGGTTTGGAGCGAGCGGGATTAATTATGTCGTGGGGAGGGAGCAGATCAGAGATGAGACGAGTTGTGTAGTTGCCTAGTTGGGGTTTCTTTTGTTTACGTAAGGGAAGGCTGTTTGGACTCTAGCGCGTTTCGTCGGGGCAGCCTGTACTTTTGGGTACCTGCCTGCTGACTGACCCATGTTGCCCCTGCTCCGGTCTGTGCCAAGCTAATTTTAGTATTCTCCATCTCTGTTTCTTTAGCGTGATGATTGCTGGAGATTTGGGAGGCTATTCGGTTTGGATTAGTTTACTTTGGGCCAGTGCGGTGGTGTTGATTACTGTGGTGTGTGTAGTGGAGTAATCAGGTTTCCGTTGTGATGTGGCCTGTGCCAGTGAGTCAGTCGGTCGGGTCGTCGGGCGCTCCTGCTCTTTGTGCGTAACCATGTGCGTCGAGTAGGACTGCAGATGGCCAGCCAGCCAGGTAGGTGTAAACAATTCTCTTCTAGTAACACAGACAGTAATACGTCAATATACTAGTACTCGGTTTCTACCAACGGGTACAGCAAATGGCAAGGTGAAGGTACCAGCATAGACAAAACTCAACCCGCTCGTTTTATCGCAACAATATGGCCATTTTTATGTGTCACTAACAGATTGTACGTATAGGTATTCTCTGTGAAAAGGCATGCCTGTATGATTCTGTATCCCATGAATGTACCACACACAGCACGATTACGTACATCCGCATCAACGTCTTCAGTCGCATCTGCTCCCGTGCTGCGAGTACCTGACGTACTCGGTCCGCAGCATGTCGATCAGCTCGTCGTCGAACCGCTCCAGCTGCCCGGAGTCCCGCAGCCTGGCGTACAGGTGCGCCACGCTCCTGACCCCCGCCTCCACCATCTTCCACTGGCCCAGGCCGGCCGCGAAGGCGACGAACTCGACCACCGCGGCCGCGTCGGCCGTGCTGGAGCTCAGGCACGAGGCGACCGCGTCCAGGCTCTCCTCCTTCACCCCCTCCATGAACCAGAACCCGGCCAGGGACGACAGCTCCGCGTAAGCGTTCAGGTGGGAGAGCTGCTCTTCGCTGCTCAGGTTCTTCGACCAGCAGTCCGGGGTGACTTTGGGTAGCTCGCCTGAGTAGAACCAGTGGACCAGTTTGTCCAGCGCTTGACGCCCGAGTGGGACTCCGATGACGTCGGAGAAGCTGCACGCACGAACGGTTCTCATCAACCACATGAAAAATGTTGGCCTGAACAGTTGGTTATAGGAAGGAAAAGGCAAACCTCTCGTGCATCCTGGAGTGAAATAATGCCCGGAGATAATCACAGCTCATGCTCAACACGATTTTATGGGCATGAGCATGCGGAGTTGATAATTCACATGACCCAAGGTGACACTTCACTTCCTCATTTGACTGAGCCTCCAAAATTATGTCCCTGAGCAACGAACATAAGAATGCACTTCAGGACAAGGTAACGAAAGCTAGACACAGAGCAAAACTAACAGAAGGTACTGGTATGATATGCTCTGAGGCTCTAGTCAATGGTACAGAACTCTATAATGATATGCTCTGAGGCTCTAGTCAATGGTTTGCTCAAAGGTTGGAATCAAAGAACTGTGTAATTTAAGGCCAAACTTACGAGAATGAATGCTCAACTGGCCCAAGTGCTACGGTAAGATCATATCTGGGATAATCTGAGTTCCATCTGGGTTGGTCTTTCTGAAGCATTCCTTCCAATGATTTCAAGTGACAATACTTCGCAAGTGTTCTTACTGGTTTAACGATGTCATCATCTACCGTCACAAAACCAGTATACGTGTACTCCAAAATCTTCTTCAATGCGCGACTATCTACACGATCAGACATTCGAACCCGATACACTGATTTGCCCCATTCATCTGTAACTTTTCCATTGTTGCCAGATAGAGAGTTTACAGATGGTAACAGCTTAGGGCACCTTACTGATATGATGGCTGTATGAGCATGTAGAGATTCACCATCTGCAAGCAGAAGTTTCAGATCGGCTAGCTCGTTGTCATCTAATGCACTTCTCATCTTTTCGCCCAACTTGCTTGGAGCACCACAGAGGCCAAACAAACTCAGGATGTGTGCAATATAGAGCTTTGGCCCCGAACCCAAGCTTTGACAGAGAGCATGTTGAAGAACTTTAAGAAAACCTTCAGTATACTGATCTCTGCAATTGTGGCACAGAATCCCAACATCCAACTTCCTTTTACATTGAACACAAACTAAAGTGGTCCTCTTCAGAAGATTAAATAGCACAACGAGACCGTAGAATAAAACAATGTTTTCACCCTCCCACTCTTCACTGAGACAGCAACAACACGAACTTCCATCAAAACAAAAATGAAGATGGGAAGTGACTTTCGACCTCGTAATATGTATATGATTGTGCAGACATTCCTTGATAATGGTGGACAATACATCTACAGGATTCCTCTTGTTAAGGAGATTATGGTAAGGTTGTGATAGCACCAAGCACGCTAGGTTCATGAGGTTGGTCATAATTTTGAAACTGTCAAAAGATGCGGTAACACTTCTCACAGTATTTGATTCTAATGAGGACAATATAATGCTCAAATAGCCATCACCTAAACATGGAAGAAGTTCTGAAAGTTTAAAACTTGCCTCCGACAGAATATATCCATTAGGAGAGAGAAGCATCATCAGAACTGCCCTTAGAGCCGGCTCCTGCACATCTTTGGACAATTTCATGGGGCTGCTTTTGTGCAAAACATCTGTTGCCAGCAAGCTGCAAAACAAGGGCAGGACGACAATGTGAATCGGTGCACAAAATTAACCTGTAAGTTCATAACGATACTGAAAGAAAACTATACTAAAGCAAATTAACACTCAGGTGGGACAGTATCTAGTACGTACCAAGCACAAGATATCAGTGCGAGCATATGGCCTTGCCCTTTCCTTACAGAAAGGTGCTCGTCATTGCAATGCACCACTAGATAACCAAGTAAATCCCAGACATATGGATGTAAATCCATGAAGTTTTTGGAAACCATATTGAATAGCTCATCGTGGCTCAAAATTTGATGGGTTTGAGTTGAAGAGATGGAGCAACCGGTAAAAATGCTGTATAATACTCTATCAATAGCATTAGACCAAAAGAATTGATGATTATTCCCAGCATAACGGAGAACCAGCAGTGCAGTACGACATCCCTCTGTTACTAACAAATTTTCATCACTTTTAGACATTGCATTGATTATGCTTTCAACAATAGGCTGGCAATGTGAAGTCATTAACTGATTACAGCCCTTCGAAGATCTCTGCAGATGACAAAGCAATGTTGATTTTATTAAAGAAAAAAATTCAAGTACTATTCATACATCATATAAGTTTAGCATCGAATGGAATGAATGCAACTCTCACCAAAAGAATCTGGCAGAGTTTCAATGCTTCAATCCTAGTACAGGTTTGATGGGACGTTCCCACAAGCTCACAAATCTTAGCCATTAACACTTCATTCTTGAGAAGGATCATCGCCTCATGGCCACATAAAGCTGAGTTACAATACAAATATTCAGGAACACAATAGGAAGTGAAGCAAAAGAATATACATATTTGCAAATATTAATACAGAAGTCAAAGAGGAGAATTACCAAACAGATGTACCTAAAGCAGCATACAGCCTAAGAACTTTAGCAGCAACTGTTGTTTCAGTGGAAAGACAGTAATGCGCTAACTTCCCCATCAAGTTGCAGTTACTCCATACATGGTATCTTGAAGAAGGCCAAATCCACAGTATGGTTCTTACCAGCGATATCATTTCAGTCAGATAATTTAGTGGATGTACATCAAAAGTGTAGCTCTGTAGAGCAGAAACAATACTTGCAACTGCATTGGTTCTGTCCAAGGCTTCCCAAATCTCTGCATGTGTTGAAGATCTCGCTGTCACTGGGCTATTCAATATACAATTCATTGCCCTCGCACACGAGACAGCTGTAGTCAACTGGTTTGCCGATAACTGGCATGAAAGGGGCCTAACAATCTCGAGAACTGGGTACTGGCGAATTGAATTGCCTATGCTGGAAACTAACTTTAAGGTCACATCTGCCGCTTGGATCAGAATCGAAACATTCTCTGTTTGAAGAGCACCCTCCAAGAGTACAAGAATATCTGAAACTGACTCCTGGTTAAAAAATAAAGTGGTTACGACCAAGAGGGCACTATTTCATAACTTCCCCAAAGCTGGACAGTTTATTTTAGCTACGCAAAACCGATTCCTGGCTTACCTTTATAGGAGGAAGCCGCAACATTTCATTCGACAAAGAATTGAGAAAAGGAGCCACTGCTTTGAGCGCGTGAGACTGAATTCCAGCATCAGTAGACTGCCATTTCTTTGCACCGTGGCCATCAGACCTAACATGATGATAAATATAAGAGATAAGAACATGCATATATTATTAAACAGGCGGTGTCCTGCTCTTGAAGGAAACGGAGTCGGCGGTGTCCAGCGACAACTTGATGGTTGCTGATATTGAGGTCCTAATAACTATGCTTGCCAATTGGTGGCCCTTCATCTCAGTGTGCCTAGTGTTGTACCCCTTGTATCATATCTATGCTGTGATTGAATCTAGTAGGCCTGGGGCTGTGTTATTTGTGCTAGGCTGTCCATTGACACTTTAGGGTGTCGATATTTGTAAGCCTGCAAACCCAGAAATACAAGTTCCAGTGTCTTGCAAACTATGACGAGCAATATCCTTTAGCGTATAACACACATGTTTGCTAAATTGCAGGCGTTTAAACCTTTCTTAGTCCTCGAATTTTGCTTTTCGGGCTAGTACATACAATTGGTCAATTGCTATGAAGCTAAAGCTACCTAGCCCAATCCCACCTTACGCCATCGCAGCAGCTAACTAAATTACTTCCGGGGGGCTTACTTACTAAGCTACCAAGAATAATCTACTCTGCCCCTGTTTCGGGGCGAAGAAGGGAAAACAGGGCTATAGATTTGGGAACTGGGAGCAGGGGCGCGGAGGCGGTAAATTACCTGGCGAGGCCGAGAGAGAGGGCGTCGTGGAGGCGGGCGCGGAGGGAGAGCACGCGGTCGGTGAGAAGATGGTCTCCGGCGCCGGCGCCGCTGCCCTTCCTCCGGCTCTTCTCCTTCGCGGCCGCCATGGAGGCCGCAGGGCGCATCGTGTCAGGAGAGGACGCCGGCCGAACACGAAGCAGAAGGGAAAGGCAAGTGTTCGACTGTAAGTCTGTAACTTGTGATTGGGCCGGACCCGTCGCAACGGAGGTAGTTGTTGGGCTGGGCTATTTTCTTGCAATCCTCAGCGGTGGGAACCTGGAGGAAATGCGGCCTTTTTGGGCAAAACATTGGACACGTGAACCAATTGTGTACTACTGTAGCATGTATGTATATGAAAAAATATCACCGTATATTAAAAATTTAGATGGATGACTGAACAAAGTTTTGTGGAGCATTTTCTATATTTAGGATACCTAAAGAAACAGTTTTTAGTATATGTGTTGTGACTACGTTCTCTTACACAACATAGTGAATTATAAATTATTAGTTGCTTACTTGATTGTATGCATTAGTGCTTCATATTTCTATGAATTTTGATTTTATTCAAGGTTGGTGAAGCATACATTTAGCGTTTTTTATGAAGAATTTCAATTTTCGATGTGCGGTAGGAATTCTTTCGTCTTCATGGAAAACAAAAACATCATATTTCTTAAAACAAAATGGCATATAATCTTGATTTGTCACGGGTGTGATTGGTTTACTTAATAATGACGAGCACGAAACTATGTGCTCGATACCAACCTGTTCGAGCATAGTGTCAAGTGAAGTCCTCACGAATCCGCAATGATGAGTAGTGGTGACCAAATATACGATGAACTAGGAGAGTAGGACTAGAATGCCATGACGAATAGTATCGGAGCCTTGGCTCAACCACTCTTTAAATATATTTTTGGTGGGTTGTTTTTTCTAATAAACAATAATATTAGAGGCTTATGTGGCTGACCCTGTACTATAAGACGTGTGAGTAATAAGGACGGATGTCGATATATTGATCAAATAATTAATTTTCTTTCTTTTGGTTAAGATCTTTGTATGTGTGCTCAAATCTCAAATCCTTACCGGTAACGAAAGAGAGAACTCTTTTGTTATAGAAAGGGACTTGGTCGCAGATTCAGATCTCTTCACGAAAAGATCACGCTAGCTCGTGGACCCGCCATGAGGCGGACCACAAGAGGTTCCCTCTCTCACCATGTGGTGTGTCTTCTCGCTTTCCACATGGCATCAAGAGAGTGCGGGAGGACATGGCGAGCGGTTATTTGCAGGAGGTTGGTTTCCTTGTCTTTATTTATAAATGTAAAATAGATAAAATAATTAACCTATTCAAGCAAACATCCAAAATATGAAATATATTCATCATTATATTTTTGTTGCGATATTCTCTACATGATAACTCACATGGTATGGTGGTCGTTTTATTTTTCTAGTATTTCTTCTTTGTGCCATGAAGGGGCCATGAGATTACAGTGATCTTGTAACACATTTATGACATATTACATGATTTATGTTATGTGATGTCCCATGTAATTGACCCTTTATCTTTGAAAAACAAATATTCTGACTTCTGACTCAGTAAATGCGACTATGGGGACCTAATATTTCATCATAAAAACAATTGCTTTTGTTGCAATAGCTATTCAACTTTAGTAAATCATTTAAAATAATTACGCATATAAACCAGAACAAACCCTCAAAGTGTCAGTCAACTCTAAAAAAATTGAAACACTAAAAATAGTAACAATAGTTGCTCCTCGATACACTTTTGGCGGTTCATGTAAATTAACATCACATCTTTCTCTGCAAACTTATATATTTTTGCTAACACAATTACGAGTATTTTTTTCAAGTCTATACAGATGAAGTCCAAAATTAACGTATATTGAGTCTTATCATCTTTTCTCACAAACAGATGATTTCACTAGCTTATGGCTCAGCCATTGGGGCAATGTGTCCTGTTTATAATATCAAAGATACACATATAATATTTTGTTTTTGTTTTTGCGGGGAGCATATAATAAAATTTCAAACATACACCGCACTGGATTTATACACTATAATTCTTGCACATGCATAGCATCACTACCGGGCAACTTTCCGCTAGGTGATCCCGAGCTTTTATATCACAACGTACAAGCCAATTATGGAGAAGCTTCTGGAGATTAAAAAAGGGAAGAAAAAAAGTATGCCTACGGAGACTGCACGGTGGGGCCGAACTCCGCACCGCCTTCAGATGTTCGATCGCATCCGGAGACTCGGTAGGTTCGGCACACGCGTCGTAACCGAGTCAGTCTCTTGCCCGATCGATCTATAAATACAGCACCTGTTCTCTTCCTCTTAACGAACCCAGCCCCTCAATCCAGATCAAGAAAAATCTCCGCAATCCTCCGCCAAGGTATGCGTCCTTCTTCGTGATCTTCTTCCATTTATGATTTATCTGTTCGATCCTTGATTTGCAATTTTTCATCACGTTGAATTCCGTCGGTACATGTTCAACTTCTTTTCCGTGCTATCGTTGTGATCAAGTTTAGTTTAGTTGATATATGTAAGCCGATCTGTTATTTAGATCAACACTGATCTACTGTCGGTGTAGATTAATTTCACTTGCCGAGATGGTTCATCTAGCTAGAGTTCTTCCGTTGTAGTTCATACATATGTATTCTCCATCTTTTTTTTTTGAGCTGTATGTACTCTCGATCTTACATCCGTGTAGATTTACTTTGAGCGCCATATTGTAGTTGTACCTTGATGGATTATCTGCAGTTGTTAGCTAGTTTGATGTATTTTATTATGAACCATCTACCTTAAACACATGGTAGTCTGTAGATTCTACTCAATTCTCATTGTAGTCTCATTGTTCTACTGATCCATACTGTGCAGTCTGCATGCCTCTTATGTCGACCGCAGTTTTACTCTTAATTAGTCTTATGTGTCGTATTTCTGATTGACTTGTACGTGCATTGTCCTTACGGTCAATTCGACGTGTTAGCACGATCTCTTAATTGTACACCAGTCTGTGTCACGTTGTGGTTGCTATTTATCGATTCAATATGAACTTGAGAGGAATTCAAAGATTTAGGTTGTTATTACCTTCATGGGCAATTTGTTAAATCCAGGTTTTATATTTACTATAAAAAAAGGATTGTTGTCTTATTTTCTTAAACTAAATCTTATATTACTTTTATATGATCGTGGTTTATCACATTTAATATCTCTAAGTGGAAGTTACATAATTTTGAATGCGCTTTCTGGAACATGTATTGATTTTGACAGAACATGTATTGATTTTGACATATGTATTCACAAGCGGACCTACTATTATTATACACTCATTCTATATACCGGACCAGCTATTTTAGTACGAAATAGCTTTGGTTTGAGTGAATTCAGATATCTTTGCGGCAAATGCTCTGCCGTAAAACATACTGTACTACTAGTAGTACGTCCTAAAGCATCAGGTGGCCACCCCCTTCAGAAAATTTGGCCTGAAGCGTTGTATTACTCGCAACTTTGGCGCCACCTGCTGCACTGACAATTTGAATGCTGCAGCTAGCGCGTAGTGTCGCACTTCACTGTGCAAGGACAAACGAGGATCGTTTATCTGAACCCATTACTACATGTGTGCAAGCTCGATATGAACTTAGCAGTTTGAGGTCTCACTGTCAGATGTCGTACTAGGTAGAACTTAATAGGCCACATATATACCTGATTATTCAACATGTGTGTGTGTGTGTGTGTGTGTGTGTGTGTGTGTGTGTGTGTGTGTGTGTGTGTGTGTGTGTGTGCTGGTTGACCATGAAATGTGGCCAACTACATTTGTTTCTACTTGCACGTCAATGCATGGCGGCATGCCAGATTCAGTTAGTCGATCGTTCCGTCTACTGTAATACTGTGACAGGTCGAGCTAGTAGAGTGCTAGACATTTGAATTATATATTGCCCAACTGGTGCTAAATTTACTCAGACTATGAAGCTGCTGAGGATGCATATTGCATGGACATCGTGGCACAAGTGGGTAGCTGTTTGTTCGTCGATCCATCCCGCGCGCGTTGGTGAATTCCAAAACCCTGAATACAAAATGGAGAAGTGGTCCTGAACTCCTCGCCGGTTCGCGCGCTCATGCCGTCCTTCCTCGTTGGTTCCTAGCTTAATTCTCCGGCCCGGATCTTGCCATTGATGCAAGGGAAGACCGATTAACCTTCCGTCTCTCCCTATATTTTATACCGGCGCACGCGTTTCTCAGTTCCACCGAGCTGCGTACTTACGTTAACTAACAGTTTAACTGCTGGCCGCCGTGGCCGGCTCGTACCGCCCCCAAAGGATTTCCTCGCTCGATTTCCGGTCGGTCACTCATGGAGGGCGCGTGGGATACCCGATAGCCCTCCTATCTCCCACGTTGACCACGCCTCGCCCGAGGCCAGGCAATGGCAGCCGAGCCCGCCGTGCCGTTCGCCCGACATCGATCCTAGCTTTCAAGCATCCGCGCCGCGCGTCACGCCGGCCTTTCACGCACATGCTGATCCCGGCCGGCGAAAACGCCTAAAAAAAGCCTCCGCGTGGGCGCCCATGCATCATACGTACTCGGGGACCAAAATGTGGAAAGCTTTCTCGCCGGAGGAGAGCGTAAAATCTGGCGCCGCCGGCCGGGGCCATGAATGGCGACGAGCGGGACCGGCCGGTCTGCGGCAGGCTCATCTCTCAGTCTGCAGTTGGCAATGTGCATCGACCCCATGCATGAATGCATGCAGATGCAGGCGCCCATCCTTGATCCACCATGATCTCTGCGTGGAGCACAGTACTAGACAGGAGCGGGGATCGATCGATCGAGCTGGCGCGCTCGATCAATCATTCGAACACTGTTACGGTTACGGAAAGACCCTCTCCCGCTCGCCCCCTGTCCTTTTTGCTCGAACGTTTCGCAGTAAAAAAGATCGGCGCACGTGAACTGTGTACACCTAGAAACCTTTCGTTGACTCCTCTTTCCCTTCCCCTCTGCTACAGTAGAAGAGAAGAAAAAGGGAGGAGCCCCGTTTCCCTCTCCTTGCCGCCGGCCAGACTGCCGGTCACCTCACTCTCCGCCGGCCGTTTCGGCGGCGTGAGAGTGGCGTGACCGCGGATCTGTGCTTCCGGCGTGTAATTAGTAGGGTAGGTTTGCTGGCCGGCGTCGGGATGGTGGTGGAGTTGACGCCGGTGTGGAATAAGTTGCTCCAGCCCTTCCTCCACCGTGACGGCGTTCTTTGGAGTGGCGTCGCAGGGCTGCGAGCTTCGGGTTCTCGTGGATCCGTCCGATCTACGAGGTTTAGGTTCCTGGATGTAGCCGGTGAGGCGAGGTCGCCGGCCGCATCATCGGATTTTGTTCTCCAGCTCCAACCTCGTCGCGCCGGCGTTTCCTCCATCGCTGCCGTGGAGCTCGTGAGATCCAGTTCAGGAGGATTTTTCTCAGCTGTCCCTGCTCTAGTTTTCTTGCAGGTCAAGAGGCTGGTGGTCGCCAGCGACTCCGACCTGACCGCCGGTTGGATTCGGGGCGTGTCCCCCGCCGATGCGTCTTCTCTCCGTCCCAAATTCTGGCGTTCGTGCCGGATGGCTCTTGCGGCGACATTAACGAGGCGTCGTCCTCTAGAGTTTCCGGCCGGTGACTTAGCTGCGGCGAGCTTGGACTTTGGCGTCGTCTTCTCGGGGATGACGCGGTTCCGGCAAGCGGCGGCGGATCGAGCTCGTTGCAGACAGAACCAAGGACTTAGGTGTTATTTCGTATTTGTCAGGGTTCTTTCTGTAATTTTGAGACAGCTGTTCATGTTCTGGATGGCTCTTGTACTGTTTTCCTTACTTAATATATCCAGATAGTTGTAGTCAAAAAAAAAAAAGATCGGCGCCAGCAGGACGGAGGACAGTGCGGTACGGCCAGGTTTAGGCAGCATCTAGCACAGGGAACGGCCGTACGGTGACGACCGCCGTGCTCGCGGACGGATGGATGCACGGCGGCACGGAGGAGCATGTGCATGCAGTGGTAGCTGCTGCTGATGCGATGGGGCGAGACGAGACATCCATCCTCCCTTTGCTCACTGCCACATCTGTCTTCTTTTTGGTTGTATACGTCGGTGGCCGCTAGCGCTTAATACTCCCTCCGTACCAAAATATAAGACGCTCTTTAATTTCGCTGGTTAACGACATACAACTTTGACCATGATTTGTATTTATAATATAATTATAAAATGAGTTTAAAATATATGAAATGAATTTTTTTACAATACGAATCCGACAGTACCATTTACACATTCTCGATCCACATAATTTATTATATATGAATGGTCAAAGTTGAATATCGAATAGCAGCACAAAAATAGCGCGCCTTATATTTTCGGATGGAGGGAGTAGTTAAAAGCGTGATACGTCTCCATGGATGATGGGTGAAGAACTTAGACGTCAGTGTAGGCGTGTGTTCCATCCTATGCAACTTGCGACCATCGTGAAGCGACGATACACGGATGTTAATAGCCGTTGCCGGTGTGTGGATGAACATGATGTGTTCGTGCAACCAACATGGTGCAGGGGAGCCAAAAAAGAAAAATAATAATAATCTGCTCGGCTTTGCCCAACCCATACTAACGCGGCGCCAAGTGGTGGCGCAGGAAAAGGTCCATTTTCAACCCTGAACTAGTAGAGGGTTGGCGAAATGAACCCGACGTCGAAATCCTTGCCCTAAACTCAGCAACTCCGGTCTAAATTGAACACTGAACCCGTTCTCCCGCTGACTAAGTGGGCCCACGTGTCGTATATGTCTTCTTCCCCGCATTGTGCTCCTGCCCATCGATGTAGACCTCACCGAGCTCTACCACCATGTCCAACAGCTCCGCCTCGCTTCCCTGAGTGTGTGTGCCAATGGAATCTAAGCGGGAGGTCATCGGCACGAGTCCACGCTCCATTTTCTTCGTCTCCGGTCTAACGTCGCCGTTGCGTCGTTCTCCTGCATCACCTCGTCCTAATCCACCTCCCACCAGCTCCTTCCCTAGGTCCTCCGTAAGCTGTCGACGCTTCCCTCCAATTGCGAGCATCCCAAAGCCGAGCTACCTGCGTCGGTCGTCCCCGCCGTTGTCGCGCATGGCAAGGAGTTGCTTGGTCGATGTCGCCCTCGGCGCGGCGAGGAGCGGCGCTCAGGGGCGTGGGAGCAGAAAAAGTGCGGAGCACTAAGGCGGCGAGCAACCTCAGAGGCCGGAGGAGCTCGGAAGCGGCGGCGTCGACCTCGAAGGCGACATGCGAGCTCGTGGCGGTCTAACCTCACAGGAGACACGAAGGGTGCGCGTTCCTAGGATTAGCAGTGAGGCGGTTAGCAGGTGGAAAAGATCGAGGAGGGTAGTCTTGCGTGTAAAAGTAAGAAATTCGGGAAAGGAGATAAATATGAGAGTGATGTTTTGGCTCCCGGGTGCATATGCACCCTTTATGTAAAATGCATTTTGTACGTACTTCGAAATTTGAAAAAAATTGAAAAAAATGTTCACGTATATATCTTAGCAAGCTATGTGTCCACAAAGTTCTTTCACGAAAAACCGACATTTTCTATGGCTTGTGTAAAAAAAGACAAAATGCCGCTAAAATAAGGCTTTTCATGAGACTTTTTTTTGTCTTTATTACACAAGGCATAAAACATATCGGTTTTCGGTGAAACGACTTTGTGAACTCATAGAATATGATGTATGCACGAAATTTTATTTTAGATTTTCTCGACATTTTGAAATATGTTTTTTTTCAAATACCGGGTGCATATGCAGTGCCAAAGTGAATTTCCGCAAAGATGACATATGGGTCTCACTAGCACCCGTGTATTTCCGATCTCTATGTTTTTTCCTGATGTGCCAACAGGTATAGGTTTTAATTTAGACCAGGATTGCTGAGTTCAGATAAAATATGTAGGGATTTCACGTTGGGTTCTGTAGAGTTGTGTGTGTACTTGGGTGTAGTTTGTTAATATTAGGGGGTGTAAAATGTAAAAAGAAAAATCAACATAGTTTAGAAGAGAGGAATAGAGAATCCTCCAGAACTATTGCGGCTATGAACTCACGAGTCCGCAGATCCTAGAAATTGATTGATCCAATCTTGTATTTTTGATCCAGTGTTTCAACATGGTATCAGAGCACTCTGATCCAGATTGATTTTCTGTACAAGATCGAGCTGCATCGTTCGTTGTCGCGGAGGGGATTCGTCGCCTGAGCCCCATCGTGATTCGTCGCCTTTGTGCGCCGCCGCCGTCTTCGTCAGGGTCGCCGTCGTCCTCGTGTGGTGCAGCGCTGCCGGTGTGCCGCGTCACCGTCGCCCTCGTCCTGGGCGAAGTTGCCTTTGTGCTGCCTCGCTTGCGTCATTGTCTGTGCCGCTCTGAAGCCGTTCCTGTGCCCAAGCTCAACAAGGTTGGAGCTGCACTCGACCTGGCCGTGTCCATCCCAGGTACAATCTGTTCAGTCTAGAGTCTTGCGGTGCATTGAATCCTCTTGGTCTGTGGTAATCCGGTGGAGATTCTGTTGGATTATTGTGCTTGCTGAATCTAGTGTGAAGCGTTACTACTTGTTCAGTCTTGAAAAAAAAAACAGTGGACATGGGAGAACCCAGTAATGGTTCCAGTATTGAGAAATTATGTGAGACCATGCAGCGCATGCTAGCTCAGTTAATGGACCAGTCACATACAAAATCAAGCAGTGTGTCAGATGTGTTGAAGATAAGTATGGAACAAAATCCGGTTAAATTATCTGGTCCAGGTGATTATTTCAGCTGGGCACGCAATGCCACTTTGATTCTTGGAGCGCATGGTCTACAAAATTTTCTGGAAGATGGGAAGAAACCAGGGGACATTTCACAAGATCAGTGGGAACAAAATCAAAAACGTGTTATGGTTTGGCTGCTCGGTTCTATGGAAAAAGTAGTCAGAGAGCAAGTTGAGAACCTTCAGACTGCAGCGGAAGTGTGGAAAGATATTGAGAAGCAATTCTCGGGGAAATCCAATAAAATGCAAGTCTCTAGAATTTTGCAGGAAATGAGACATATCAGGCAGGGACAAATGTCAGTGACTGAGTTTGCAGGAGAGCTAAAGAAACTGTACAGGGATTTGGAGTTTTTCAGACCATTTAAATCACATGATCCAAGGGATTTGCCTCTACTCCGAGAATGGTTTGAACCAATACTTGTGCAGACCTTTCTTGATGGTCTAAATCCGGAGTTCCACTTGCGCTCACAGCTGATATTGGCGATGCCGAATTGGCCTACTTTGGAGGAGACCGTTGCAAGTATTTTGGAGGAAGAAACTCGTCTGTCTAATAATCCTACAACACAACAAGTAAATGGAGACACACGAGCTGCCTTGTCTTCATTTTCTCATCTACAGCCTACTAGTGTCCCTAACAGTGATCAAGCAAACACCGTGAACATTGATTACAAACGAAGGAAAAGAGTGGTATGTGACCACTGTAATATGCCCGGTCATGTTAAGCAAAAATGTTTTGATCTGGTGGGATATCCTCCTGGCTGGCAGCGGAAGCAACCAAACCATTCCAATACTGGTAACATTCGTGAGAAAAAACAAGGAAAAGTTCACTTCACATCAGCTGTAGAGTCATCTGCTACAGCTACGTAGGCATTAGAGGAATTCAAGTCAAAGTTAATGACTGTTTCTACTGAAGGATCAAGTGAATCCTTTAACTCTCATGGTGCAGAAGGTGAGAATTATCTGTCCCCTCACTGGATCATTGATTCGGGGGCAACAAATCATATGACTGGTTCATCTAAAAAATTCTCATCTTACACACCACGTTCTGGGAAGGAAATAGTTCGTATTGCTGATGGATCCTCCGCTCCAATAATGGGTAGTGGGACCATTAGATGTACTCCTTCTATGTCACTGAGCCATGTTTTACATGTTCCCAAATTTCCTGTGGATCTATTGTCGGTTAGCTCAATTACAAAGGCATTGAATTGCGGAGCTTGGTTTGAACCCAGTTTATGTTTGTTTCAGGATTTGGAGTCGGGAAGAATTCTTGGGACTGGGACTGAACGTGATGGCTTATACTACCTTGACAACGCTTCAACTCCACTAGCATTTAGTATGAAGGATGTTTCAACTGCAGATGAGTTATTACTGCTTCACTGTAGATTGGGCCATCCTTCTTTCCAGTCTTTAAGTCGTATGTTTCCAGATTATTTTGAGTCATGTCGTAAAGAGGAACTTGTCTGTGATGTGTGTGAGTTGGCTAAGCACACACGAACGAATTATCCTAGTAGTTCTGAGAGAAGTAAAAGTCCTTTTGAGGTGGTGCATTCAGATGTTTGGGGCCCTTCAAACGTAACCTCCTTACTAGGAGAGCGTTGGTATGTAACCTTCATTGATGGGTTTAGTAGATGTACTTGGTTATACCTGCTAAAGCAAAAATCTGAAGTGTTGTATGTTTTTAAAAACTTTTATACTCTAGTGTGCAACCAATACAATGCCAGTGTGAAAGTATTTAGATCTGACAATGGAACGGAGTATATCAACAGGGAGTTTAATGATTTTTTGTCCTCTCGTGGTATTATCCACCAGACAACATGTGTGAACACTACTGAACAAAATGGTGTTGCAGAAAGAAAAAATAGGCACCTGCTCGAAGTTGCTCATTCCCTCATGTTTATGATGAATGTGCTGAAGTTCTTGTGGGGCGAAGCTGTTAAAACCGCAACATACTTGATTAATCGTATGCCATCTAGAGTTTTAAATTACAAGACACCAATTGAGTGTTTGAGTGGGACTAACTCTTTCATAGTACCTCCCAAAGTTTTTGGTTGCACATGTTTTGTCCATGATTACAGGAACTCGGTGGGGAAGCTTGATCCAAGAGCGGTTAAATGTATTTTTGTGGGATATTCTCCTACTCAGAAGGGGTATCGGTGTTGGAGTCCTATTGAAAGGAAATTCTTTGTTAGTATGGATGTGACATTCCATGAGAAGGAGCCTTTTTATTCTCCACAAGGAAGATCTGCTATTAGCATTGCTAGCAAGGGGGAGATGTCAAGTAAAGGACCCGCCGTTGAAGGCTCAATGTTGATTCCTATGATGGATACATCACAACAGAACAATGAAACAGAGGGGGAGGAGAATACAAATATAAGTGAAGATAATGGTGGCTCAAATGATCATGAGGTATGTGATACTCCTTATCCCCAACAAATATTGGAACAAGATGTCTGATATGAGTTCATCTACACATTCTAGTGCATCACGTCATGAGGCAGGACATGATAATGTGACAGAAGAAGATGTTGTCCAGGTTCAGTAAGGGTCTTCTCCATCGAGGGATCCTACCACTGGCACAACAGAGGAAGAAGGTACTGAAATCCCTCTAATAAATCCTAGTAATTCAGAAGTTGATCCTCCAATTGCCTTACGGAAACCTGTTAGACGTACTGATGTGCCGGCACGTCTCAAGGATTGTGTGGGTTATAAACATGATATTGCTAAATTTGTGACTTATGAAAAATGCAGTCCATCATTTAAAGGATTTCTTACATCACTTGACTCCATTTCTGTTCCTAAGGATTGGGAAAATGCCATGAATGATCCTAAGTGGAAAGCTGCTATGTTAGAGGAAACGCACGCTTTAGAAAAGAACAACACTTGGGAAATAGTTGAATTGCCACCGGGTAAGAAACCGGTGGGTTGTAAGTGGGTGTATACTGTTAAACAGAGTCCTGAAGGCAAAGTGGAATGGTACAAAGCTCGTTTAGTTGCTAAAGGATATACACAAACATACGGGATAGATTATGAGGAAACATTTGCTCCCGTGCATCAAATTTCAATTGGAATTTACATCAGCTAGATGTAAAAAATGCATTTCTGCATGGGGATCTCGAAGAGGAGATATATATGCATATACCACCAGGTTTTCGTACAGCTCAAATAGAGGGCAAAGTGCTAAGATTGCATCGCTCATTGTATGGGTTAAAGCAATCTCCTCGCGCATGGTTTGGTCGTTTCCGTCGTGCTGTAACACAAATGGATTATAAACAGAGTAATGCTGACCATACTTTATTCTACAAACGCAGCCTTGATAAATTAACTATCCTCATTGTCTATGTTGATGACATAATTATCACATGAGATAATGATAAAGAAATTGAAATGTTGAAGCTGCAGCTGACAAGAGAATTTGAAGTTAAAGATCTTGGTCAGCTGAGGTATTTTCTGGGAATTGAAGTCTCTCGGAGTGCCAGAGGTATTTATCTCTCTCGGCGTAAATATATTTTAGACTTGCTGGCTGAAACTAGAATGATTGGGTGTCATCCAGCGTCCACTCCAATTGAACCAAACTTACGTCTTGTTAAGGACGGGGGATCTCCCGTAGATAGGGAGGAATATCAAAGACTCGTTGGGCGTTTAATTTATCTATCACACACTAGACCTGACATTGCATTTGCGGTCAGTATGGTCAGTTAGTTTAAGCATAATCCTCAAAATCACCATATGGATGCTGTGATGCAAATCATTCGCTACCTTAAAGGATGCCCGGGTAAAGGCTTATTATACACATCAAATGGCAATCTACAAGTGGAATGCTATACTGATGCCGACTGGGCAGGGTCATTGGATGACAGGAGGTCAACTTCTGGTTATTGCACGTTTGTTGGGGGTAATCTAGTTACTTGGCGTAGCAAGAAGCAAGGTGTGGTTGCAAGGTCCACGGTGGAAGCAGAATTAAGGGCTATGGCGCACGGAGTTTGTGAAGTATTGTGGCTGAAAATCTTATTGTTGGAGCTGGGTTTGTTTCAGTCGAAGCCCCTGATGCTATATTGTGATAATAAGGCCGCTCTTGACATTGTCCATAACCCAGTGCAACATAGTCGAACCAAGCACATTGAAATCGATCGACA
Source organism: Poa pratensis (assembly GCA_947311845.1). Lineage (NCBI taxonomy): Eukaryota > Viridiplantae > Streptophyta > Magnoliopsida > Poales > Poaceae > Poa > Poa pratensis. Next base: position 13,433,532 of record CAMZMU010000078.1, read on the forward strand.
CTTTATCAAGGAAAAACTTGATCAGGGAATTATGTGCATGCCGTATGTAAACTCTTCGGACCAAGTAGCTGACATCCTAACTAAAGGATTACCTGAAAAAGGTTTCAATAATCTTTGTGGCAAGATGGGGCTATTTGATGTTTTTGCCCCATCTTGAGGGGGAGTGTAGAGTTGTGTGTGTACTTGGGTGTAGTTTGTTAATATTAGGGGGTGTAAAATGTAAAAAGAAAAATCAACATAGTTTAGAAGAGAGGAATAGAGAATCCTCCAGAACTATTGCGGCTATGAACTCACGAGTCCGCAGATCCTAGAAATTGAGTGACCAATCTTGTATTTTTGATCCAGTGTTTCAACAGGTTCATTCGCCGACGAGTTCATGGTTGAAAATGGACGTTTTCCAATTTGGCACTACGGTAGCATGGCTCTTGTCGCTGGTAGCAAGTTGGGTTGGTTGTTGATACTCCGTACTACTCCTACGACGGATTCCTGATCACTCGTGAGCCTTATTATCCTGAGCCGGGTGGCGGGGTTACACGTACGGTCCACGGCGGGTGAAAAGGCGTGCACCAGGCCGCATGCACCGCGCGGCTTTTGTGATGCTGCATTAGCGCGCAGAGGATAGCTGAATCTCTGCATGCATATGCATGGGCTCGAGGATCCACATTGACCACACCGACGTACACGTGCGAGCGAGCTACCCCTGCTGCACAAATGCACCTCGAGGCATCGTCTTACACGAGAGTTGGAGTTCGTGGAGAACGACACCGGAGCGTGCAAGCACGGACGGAGCCACGCGTCGTGGGTTGCCGTGCGTATCATGGCGAGGTGCGGCAAAAGGAGGCATCGCTTTGGCCTACGGATCGACCTCCACTCCCCCGTATGTCCTCTCATTCAATTGGACTCTACGTATTTTGCTAAGAGGGCGTCCAAATGATCACTCAAAGGTATTTGGAGCGTCCCGGACTAAAATCGGCTCCCACTCGCAGTGTCCAAATGCGTTTTCGGTCCGGCACGCCTAGCCCGCGCCCTTTGCTTGGGGAGTCAGTCGATAGGCTGCGCCGGACGAAACGAAACGCGGCGCCACGTCGGCCTCCGACGCGTGGGCCACGCCTGTCATCGAGACATGAAATATATATCTCGGCTTCGTCTCGTCTGATTCATTGTTCTAGCCGTCTTTCCTCGTCGCCACGATTTGGAACGCCGCCGCCTCCTCTCCTCTTCCCCCGCCTCGCACCCCTTGGACGCCGCCGCGACGCCCTTGCACTTCGCCGTGTCTTTGGCTTCCGGCCGGCGGTCGACTTCTCCAGCACAGGCCAGCACAGGCGTATCGGCGAATTCCCACGACCCGCCTTGCGGGCAAGGTGTTCGACAGAATTGCTGGTACGCCTTGTATTCGACAAAAAATTACAAGAGCCGGCGATCGGGCGATTGATCGATCCCCTTTGCATTGCAGATAGATAGCGATGACGAGTTGATGGTCGCGATGTTGTTGGAAGAAGAAGCTGCCATCTCCGAGAAGGAAGACGAGAATATAGCGATCCTCGACTGTCTTCTACAACTTCAAGCCGACGAGGTCGCCGCTGCTGCATCCAAACGGGGAGGCTTGTCGCACAGGAGAAAGAAGACCAAGCCGAGGCAGAGAATGGAAGAAGACCAAGCATTCCGGTTTGTCCTGTAACTCTCATATATGCAATTTATATGTGTGACTACATATTTTGGCTCAATTGGACTCTCATATCCCAACTTATCCTAACTCACTCTCGCTCTGCTCCAGTACACCTCACGCTCCTCCTCGTCCTCCCCCCTCCCCTCCGCTCGACCATAGCCAGCTATGGCAACACATCAGGGTCCAAAGCCCATGTGATTGTGGTGGATAAATCTTTCTAGCCCGCGCTTGATGACCAGGAGCTCGCCTCTCTGGAGAACATGAGATCGGTTCTGCCGGCTTCCTATCGTGAATGCATCTACAGGTCGGCTACTCCGGCTCTGGAGCCATCCCAGTGTCCGTTCATCCATAGGTTTATACTCCACGTCTACTTTACCATTTAAGGATCAAAGTTTTAGGGATTTGCTCTGTTTCAGTCGACTGAAACAGATTTCATCGTCAGTCGTTTTTTTCGTCCGTCCGATGCGCGCCAAGATCCGTGCTGCGCGCTACACGTCGCTGCGCGCGCTGGCGCGTGCGTGTTCTCTGTGACATTGTTAACGGGTCGGGTTCCGGGTTTTGGGTGCGGTATCCGTCCTTATCTTCCCCCGGTGAGGCGTGCGGTACCCGTCGGTGGAGGAGGCTTTTTTTGAATTTTTTACTCATTCAACGTACGCGTGTCTCTGTCCTCGCGAGAGAGAAGGGGAGCGGCGGAACAGAGGAACCAAATCCTCTGCTCGCCGGCGCCTGCTGCCGCCGTTATGCCGGAGAACCGCGGAGGACGGAATCATCGCCGGCGTCTAGACAGGTACTCAGCCCTTGCTACCTCTGTTCGCCGGCAGTTTGTGAGCTCCGGCGTTCGTTTTTGTGCGCATCGTGTGCTCGATCTTCGCCGGAGGCGGATGTGGTTGTGGCGGTGTGGGGGGTTGATTTGAAGTGTCGTGCTTTTAGGAGCGTCTCTATTTTGAACTAGCGCAGCTAGCTCCAGCGGCGGCGACGAGTAGGGAGGTGTTGCCGGTGGTTGTATTTTGTGTCGTAGTGGCGCCGAGGTGGATGGGGTTTGTGGTGGATCTGACTACTGTCGGCGGTGACGAGTAAAGAGGAAGCTTGCATGAATCCCTTACCTCGCGCAGCTAGCTCGTGACATCGATGAGTAGCTTTGTCCGTAGGTGGAGTAGGGGTGATCTCTCTCTATTATTTTGGTGTTTAATCTGCTAATATGTTTTGTGGAGGTTCAGTTCTATGTTTGTTGGATCCAGCGGCTGATGTTTTTGTTGGATTGTTCTTCGAATTGGTTCATCAGCAGAACCAATCCCATAGTCTGTAGTCTGGTGGCACCACCCCAACGTTCTACTTGTAATATGATCGTACCGTGTGTGTTCCTTTTAGCTGGTGAACTTCAATTTTTGTTGGAGCAATGACATGCGCAGCTATGGTGTTTGGATAATGTAGGCGGCATGGTTGTTTTTTTGTTACATGGTTTTTTCAGTCTCTGATTTGTTCTGGAGTAGTTCATTAGCTCAACCAATTCCATATGCTGATTTGGTGGACACAACCAAATGTTCTCTTGCTACTGTAATATGACCATTTCACAAACAGGAGCAGTGCCATGTGTAGGTATGGATATGGTTAATGTAGAAGGGATTGTTGTTTTTTTGTGTTAGGAGGTTCAGTATCTTTATGTTGTTTTGTTTTTCATTTGTGCATGCCCTGATTATAATCTTATGTCCTTTTTTTGTGGTTGTGCAGATCTCAGCGTTTACGCACTGACCATGGGGATGATGATGTGGATCATAGTGAAGGGTCCAGTCCGCCCGGTCACCGTGATGTATGTTTTGTCATTTAGGGTTTTTTTTGTTGTTGTGATAAACACTGTGCCGTTATGCTTCTAACTGGTTTTGGTTTCTTTCAGCCTATATCCCATGGAAGAAGAAACACGGATCTAGACGATGCATTGTTTGGGTTCTTCATGAAGCAGGTGTGCTTACCTTTTTCCATTACTTTTTTCAGTCATCACAGGTTTGCATTTTTTCTTTTTGGTGGCTGGATGTAGTTTGACAACTTTTTTTTTTCCATGGGCTGCAGTCTTTGGAAAGCGTGAAGAGGAACTTTTCTGACTTTTGCCAGGATACATTGGGGAGCAATGAGGTTAGCACTTCATTTGTTGCTCTTTTTTTTCAGTTTGTTGTGTTGTGTTCAAGCAATCCAATGGATTATGTATATCTTACATTTTTCCTACTCATTTCCTTTGCAGCTTAAGAAGAAGAAACTCAACGCTGTTGAAAAGTCTGGGACTCTAGATGGTGTTGACAGGAGTGCATTTAGCAGATTTGGCTTGAAGTACTTTTTGCATGTTCTGAAGAAGTTGACCCCTGAACAAAGAGCTATTATCCAGAAGTTTGGGTTTGGGTGTTTGCTGTTGTTTGATTGTCCGGATCTTCCTTCGGATTTCTGTAGGTGGGTTGCAGAGTGTGTTGACCCAGTATGCTCTCAGATCACTGTTTGCGGGAAGCCTATCAGTATATCCAAGGACACGTTTCGCATTGTCCTAGGATTGCCTATAGGAGGGCTGGAGGTTCCATCTGACTGTGAGGACGGCACGGCTTTTATCCTGTCACTCTTCAAGTTGCCAGAGTTGCCCCACATAACCTTCTTTGGCAACAAGCTCATTGGTCCGGATCCGTTAAGCGAGCTTGAGGTCTTTGTGTGTTTTATGTCGGTGGCCATTTCTTGTTTTCTCTGCCCTGAGTTGAGTTATCCTGTCAACATCAAGTACCTTTCAATTCTAAAGGATCCTGCTGCTGCTAGAGGGTATGACTTCAGCCAGCTTGTCTATTCTCACTGTCTCATTAGCTTGAATGAGTTCAGATTGTTTGCTAAATCAAAAGGTAGAAGGTTGAAGTCTCCTGTATGTTGCATCTATGTTCCAGTGGTACGTGAGCATCCTGCCTCTTGTTTGATCGAATGTCTATACCTTTTTTGGTACTCTATATCTTCATATTTATGTGTCATCTCTTTTTTGCCAGGTCCGTTATCTCGATTCTTTGGACTTTGGCATAAAGAATGTCTGTCACATTACTCCCAGGGTTTTGGTATGGAAGGGAGATATGATTCATGTTTTCTCTGAACTTGATCGAAAAAGTCGACATCAGTTTGGGAAGAAGACTCTTATAGAAAGGGAAATTAGGACTGCTGGCCACCACCCCAGTGTATGTTTTCCTTTCTTTTTTTGTTGGACATGTATGTTTCTTAGTTGGAGTGGGTATTATGGAACTCGATTTATATTTCACTTTCAGCTATATATTTACCCTATTTTTATATCCTTTTTTTCTTGCAGGTTTCGGGTTCTTCTCAAGGAAATGGATCTTGTAGAGTCTCTCCTGTGTTGTCTCCATTGTCTCATGACTTCAGGATCAAAGCGAGAGAAGATTTTGTTAGCTCATTGCAGCCTGATGTACGTTTTATTAGTTTGTTAGCTCAGTTTGCAGGCCTTTTTTATTGTTGAGTCTCTTCATTCCAGTGCCATCTTTCAATATTCTTTTTGTGCTGTAGGTAATAGATGGTATCATCAGAATTGGTGATAAATTTCTGTCAACTAAGTCTTCAAGCAGTAAGAGGAAGTTGGAAGTCTTAGTTCAAAATGTTCTTGAATTTCTTGGCAAGTCCAGCATCATGCACGATAAAGTAGTAGCAAACCAGAGGGAAGCTGATCGAAGCATTGATAAGCAGCCACACTTCGTTGTATGATCAGTCTCAACTAGTTTTTTGCACTATGGTTCTCCCTTTTTTGATTTTGTTGTATATATGAGTCTGATATAAATCTTCCATTGTTTTTTGTGTCTACTGTTGCAGGTCACAGACAACAATGTGAAGCGCGCAACTTTTAGAGTTGAGTCCAAAGAGCTTCAGCAGAAGTTTTGGCCCACTGCCCAGGATGCTGATAAACCAAGCGTGTCTGGAGCTAAGAGAACTCCTGACCCAGGTATTTATACTTCTTCTCTTTTTCTAAGATGTTTTTCTGAAAATGCGCTCTATCTCTCGTGCTTGCTGTTTTTTCAGTTATATCATTGATCCCTTTTTTTCTTTTTTTATCCCCGCAGTCACCCCCGAGTGTGTGATAACCAAAGTTGTGGAGGGTCAAACTCATCCGACAGGTATCTAGTTTTTGCTTGCATTTATGGCATGTAGTTATCCACCAGCCCCTGCAATGCATTTATCTAGTTTCTAGTTTCTCTGAATAGTTTTTGCTTGCATTTATCCACCAGCCCCTGCAATGCCCCCGCTACGGAAGGTGAAGCCTAGGAATTGCCAAATGATGTCAGAAGAAGATGAACAAAACATTTTAAATCGCAGGTCTATTTCAGCTACAGGGAAAGGAACAATTCCTGTGGTAGATGTGCCGGACTCCCCAGTCACGAAGGTTAGTTGTCCTTTCTCTTTTTTTACCATGAATGTTAGTTGTGCTTTTCAGTTTTGATTATGTTTTTTGTTCTAACTTCGTGCTTTTTCTTTTCTGAATCTGTGTTTTCATGTTCTATATCCACATGCTGAAATCTTCAAGTTAAATCGGCTTCAAGCTATTCAGAAACATGGATCAAAAATAGCTCCAATTAAGATGGCTGATTTTTCACCTAAGCCATTAGTGGTAAGTATGACCTTCATATCTTTTTTTCGACCCTCTCTCACTGAGTTGTTATTTTTCATCAGTTTTATGTTGTTTCCCTTTTCGTGTAGAATGCGACAGATGGTGGTATTCATCTAGTTGGCTCTAATCAGTTTCAGAGGAGGTGTTCTGAGATGTCAAAGGAGGCAGACATTGTCTACAACAACTTGTTGATGCCCAATCAGCCCAATCAGCAGGATGTGAATGGTGCGTCGACTTCCCATGATAATGTTCATGGTGCTCATGCTGAAGCAGTTACCAATGATGCTCAGAATGTCCCAAAACCCGACTGCGGGCGAAGTACAGTTTGTTAATTGGCTTATGACTGGGCAGACCCCTCCTTTGCAGTCTAATCCCAGATTTCCTGTATCTGATGAGGATATCATTCATTATTCTGCAATCGTTGAGCTAGCACACAGCTCTAATGCAAGGTATGACCATCTGTTCTTCTCACTTTGTTTTCGTCATGTTTTTTAACATTATGTTTTTTGTTGATGTCGTTGAAAGCTATATGTTGCCCTTGTACGTGCTATTGTTCATATTTTTTGTATTACTATGCGCCGTGTGGGTGGGGGTGTTAATTCATTTGTGTTTTCTGTAGGGATTCTGGTATTGAGTACCCAAAAGTTCACTGCAGCTACAAGTCTCTGGGTGAGTCGTTGATGCCTAATGGCGAGGTAGACAATTTCATAATCCCTTGTTTCTGCCGTGTGTTCTTTGAAGAACGACACCCATCAAAATCCGGGAGGCATTACTTCTTTCCTAATATCGGGGTTTGTACCATTTTATCCATCCCTTTTTTCAAGGTTTTAGCACTCGTTTGTTTGTGCTGATGTTTTAGCTTTGTTCTTTACTTGGTCACATATACCTTTTTCCTCAAATTTCTCTCTTGTAATCTAGGATGCTATTCTGAAATATAACGGGGCGCAGCAAGAGGCCACTGTTCGTGTATCTTTTGAAGGTGCAACGAGTGCAAGTAAGGGAGAAAACTAGGTCACAGAGATAATAAGGTAACCGCTTTTATTTTATTATTGTTTTGATACCTGAACATGTTGTTTGTTATTACAGCGTAGCATTTTTCACACCCTTGATATGTTTATCAATCACTTTATTTTACGTGTTTTATCTGTTCTTTTCTTTTGTAGTTGTTCTTCCCTATTGTGAACACTGGTCATTGGTTTGCTTTTGCTGTTGATTTCGATGAAAAACTGTTTGCATTCTTGGACTCATACTATGATGAGAATTCAGCATGGCATGTACCAATAAAGAACCGTATGGTTAGTGTTTTGTTCTTGCATTTTTACTTTATTTTTTAATTCACACTAAGCTTCTCTGAAATCGGTTCATTGTTTTTGATTTTCAGGTAGAAAACTTCATTCGTTTGTGGGAGTTGATCATCAGCCCGAATCACAACTTCCAAGAGTTTGATGTAGTGTATCCTGCAGTACCTAAGCAAAGGCCTGGGTAAGAATATCAACCTTAGTATCTTTTTGTCGCCTTTTTTTGTGTTTCTTAAGGCCATGTGTTGTTGTAAATAGGAAAGATTGCGGAGTGTTCATGATAAAATTAATGGAGACTTGGAGGGCTGATGTCGACACTCGAAGCCTTTTCTCTTATCAGGATGTACTCAATATAAGAATCTTGTACGCAAACAAGCTCTATTTCTACGCGAAGAACCAAGTTGATCTGAGCTTGGTTACTGAGTTTTATGCCTTGGTAATTGTCTGTTTTGTAGCTTTTAGTGGTATATTTTTCCATTCATTCTTTTTTCATGAGCAAGTTCAGGCAGACTGCAGCTTTTTACTCACCCTTTTTTGGTTTGTTTTTTATTCACAGGGGTGAATATGATCGCTGTCGCAGCCAAGGTGGAACAAGTTTGTGATTTTCGAGAGGAGATGTTTTCTTCTGGAGCGCTACTCGCGCATGGCGATGACTGATCTTTTTTCTTTTTTTTCTTTTTGCCCTTTGGTTGGCACCTTTTTATACTTGAACAATTTTTGGTGTCAAACTTTTGTTTGCGGGAAGGTTGAGCTCGCATGACAGTGTCTGTAGCTTCTTTTGTCACGGTGTCATACAAACATTTTGCACTACCTGTCTTTTTTTGAAAACTAGGGAGAATACTTGTTATGTGTCAAAGAATAACTCCTTATTCCCTGTTTCTTTGAATAATCAGACTATCAGAGTTACAAGCAGTATTGTAAATAGCATATTTCAGAGCTACAAGCATTACTAAGAGACACAACAAATAAATTCCATCCATGCTTTCTCCAAAATTTGGGTCTGTTTTTCTGCAGTAGGTTATGTTTCAGCTTTGCAGTCCCGGCATCTCTACTGGACCTTGTACGGGCACGGGTGCATGCGTGGTGTTGTCTTGTTGATTCTTGTTGTTTCCTTTTTTGTTCTTCTTTGCCAACGGAGGTCTTTTTGCTTGAGTCTTGGCTTTGGGCGGTGCTGCGTTTATTGTGCCTGGTCATCAATTATATACGGTGTCAGCATTTCTGTTTTTGTTTCTTCAATAAATGAATTTTGTTTTTGTAAGGATCAGTTCATAATTTTGATAAAAGTTCACACTCACCTGGACCATCCATCTTCCTTTTGCGAGTCCTCCTAGGGGTGGATGGTTGTACACCTTGTCTCGGTTGGTGCATTTTCTTATAGTGTGCCCGTATTCCTTGCAGTGGCTGCATTTGTAAAATCTCCCTGCCTTTATAGCTTCAACGATGGTCATCAATCGTGGCCTTCCTTTTGTGTGCACATCATCTGGGTCTAGCAGTTCTATCGTTGAGTTATTTCCATCTGCATTTGTTGAGTTTGCGAAGTTTGCTATTGTTCTGGTTTCAGCGTCTTGTTTTTTTCATTTCTGCTTGAAGCTCCTTGTCAATTTCTTCCAGTCCCTTGTCAACCCTGTCCATTTCTCCTTGCAAGTACTCGTATTTTCTCTGATGTGTTGCTCCTTTGGAAGCTGTTGTCACCATCCTACGTGCAAGGATTGTACTGGAGTGTATCATTGTCAGCTAGTTTTGTTGGCACAGGTAAAGGATTCAGCTTCTTATACTTTTTGCGCCATCTGTCAATGATATATTTGTCTGGTATTTCATTTATGTCCAGGTGCAGCATTATCTTCAGTATATGTGAGCATACTAACCCATCTTTTTCAAACTTGCAGCATATGCAGTGATACTCTTCTTTCTCCAAGTCAACTTGGACCACATAGTTCCTTGGTCTGTGCTCTTTGATTGGATAATTTGGTGCTTGAAATACCAGGTACAGCTTCCCTGGATCCTCTTCTCTAACCCGGAGTCTTGTGACATCAGTTAGGACTCTCTGAAATCTCCTGAATATAGATAGGTTGTATAAATCATGCTTGCATCTCGAAGTAGTACTTAGTTTTGAACTTTTTGGGTGGCACTTTCTTGTGTATTGCATTGTGGTCACTCTCATTCTCTCTGGCATGAATCGTGTCCATGATTCTCTATATTCCCGTAGGAAACTTGTCATGCTATATTGTGCTCCAACACCCTTTTTGAACAGTGAGTTTGTTCCTTCACTCCTTGCTGTTGTCTGCAAAAATGGGAAGAAATCCTTCTTGAAATAAACTGGCACCCACCTTTTTCTGCTCTTCCATATTGTTTGGAAATATTCAATGTGTCCCACATCATAGTCTGCTATCATTTGCTGCCACAGTGTCTCAAACTCTTGCTCTGTTAGAGAGTTATCAACTATGTCCTGAAACTCTTCAAATAGCCCCTCATTAACTTGGAATGTCCTGCCTGCTTTCTGTTCTACCTTACTCTTCACATGATACAAACAAGATTTGTGAACCGTGTGTGGAAACACCTCACTTATTGCAACCTGCATTCCTCGGTCTTGGTCTGTAATTATTGTTTGAGGGTGTTTCCCACCCATAGCATAAATGAATTCTCTGAAGACCCACTTGAATGCATCAGCCCCCTCATTGACAATTAGAGCACAAGCAAATAGGTAGGTGTGTCCATGTGGGGACACCAACTATTGGAGCAAACGGAAGGTTATATTTGTTTGTGAGAAATGTTGTGTCAAAACTAATGCAGTCCCCACAAATTTCATAGAAGCTTTTTGATTTTCCATCTGCCCAGAAAACGCTCTTCACCTTGTTATTTTTGTCCACCTGAAATGAATAATAGAAGCTCTCGTTTTCAGCTCGCTTCTTTTTGAAATACTCCTTAACTTGCATCACATCGCTGTTCTTGAGTTCCCTGTTAATTGTTGTTCCATAGTTGCTCACCTTTTTCCTGTTGTATGGTGTGTTTTCTGGCCCCCCTCAAATACGACAGCACTGATACAATTTTGCTTGTTGTTATGTTAGCTTGTCTCAGCGATCTTATCATTGCCTTTTCCTCATTTGTCATGTAGATATGTGACCTGAAGAACCTGCTTTGTGGGCTTAAAGCATGATTATGGTCGAGACAGAGGTTTGTGATGCGCCAAGTACCTTCTTTCTCACTTATTATCATCTCAACCTTGCATCCAGTTCTGTCAATAACAGTAGTTTGCCTTTGTACTTCCACATCTTTTTTTCTTGTGCTGGGGCCCTAGCATACTTGTTGCATTTCATAGTAACTCTGATCACCTCTCGGTTTCTCTTCTTGCTTGTTGTCTGGCAGCCGACACCACAGTAACAGAGAATCCAATTGCAAAAGCATACATGTTAAAGAAGACTTGAGCTTTCTCTCTAGTTTCAAATTGCTTCCCAACTTCTGGTATCATCTCTTTGTCTATTGTGTAGTCATTCTGGCCCTGGGAGTTTGATTCTTCATTTTCCAGGAAGTTTTCGACATCTTCTTCACATATCTGTTTTTCTTCCTCTGCACCTTCTGTTCTTGTTGTGGTTACTTGTTCTGAACAATCATCAGTTACTGTTTGTTGTTTTCCCCCATCATTGTGCTCAATATTGCTTGCAGTAGTCATCTGTTGTTTATAAGATACAACACATTTTCATGTTCAGTTTTAATTAATGTCTCTTATTTTTTTTGCTTTGAAGTGATATGAGAAGTTTACCTTGTCAAGCTCCATGTTTGAAACAAATTTTCTGCCCATGGGTCATCATCCCAAGTTATGTATCGTCCGCTTGTACTTGGTGTTGCCTGTAAGTACTCATTCCCTGCATAAGAATAATGGTTACATATTTTATGTTTGAACAAGGTTCCTCTTGACAATATTTTTGTTGGTAATGTGTATATCATCACCTGTGTATAGTCTTCGCTTTAGTTGTTGTAGTTTCCAATCATTTCCTGTAGGAAGCTTGATTTTGAGTTATTCTCCTGTGCACGATCAATCTGCATTTGCGAAATCGTTTTGAGTAAACCGAAATTTTACTCTCCTATAGTTGATTGTGTTCTTTTTGTGTCACGATTTTTGGGAGTGAGTAGTTCTTCTTTTTTATTACCCATATTTTACTTGTACCTGTATTGAAGATAATGATTGTTGTGACGAATACATTGTCTCAAATTCCCCGGTCAGCAAACCTGTGAACGTAAAATCATTGTCCTGCATTTTTAGAGTTATTTGTTAGTTGAATATATAATTTTATATTAAATATGTTGTATATAATATTAATTGAGAAATTACCTGGAATAGCATATCGTCGCATCTAAATGTGTCCATCTGTCCATGGCTGCCGTTTGTATATCCACGACCATCATCCTGCGAAAATAAACATGCATGAACAGTTTAGTTTAGTTTCATTATGTCTATTTCTCTATCTCTCTCTCTCTCTCTTTTTCCTTTTCCATCTCTATTATTCAGTCTCTCTCTCTCTATTTTTTGAGTCTCTCTCTCAATTCAGTTTTCTCTCTCTCTCTCTCTCTCTCTCATTTTGTCAGTGTCTCATTTTGTCAGTGCCTCAGTTTTCTATCATTTATTTTAGTCTCAGTTTAGTCTCAGTTATCAGTGTCAGTGCCTCCCTGATTTGATTGCCTCTGTACTCAGTTTTCTCTCATTTATTTTAGTCTCAGTTTAGTGTGAGTCATCAGTGTCTCAGTTTTCAGTATTATTGTCTCAGTTGTGATCTCTCTCTCTCTCTCTCTCTCTCTCTATTTAGTCAGTGCCTCAGTTTTGTCTCAGTTTTCAGTGTCAGTTTCTCAGTTTAGTCAGTGCCTCCCTGAAGTGAGTGCCTCTGTTCTCAGTTATCTAGTCTCAGTTTAGTTTCAGTGATTCAGTGTCTCAGTTTAGTTTCTAGTCTCTCTCTCTCTCTATTACTCTCTCTCTTTTTATCTCAGTCTATCTTTAGTTCACTGTTTCAGTGTATCTATTATTCATTGTTTCAGTGTTTGAGTCTCTCTCTCTTGATTCAGAAACCACGAGATTTTGTCTTCTCTCTTATTGATTCAGTGTCTCAGTCTTGTTTCTTTATCTCAGTGCATCAGTGTTTCAGTGTCTTCTCATTGTTTTAGTGTGTCAGTGTTTTAGTGTCTCATTGTTTAAGTGTATCATTGTTTAAGTGTTTCTCTGTCTCTCTGACAGCGAATCAGTGTTTCAGTGTCTCAGGGTCTCAGTGTTTAAGTGTATCAGTTTTTCAGTGTCTATGCACAACACACATTGTCTCAGTTTGTCAGTGCTTCTTGTTTTTCATTGTATCATTGCTTCAGCAACCTTTGTTTTCATTCATTTTCAGTGTATGAGCGCAGTTATGTGTATGCTTCTTTTGCACCTATATATATGCTTTCATCCATTCTACTTCTCATAACAACATACCCTCTCTTTTTCCCCTTTGGTTCTGTCATTCATCCCACAGTCGACAAGGTTGAGTGTTGGTTTCCTTTTTTGTTCAAACTTATTTATTTGTTGATTTCCTTTTTCTCCTTCATGCCACATACGCAGATGGCTTGTGGTACGTGCGGATCAACTGAGGGTCAGTGTGGACTACGACTAAGTTTAAGGAGCCCATTCTATGTGTACCTTACTAGCGATTTCTTCAAGTTCTGTGTAAGTTGCATCCTTACTGTCATGTCTTTTTCGGTCAGCATTCATTTGCGTTGTGTTTTTTCAAGTTGGTTTGATCAATCAGACCTCATGATTTTCATGTATTTCCTTTTTTTGTCGATAGGTTGTGCCATGCCATGTTAGGAAATCATTTAACCAGGGACTGGGAACATTTTAGACGTCGCAACACCTGGTGGGCAGCAGTATTGTTTCGACATTATAAAGAAATCAGGCCAACCCACACTGCTTTGTGGCTCTGAGTACAAGACTTTCATTGCCCAGTTGGGCATGCGCGCTGGATACAAGATCGCGTTCAACATGCAGGGTTCGCCCGATACAATACCAATCTGGCCTGAAGGAGCTAACGACGAACCATTAGCCGGTATCATTCCATTTCAATTTCATCTTGGTTGTTTTCATTCAGTTTTTTTTTCAATTCTTGTCTTTTGGTTATCTTTTCGTCTGGTCCCTCTCTTTTCTTTGTTGTGAAGTTTTATATCCTCCAAACATGACCCCTGGAGGTATCGATTTTCACTTAACCGAGGAACAGGCTAACAGATACAATGCCATCCTGCATGGTTGTGGTGATGTAGATTGTGTGTTTTTACATTGCTTGTCTAGCTCGGACATCGATCGGAACTACATGGTAAGTTATTGACTTGTTGGACCTTTTTTGTCTAGTTGGCTTTAACATATTTCCAGCAGTGTTGTAATATACGTCGTCTCTGTTTTTGGGCACTGTATTTTTTTGTAGAGGATCCCGAAGATCATTGCTGAAGCTCTGAATCTTGGTGATTCTGGTGATGCTTTTCTCTCTGTACATGGTGGGATGTTAATTCAAGCTGAGTACGCTATATGTGCCGATGGAAGAATAAGGTTCACATCTGGCTGGGATTTTTTTGTTACATCAAGCAACTTCGTGCCCGGTTTGCTTGTGTTGATCATTTTCAAGAGGACTGGACCTCAGTCTTTGAGCATGGTCTTTCATGTGTTGTAGGGATGGCTCACCAATCCAAAATGGTTTTAGTAGACGATGTAATGTTTGTCCCTTTAACCTTTTTCTATCAATTGCTTGATTAGATAATGCATGGGACTCTCTCTATGTTCTGTGGTCGAGTCTTGTTATTTGTGATGTTCTATCTACCATAATGCTGGAAAAACCTTCATGTTTATCAGTCTTTGTCGTGTAATATCTATCTAGTTATCTGTAAGTTTTTTTCCATCCAAATGCCTTGGTTCTCCTTTTACTGCATCTAAAATTCAGTAGAAGTTAGCAGGTTTTGTTTTCTGAAGGTTACCTGCAGGGTGGAGCTGTGCTGCGTCTGCAGTGGTGGATCCTCTGCGCATCCAGCTTGCTGGAACAATCCCAGCTAACCCTGTTTTGATTCCAAAGGTTTTAGGGAACCTGGAACCTGGGACTTTTTGAAATGGAAACAGTTTTCTCAAGTAGTGGAGAGAGCAAACCTGGATGGGGGACACCTGAAGATGGCCTAGGTCAGTCCTTTTGTTGTCTGTTGGTTTGAAGAATCTGTTCATCTTGTTTAGGTTCTTTTGCGTGCTTCCTCTCCTTTTCTCAGATCTTCAAATCTCCATATCCTTCTGGCTTGGGTGTTTTCTTTCTTCTTCTTTTTTGGAGTTCCTTTGTTTCGCTGGTGTGTCCGGCGACGGCGTTGGGGGTGTGGGGGAGGGGGTGTTTGCTTGACGAAGAAGAAGATCGACAACGACATGCCAGTGTTGTCCCTTTTCTCTGTTGGGCCCTGGCTGGCAAATTTAGCCTGTGTAGTTCTGGGCCTGGTGGTAACCCGTTAGCGCATTGTGTTCTTGATTCGGGTCCGTTTAGTTTTTTCAAAACCCGTTAGGGGGGTGGGAAACCATGTTTGCTGCGTTCGTTCCTCCCACGCTGGTCACCATGTTTACTGAGACGTAACTGAGACTAAAACGTGGCAGCAAATGGTTGGCTGAGAAAAACGACTGACAACGAAATTAGAATCAGTCAACTGAGGAATAGACACTCCCAAGTTTTAGGACAATTGTTTAATTGTGATATTTGTTAGTTCATTGCCGGGCCCAAAGCAATAGAGATAAAAGTTGTACTCTATCCATAAGGATGAATTGTTCTTCAAGGCTTGGTTGGCCACAAGTACTGATTCCGTTGATGACTCAACCGCTTCGGACTTTTTGGCAAAAACCCGTCAAGATTACAATGAACATCAGTATACTCCCACCACCGTGCACACCGAGCAATGTCTCCGCTAGAGATAGCCATGCATGTAAGACTCCATAAACAAGTGCCCAAGTGCAAAATGTAAGTTTTGTTTGCTTTTATTTCCTTCACTTATTATTGCACATGTTGATATATTTTCTTTAATTGCTAGATGGAGTCGTTGACTATTTTGTATAATTAAGGTGAGAGAATATCATATACATTGGTTCATTGTTGGACCATATTGAAGGCGGTACCCGCACCAAAAGATGAAAGGGAAGGGCAAATACGGTGACAAATTGGTTCACCATGACAAAACAAACTGGGTGTTGATTCATTCCCGGGTTTTTTGAAGACTTTGTGATAAGTTTGTGATAAATTTATGTTAAATTTTACGGTGTCTTTACATGTTTTTGAGAATTTAGAAATAGGGATTGTGATTGTGTGAGTGGACAACTAGGGGTTGTCCGGGCCCTTTCCACGGACACGTCCGAACGTGTCTAAGGATATATATAGGGGATAGATTTGCCTAATGAGGTTCGAGATGCTTTACTACTATTGTTTATGGTTAATTTCAGAACGAAACGAGCACACAAACATAAACATAAGCCACCATTTAGTCGGTCCCTTGATCACTTAATTAGGAAACCATGTAGATGTAGGAGACGCAAAAGGTCATAGTAACGTTAGCTGTTGCCGCCTCTGCGAAGTTTCGGTGCAGTAACCTAGCGACACGCTAAACACTTGTCCGAAGTACATGGATCATACATGCATAGTTTAAGAAAGTTCAGTATCAGTCAAGCCAATATGGAATTTTGACCATCTAATCATTGGTTTGCTTGCTACTTGTGGCCTTAATAAGATCACTGAGAAGAATCAATGTTCAAGCCATAACGTGTGCAAGTACATTTTGTTGTTCTCCCAGATGTTCAATCATCAAGTGCATCCTTTCACCAACAGTCCGTATACATTAATTTGCAGGGGTTTTGGAGTGTACGAACTGGCAGCTAGAGCAGATCAATTTGGATCTTTGCTTCCAGTACTATTATATGAGGCATATTTTCACACCATATTACCACAACGTTTTCCACTCAAACCAGAAATCAGTTGACAGAATCTGCAAGATCAAACACACCGCACTCCACTCCAAATTCCAAAATAAACCGACCCATTTGTTCTCTTGTACATGAGCAGAGTTGTGTGGAGGTATCCTAAAGACCTAAACTAGCTGGAGCTGCTACTACATAGGTGTATGACCAGCACTTTTGGCGACCAACATGTTTAAATATTTCTCACGGCCTTGTTCAGTTCTTCTGCATGAGAAAAGCTATATGTCTCACTCTCACTTGTGCACCTGCTGCATCCAGCATCTAGTTAGCCACCTAAGCAACACGCCAGTATTATATTTTAGCCCCCACGTCCATCCATGTGATCTTTGTGGTGAATGAAAGGAGGAAGAGATTCTTTAGATTTGACCCACTACAGCTTCTCAAAAAGGAGCGACTGAAACGGTTCTTTTTGGGTGAGGAACATGGATGGATCATGCACTAATCTGTTTAACTGATTTTCATGCCCCTTATCTGAAAGACTGAAGCCCGGAACACCAAAGTTGCCATAACGAATTTTTTTATTTGTCCCTCTCATCTTTTTCATGTTCTCCTGCTCCTGCCTACTTTTCCGAAAGGCAGACAAAAAGCTCACAGCAACATAGAAAACCCTGAAGCAGAAATACACTAGGCATTAACATGAACACCGCCCCGTTGTGACAGCGAATTGGACGGGAGCCTAGCTAGTTACCCTGCATTAGCACTGCAATCATGCACCCCAAATTATGTATTGTTAAGTAACCAAGAATGTGTGTTCGATGAGCTTATCTGCAAAATCAGCTTACAATTTGCAGCTGATAGGCAGTACTGAATGTGTGTTCGATGAGCTTATCTGGCAGATCAAGATCCCTGGTAGGGTTCGTTTCTTCGCATGGGTAGCAATCCAAGGAAAGTGCCTGACTGCTGATAACCTTGCGAAGAGGAATTGGCCTCACAACCCTCACTGCCCACTTTGCAACTTGGGCAACGAGACGGCAACTCACCTTCTTGCTGCTTGCCCTTTTACTGCTGGCATATGGGGATACTGCTTGACGAAGTATGGTTTCCCTCTCAATCTACGGCCTGATACTAACACCTCAGACCTAAAGGAGTGGTGGCTCAATGCTCTCAATAGCTTGCAGGCACAAAGGCGTAGTCATTTCTCTTCTCTGGTGATGACCGCGTGGTGGTTTATCTGGCGTGAACGAAATGATAGGATTTTCAACTCAAGATCGCTTAGCTTCTTTACAATCTGTGATAAGATCTCTGAAGAACTCTCAACCTGGGCTAGGGTCGGCCTCAAAGGAGCTATCTGGGCAGGCGCGCGGTGATTCTTAGTATACTCTGATGTATAGTTATAGCCTTAATTATAGATATAGTTAGCTTCTCTCTGTCTATCTTTCTGTCATTCTGTCTCTGTGCCCTTCGGCGCATGTAACTCAGACCTTTTGTTCCAGTTGTCCTCTCTTAATCAAAAAAGATAGTGGCGCTCCCTGCTATCGTCAAAAAAAAAAAAAAAAGTAACCAAGAGATCCACATGGAGGCGAGAACCTTTTGACTGATGCGCACACACGATGAAGACCCATAGATACAGACCGAACTGATGAGGATTGAGGCGTCACTAAGTCAATAATTTATACTAAGCTAGGCTTGTAGCTAGCTAGTGCATATACATTGATCGATCAGCTAGCTGCTTGATCCAGTTCTACTGACCTGGATCCAAGCCATGGAGAGTATTTATTTTCTCTCGGTTTGGATTCTGACAGACTTGCATATATACTACCACATGATATATACACCTGGCCAGCTGTGCAGGTTAGAGCTTGAGGGTACCCGCTCCTGTAGCCATCTCAGCCATGTGCTGGATTCACAGAGCCGTTAACTATTTATTCATCATCAGGCCAAGTGTACAGAAGGCACAGACGACAGTTGGTCTGACCTCTCTCCGGTGTCAATTGGGCTTCACGGCATAGCCAAGTTGCCTTGGCTTCAAGCTGCGCGTAGCCTCCCGTTCGCTTGTCCGACGTGGGGTAAACTCCATCGCACACTTGGTTTCTGGCGACGAATCTTCCGATCGCGCGCGCAGCGGGTGATATACTCCAGGCTCCAGCACAGTAGTACATACCGAGGAACACCGCTGGCAAAATTGGCAGAGATCAGACACTCGTCGATTACATTTTACGGCAACTGCATCCAAGTTGCCATGGCTGCAGATCGAGCTCTCTTGCCCTCCAGCGATTCAGTAGTATCGGAACGACTAGCCTCCCTCCCTCGATCGAGCCAAGGATTGAATTAGAACTTCAGTGGAGTTCATGGTCCCCCTGCCGCGTCTCTGAACGTGGATCGATCCACATAAGTACTCCTTCGACAGGAGAGAAAACTCGATCGATCGACGGAGCCTGCGTTAGTCGACGGACGACACCATGCACACAGTGAATGACTGAATTCCACTCCTTCGCCCTCTCGGTGCGCATCAGGCAGCGGTGCGACCCCTCGCCACCATGGTGGCTGACGGTGGTCTACGGCCCTTTTGCCACCGCTGATCGGCTATTGTTCTTTGAGGAGTTGCGCACCTTCTGCGCTTCGCATCCGGGGCCTTGGTCTCTAATGGGAGACTTCAATCTCATCTACCAAGCAGCCGACAAGAACAATGCAAATCTGGATAGGCGTTGGATGACACGGTTTCGGAGGTTCCTAGATGATCTCGAGCTGTCCGAGCTGAACCTTCACGGACGGCGGTACACATGGAGTAATGAGCGCCGTGTGCCTACGCTGGTGCGCCTAGATCGCTGGTTCCACTCTGCGGATTGGGAGGAGAGGTTCCCCAACTGCCTGTTGCGGGCCGGGGCATCTCTGGCTTCAGATCATTGCCCCATTATCCTGCATACAGACCTCCAGTCCCCACGCTGTTACAGGTTCAGGTTCGAGCCGTTCTGGCCGAAATACGTCGGGTTCCTTGAGGCGGTCGCGGAGGCCTGGACCGCACCTGATCACATGGATCCCCTAGCTCGCCTGAACATCTTGCTGGGACGGACGGCGAAGGCCCTGCAATCCTGGAGTGATCGGAACATTGGCAACGTTCGCCGGCAGCTTCTCCTTGCGAAGGAGTTGATCTTCAGGTTGGATGTTGCGCAGGAGTCGCGTGTTCTATCGGATGCAGAATTCGCCTTTCGCTCTGAGCTGAAGCTGAAAGTTCTTGGCCTCGCGTCCCTTGAGCGCACCATCGCGCGCCATCGCTCCCGCGTGCTGTGGCTTGCTGAGGGCGATGCTAATACACGATATTTCCATATGAGAGCAAGGCAGCGGAGGCGCAACAACCACATCGTGGCGCTTGCGCAGGACGGCAATGTGGCTGTGGATCACGGAGATAAGGAAGATATGCTGTTCTCCTTCTTCTCTGGGCTGATCGGTTCCGATCTTGAGAGGGAGCACGACGTCGACCTCGATTTCCTGGGACTGCCTTCCTTGGATCTCGCCGAGCTCCCCTGGGCCCGATGGCTTCTCGGGCCGTTTTTACCAAGCTGCATGGCCCGTCATCAAGTTCGACATCAGGGGCATGGAAAGGTTGAACAATGCCATGGTCGTCCTCCTGCCTAAGATGGATGGTGCCTCAGATGTCAAAGACTTCCGGCCTATAAGCCTCACGCACAGCTTCGGCAAGCTCTTCTCCAAGCTGCTCGCCAACCGTCTCGCCCCCCGGCTATCGACTTTGGTTGCGGCGAACCAATCGGCCTTCGTGAAAGGGAGGTCCATCCACGACAACTTCAAGATGGTCCAGCTAACGACAAGGGCGCTGCATGTTGGGCGCACCCCCGCCTTGCTCCTCAAAGTCGACATCTCCAAGGCGTTCGATTCGGTGTCCTGGCCGTTCTTGATTCGGGTGCTGCAGCATATGGGGTTCGGCCACAGATTCATTGGCTGGGTGTGCATTATCCTATCCTCGGCGTCCTCGCGGATCTTGCTCAATGGGGTGCCGGGCAGGGTGATCCACCACCGGAGAGGGCTCCGCCAAGGCGACCCGCTGTCCCCGACGCTGTTTCTCTTCGTCATGGAGGTGCTGAATGCCGCACTCAGGCATGCCGAGGCCCTAGAGATTCTATCTCCGCTGCCGTGCCGGGGTGTGCGTTTCCGCGCGTCCATGTACGCGGACGACGTCGTCATCTTCGTCTCCCCGTTGGCACGCGACCTTCGGCTTGTCCGCGGCATCCTCGATTGCTTTGGTGGCGCGTCCGGGCTGCGCACCAACATGGCCAAGTGCTCCATCTCGCCTATTCGCTGCACGGAGGAGCACCTCGCCGTGGCTGCCCAGTTCTTCCCGTGCGCCGTGAAGGAGTTCCCATGCACTTATTTGGGCCTCCCGCTGTCCTACAAGCGCCTGTCCAAGGCGAGCCTGCAGCCCATACTTGACAAGGTTTGTCGCCGCCTCTCCCCTGGGCTCGCGAGCTTCTACACCACCGCTGGCCGTTTGGTGATCATCAAGTCCGTCATCACATCGATCCCAATCTACATGTCCATCGCGATCGCCCTTCCGCCGTGGCTACTGAACTTCCTGGATAAGCGAATACGCGCTTTCTTCTGGAAGGGGACGGATACGGTGAAGGGCGGACACTGCTTAGTGGCATGGGACAGGGTGCCGGCCCGTGGAATATGGTGGGCTTGGGATCCTCAACCTCAAGCTGCTTGGGTTTGCGCTGCGGATCAGATGGCTGTGGCTGCAGAAATTACAGATCGGCTGCTGGACGGGGCTGCATATGGAGGTGGAGCCTGAAGTTCAGGCCATGTTTGATGCGTCCGTCAGGGTTGAGGTCGGGGACGGAAGGCTGGCGCTGTTCTGGACAGATGCGTGGCTTGGCGACGATGCTATGTCCTTCAGGCTGCGCGCACCGGCGCTGTTCGGCATGGTGGACCCTCATGTTCGACGCACCCGTACCGTGCGTGACGCGCTCACGGACCGCCAGTGGATCCGGGACATCACCGGCCCCCTAACAATGCACGTCCTGGTGCAATTCCTCCAGCTTGTGGATGATCTACAAGGCGTGTAGGTGCAGGCTGACACCCCCGATCGCGTGCTGTGGAAGTGGACGCCGTCTGCCACCTATTCTGCCAGCTCCGCCTACAAGGCTTTCTTTGTGGGGCTGGAGTTCTTCACCTGCGGCAAGGCAATTTGGCAAGCGTGGGCTCCGGCGAAGTGCAAGGTGCACCTTTGGCTCGCGCTGCAACGCCGCATTTGGACGGCGGATCGGATGCGCCGTCGTGGGTTGAATTCCCACACTAGTTGTCCTCTTTGTGACCAAGTGGACGAGACCGCCGACCACCTATTCGTCGGCTGCGTGTTCGGCCGGGAAGTCTAGCATAGTACGCTGTCCCGTTGCAACCTCCAGCACTTAACGCCGGATGCAGGTGCAACTCTTATCGGGTGGTGGCCTGAGGCACGCACAAGAGTGCCTTCGCCGCTTCGGAAGGGGTTTGACTCCGTGGTGCTCCTTGTCGTCTGGACGCTCTGGAAGGAGCGCAACGCAAGGGTGTTCCAGCGCCGTGCGATGATGTGCCGTGAGGTGTGCAGGAGGATCGCAGAGGAGGTGGAGCTCTGGAAGCTCGCCGGCGCTGTTAGGTTGGGTGCGATCTGGAGTTAGTTAGTTTAGTTGCTGCTGTGTGGGCGCTGTGTGGAGTTTAGTTGTTCTCGTTGTGGTTTCTTGATGGCTGCCCAACCATCTTTCCCGACACTGTAACCGCATCATTACGATGCCGGACTCGCTGTACCCCCTTCTTTCTATCTATTGCACTGGACACGCAAGCTTTGCGTGTTCGCAAAAAAAAAAAAGTGAATGACTGAATGAATCGATCAGGAGACAGGGACTTGATTATTTTGCTGGTGATCGCGAGTGAGATGAGTCCCCGCCGGCCTTTTCTCTGCTAGTAGTTTCATTACCGGCGAACAGTGTTATGTCTCCGGGGAAATTCAGACCCTCGATCCGGCTAGTACACAGTACAAAAAAAAAAACAGTGTTATGTCTCGTTGTCGTCTCATCCGGCTAGTACACAGTACACTCGTGTGTACGGTACGGGTACAGCTGCGCACACGCTTGTTGCTGCTGCTTCAAATCCGTATGGGATGGTATACTGCGTATATACTTGCTAGTCTGCAGTGTACGCGCTGGAAGGGACGGACGAACGAACGAACGAATCGATCGGTCAGCAGTCTCTACTGTCGACATTGCAGTTGCACTGTTGCAGCTGATGGTTGAAGCCGGCTATAGCATTGCATTGCGTGTGGGACGT
The DNA here is from genome assembly GCA_947311845.1 of Poa pratensis. Taxonomy (NCBI): domain Eukaryota; kingdom Viridiplantae; phylum Streptophyta; class Magnoliopsida; order Poales; family Poaceae; genus Poa; species Poa pratensis. The sequence goes on from CAMZMU010000078.1 coordinate 13,456,367, forward strand.
TGGTTTAGCTCGGTTTGCGCCGTGCTTGCTGGGCCGCAAACCCTATATATTGCCTTATGTGAGCTCTAGTTCTGCCTCGCCCGTGGAGATTTTTCAGCTGGGCCGGCCCATTTAGTATCTCTAGAGGGAGATAAGTCTCTACTGTCGACATTGCAGTTGCACTGTTGCAGCTGATGGTTGAAGCCGGCTATAGCATTGCATTGCGTGTGGGACGTTAGGGAGAAAAGTGAAGGAAAATAGGATGCATAGGTGAAGATGGAACCTCGCACCTCAACGCACAAAGAACAACGGCATAGCCACTGGACTATGATCGCGCTTATGTTCACATTCTACTATTCTTCCTTCTATTGTTTCCTTTTTTTAGTTTTCGTTTCTTTTTCCATTTTCTTTTTTCAGAACCGTTTTAAAAATGAATAATTTTCCATTTTGTATTATTTTTCTATTTTCTGTTTTCTGTTTTCTATTTTCTTTTTCCGTTTTCTTTTTCTTTTCCGTTTTGTTTTTATTTTCTATTTTCTTTTTATTTTTCTGTTTTCTTTTTTCGTTTCCTTTTTCTTTTTCTGTTTTCTTTTTCTTTCTTGTTTTCTTTTCCCATTTTGTTTTTATGTTTTCTTTTATGTTTTCTTTTTTGTTTTCTTTTTTCCGTTTTCTTTTTTTGAAAATGGTCATGAATCGAAAAAATGGTTTCGATTTTTGAAAATGTTTCCGAATGAAAAAAAGTTTTGAATTTTTGAAATGGTTCCTTTTTGAAAATGGTCCCGAACCGAAAAAATGATTCCGAATGAAAAAATGGTTCCGATTTTTCGAAAATGATTCTGAATGAAAAAATGGTTCCGATTTTTCAAAAATGGTTTATTGTTGAAAATGTGTCCGAACCTGAAAAATTGGTTCCGAACCGAAAAAATGGTTCCGAATCGAAAAAACGGTTCTGATTTTTAAAAATGGCTCCGATTTTCCGAAAATGGTTTCTTTTTGAAAATGGTTCCAACCCGAAAAAATGGTTCCGATTTTTTAAAATGGTTCCAAATGAAAAATGGTTCCTTTTTGAAAATGGTTCAGAACCAAAAAAAAATGGTTCCGAACCAAAAAAAATTGGTTCCTTTTAGAATATGGTTCCTAACCGAAAAAATGGTTCCGATTTTTCGAAAATGATTCCTTTTTTAAAATGGTTCTGAACCGAAAAATGGTTCCTTTTAGAATATGGCTCCAAACCAAAAAAATGGTTCCGATTTTAAAAATGGTTCCAATTCTAAAAATGGTTCTGAAAATAAAAACAAAAAAGAAAATAGAAAAGAAATCATAAAAAGAAAACGGGAAAAGAAAACAAAAAAAGTAAAAGAAAACGGAAAATAGAAAGAAAACGAAAAAATAAAAAGGAAACGAAAAAGAAAACAAAAAAATAAATGGAAAAAGAAAACAGAACAAGAAAACGGAAAAATAAAACATGCGAGCGGCTTGGTACAAATACCTTCGGTGCGTTTAGTTATCACGTGGTCAATCTGGTCGTTTTGGTTAGTTGCTTCAGTTCGAATCTGCTTGGTGCACGGTTCGAATCCCACGTTGAAATATTATTTTTTCGCCGTGGAAATCCTAAATGGGCTTTCTTTCTTAAGTGGGCTTCCGTCGGGGAGGGTTCCTGCGGGCGAGTCCTATCTTCGGCTCGCAAAAGGCGATAGGTAGGGGTTCCCTGCTGGGCCTCGACAATTGCCTAGTTTACCGTGTCGGATCTGGGCCTTTTTCCTGTGACGACAGAATATTCTCTCGATGAGCCCACTTGTTCATGTTTAAGCTTGAAGCCCATTCGATCGACTACTCTCAAGAAAACAAAAGGATAACATTTCACCCATCATAAAACGTGGGTTCTTTGGCCCTTCCCCAAGAAAAAAAATAATACAGAGTTTTTTGGGGCACAGAGATAATTACACAAAACCACAGCTTCAGGCCGCGACAGTGCTAAAAGGCGGACCACTTTAGCCATTGCCAGAACACTGTAACAAATTACCCAAAGTAGTAATTTGCAGGAAACCAATAAAGAGGGAAATAGGGGGAAAGGTTGCCAAGGCACGCGAATCTCAACTGATAGGAGTGAACAAAAGGTTTGCGCGCAAGTCTGGCCGTACCAAGTGTTTTCTCTCTCACCATAAACGACTATGACCAGGGATCAACTGATACGCAAGTTTCAGGTTTAACCACTAAAAAAAGTTTCAGTTTTGTGCTGCAATTTGTCTTCTGTTCTTTCTCTGAAGAATCAACATGACTACTTCAATAACTGTTCACAATCCAATTGTTTTTTCACAATAAATGTCTTTCTGGATGGATCATGTCCTTGCAGTGTTTGAGATTGAACTACAGAAATTCAGGGCCCTTGTCTTGCAGAAAACGCACCGTAGAGCCGGTCTCCTGCTTAGGCAACAGTCGCTGTCAGTTGCACTGTTCTCAGATAATCAAAGTATCAAAACGCCATTGCCGGATCAAGGGTTGCCAAACCCACACTTGTAATTAGACAACACAGGTGGAGAGTGATGTATCTATGAAATCTTTTAGGTGACAAAAACTATTGACGGTCCACTTCAGCTCACAGTGGACTTTCAGACAGGATATTTGAAATTTGTCATACCATGGTATGCACTAAATATTCAGAAAAAAACAGTATACTATTCTGGCAACGTCCATCAAACCGATCATGGAAATCACTCGGCTCTGTCCTTGCATCAACCATGGCCTCTAGCAATGTAGAGCTTCAGACTTTTAATTTCTTCCTCTAGGTGATGAGTTTTAACTGTTAAGTCAGAGAGCGTTCTGTTGATCTGTCTGGATTTTTGTTCATGCCCTGTTGGTGACAGGAAAGATGCGTGCGTGTTGTATTCTTCAAGTGAAAAATAGGGATATGACTAAGTATCTTATTCCGACTGTGATGTTGCCATCATTTGACCGGGCTAATGATCCATCCTGGCTGCAAATGGAAATTTGCATCAGAAAGGAAGAAAGAAATTAGCCCAAATTAAGTAAGACTAAATTGAGGTGTCTACTGCTGGGGATCGAGTACTCATCTGTGGACGAAACTTGCCAATTACAGCTCTTTGCGTACTGGCATACACAGTTGTAGTTTCACACGGACGTATGCCCATACGTACGTGTGTATGTATGCCCGCCTACCTGCATTGACTATGATGATTACCTGTCCCATTTGTCAAAAACGTTTTCATACTTCTGCAGATTGAGGATTCTCTCGTCACCTGTAACCAACCAAACATCAGCTGATGCGGAACGTTTAGGCAAGTTCTTCTGCCAGTTTGAAAATGTATCTCTTGACAGCGCCAAAAAAAAGAGTATATAATATATCTAGTGGCAAACTGCCTTGTCCTGAAGCTCAGGTCGTAGTCTAAAGAGTAAACTGATCGGATGCTTCCGCCTAGTGCCTAGCTAGTCCCCAGATCCCAGGATTAACATTACATCATTTCTTCTGATCAATTTTCTATTAGAATATACAGAAGCTAGCATACCTTAGCAGCCATCATAGCAAGTTGGTAATTTATATCTAAACTATTGGCTTGCACCATTTCTTCTTCAATTGTTGTTGGGCTCACCTTAAACCCCTGAACTCATACACCTTGCCAGTTCTGTAAATGCCAGCCAGCCTGAGACGGCTCATCATATCCGCTCATACAGCTTGCCAGTTCTGTAAATGGACTTTTCTATGCGACGAAGAAGACCCGGGAGCTCTGTTACCTGAAGAGAAACAGAGGCCGGCAAGAAGATAGGGCCCCAGGACTTTGCGGCTGGCTTTCAGCTCATCGCACTAGCTAGGCCTCTTTGAAATTCCTGGTCGTCCAGATGACGCCTCGACGGCCGACGGCGGCGGCTGTCTTTTCGCCTCCAACAAATTCCCACTTATCTTTTTTGTATTCCGTTTCCAATAGACGCCTTCAGTGTCCTCGGACAGTCGGACTCTGCATCAACTAAGAACAAACAGGCGCCGGTCAAAAAAAAAAGAACAAACAGGCCTAGTGTTGCAATCGATCCACAATCCCTTTTCACTAGGTTGATCATCATCAGACAGCGTCTTCTCGAGCAGCATGCATCGTCCGGCAAAAGAGGAAGGCATCGGATCGCCGCACCGGAGCCATGATGCCGCGCGTTTCCTATAGGATCTGACGCCGCGAGATGCCCACGTTGCCGATCCATTTGACCACATGCGCGCGCGCGCCAGGCATGGCGGGCCGGCCGGCTCCACCCCCTGCGTCCCTGCCGGGCCGGAACGCCCGTGGCCATGATGCCCTTCGCTGGCTCCCTCCAAAGTCCAAACTGTCGTCCGGTCCTGAGCTCAGCACCGGCCAAACCCTCTCGCATCGGATGCATGCGCGCGCCTCCGGCCAAACCCCGGCCGGCGGTCCAGCCATCACCTGATCACCGCCACCCCGCGTCAGATCAGATCACGTACTACGGGTTAATCATGTCGTTCGTCTCGACGCTCAATCGAGTCATTTTCCCGATCTTGGCGGCTACAGTCCTCACGCCGGGACCCGCCGGAAACGTGGCCATCGGCGGGCAAGGATAGGGCGCTAGCGTGCTGTACGCGCTGGCTCAGATATAATGCGCACAGTGCATTACAAAACCAGGGAATATCATCAATCAGCCTGTCCCCGGCAGCGAGCAAGAAGACAACCATCGACCTATCAGAACACCTACGCCGATTGATCATCTGGCTCCACCGGCGATCGTTCGTTACTGTGCGTATGCTGTCTGCGGCGCCGCTAATCGGATGGCGACGGGCGACTCCCGCGCATGCACAATCGGTCTTCGTCCGCAACATACGTATTTCACGTCGAGTACGTATTTGCCGGATGCTGACGAAGTCCTCCTTAAGCGTCGTGTTTACGATATACTCGATCGGTCGCACGCTGTTCCGGCCGTTTTCATGGTTACGTACGCGCACCCACGCACGTGTGGTGTGTGTGGATGGAATCACACTCACCCGCGTGCTTACTTTGTGAAGGCCTCTATCTATGCGTACGTGCGGATGCCGGAATAGTTAAAGAAATTCTTTCTGAACACATACTAGTACGGAAGGTTGATCATCTCCATCATTTTACTTGGTCATCTGCGCTTTGGTCAAAATATCTATATGTCGATGGCGCAAGATTACCTCCGTTCATGAAAACATGGCGTATAATTTTTTCGTTTCTTCTAAGTCAATATAAAGTTTGACCAAGTTTATAGAAGAAGTATCAACAATTATAATATTTTATACATGCACCGCGAAAATATATTTAATAATGTATCTCATAAGATTGATTTGACATCGTAGAGGTCGACAATTTTTCCTAAAAGTTTGATCAAACTTTATATTGTTTGACTTTTACTAATATTTTAGAGAGAATAGCCAAAATAACACTACTGAAAACCAAAGTTGCTAAAATACCACTAGTGAAAACCAACTTGCCAAAATAACACTACGTTCAGGTTTTTTTTAGCCAAAATACCACTAGTTGATAACTCGGTCTAACATCATCCAAAAAAGAGACATATGTGGCCTTACCTATTCACATAGGACTATGACAACAATTCAGCACATTTGGACAGCATTTCAGCACATTTGGACAGCAAAACAACACTTTCACAGCATTTCAGCACACTTTCACAGCAAAATAAAATAATTTGACAGCATTTCAACACATTTTCAAAGCATTTCAGCACAATTTGACAACAAAATATACATCATATCCATACCAAATGGTCATTCTTTGATCAGTAGACCACCTAAATTTCTCCTCCACAACAGCCTTTATCTGTGCCACGGACAAGCCCCGACCAGCAATGAAATCCCATGTTCTGCCTCTTCTATATCTTCTTTTGCCGTCTAGAACAGTCAAGTAGGACTTCACGTCTATTTCTACCGTGAAATCATCCATCGAATCCACTCTAAAACATAAATACACCAAATTCTAAATTTGCTAATTCGTGTTCTTGCAATGATGGTTACTAGACATGGGTGGACATATTGCTTACTTTTCCTGGGTACAACGAGGTCACAGGGGAGGGGCACAAGCAGGTCCTGGTCCGGTCGATGTAGAAGCTGTAGGGGAGGAGGCCGGCGGTCGGGCGGAGGAGCTCGCCGTGCGGCGTCCGGGCGGCTGCTGGAGCGCGCTCTGCAGGGGCGTCCGGGAGGGAGACAGGCGGAGGGCGGCGGAGCTAGGTGGCCGAGCGGCGGAGGGGAGTGCGCCGGACGGCGGTCGGGCGGAGGAGCGCGCCGGCCGGGCGCCGGGGAGGGAGACGGGCGGACGGCGGAGCTAGGTGGCTGAGCCACGGAGGGGAGCGACAGGGAGGCGCCGGCGTGGGCTGCTTGCTCGCGCCGCCATGGTTGCGCTCGTGCGGGAGTGATTGGGAGAGTTGGGAAAGAGATAGGTTTGCAGGGGTAGATTTGGAATACTGGAAAAACTGACAACTAACTAACGGGTTGACTCACAGAATTTCTTTGACATCTAACGGCAGTGCTACTTTGGCATGAAAACTGAATGAGGAGTGTTATTCACTAGTAGCAAATAGGCTTTCTGTGGAAACACGTTCTGTGGCACACCAAATAGCCATGCGTCACAAAAAATATTTCTGTGGCGCATTGTTTCGCATGCGCCACAGAATTTTGCAATTCTGTGGCGCACGAAAACAACATGCGCCACAGAAAGTCGCATTTCTGTGGCGCATGGGAGTGTGCGCCACAGAAAGGTGTGGCTCACGAAAACAACATGCGCCACAGAAAGTCGCAATTCTGTGGCGCACGAAAACAACATGCGCCACAGAAAGTCACATTTCTGTGGCGCACCACCACCCCCCCCCCCCGCGCGTGGATCGCCTTTTCAAAAAATAAAAGAAAATGATAAAATGTTCAAAAAATAAAATCCTTTGGCATATAGTTAGGCTTTAGTGTCTAGTTGGTATAGAAATTTTGAAATATGAATTTTGACCTTTTTTACAAAAAACAAAAAAAATTGACACGGACATAACTTTTGCATACGACGTTGGAAAAATACGTTTAATATACCAAAAAAATCGTGAGAAAAAAGAGTGTGCCACAAAAGAGTAAAAAGTTATTTCGAAAAGAAGATTTTTTTTCTATAAAATCAAAAAATCAAAAAATTTGGAAATTGTTTTTTGTGGCGCACGGTGGAGGGTGCGCCACTGAATTGTTGGGCGGGATTCGAAATTCGAATCCCGCCCAACAAGCCCTTCTTCTCCCTCTCTTCTCCTTCTTTCCTCCACTTCTCCACCACTTCTCCTCTCCCCTTCTTCTCTCCTCCACTTCTCCTCTCCCCTTCTCCTCCACTTTTCCTCTCCTCCACTTCTCCTCCCTCCTCCTTCTCCTCTCCTCTCCTCCACTTCTTCTCTTCTCCTCCTCCTCCTCCTCCTCCTCCACCTTCACCTCCGGCGACCTCCACCTCCGACGACATCCTCCACCACCCCGGCGACCTCCACCTCCGGCGACCTCCTCCACCACCCCGGCGACCTCCACCTCCGGCGACCTCCTCCACCACCCCGGCGACCTCCTCCTCCTCCACCTCTCCGGCGACCTCCTCCTCCACCACGACGACCTCCTCCTCCACCATCTCCGGCGACCCCCATCCTCCACCCACCCACCTCCGGCGACCCCCTCCTCCACCCACCTCCGGCCAAGCCACCTATGGCCATGCCCACGGGCAACACGGCCTCCGACGAGCTCCGACGAAATTCTGGCGGCCAGATCTAGATCCAGATCCAGATCTAGATCTGGCCGCCCTTTTTTAAAAAATTCAAAACAAATCTGTGGCGCATGGTGGTGTGTGCACCACAGAAATATTTCTGTGGCGCACGACAAGAGGTGCGCCACAGAATTGTGAATTTCTGTGGCGCACGGTGGAGGTGCGCCACCGAATTTATATTTTTGTGGCGAGACTTCTGTGGCGCACCCACCATGCGCCACAGAATGTTATTTTGGTGCGCCACTAAAGGGCTTTTTCCTACTAGTGATTTTGGCAAGTTGGTTTTCACTAGTGGTATTTTGGCAACTTCGGTTTTCACTAGTGGTATTTTGGCCATTCTCTCAATATTTTATACACCTTCTTTTAGGGAACGCAGGGAGTACCCCACAATCAATCACAAACAACTGCAAGGCTCACAGATCTTTGGCACTGGCTATTTATACGGTCACTGTCTCTGATCCTTTCTATTGGCAAATAGGAGGTTTCCAAATTCATACCAAGTACTCATCACTTCTCGGTTGTCATTACTATCTTTCTACGTTCAATGCCATACTTGTTTGGAATCCACAAACCGTCCTAATGGAACGTCAGAATTTCTATGAATATGTCCTTGAGTTCGTTCAAGACTTGAGTAAAACTCAGATTGGAGAAACATATTGGCCCTAGTTTCCTTTTGTTGGAACTATATTCATTTTCATTTTTGTTTCGAATTTGTTGGATGCTCGCTACCTTGGAAAATTAAGGGTTATCCAATAGACAATTAGCAACGCCCACGCATGATATAAATACTACTGTTGATTTAGCTTTACTCACATAAGCAACATATTTTTGTGCGGGACCAAGCAAAAAAAGATGTCATGCATTTGTCTCCAAACAATAATGGTAGCCAAAATTGGATTTGTAAATGTTCCCCCAATAAGAATTTAGCAATCTCTCTCAATATATTTTCGTGCAGCCAGTTACTAATACATGCCTATGGAATCACACTCTCCAACCAACATGAGCAGTGGACAGTAAAAATATATTTATAAATTATATATATGAAGGATCAACATATTACAACACCCTTTTTTGTTTTTATTCGGTAGAGTGAAATGGATAAACATATATTTTGCTCTTAATCTTTACTGTAATCTGTCCACTAGGTGCTTGCAAGTTGCGAGAATGCCAACATCATTTTTTTGTTATATTTTATTATGGATGCAAATGTAGAACTAGAAGAGAAACACTGCCTCACCCTTGAATACATGATTTTTCATTGATTATGTGAAGCCCACTATTTTATAGTAATGCAAACAATTAATCTGATGAATGTATGTGAGACAGAAGAGGACGTTGTGAAAAATCATGCGTGGGAGATGGAAAAAACTTTGCATATGGACTAATAATGCCGCTAAAATAGTTTCATCATTTCGTATGAAAAAAGGAAACAATGAATCTAATTAACTTGTATGTACCTCAAGTATATTTCATCCATTTTTAACAATCTATTTACCTAATGGACAGACGCGGCAACGCGCGCCTTAATTATCTAGTAACCAGTAAACGAAAATCATCAACAGTACATGAGCTAGTAGAGAGGCCTAACAAGGGATCTAAGTGGTTTTTATTATTCCACACATGCTATTAAGTTTTAATCGGAATCTCACATTCGAAAAGTAATGCAATTCTACCACAGACCATAAACATAATTATAAACATGTAAATAGAATAGCAACAAGTTTATTTTTTTCTCTAGGGCATATTTAGTCTCTCACTTTTATTTGATTTAATAATCCAGATTATACATAAGCACATGACAGTCTGGATATCGTCTTTAACCCTTAGTCATGCATTTTCTGAAAACTCCTTTTTCTTTGAAAAATATGAGCATCTACTTAATATACATGAACAATTATTATATAAAATTGTTTTTTAATACATGATTTTTTATATATAATATGTTAAATTTTTATACATCAATATTTTCATTTTTCAATTACATAAATATTTATTTTTATATACAAATATCTTATTGTGATGAAGGCCAAAATTCTTCGATGTACATTTCCACATCTATTTTCTTTTCTAGTTAAATAAGAGGATACTTTATGTGAGAAACATATTTTTGGGAAACATGAAAATTTTGTTGTCAAAATATAAACATCGTACGACATAAGAATTTTATATTTAAGAAATGTATAATGCATTAAAAATATGTAAAATACATTAATATTCGTTTTGTTGTACATGAGTTTTTTCGCAATACACTATTTTTTTTGCGAGTTAATACACAATTATTTCTTTTAAGTACAAAATAATTTTTAGAAAATACATGAACATATTTAATTATACGAACATTAATGTCGAAACAGATGAGCATTTTCTGCAACACATGAAAGCTTACTTTTTTTTACTTGATTATGTTAAATAAGTCAAAGAACTTTTGAAACTTAAAAGAAATTGTACTTGTTAAATGGGATGCACCATGTGTCGGCTCATCGCTGGTCCATCAGCTGATGAGAGTGGACTGAGGATATTGCTTGTTGTGATTATTATATAGGGTAAACCGTTGTTGTGTGGGACTTCTCATGTCGCATCTGGACCTTTTGTCCGTCTAAACAAGATTTTTTTTTGGATGTGCCCAATTATTCATCTATAAGTTGTGACTCACATTTGGCCCATGATCATACTTGCAACATTTCATACATTTCTAGACGTCTCTTATAGTTATACATAAGTTTTCCACTCTATCAAGCTATTCATTAGATTCATAACTCTACAAATTATGTACAATTTGAAGTATCTATACATGGAAAAAAGATATGTGTAAACACACTACAATATACAAAAGAGATATAAATTAATCCGTGGGCAAATCTGACAGTTTCTGCCTATATTTATAGTTAATATGGAATACCCTATAACCAAAATTGAATTGTAATGTCAAAACAAGTTATCATGATAACATTATTGATTTTGATTCTTGGTCCTCAGAACACTAGTATAACAGATTGAATGTTGTATCAATATATAACAAAAAAATAGTAAATTGATTTATGAAGAAGTAAAAAATTGGTACAAATAACTCATAATGATATATTAAAATATGAATTGCTTAGATTCGACGTGGATGAGCAAGATCGTGGTGGCACCCACTCCAAGAAAGCGAGAGAGGATAGAAGAGGGGAGTAAGAAGACAGATCAATAAAAAATTGTAGTAATAATGGAAAAACTGTTTATTTTGCTAGGAGGAACAATGAAAGTTATGAAGTAGTATAATAACCTATTTGTTGACAATGTTATTATTTTGAAATAAAAGAAAATACGATGAATATGACATGATTACTTCGGATTTGCCTTGATAACAATTCACAGTGTATGAAGATGATGTAAGATGTGAGTTGTGTGGTTAAACTCAATGGGAGTCTCCGACATACATTTTGTCGAGTGTATTTGGAGATTAATGATCTTACTTAGTTACATTGGAGTTATCCCATTATGATTACAATTGACATGACCTTCTTGGCATATGTATGCCTCGCACGCAACATGTGAGATTTTGAAAATAAGGGATTGAATGTGGGTGTCGTGCTGCAAGCATGAACATGGTGCACAATAATTTAGATCTTTGAATTATCTCACCTGAAGGAACAACAACAAGAGTGTGCCTTCCCAATCCAGGTTACAACGATGCATCAATGGACATCCTATCTCTATTCATGAAAAGATGGTTTTATTTTTTTAATTCACAAATGCAAAGTTTGTGCACATTTGTAGATAACACCAACTATGCAGGATGATGTGGGAGAATGTGATGTTGGTGATCGTTGTGGTACCAAGCAACCAAGCTAGAGAGGACGGTTTGAGAGGAATAAGAAAGTATGACGACAAATATTAATGAGATAACAACTCTTTAGTTATGTATGTCCAACTAAACACCCCGTTTGTTAGAGAAAATTGCACAAACCACCAATTGCTCAACTATTCAAATCCTGCTCCCTCATTCCTAAAAGGAAGTCCTATAAATTTGTTCAAAAGTCAAACAACGTAAAGATTGACTAAAACTAAGTAAAACTTTACTTTATTTGACTTTTGAAAAAAAATTACATGCTAATATCAATTTGACGATTAGAGCCAGCCAGTCAGTGATTAGAGGCATATACCTGTCCACTGTATCATTCAATTCAATTTTTGGTCCAATTTTATTAGACTCGGCCTGATTTTTTAACTTTCTAAACCGTTCAAAAAGTTCCAAAATATTATATTAATTCAAAGATGTACACTTATTTTCTATGAAAATATAATTTTTTAGTCTTTAAATTTTGATTTTATTATGTTACTGACCAATTTTTTTCTGAACTTCACAAAATATTCCTTAAATAATACATCAAGTTAAAAATATATATTAATCAATCTGATAACTTTTGAGACATTTTTAACCATTAAAAAATTGGTCATAGTTTTTTAGAGACAACCAAAAGTCTAGTAATTTAAACAATCAACGCTAATTATTCAGGAAATTTTGAAGCTTTTATCAGCCATATAAGAGTTTGTTCATTTTTATTAGATTTAGCACAAAAGGTCAAATTTTCAAAAACAAAAAACTTTGCTAAATAATTCGGTAATTAATACATCACATCAATTAATCTAGACATACAACTTGCATTTAATCACTTAGTCGCTAGCTCGACTGGCCAGAATTGTTCTTAGTTGAGCTAATATGTGATTTGGATCTCTTTGCAGCATATTACACAAATAGTTTACGATATGTGCAAAACATATATAGTTAGTTGTCTTTGCAACCATCTTATCAATTGTTTATGTCATGTGTAATTTCCTCTGTTTGTTTTAATCTTAGTATTTAATATTTTTTTGAAAGATAAATAGTTCGATGAATAAACATGGCAATCTCTTAATCTCTCGGAATTTTAAATTTGATGTAGTTCAGTAGTCATTAACTTTTGTGGAACTATAAAACAGATGAATATATCTTGAGGGTTATCGACATTCTTCTCGGCTGAGTCACGGTCACTTCTTTGGATTTTTCTTAAAAATCAAGAATTGAGGAACACTCTGAATCTATGAATTGAACTAAACCCAATAAACATAATAGGTTGTCTAAAATTTATCATGTGTATATGTTTGAGTAAATCGTCTCAGTCAAATCTCTTCAAATCCTTTTTTGGCCCAATGATGTTTGTTGTCCTCGTCGTCATCGTCAAATAAGCCTCTTTTCCACTTTTATTTTCACACTCCAAACCAAATTGATCGGATTGAACGAAAAAGATTTTGTTAATGAGGGGGACAAACACCTTCTTTTATCTGTCAGAAAGCCATACACACGAGTTCTTCCTTTCTTTGAGGATTTCAGATCATTCGCCGCCAAATTTTCCTGAACGAAACTACGAAAAACCAGCATTACAAAATAGATATTTCCGCCCAACAATCCGCATAGCGTTTCGACACCGTGCCACCTTACACGAGTCGATTTCATGCAGGTTACCCACCTAAGCCGCCCCTAGAACCCCATCCGAGCAACATTGACACGCCTGCAGCTGTTCATCGCAGGGGGTCCTTTCATGGACCATGATAGACCTCTCTCCCTCTCTCTCAGCTCAGCTCGGACAGTCTCCCGCCGGCCAGCTGTCGCGCGCGCGCCAACGTTGATTTGCTCAGTCAGACTCATCAGTTGCGTCTTCTCTTCGAAGCCATCAGCACCGTCAGTTGCGTGAGTCTGGTTCTGAATTCTGAACCCTTGACATGATGCATGCACCTCGGCAGGGAACAGAGGAGGCTAAGGCATAGTCCACGTCAGGAGCAAAATAGCACGTAGTAGAAGCAACGGACATGTACAGTACAAGCCAGGAGGAAAAAATGGACCTGTTCTCTTAACATTGCCAACATAGGCGCTAACCTGTTATCATATCACACAAATTGACCGCAGTCTGAGTTACTATCTGCTATCCAGAGCTTCTTGGCAAGAAAATTCCAGTGAGATGCGGTCATGTTTGACAAAGACCAACCATATACTTTTCCCAAGCTGATGGGCTCTGCAGTTCTAATTAAGTATACATAAACGGCTAGCACCAATAACTTTTCATAGGTGTCATAGGGCTGCGAATGGTTATGAGTTATGACAATAGTGCCAGATTATATTGTTGTATATTGTTGCACGGGTGTATAAAGTCTACCAATCATAGCAGGAACCTAGAAACCTAACCGGTCGCAAGAAACGGTGGACTAGTGGGATCTTCTATTGTTTCTTAGACTAGCCATAGTGAGAAGTATCATACACTAGTATCATGCATATGATACTAGTCTATGTTACTAGTTTCACAGTGGATAGTAACATATCATATACTAGTGTATTTATTAGGTTGCACACACATCTTGTCTTGTAATCCGTTATGTTACGGTATCTACCTATGATACCACTGCCATCTCTCCTCATTAACTGCAATAACACGTTATCTTTCTGCCAACGTGGCATGCATGATACTATCTATGTTACTCCTATTATGGCTAGTCTTATGGAATTAGAGCATCTTCAACGGCCTTCCATCCGTTAGTTGGGTTCAGATTCAAATTTACCATCTGATAGACCTCGGGTGTTCTGTTGGTCCATTTTGTCCGGACAAACCAAAAGTCCCAATAGGGTCCAGACACCACAAACACCGTAGGCAACAAATACTTCAGTTTTGAGAAAAAAGAGGTCCGGACCTCCTTTTTCCATACTGCAAAACTAGTGCAGTATCTTATAATACAGAAGTATATAAACTGAAGTATTTGCTAGAGCCAAACACTTCAAGATATTTAAACCATGGTATTATTATAATCACAGCTTTCTATCCTTTACACAATTCCTATTCAAACTATGTTTTGTTTCAATCTAGTTAAATTTGGCATTCGCTAAATTTGTATGGTATTTATAAAGTAAAAAAGGATAAGCCCATTTGAGGGTGCCATTGGAAATTTCACGGGCACAGTTGAAGATGCTTAGCAGATGACCTCAACATGCGCCAAAAAAGAAATAAATTCTATTTTGGATTAAAAATAATTAGTTCTGCTTAGAGAAACAAGAGATTCGACCTCTCACATCAGCACAGGATTAGGTTACCCTGCAACCGGCTTTCGACCAATAAATGCATTGTTTTCATCTGTGCACGAACACCACATTAATTAAGCACACATATATAATGGGATATCAAGATATAACTGCAATAAGAAGGTGCCCTGCTTCTTTCAGACAGCTTCAGGTTTCTGCGGCAGCTTGTGTCCTCTGTTCTTTCCCTGAAGAATCAACAATACTACATCAATCACTGTTCGCGTTCCAATAGATTTCTCACAATAAGTGTCTTCCAAGATCGATCATGTCAGTGCAAAGCTTTTTGAGGTTGATCTACAGAATTTCAGGGTCCCTGTCTATCAGAAACGAACCGTCGAGCCGGTCTCCTGCGTAGGCAACAGTCGCTGTCAGTTACACTGCTGTGAGATAATCGAAGCATCAAAATGCTCTTGCTTGATCAAGGTTTGCCAAACCCACACCGGCAGAGAGTGATATATTTACTATTTTTTTATATTGCCGAAACTATTGGCGGTCCACTTCAGCTCACAGTGGACTTTCAGATAGGGTATTTGATTTGTCATGTCATGGTATACACTCGAGGAAAAAGCCAGTATACTATTCTGGCAACGTCCATCAAGCCGATCATGGAAATCCCTGGGCTCTGTCCTTGCATCTACCATGGCTCTAGCAGTACAGGGCTTCAGAATTATAATATTTTGAAGAGTTCTGGAAGTACTTGTTAACTGTTAGTAAGTCAGAGCGTTCTGTTGATCTGT
Organism: Poa pratensis; assembly: GCA_947311845.1. Lineage (NCBI taxonomy): Eukaryota > Viridiplantae > Streptophyta > Magnoliopsida > Poales > Poaceae > Poa > Poa pratensis. The sequence goes on from CAMZMU010000078.1 coordinate 13,471,924, forward strand.
CTGAATTTGTGTTCATGCCCTGTTGGTGACGAAAGATGTGTGCGTGTTGTATTCTTCCAGTGAAAAAAAAAGGATGGTACTAAGTGTCTATTCCGACTATGATGTCGGCATCATTTGACCGGGCTAATGATCCGTCCCGGCTCCAAATGGAAGTTTGCTTGTTGGGGCCAGAATGGAAGAAAGTTATTAACCCAAGTTAAGTAAAACTAAATCAAGCTGTCTACTGGTAGAGATCGAGTACTAATCTTTGAATGAACATGCCAATTGCAGCTCTATGAATGCCGTATACAATTGTAGTTTCACACGCACCTATGCTAGGTGCGTGTTTGTAAGTGTGTATATGCCCGCCTACCTGCATTGACTCTGATTTGTAGTCTCATTTGTCTTAAACGTTTTGCAGACTTCTGCAGATCGATGATTCTATCGTCATCCGTAACCAACCAGCCATTGGTCGATGAGGAACGTTTAGGCAAGTTGTTCTTCCAGTGTGAAAATGTATACCTACTGACAGTGCCAAAAAATCAGATTATAATACATCTAGTGGAAAACAGACTTGTCCTCAAGCTCAGGTCATAGTCAAACCAATACTGATTGGATGCGTCTGTGGTTCTGCCTACTTGCCTAGTGTTTAGCTAGTCCCCACATCCTAGGATTAACATCACATCATTTGTTCTGAACCATTTTCTTTCAGAACCAACACCAACCTCCCTTTATAGCGATCATACCAAGTTTGTAATTTACATCTACGCTATTGGCTTGGTTCATTTTCTCCTTCAAATATTTTTGCGTAAATATGAAACCCCTAAACTATCATATTCCGGGAAACTTTACACTCTTTATACAGCTTCTGTAACAAAGATAAATGACTCTCATTTTATTCAGTAGTTTGAAAAAAAGGTCAATTGTGTATGTTGTAGCGTTAAGTGCATCCCGTATGAGAAAACCTACTCACTCTATTCAGTTACCCTGCGTTCTGGATTTAGTCACAGTCAAACTTTATAAAATTTGAACAATTATGTAGAAAACAAAATTAACATTTTTAATTTAATAAAATCGATATGATTAGAATCATCATAAACAATATTTTCTTATGAAGCAATCGCAGCGCGCACTATTTTATTATGTTTTAGTTTTGTGTGCCATGTTTTTCATTAAACATGGATGTTTTATTTTATTTTTGCACAGATCATGGATATTCATATGTTTTGTTTTCGAAAAGGACGATAACATCTGGCATCTGCACAACAAGTATCCATATGTTATAACCAACTACGTAATATTTTTGCCCAGAGGGAATTGACTTTTCTTTAGCGAGCATGAACAATTAGGAGCTTTCTGTTACCTGAATTGAATTGGTCAAAAACCCCATATATAGCAAGAAAAATAGAAGATACCAAGAAGCTATATAGAGCCCCAGGACTTTGCGGCTGCTTTTCAAGTCGAAGCAATACCCGCACTAGCCACTAGGCCTCTTGAAATTCCTGGTCCTCGAGATGACGCCGCGACGGCGGCTGCCTATTTTGTCTCTGTCAATCTTTTCCACCTTCTTTTTCGAAGCTGAAGGTTTGTTTAGAGTAAAATGGAAGCATTTGTATCCGCGCCAGCTGAAAGGGCTCGCAGCTGCTGTTGGAGTCTCCGGTCCTTTTGCATTGCATGGATCCCCGTTGTTGATCAGAGAACAGATGCGCCTTCTCCACGCCCACGGCGCGTACGAACCACGAGCGAACGTGATGAATACATCATCGTCCATCGCCGGGTAAAAGAGGAAGGCATCGAATCGGCGCGCGGGAGCTATGATGCCGCGCGTTTCCCAGTATATCTGGCGCGAAATACGCCCACGTTGCCCATCCAATTTGGCCACATGCGCCAAGCATGGCGGACCGGCCGGTTCCTGGCCGGAATGCCCGTGCCCATGATGCCCTCCCTCCATGGCTACCTCCAAGCTGTCGCCCGATCCTGAGCTCAGCACCGGCCAAACTCCCGCATCGCATGCATGCGCGGACTCGCCTCCGGCCAAACCCCGGCCGGCCTGGCCGGCGGTCCAGCCATCCATCCATCACCGCCCCCCTCGGACCACGTACCGGTTGATGATAATCCGTGATCACACCATTCCCTTCGAGTACGAGCGTCCTTCTCCCGATCCGGCCGGCTACAGTCCCCGGGCCGGACCCCGCCGGAAACCTCGCCATCGACGAATAGACGACGATCGAGGATGTGATGGGTGCATGCGGAGGCACTGTGCTGGCTCAGATAATGTGCATGCACAGTCTATAGCAAGAGGACAACCAACAACTTGGGCCAGCGCCTACGTCGATCGGCTGGCTCCCACAGGGCGATCGTTCGTTTCCTGCGTACATGCACGCACCACGTATTATACGTACAGTACGCCTAGCTACTGTGCTAGGCACCGCTGGATCGTAATCGGATGGCGACAGGCATGCATGAATACTGTGCAGGCCAGGTGTCGGGACGGGTGTGGCAGACGCGTCAGCAAGCTTGATCAAGAGAAAGACGTATTCCTACTTGTGTACGAATCCGAAAATAAAAGTAGATTTTTTTTATCCTCGTAATACTGCACTTCTGTCAATTTCTATGTTCGTATGTAACATGTCTAGCTACATCCGTATTTGGACAAATAGAAGTCATCGTTTTCCGAACGAGTGAATACGTTAAACTCACGCGATAAGATGGTCCGCTCGATGGGATTCGATGGAACCACGTACGTACGTACGTGCGACTTTGCCCTTTTTGAAGAGTCGTTCCATGTTTGAGCTAGCTACCCCGATCTCGATTGGTTGGTCTTCGTACGAAAGATACGTATTTCACCCGCAACGTACACCGGGAATTAACGGAAAATACGTATTTGCCTCATGTTGACGTACGTAGTCCCTATACATACGTACGTGCTGATGCAGAGTTAAGGTAATTATTTTCGAACGTTGTACGGAAGAGAGTTTATCAACTAGACCCTGCAAGAATGAGTCTACCTGTTCTTCGGCTAAGTAAACCAATAATAATCTCCGCTTTATGATTCGCGAATTAATTAAGAGGATGCGAGACGCGACCAGTGGATATGGAACGCGGAGTCCTTTTGTAAAGTTGTTACTTTTCTTGAACTGAAAAAATGCGTACAGACGGCCCGATCGATCGAGCTCAGATTGCGAACATAATTGTTTAGGCAAACATATCTCGCCGCTTTGCCGGTTCGGTACCACTTTACTTGCATGGTTCTGCATTTTGATTTCTCCTTCACGCTGCCTCTTTTTGTCTTATCACTGCTTGTCTTCTCCTTCAAGAGACATCCAATCGTCTTGCCAGATCCAGTGTTAGCAGAAGCAAAAAGGGTGGCGCTACTGGAAAGGCGCCTGAAGTTGCTTGATGAATGGTTCTCGGTGTCTTGGCGTGTCATCGTGGTCGTGCTCGTGTTTGTTGCCTTTGCAAATGTGGTTCCCTCGAGTCATCGCTGGTCTAAGGGGACACTTTGATGACGGTGTGTCTCTTCTATCTGTGTGTTGTTGGAGTTTCGTGTTGCGAACGTGTGTTTGTGTGTTTCTTTGGTTGTGTGTTCTATTTTGGGAGTAGTCCACTTGTGTGTTGGGTGGTGTCTTGGTTGCTTTTGTGACCAAGTTTGTAAAGGTTTTTGCCCGATTTTCCCTTAAATAAATTGGGCAACGCTCTTCTCCTTAATAAATAGATGAGGCAAATCTTTTGCCTCGGTTTCAAAAAAAAAAAAAAATCTCCAGCTCGCCCATGCCCATCCAGCTTCACCTGGACACAGAAGATATTGCTACATACCAAGTATACAGCTTTATGTAGCGAAAATGGTTCTGGCATGTGCGCATACATATAGTTTTGGGTGGCGCACAAGCACATCAGAATTAGCCAGCTGGCCGGCAGATTGTTCGAATGTACAATTACTTCACAGTGTTAGACCTTTTTTTAGCGTGAGAGTTTTCGTCGATCTGAAACACTGAGATGAGTTCTATTATTATTTTGGAGTCTTATATTACAATCCAGAAATTATCTTAAGCTTAGGGCATGTTACGTTCGCGGGATTTCAAAAACGCAGGATAGGAAACCATTGGAATGATAGCAATACATGTTGAATGATATAATGATTCAAAACACATGAGTGTGTATTATGTGGTGTCTGGTCTTGTTGCAACAAAAATGCATAAAAAAATTAGATGAGCGTATGCAAAGGGGTGAACTCGCAAAGCCCTAAGAATCCTATCGGGATACAAAGGTTATATGCAAAAGGGTCGAGGGGGTTTCCCCTGAGTGGGTCAAAGGGGAAGCGGTCACGGTTTCGGCAAATCATATAACAAACATATATCCAATGTATGCAATTTTTATAAAGTATTTTTATCGGCAATGATAGTTACCATTAAACGGGAATTGTTCTCATAAGATCAATTTGCTTTGATCTTTGCATGTAGCGGGTCATGGTTTAAGATCCGAGCTAAATCCTTTGGCGCTCGCATGTAGCCCGATAGCACGATGACGGTACATCGATTATTAAGATACGTTTCCGATTTGATTAATCACATTGATCTTTGTGTACTGCAACTATTTTTATTTTTCACATCTGCCCCGATAGCGAAAACTAACCGGTAGGCGTACAACACGATTACAAGCACCATAACTGAATCCATAACAACCACCATCCAATCGATCACATTGATCGATGATCTAAATATCACCATATGTGAATAAGCCAAACCTATAACATAATAACATGCTCTCTTATACCACTTTAGCGTTGCATGTAAGATACTCTAGTGCAAATTTAAAATTTCTACCGCATCAAGAACGAAAATTGTAGTTGCTCCGGTATGGAAGTCGGTGTAGCACATAAGGGCAGTGTAGTCGTATTACTTGCTCGTCCTCATCGTCGCGTCCCACAAAATAAACCCTCGTACCACTCGTTCATGCGTTACAGCCTTACAGGTGCATGGCCTCGAATGTACATGTCCACACGTATAGGGCGGAAGCATCGCACGTCGGACTACTAGCCCTGCGCGGGTGGTTAGGGTGGAAAAGGTGGTGGCTACGGGTTCAGGGTGTGATGGATTGAGCAACCCTAAACTGTCCGTTTAGCTTCCAACCCCGTAAATGTGTGATAATATAAAATTGGCTTCCATCCCTTAAGTGTGTGATACTATAGGTTCACGTATGTTTAGCATGACGTAGTTACACCAACTTGGTCACTAATTGGTAGCATGTGCCAACTCCTAAATGCACATATAGATCATATTAGACAAACCAGCACAATGTTTTGTACTCGTGAGTCCCCTTGTCTCCCGATATTTGTTCACGCTCGAAGCTAAACAATCTTTCTCAAACTCATGATTCAGAATCCCCTGTTAGGTTAAATTTTATCCTTGTAGCATACCAATGCGTCATCACTCAATGGTCGTAGAGATATCTCTCTCAAGTAAAGAGGGGGATAATCTCTCATCTTGATTGGCCATGCCTCACAAGATGGTTCATTACAAACACAAAAGGTATCTTTATTCGCTTTGTTGCTAAAACGTAGGCGGCGAAAATACTTATGAAGTTTTGGTCGCTTCTTCGTTCAATGCATTCTAGTCATTTCTCTTTTGACTTCTTAGTCACTTTGTTGTTACTATTTTTATATTTGTATTTGTTACCATTTGCATATATTACATTTTATATTTGTATTTTTTTTTGTAAATGTTTGCACTTGTACTTTTCTAGCTTGGTGCAATTGGCAACTGAACAAATCTGACCGAAATTTCCAGTCACCTGCATCCTAGACCAGATCCCAGACAATACGGCGCGCGTACGCGTCTGTATCCCTAGGATGTAGCGCTGACAAGGACCGAAACAATCATCAACATGCCATTAGCAGTTACTAGACCAAACCCCTACATTTCCATCTCCCGCGAAAACGGAGTACTTCCATCATCGGTGCCCAACAGCCCATGCCACCTTGCTGCCATGCCGAAAAATCTATCGATTTCTCGATCGAATCGAGTCGCAAATTCGAATTAGGCAACGCAAGGCGAGAGATATATATTGCCTGTTATGTTAGGTGGCTAATTAGGTCGTGGCCGTGCTTCGAATTAAATGGATCATCGTCCCGTCTCTCGCCAGCATCTCCGGCCGTGCCACCGTCAGCGACGGCGACGAACGAGCATGACATAGTTGATCTAGCTGGACCCGGCACCCTAACCGAGAAAAGTCTAGCTGATCTAGCTACGTATACGTACTACCCGCTCTACCTAGCTATACGAAGTATACTCCCAGTACTACAACGTACTAGTTAGCGCCGTAGCCCTTCCCCCCTCTCTCCGTGAATACTAGTTGACCTGACCATGCTGTGCGCTGGCTCCTATTAATACCTTCGTCTCCCTCGGCCCCTTTTGCCATCCCGCTCGATCAGTAGATGGTAGAATCGATCGGTCGTCGCCGGCAGCTAGAGTAGTACGTACGCAAAGAACAGAAGAATCCTGACTGATCTGCGGCGAGGGTTCTGTTGAGGCGGCGGTGGCGGCGATGAACTCGCTGAGCATGGTGGAGGCGAGGCTGCCGCCGGGGTTCAGGTTCCACCCGCGGGACGACGAGCTCGTGCTCGAATACCTGTCGAGGAAGCTCGTCGGAGGCGGCGCAGGGGCGGCGGCGGTGGTGGCGAGCATCTACGGCTGCCCCACCATGGTCGACGTCGACCTCAACAAGATCGAGCCCTGGAACCTCCCGGTAAGACCTAATACTTGCATCCAGACCTGGGTAGCTTAATTAAACCAGCATATATGCATCTATGCGTTCATGAGTGCATGATTATTCGATCATCGTCTTCGGATAATTCATATGCATCTGGGTGCTTCGATCCTCTCTGGAGTCTGGACACGATTCGTTTTTTCCCTCCCCCCTTTTCTGTTGGCTGCTAGCTGATTCCCAATTATTTCTATCGAGGAGGGAAACTAATTCTATGTTTTCTGTTCGTCGTCGATTCGCTGACGTCCGAATCGCCTTAGAAATATCTCATCCCATAATGATCGATATATATCTCTGCAGTGTATATTAAATTCACGGAATTTAAAATGAATTTTCTATTTTTGAAACAGACAAAGTCTTCACTGTACTAACTATTCCTTGTTCTTATTATTTTTTCGGCGAAGAAATCACTTCCCAAACATTAATCATTTGTCCGTGTGTATGCATGATTATCCAAGGTTCTTCTCAATCATGCATGAAAATGTATGTATTGCTATGCTGGTTTCAACTTGAATTTAAGATCTAGCGCTTGGGGCCAGTTATGTGCAGCTTAATTATCTCCATTAATTCCCGGTCCGTTCCAAGAAATTCTCTTTGTTTCTTTTTTCCTATGATGCCAGCCATGCATGTGTACTTCCTTCAATTGCATCCAAATCTAAGGTGCTGTTGTGCATGCTGCTACTGCTACCTAGTTGATCCTTTTCCACTCCCAGACATAACTGAAGTGACCACGTCAATTTCGATCTCAGCAAGTTGCAAGTTGCAACTATGCATGCTTCCCACACCGCTAGAAACCTACTTTTTTTTCTTTTCCTTTAATTCTCACTTTTTTGGCCGTTCCTTTTGGTGTGCCATGCTTTTCTATTCCTCTTTAATAATATGTTCCAAATAATTTAATTATCATTTGAATAGTCTTGATCCAAAGGAAAAAATGTCCGAGCGAGACCACCTCCAAGTATAGTACCGGAGAGATATAAATATTTTGTGAACGAGAGATAGAGAGATCAACTTCTTGCATAGCAATACTCTATCTCTCTCTTTTATTCCAGATATAGGAGACTTGATCAGTGGATGTATACATATAGTTCCTGCAATTATTCTACAATGAGAACAAAATTCACACGTCTTTTTTTTTCACACGTCTTGTCTGCCCGCTTGTCGCCTTCCTCCTCCCCATAACAGAAGGATATTTTCACAGCCATGAGTTTGTTTAGCCCCTTCCTGGCCTGCTCCTCATCTGTCTGTGTTCATGCCATGCCATGAAATATTCCCCCACTTTGCCTGATCCTTAAAGGGAATTAACAGCCCATGGATGGGGACAAATTACAAAGAAAGAAGGCCTCCCACTTTGCCTATTAGCAGAAACACACCATGCACAAAGCCATGTGAAAAGAACATATATATAAAGGGGTGAGATACATATAATGCTGTCCGTAAGAGTAAGCAAGATGCCTTTCCCTAATTAATAGATTTCCTTCAATTTGTTCCAAAAATATCTTTGTTCTCCTCATTATGCAATTACCTATTATTGGATACTTTCTCTATACTAATTAAATGTGGCTCTTGTGTTAGGAATTCCTCTTAAAAAAGAAAGTGAGCAATATGATTTGACAAACTTGTGTTTCCACATTACAAGTAGATCCTTGGGCTAATAGATAAGCATTTTGTGTATGTTCAGGGAAATGATTATTTCATTCAAAGTTCTCGCAACTCAATTGTTTGATAATTTGTTTGCTGATTGTATCTAGAAATTGCATGCATCGGTGGCAAGGAGTGGTACTTTTACAGCCTAAGGGATAGGAAGTACGCCACCGGTCAGAGAACCAATAGAGCAACTGAATCAGGCTACTGGAAGGCCACCGGGAAAGATCGCCCGATAACCCGGAAAGGGTTACTCGTGGGCATGAGAAAAACCCTCGTGTTCTATCAAGGAAGAGCCCCTAAGGGGAAGAAGACTGAGTGGGTCATGCACGAATTCCGCAAGGAAGGGCAAGGCGATCTGATGAAGTTGCCATTCAAGGTAACAATCTTTATTTATACACATACGCATAGAAATAGTTGATCTTTGAGGACTAACTAATCTGATGCATGTAGTATAATTTGCTATCATATATAGATGTCAAAGATGCGACCATTGATTAATGCACACAATCATGAAAACGACATATTCAAGGATAATTTTTTTGGAAAGCATGTACTTTGAACATGGAGAAGTTTGTAGTAGATTTTGTGCTAGAACATGAGACGATGAACTATAGAAACCACCCTTTCGTTCATGTGACATTCACAAGAGGAGACAGGCTGGAATGCCAACTCATCATATATATTGTACCCGTGAAATGGATAATGTAGTACGACGACCCGCAAGCTCATTATACATGAACCACCCTCTCAATTCAAGATCTAGCTATGAAGTGTAATTCAATCGCCAAATTTACAGTCACAAGTTGATCGATTCAATCACCATTTTTGTAATTCTGCAAGGGAAAGTTAGGTGTCATCTTAATACTAGAAGATATCTAAAATTTATGGTGGATTAGGTAGACACCACAACTGATAGTTAATTGAACTTGTTCAGAAATTCGTGGTAGCTAGAGTATATCTTCATGATGTTAATTGTTTATTAGAGCTTACGGGCCGGCTTGCAGTTCCAGTTTTGTTCTTGATCCTTTGTTTACATGTGGGTCACTCTCATGCCAGCTACATAGATATGAGGATGATCTGGTCTCCTTTAGATGTGTGCCCCAATATATAGACGCATGTGCAAATTATTGACTCACACCATGTTCTTATCACAAAAAGGACAATAATGGTAAATATTTAAAAAGAAAAAACAAACTAAAAACCATTGATTCAATGTTCAGGCTTTCAAAAGGTTTCGCTGCAAGAAATTTGATCTTACAATCCCTTCGGATGCATACATATATGATATATCGCACTGAATTCTTTATTTTTGTATCTAATCCTTGCATATCATATTTCTTATGTTAAACAGGAGGACTGGGTATTGTGTAGGGTTTTCTACAAGACTAGGACAACCATTGCCAAGCCACCCAGTGACAGCGGTTACAACATTGGCAGTGGAGCTGCAACCTCACTACCTCCCCTCATCGACAACAACTACATTGCCTTTGACCATCAAGCTGGAATGCAAAACCTAGAGGGTTATGAGCAAGTGCCCTGCTTCTCCAATAATCCCTCCTCCCACCCGTTGTCATCAGCGCCGATGAACATTCCGGTCACGGCTCCAACGGCTGATCAGGAGCAACAGCACATGGGTAAGGCCATCAAGGACGCGCTGAGCCAGCTCACCAGGTTTGAGCAAGGCAACGTGAAGAGGGAGGCGCCTGCCCAGGGTGGTGTGTTTGGTCAGGATGGGTTCGAGTACTTAGCTGAGAGTGGCTTCTCACAGATGTGGAACTCACTCAATTGATTTTCTAGCTAGGAGTATTATTGCTGCCAATCAAGGATGGATATAACTCTAAAAGGAAGATCTAGACTTGGGTGTGTGTGCCTATGCGCTATTGCATGTAGTTGTGGTATATAGTTCCTACTATCATTCTAGTTCACATTAATTATTTGTCAACAAGAAAAACAAATGGCGGGATCAAAGAAGAAACGTATAAGTCATTGATGATGTAAATGTATATATATACCTTATTTGTGTACGACTATGGTAAAATGGAAAGCTTAGTGCTTGCTAGCAAGAAATTACTCCCTCCGTGTATAAATATAAGATGTTTTAGGTTTTGTCCACATTCACATGTGTCAACATATATGTAGACATGTTTTAATGTGTATGTACACTTATTTGGATGTGCACCTAGCCAACATGTGAGATAGCTAAAACATCTCATATTAAAAAACGGAGGGAGTATATCTTATTCTTCTTTCGGTGCAATCGTTTTTAAATGAACTGAAAATGTTCTTTGGCTGGTGCCAAGCTTCCAATTAATGAAGGGCAAGTGGTTCATTTTAAAACAAAATAAATCATTTGACATTTTTTAGATCAGCCTCTTTGCTTCAACTTGGAGTTGTCCACTACTACGCCCTTGCAGACTTGAAAATAGCTAGTATATATTACTTAGAATTTAGAGAGGAGTTAAGGGAATACAAATCTTTGGCGTGAAATGTCATATGCATGTGCATTATTTTCATTCTCCCCCATCGTACGTATCCTAAATTAATTAACTATCGGACTAACCAGAAAAATGCTCAGTCAATTCTCAAGTTGTAACATCCCAGGTTTTTCAAAAAGTTGAAAAATCAGAAAAATTTAAAACTTTTGAAAACTATGATGTATTTTTCTTTGAAAAGAAAATTCATGCATGCATTCATCATCATCTTGCATTGTTTGCTTTTGGTTATTTCAAAAGTGGGAAATAAATTTCCACTTGAAAACATATTTAAGAAAATATATTAGTAGAGCATTTATGCTCCAAAATTTTCTTTTGACTTTTATGTATTGTTCTGTTAATGTTGTTTGTGAATTGATTGTATTTGTTGAAAAATAAATATTTGCAAAAGGTTTATCTTGTGATATTCAAGTTTTATTTAAGCCACCTCTGATTGTTTAAACCTATTTTAAATTGGACAACAAGTGTCATATTGTTTATTAAAAACCTAGTTTGGAAATCAAAAGGATTTCTATTTGAAAAGTGCGTTTGGTTGTGAATTAATTGTATGCATTGAGTTTTACTCTATTACTAACCTATCCTCTATTTTCAAGTTTTATAGTTTTGCTTTTGAAACAAAATAAGTATTTGGATTCTAAAATGAGTTCTAAATTCATTTTGATTTATCAAACCCTTTTTAAAACTGTTTGAGTTTTTATAAGATTATGTTATTGAGGGATATAAATCATATTACTCATATTTTACTTTGGTTTTAAAATTTAAGTTCAAAAGGAATTTATAAAACCCTATAGATTTCAAATGACATTAAGTGTCCAATATTCATTTAAACACATTTTAGAAAATTTAGATAATAAAATGTTTTGGAAAATGATATTTAGAGGCTGCAAATCAAAGAGTTTGTTTTTACAAAATTATTGAAAGAGGTTTGAATTGTTTTGGATTTAAAATTCAAAAGTTATTTGATTTTGAATAAAACAGAAAAGAAAACGTTTTCTGGAAAAAATGCGAAGCCTAGCTAAATGGGCCAAGCCCAACTACTATCTACCGCGCACGCGCAGCGCCTAGCAGCTATCCACAGCACCCAGCCCAACCCCGGCCTCTCTCTCCCCTCTCTCTCACAGCCAGGTGGGCCATCCCCAGGATGACGTCATCGATGACGCCACCGCCCCTAACCTCTCGCGCACGCAAAGAACACCGAACCCTAGCAAAATTCGGATCAAAATCCGTTTGATTTACTACGAGATACGCTCGTATCTCTCGCCTATATAATCCCCCAACCCCGCACTCCAAAACCCCCAAGAAACCCTAGCGCGTAAGCCCCCAGGCTGCCCGTATTGAACCCCGCCGTGCCGCCATTGCCGCCGCCGTCCATCGTGTTTTCCGGTGAGCCTAGCCCCCCTAAGCATCTCTCGTTTCTCCCTCTCGCTTCCCCGTGACCAGGCGCACCTCCTAATTTTTCCCCTGGGTTTTTACGAGCTCTAGATCGACGGAGAGCTTCATCGACTTGGAGTACCGTCCGCGGAAGCAGCTCCGGCGGACGATCATCGACGACATGCAGCTCCTCCTTCAACCGTGACCATGCCATCAGCTCAGCCGCGCCCGCCTGCACCCCGTGGTATGCCCCACTCCTTCCCTCTCTCTCCGTTTCAGTCTCCGGCGAAAGTCCGGCCATGGAACCACCGCCACCGGAGCTACTCCGGCCGGCCGTGCCGCTCGCATCTGGTCAACGACCCCAGAACCGTCCGATCTGTGATCAACGTGCTAGATTAGATCACCACGCGAAGCGGTATCAGCCAATCAGATCCGGCCACGTCGACGCCTAGTCAGCGCTCCGTCAGCAGCAACGTCAGCACCACGTCAAGCCCAGTCAGCATCCAGTCAGTGCTGCTCCGCACCAACCAGAGGACGCCACGTGGCCCAGGGACCTCAGCGCCAAGATTCTTTTGTTTTCTTTACGTTTTAGCCCTGCGCATCACAGATTAGTCCCTGTGTTTTCAATCTCTTATTATTTTCTACTCGTTTATCCAAATTTTATGAAAAATATATTTTTGGAAACCTTAGGACGTGTAGAAACTTTAGGTATATTTATTTTGAGGTTGTTTAAATAATATTTTGGCTATATTTTGAATTTAATAATAGATTTTTGAGCAAACTCTTTTGCCATAGTTTTGTATGCCTAAGTATTGGCTGTAGGAATACTCTATTATTTTTGTAAAATTATTTTTAATGAATTTTTGAGTAAATAGTGATTAAAGGCTTTTTAGGTGTTATTTAATTAATAAAATGTATTAAGAATTATTTTCTTCTTATATTTCGACTGAAACATGACTTAGTCATATTTTGATGACTTTAGTTGATAAAAAAGTACTTAGAAATATTTTGTCTCTCAAAACAAAACTATTTCTTCCTTAGAAAATATTTGACAAGTTTTTGACAACACTTTTTCCTTAGAAAATTTAGCATCTCTTATGCGTTAACTTTCCTTAGAATAATTTTAGTGACTTGTTGTTGACCCTTGGTCCTTAGCTATATTTTGACCATCCTTCTTGCTTGCAATTCCTTAGAGCATTTTCATAAGCATGGCATGCATATTAAGTCCTTAGTATTATTTTTGCACTTCATTACATGACATTCCTCCTTAGCAAAATTGAGGATGCATGTTATTTCTTATGACTCTCCTAGTCAAAAACCACTAAGTTAGATTTAGTGGAAATCAAGGAAGGACTTGGCCAAGAAAGCAAGACTATAGAAGCATTTCCAAGAAGAAAATTACTTAGAAGAAATCAAGAGGAAGTTCATGAAGACCAACCATCCTACTTTTTCTAAGTCTTCTTCTCTTTCTCCTTTTCTTCCTCCTTCTCCTAGACTTCATAGTGACTAAGTTATATTCAAGACCAACCTTGATGCTACCAACAATCAAGTCTTCAGAACCATCAAGTCTACAAATTGCAATGAAGTTATCACATCAAGGAAAGCTACAAGGAAGCAAGGAGAAGATTCTTGGAAGACCAACTACTTTATTTCTATCTTTGATTTCTTTCTAAGTTTTGTCTCACTTTGGACATAGACCAAATCCTAGGTGTTTAAGACTAAGTCCCTAAGAGTGCTAATTGAAGACCATTGAAAAACGATGAAGCTACAAAGGGGTTGAAGATTAATTGAAGACCAAACTTGTGAAGACTTAGAATAGCCTTACAACTTTTGTCAAATTGTTTGATCAAGTTTACTTTGAGCTTGACCTTGCCTTAGCCATTTGGATTAAGTTAGTTTATGTCTCCTTCCTTAATTATTTGCTTGTCTTGCATACCATAACTCTTTGTATCATCCTGCATCGCATGCACATCATAATTTTTCTAAGTGTTGCATTTATGATTGTATGTTTATTTGTGGTTTGTTTGACTTGTTAGAAATTTCGGAGAGAGACGAAAGTGGTTGCAACTGCTACTACTACACTTCTGTTTGCCAAGGCAATTGGCACACCCCATGATGTTTTCCTACGTATTTTATATGCATTACTTAGTGTATTTCTTATATGCATGTGTTGGATAGTATTATAGCTATATGCTAAACCCACCATACCTTTACTCTAGTTGTGTCTAGAATCCCTTTTGATAACTTAGTAGATTATTGGATGCTATGCAAATGTGTTTTCTTTAAAGCTAAATTCTACTAAGTAATTTATCACCTGGGTGGACTTGGTTATGAAAAGATGATGGAAAGGTTGAGTGTCATCTCTTAGGGGTGACCTCTAAGGGATGGTCACTTGTGGTTGCCACCCAGGGTATTAAGGGGCCAAGGTTTTCTCTAAGTGAAGTTGCTTACCGTGCAACCATTAGTCATATGGGCTCTGGCTAGATGGATTAAGTTGCGTGGACTCGTCCCGACTTGACAGGTGGTGGTAGAATGGTTAGAATGGGAGCGCGTCAAGTCGGTATGGGATGGGAAAATGCTTCTGAAAAGTCTCGTCTCAACTCTCTCCTTTTCCTTAGCACAAATTGAGTGTTTGAGGATAGTTTGGGTTTGTTGGGTCTAATGGTGAAAGTGCACAACCTCTGCAGAGTTAAAAACTAAGTACTTAGCCGTGTCCCCGGTTACGGACAATATGAGCAGCTGATCAAGGATTCAACGGAGGCTTCATCATTCCAATTTCGAAAGTAAAACTTGATGGTGAACAAGGGTAGATGAGACTATGGTTTTATACCATATCGTCTCCAACTTTTAAAGAAAATGTTTTACAAAGTGTTAGGCAAAATTGGCTTTTATGCAAAACAGCCTTGAACTCCACCAGCCAAATATGCATATAGGCTATAGAGTTATTCCATTAAGTGTCCTCATAGTGTCACTTGCCAGATCCATTTTTAATGGTTCCGACCCACTCTGTTGCAAAATTTTATTTGTTGCAGATTGTTCTGACGACGAGTAAGTTTTCGTTAAGGTTTCGAGTCTGCAACCAACATGTTTTCGCCTGTGGCACATGCAAAGGATGAGGTCTCCATGAGGATTATTATTTCCGCTGCTTTACTCTTTCAAGCTAGCTATATGCTATGCAAGTTGTAATGAATATTTTACCAAGTCTGAATCATTCGATGTAATAATGATACTTTGTTGTGATACTACATCTTAAACTGTGTGTGCAAATAAAACGATCCAGTGGTTTGCACTATACACATGTACCTTGCTAATTTCTAAGTGCAGGTACGCTACACAAGTGGACAACAAGAAAGAGTGGAAGACAAACAAAGTCATAACTCATAACTGGAGATTCTTTTAAATATATGCCATGAAAGGGATCTAAGTTCACACCTATCATACCCCTTGACACACTAACCAACCAATCAAAACCAACTCACTTGAAAACCACATACAAAAATTCAAACACCAACATGTGGCCATATAAAAACACACCGAGCTACACAAGCCCAACAGCTAATTAATATATTAGCAATCTTGATCATTCCCTAGTGCAAGTTGATAATAGCTGTAAAAATACTTTGATATGCTTGCATGATAGATGATACTACTACTAAGTCTTCACTAATCATTGTGCACGAAAATATCCAACGAAGTACTTTCTGGAGATGTTCATATATTAATGGTTCTGATCCTTACACATGAGTAATAATAATGATGCAGCTGCCAACCTAACCAATGAATTTATGCGTGTAGTTGAGCATGTACTTATCATGCATGAACCATGTGGAGCAGTACACACATGCCAACAGTTAAACAATGGAATGGAGGAGCTGGCTAGTGGCTAGCTGGGATTCCTGTTGCAGTTTAAGATCATCATGATAATCCCTGACAAGGAGGGACCAGGTGTGGGGGTGGGGCTACCGTCTGGGCCCCACATTTCAGTATCCTAGAGAACGTAAGATCTTGTCTCTCTCGCACTGTGCTGCAACCTGCATAGAGCTTGTAGGGCTTCCCTGTCTGTCCCTGCATTGCATTGATCTCCTTAATTGGCTGCCTTTCTTCAGTTAAGTTATGCACAGTGATACAGTGGTTTGCATGCGTATGCTGGCACTCCAGTAGTACCACAACATACGTATGCTAGCACTCCAGTAGTAGTACAGTACCAGTGAATAAAGCTAGCTGTTAATTACCCCAACTGATCGATTAAGTAGCTTACTGGCATCTCCTTGCCGCCGTTTCGTACCTCATTAATTTCATGTCCTTCTCAGCAAATCCTAACGAACACTAGATTAACAGAGATTAGTACTATAACGCATGACAGTAAAACAGGCAATTCTTTTTTACCGAGTAAAACGGGTAACTGAGTAGCAACTGGAGTAAAACCGTTTGGGTTACTGCAAGGGTAAGGTCAGGTAAGGCGTATTCATATTACATCTTATTTGATCTTTGTTTTCCAAAGAATAAATCGTATATTCGTATGAGTGCCTGAAACTAGTGAGAATGAGTAGCAACTGGAGTTCTGTTGGTGGCAGTTGGTGAGCCCTATCACTCCATCAGGCAATGAAACGCCGACGATGATTGAAGCCGGATATCTCTGACATCGGAAATGTGCGTTGCCAGGTTCTCATCGTGAAAGCAATAACGACAAGAAAAAACAGGACCGTGCAAGGAATTCGAAGACGAGAATTGGATTAGATCCATCGCGAGTCTTAACAACCTGTAACAGCTGATCCAGTTCGTCTGACCAGTGGGGCATAATCCATGCTAGGCATCTCACTGATCCAGTGATCCATACCAGCATATGGCAGCATGACTCCGCCTACCGGACCCACTTATCCTGATCCCACCGAAGATTCAACACTAACAAAATATGGAAAGCGCACACGGAAGCTAAATGCTGGCTGCTGGCTGACACTTTTTTTTGATAGTTCGCCGGGAGGTTCCCACCTGAATTTATGAGACGAAATAGGCCGTAGCCCCGCTATAATAATAGCAAACACCCGGTATAACCAACATGCAATACTGGGGCGGCAGCAAACATACACCCAAAGAAAAGAAGAAGAAACAAAATGGAGACATAGGCGGATCGACTAAACGATGGTGACCCACAACCGCTGCGCCCTCTCCAATAGAGAACCACCACTCTCCTAGCACCGAATCGACGAGTACCAAGCAGCACCTTCAAGAAGGAACGCCACGCTGCTGCCCGGACCAGCGTACTGGTCTTAGGGTTTCCCCCGGCACAGAGGGAAGCAAACAACGGGTAGCCACGACGCACTTCAGGAAGGAGAGATGCCACCCGGAGGTGGCACCGCGTCGGTGTCGAACGAACCGACAAGGATTTCTCCCGAAACACCCCATCCACGACCGCAGCCGATCAGTAACGCAGGAGCCCCGCGAGAACAAGCCTCGACACCATCACACTAGCCGCCCACGAACATGCGCCAACGATCCCGAAGCCACCATCATCGTCTCACCGAAGAAACTGCCACGTGGTCTGCAAGCCGAAATTGAGGAGTAGATTGACCTGGGGTCAGTAGTACCGCAACCGGTGGGAGGGACCAACCTCCACCGTCGAAGACGGTAGTCGACCGGACGCGGCCACAAGACACACCAGTCCCCGTCAAGTCCGGCCGGGCCCAACGGGCCCGTAAAGCCCCCATGGGGCTCACCAGTCCTAACAGGGTCCGGTCGGGCCCAAACCAGACCCGTGAAGCTCGCCGCGACGCTGCAACAGGCTGGCCGCCATCACTGCTGTCCCCTGCATCCGCATCATCACCTCCAGCTGCAGAGCGTGCCGCAGGTCAAGCTGGCCCGCCTAAACCCAGATGGGGCCCGACAGGCCCAGATCTGGGCCTCAAGGGCTGGCCGGCAATCTCCTTCGCAAGCCGTCGCCGCTGCACTACGCCGCCCCGCAGGTCCACGCCGTCGCCGCCGTCCAGCCTCCACCCGGCTGGAGCCGGGCCGCCGCCGCCCGAGGTGCACCGCCGCCGGAGAAGAGCCGCCCCGCGAGGCCTCCTACGGCGCGGGGAGAGGACAGCCGACGGCAGCGACAGGGGAGGAGCTGAGCGGGTGGACAGGAGAAGAGGAGTTGGAGCCGCGCCGGCCGCCGTGGGGGCGGCGCGGACGCGGCGGGTGGGGGGAGGGAAGGAGAAGGGAGGGAGCCACGCGGCGGCGGGAGAGACGCCGGAGGCGAGGCCGGCGGCGGCGCCGCCCTAGGGGTCGGGGTCGGGGGAGCTAGCCCCAAAGTCAAAAGAGGGGCTCTGAGTTCCCCCCACCTGAATTTATCATTAAGCAACAAAGTGTTACAGTCAAAGAAGAGTTGGCGCCATAGATCGCCCCTTTGAACCGGTCTCCTTCCCGGTTGATCGACATAATGAGGTCACTAACCATAGTACTCCCTCCGTATCCAAATATAAGATGTTTTAGACTTTGTCCATATTTTTTTTAGACTTTGTCCATATTCACATGTACACAAATGTATCTAGACACATTGCATGTGTATGTTCACTCATTTGTATATGCATCTAGAAAATATGTGTAACATCTAAAACATCTTATATTTAGGAACGGAGGGAGTACATATTGTTACATTTTCAGTTGAGAAGAATACAGGTTTGGTACATAAACTTGTTGAGAATGTGCGGTTTGGTCACAAAGTTGCAGAACGTGAAAGGCGGATTAGTAAGTTGCCACACACGAGCGTTTTGGTCACTCCGTGACGGCGGTCGTGAGCTTGTTGACGTGTCGAACAAAAACTTAAGGAATGATTTAAAAAAATTGTCTGCTAAAAACACGGCCACGTAGGCAAACTAACGTTTTCTTTTATTTTTAGTTTGTATTTTATTAGCCTGTTTCTTTCTTGGTTTTACTTTTTTATTTTAGTTTTAAAATTATATGATTTTGTCTGATTCGTGTGAACTACTATTTTGAAAAAAAATAATTATGCAAACTTTTGTGAACCCCATAAATAGTCTTTTGAATAATGTGAACATTTTTCTTTACATTGATATACTTATGAACTATAAATATTTTTAAATCGTGAAAAATTATTCTATACTATGTGAACATTTTATGTCGCATATCAACATTTTATAAACCTCGCGAACAATTTTTTGGACTGTGTGGACTTTTCTTTTCTTCTTATGAACATTTTCTTAAAACCTCATGAACAATTATTTTTATATATATCACAATTTTCCTCAACTTTCTAGCATAGAAACGAGAAATAAAAATAAAACAGGAAAAAGAAAAAAGAAAGCAGGGGAGGAAAAAAGAAATAAAACAATAGGACTCTACATGGGCCAGCTCACCAGACGGAAGTCTTCCCGGGTCACCAGCGTAGGGGACGCTTTAAGCGATGAATAGAAGAGCCACGAGGACAGGAGTACGTCCATCCCTGGTAACTAGTCGAACAGTTTTTCATTTGTTTTTTTGAGGGAAAGTTTTTCGGGAGCTCTATTTGTACCTTAAGCACTGGTTAGCATAGTTTTGCCCACTACCACGCGCTATGGGCCTGACCCATTAGTTGGTTTCCATTTTAGTTAATTTTTTTAATATGAGTAAATTTGTGAAATCAAAAAAAGCTTCCAGATATTCAAAATGGTCATAATTTTTAAAAAAAAATCAATAATTTCAAAAATAGTTCATGATTTCGAAAACGGTTCATGAATTTGAAAATGGTTCATGAATTAAAAAATTAGAATTTCAAAAAATTCATGAATTTGAAAAATGGTTCATGAATTTGAAAAAAATCATGATTTCGAAAATGGTTCACGAATTTGAAAATGGTTCATGAATTCAAAATTTGTTGAATTTCAAAAAATTCATGAATTTGAAAAATGGTTCACGAATTTGGAAAATTTGTTCATGAACCATTTTTTAAAATCTGAACATTTTTCAAAATCATGAACCATTTTGAAAATCTAAACAATTTTAAAATTATAGCATTTTATTAAAATTATGAACCATTTTCAAAATATAGAAATTTTAAAAAGACAAAAACCAGAAAAACGAATCAGAAAACCGAAACAGGAAAAAGAAAAAAAATACCAGAAAAACGGTTGCTAAACCGGTCAGGAAAATTTATATGGGCCGCCCAACAAGAGCGACCGGTGGATTGTGTAGTGTGGGCAAAATGCTGCTAACCATTGCAACGGGCGTAGAATAGGATTTGCCAAGTTTTTCATTGTGCACGGGAAGTTCTCCGGATGGAACAGCCCAGTAAAGGTCCAAGGGACTGGCCTTAGCATCTATCGTATACATATACAGCCCAGCAAGGCCCAAGCGACACTTCCTTGTTCGTTTTTTGCCCGCAGACGACAGAAAATGCAGAATGAAGTATACATACACTATTTTCTAAGTACAAAAAACGTATACATACACTAGAGGCATATATATACAACATTTTTTTCCAAACCAAGGTAGGCTCGTGTCTAACACCATATAGTTGTATATAATAAGATCTCTTAGGTGATGTTAGGTTGTTGTTATAAGAAAATTCTCCTGGAAAATTGATCTCTCTCGACAGAGAAAGGAGTATCGATTTCTAGCTCCTCGTTCTAGTGATCTCTTTATTTAAAAAATTTAAAAATCATATTTATAAGCTTTTAAAAATGTAGAAAAAACTCGCATATTCTCAATGATGTATCCCATATACGTGCAAAATCTCGATTTGTAATACTTTATACGAGCTGTACAAAATGACAAATGTGTGATCTAAATGTACACATCTTCAAAATATACAAGATTTTTTTCATTTTGTGTAGCTCAGATTTTCAAATCGATATTTTTTACGTTTGTGTGGATATATAATTGAGAACATACGGGATAATTTAAAAACTTCTCAATATGATTTTCAATTTTTAAGAGAAAGCACTGGAACTCAGGAGCCAAAATGACTTTCCGTGGAGAAAAAGGCAAGAAAATGTCAGGTCGGAGGAGCATCTACCATCCTTAGGCCCAACATTCTCAACCAATTCATCCTACTGCATGTCTTCGGACAGTTCGTTCAATTTGATCCTTATTGTGGGCTTCTGTTTGGCTATAATCCTCATTTGTCATTTTCATGAACTTCAAAAAAAGGGCCCAATTATTTAATTTTAGTCGTGGGTTTGTTTGAACCAGGAAACCCCTTCCATTACTAACGTAACAAAAACAATTTCCTTGATAAAGACGTGAGTTCGAGGCACCCAACAAAAAATCATTGTGAGAAAACCAACCATCAGTTGGATATTTAGTAACCCAACAGATTTGACATTATTATTTGAGTTTATTTTAGAACAAATCGCTTTATTACTTAGAAAATATCAAAGGGATACAAAGATCATCATGTGGTTCATCAAACAAAACCTGACATCCTAGATCAAGGGAAGATGAAAGATGAGTGAGGATGTCAGATTCCATAGTCGATCTCTTGTTTTCATGCTTGAAGGTCACCATGTTAAAGTGATTAGCCTCAGTTTGGTCACCTTCAGGATTGCATGGAACGTCCTAATAAAAACCTGATCTAAGTTGTTAATCACCTCAAGGAAGTCACCTAATGCATAGCCCGTGCATGGTACCCCATGTGTGGTTTTGATAATTAATAATGTGTGGTTTTGGTAATTAATAACAATCACTTTGGACTAATGTTTGCATTAAGTTATGCATGAAGGGTTTGTCCATATGCAATTCTTGAACTTCATGTGTTGGAGTTAAAGTTGGATGCCTTGGAGATAATTATATGGATTAAGTCTTTTACATCAAGATCATCGCTGAGAATAGATATATTTGTATGATCAAGAAGAAGGCCAATCGATGACCAATGCATTAATTCCAGTGGTTATCCAAAAAAAAGGCCATGAGAGTGTTGAGCCTATAGAATGTATGTCTTGAAGAAAAGAAAATTGAACATTCATGTCTACCTTGAAACCATCATCATAATAAGAAGATACTCCCTCCGATCCAGTAAAACAGTCGCCATAAATCAACGGAACATGTACAAAGCCTACGCATGAGCTGCGACTCTTTTTTTGGATCGGAGGAAGTAAGAAAATATAAAAGGTTGATCAAGAAAAAGTGGAAAGAGTGGATTCAAATTGATCAACACACAAAGTATAGATGATATACCTAGTGAGGTCAAGTGATCTCGTGTTATGGTAAGTAATTGACCATATACTTTTACCTTTGTGTACTAACATATGATGGTGTTTCTATGTGGGGTTAGACATATTCCTATAGGCTTGCACCAAAAGGTAGATTTCATATAACCCATAGAGGATGACGTCAAGCGGTGATCGTCATCAAGATTGAGAGGTGTAAGTTCAAGAGGAGAATCAGGAAGAGGATCTCGTTCATCATCCCCGAGCTGAAGGCCGAGCCACGCACCACGCCGAGCAGACATGCGACGAGCGGCACCGTCATCCACGAGCCCATGCCACCGTTGCTGCCTCAGGAAAGGCAATCCTTTCATCAGCCGAAGAAGGTGAAGACGTAGGCGACGGAGGTAGACCCGCCCTTCAGTTTCAATAGAGACGGTGTGCGGCCTCGTGGACTTCCCGGGGCTGTCCAGCGCCATCGAGGCATCGCGGAACATCGTGGCATGCGGCGCCTCTGCCGTTCGTCCTAGGGTGGTCAGCGCACGACCACGGCAAGGCAACTGACAACTATGTCGACCTCGACCCCGACGATGGCGAAGGGCCCAACGGCTAGGGCGGCGACGAGCCCAGTGGCATCGGCGGTGATGGTGAGAACTTCGAGGACTACAACGCCTTCGATGAACTCTAGATTAGGTTTAGGTTTATTTAATTTTGTTTCAATTTAAAATTTTACTAGTAATCTGAATGAAATTTGTATATTTTCGCATTCAAATTTTTTTATAAAAAAAATCCTATTTTGGGAGCTGGTGGGAGCAGGCGTCCCAATTATTGCTTGTCGAGTGGTGTTGTCGGATGTTATACTCGGGACGCGAGTGCAGATGTTTCTTAACTATATTCGAACGGCGCGGCTCGCCGCGCGGCACCTGTTGCTTCTGTCAATTTTTTGCCCGTGGATGACACAATTTATACAGATTATTAGAAAGACAGTTTATATCCATATGTATTTGATCACATTACATAAATTTGAAAACATATTTCTCGGATCGTATGAAATTAACAATCAGCACATCATACAACAAAAAATCTTAAAATACAGGAAGATAAAAGCAATGTCGAAGCCCACAGGGGAAGTAACACAGAAATTCACACCACAGTCATAACATAAGATGAATATAAGAGTTACATCTAGGTGGACATAATATGCACACATGAATGTAGTTTTAAATACATAAGTTTTGATAAGTTCAGAAACACGATCTCAAACACCTGATGAGTTTCATGTAACTGATAACGATTAAAAAAAAAGGCAAAGATAGCTGAACCCAACAACATTAACAATGAGACATTTGGTAACGAAAACCTGGACGGTGGAACCAAAATATCACTGAGCACGGTTTGTTGTGGCAGTGATGGACATAGGCTATGAACAGGCAAAATAAGTATGATTTCAACATAGTAGGTGAACACCCTTTCCAACATGGTAACGATCCTATGGAACATGGTAGCAGCCAACAGGTTGACATAGTAGATTTTTAACATAATAGGTGCACACACTTTACATAATACACAGGGAATAGCGATCATATGGAACATGGTCGAAGCCTACAGTTTGACATAGTAGATTTCCAGCAGACGCACCCCGCGACTACATATATATATATATATATATATATATATATATATATATATAGGCAAAGAGAAAATCCTAGGGGCTATAATTTACAGCTCAAATGGAGGTAACCGTTTGTTGATTCAGTCCTTCACGTTAAACCTGGCATGATATTAATTGGCATGGTCACACCAAATCCTGCCGTGATGATAACTGGCAGGTCCAAAATCAAAAAACATCTGGAGAGAACGAATAACGACATGCCACAGGTGGTTTCTGAGCACAAGAGCTGAACAGTGAGTCAGGTGGATGCGGTTGGTTCCTGAGCAGAGTTGCCGGGGTCAGCTGCAGACGATCTGAGCAGAAGATAGAGAAAATCAGCTTCGACCACGATTGTTGTGGCTTGCGGAAACTCCATTTAGACACTGACACAACAAACTTGAAACCTATACTTGCCAGAAAGTATTTTAGCAACCTCTCGTGGTGGAAAGCGTACCTGGCTAGTAACAATCTCAACATTAATTGTCGTACCTTGGTTGGCTGGTTATTTGCTATCACCCGGGGAATATGACTTCCAATCACTTGGTTCACCGAGAATTCCAAACATGGAATCCAACCCCGCCTATTTAATCTGGAGCAATTACCGAGAGGAAGTACCGATAAGCATTTAAATTTAAAACAACGTGCATATGATGATAACTTTAGGCAGAACCCGAAGGAAAAGCCATATTTGAGCACATAGCTCCAAGAAAACAAAACCGAAATATTGTTATGCAATAAAAAACTATTGAACTTAGTTTGAGCATTAAACATCTGTATAAGGCTGATTAAAATTACGACTAAGAAATCTCATAATTAATTTCAGTTGTATTGTGTTTTTTACAGCAGTAAGGAGTACAGAAGCTTAGCACCTCAGCTTTGATTTTCACAGCTAGCCTAGAAGGAAAATAGTCTATTATGTACACAAATTTTGTAGCCCGAGTGTAGAAACCAAACTGGCAACCTAGCGTGGGCAAATGAAAATCTAACCAGTGTTATTTGTGTTGTAAACATTGGACTATGAATTGGAATTACTCACACGATGTCTGCAGAGGTTGATTGCCAGAATGAACCACTAAAGATATATGTATGTGGATCTGCATTGGCAGAATTGGCTGGCCTAGCCATTCGATGACAACGCTGACAACCAGTGTACCGCCACTGATGCTTGGAGTAAATCCTTGATATCACGAGGGTGCACCGAAACTTATAGCTTCCTATGAACGGAAACAACAGGATTAGTCGTACGTTCATCAGGACAGTTTGTAGAGGGGGAAATGATCTATTACATAGATCGAGTACTACCGTGTTTTCAAAAAGATTGAATGCATCCATATGAGCAACATATTTTCTAGGCCAGTTCTCGCAACCTGAGTTCGAAGAGAATGGAGATGCCACAGTGGAGCATGCGCATTGGGCTGAAAAGATTTTATCAAAAACTGTATGCAGAGGTAACTTCATAGATAGACGACATCCAAGGGTAAATTACAAATGGTTTGTGGAATGTTTTAAACATGATCATTATAGTACCTTGTTGGGAACACGTTGATGTCGGCGATATCTTCACTCTTTCAGAGCATAAAATTAGGTTAGGTGATTTTTTTAAAAAAATATGGTATACTGAAAAAAAAAACAAAGGAATTTATAAAGAAGGAAGCACCATCATATTTTGGGCGGTGGTGCCAACAAAAATAGAAACAGCTGGTTGCACAGTTACCCCATAAAAATCTTTATCTCGTGACTAATAGAATCATAAGTGGAATATGTTAATCATTTCTTTTAACCTGACATCTTGAAAGGAAGGACTGAGAACACGCTGTTACACGTGATGTTTAATTAAAACACCATTTCTGTTTGGAAGGTCGAAGGATTCAATATCAGAGATGACGCAAATGGTGCCAGTGACATCTACATTATAAAAAAAATCAGAAGCACTCACAAGGGCACAAAGTTCATAAATACAGAGGGTATAAGAACATCTGTACAACAACATACCAACTAAAGATCCCGGTTCTGCAGTAGGTGGAGGCAAGCACGAGAGTGGTGTTAATGAAAATGATCATTCTGGTAAGGCGTCTATTAAGTTCTCTTTGTGCCGAACAACTATCAAATGTGTAAACACAACAGCAAACGGCGCGTGGATGGGCCTCGTAAATCTGCACACGGTTCACAACATTGACTTTAGAACTTAGAAATGATTTCAGAAGGAAGACAAAACCGGAGTTATTAGTTGATTTCAGAAATGATCCCAGAAAAAAGTCTGAATCTGTACAAAAATTACACCAACATGGGCTTTAATGAGACCATCTACTGCATGCCATAAATAACTCAACACAAAATTATTTCCCCATGAATCCCTCGTAGCTAATTTCCAACGGTAGTCGCATCACTTTATAAGCAAATCTAAAGCCAAGGAAATGAAGTTGTCCTCCTTAAAGCTATAATATGTACTAAAAAGGAATAGAATAATTAGTAATACTCAAGCCAGAGGAGGCGAGCACAGAAAAAACTCTATAACACTCTTTACATGGAAACTGAACATTCCCAAATAAAAGACACATCCTCAGGTGTTTGATCCTACAATAATCAGAAATTTATAGGTAAAAAATGTAGAATGAAGCCAAAGCACAATGAGTAATTAACACATGTAGATTCAAGACATCAAAAGAAGATTGGATTTATAGGTTCAGGCATCCATCACAGAAGATAAGATAACAAATAATGATACGGTTTTTCCGCTACCAAATCAATGACGACACTAAACCTTGTAAGGCAGTATTATCTAGCAAATAATCTTTTTTAAGATATTGTAGAAGCATGTTAAATGAATAGTTAAGAATATGAGAACCTAAGCAAAGAATAGATCAAGCATTCCTCGTCAGCAAACACACAATTATTAAATTCTCATGTGCAGCTCATAAAAGGTACAGATTCTGAACAAAGCAAATTGGCATTGTCTGCTGGTGAAAGGACAAGGTTGTCGCCTAGAGGGGGGGTGAATAGGCGATAAAAACTTTTCCGGTTTAGGCTTGCTAATTGCGGAATAAAACTAGGTGTTTAAATTAACAAGCCAACAACCTAAATATACTAGGCTCACCTATGTGCACCAACAACTTATGCTAAGCAAGACAAGCAACAAAGTGATAGCAATAGAATACTTCAAGCACGAAGGCTATCACAATGTAAAGTGCATAAGTAAAAAAGCTCGGGTATAGAAATAACCGAGGCACGCGGAGACGAGGATGTATTCCCGAGTTCCTCCTTTTTAGGCGAGTACGTCTCGTTGGAGAGGTTTGAGGCACCACAAAGGTCGATCTCAACGCCACAAAGGCTTCACCTTCTTCTCCGATGAACTGCACCACAAAGGTTTGGTTCACCTTCCACTATCGGAATCCTTCGAGGCGGAATCCGGAGCCTTTCAACAACAACCCGGGGCACAACCCACAACTGGATTGCGGGCTCCCGAACGGCTACAAGTGACCATAAAAGGTCTCAACCACCACAATGGCGTCTAGGGTCCAATGACCCAAGAGTAACAAGCTCACAAACTTTCAACTTCCACGAATCCTCGTGGAGAGCACAAACCGATGCAATAAAGCAATGGCAAGAACACAAGTGCTCAAATCCTTCACTCTCAAGAGGTCAACAATGGGGGGCCATTTCGTGCTTAGAAGCTCTGGTCACTTTGGGGAAGAAGGGCCCTCAAATAGGTGCCCGAAAATCTACCCGTTTGAAGAGGTGCAGGGAGGCCAGCCTGGGAGCCAGCCTGGCCGGCCTGGGGGCTGGCCACCCAGCAGAGCCGGCCTAGGCTGGCCTGGGGGCTGGCCACCCAGAAACCGAAAATGTAACACCCATAACTTGATCATCCGGACTCCGTTTCCGATGTTCTTGGGCTCGTTGGAATCGCAATGAAGAGCTTTACAAGATCATGCAGAGAAACATCATAGTCCAACAATGGAGGAAAAAACCAAATGGGGAAAGGTTAGACCTCTCGATAAAAGAACAACCGATAAAACCTCCAAACCAAAACCGCAATATGTTTCTCATCCGGACTCCGTTTTCTATGATCTTGGCCTTGTTAGAAGATACTCACAAGCTCTACAAGATTATGCATATACACATCATAGTCCATCATGTGAGGAGGAAACCACAAGTAGAGAGTTTGACCTCTCTTAGAAAAGACAAACCGGTAAAACCTCGAACATCAAAAACGCAATAAGATATACATATGAAATCCGTTTTTGATGCATTAGAGCTTGGTATGGAGATGAACACAAGATCTAAGTCCTCACATGGATAAAAGGCAAATAAGAACCAAGAAAGATGAAGTGCCAATTATGCAAAGGTTTGAGCTCTCCACAAAGATGCGATCAAGTTACTCACTTGAGAGCCCTTCTTGATAGTACGCCGTCTATCCTATAACCCGGTCTCTCACTAACACCATGAGACCTGTAAAATAGAAAACCTATCAAGATCATACCTTTGCCTTGCACATTCCACTTGAGCTCGATGATGACGATCTTGACTCTATCAAGTTGGAACACCTTTCTTGATTGTGCTTGCTAGCACATGCTTGATGAAGACTTCTCCAAATACTCCCCCATACGCCATGATGGGAGAGCCTTGCAAAGCTCCGTCTTCATGAATCTACTTGCAATTCATCTTCTTATCTTGATATATAAGATGGCTTGGAGATAACATGAAAGTTCACTCAATCTTCTTTTTCAAGTCATGCTTGCAATAAGCTCAACTCTTCACATGACCATTCTTCATATAAACCATTGGATAGAACCTTGGTCATCATGTAATCTTCTAGAGTCCAACACATGAACTCCAATCTTTTCCTATGGACAAGATCTACAAGAATATCTCAATGCAAACATTAGTCCATAAGGATTGTCATTAATTACCAAAACCACACATGGGGCAAAACATGTACTTTCAGCTAGATAAAATATTAAAACGGCTATAGAAAGATGCATCTATGTCAACATGGACCATCGGTGAATCCACCTGATTGCGTGTAAACATGAGAATCTGAATTTCCAAAGATCTTCATTGGACAACACAAAATCAGGATGCTAAATGAAGAATAGCAACAAAAGGAAACACATAGATATTTTTCTCGATAGCTGGAAAAGGGAGGCATCAAAGATACCAAAGCAAACAAATAACAGTGTTATTAACTAAAACAACATTTTTATCTCTATTCTCTTCATTGGACAACACAAAATCAGAATCCTAAATCTAGAATAGCAGCACATAGATATCAGTTCTCAATAGCTAAAAAGGGAGGCGTCGAAAATCCGAAAGCAAGCAAATAACAGTGGTATTAATTGAAGCAATATGTTTATCTCTATTTTAGAAACTAATCATCACCGAGAACAATAGTATGGGATATCACGCAGTTCCTACAACATGTATACATATTTGTTCTTACTAATAAAAGAAACTAATGGCACAGGAAAAACATACATCTTAGTAGATATCAGTTCCACTTGGAACATGAGTATGTAATTAGTTGCAATCTCACAAACCGGCTTTCAGATGCAAAGGATCTAGAAATGAGTTGAAATATTATCTCAAATCATATTGTAAAAAATAGGCAGAGCAACACAAATGGTGGTAGTGAATAGAAGAATAGAGCAGGGTTAATATTGCTACGACATCAAAGTACCCAGCAGACACTTATACTTTTAGCAGAGGCAAGCTGCATGTACATGTGCATCTTAGCAGTTAGCATAGACAAAGAGCTATTGATTCAGTTTTCTTTAGACCCAGCAACTTAAGCAAGAAACAACTGAAGTACCATCTAGATAAGAACCAACTATAGCTAGACACGAAAACAGGGATGAAAGACAAGGGACACTATCCATAGGATATACAACAACACAGACATGGGACTGGTGGGTGAATATACACAAGAAATAAACCCAGGAAAGAAACATCATTAGCCATTTACATATCCAGCCACACACCCATACGTAACATGCATATAAATACTTGGAAATTAAAGCATATACAACAGAAAGGCAAGATCCATACCTGACAGACAATAACCAACTAAAAACTGGAAGCAACCAAACACAGAGAACCGTCGAAGCTTTCTTCCTGTCAAAGGACATCGTTATACAAATATACACAATAGCTAGAAAACACTATAAAATAAACTACCCAACACAAGAAATAAACTCAGGAAAGAAACATCAGTAGCCATTTACATATCACAGAACATGTCCAGCAACACACCCACAAGCCAAATGCGTACTAATACATAGAAATTAAGCAACCTCTAAAAGCAAATGACATAACTGAGAAACAATTTTGAATTCAGTAACCAAGTTAAAAGTATAATGAGTTTACCATCTTCAATATCCTTGAAAACTGGAAAGAGAACACTTTAATAATCTTGAAAACCTATATTTTTAAATGGTATGTGGAAGTTTAACCTTTTATCAGAACACCATTTCTATTTTCAATCTAGAAAATAGGGCAAAAATATATTTGTGTTGCCTAAATCAGGAAAGCAACTGAAAACAACTCTTAATTTTTAGCACCAACCTAAACATATAATGGAAAGTTACCACCCCTGTTATTTTTTAAAACAGGCAAGAAGACATCATGATACTTTTAAACTACCAACTTTCAGAATGGGAGAAGGTATGCTATAGTACATGCCTTATAAATCAATTATAATGATCAATTGTATTGTGAAACCTCCCACTCTTTGTGGGCACCTTTTTATTTTTAGTTTCGAGAAGAAAAAGTAATTAATTTGGCCAAATAAGCATAACCAAACTTCTTTTTTCAATAGAGAGGAACTTTCAAAATGGGAGAAGGTATGCTATAGTACATGCCTTATAAATCAATTATAATGATCAATTGTATTGTGAAACCTCCCACTCTTTGTGGGCACCTTTTTATTTTTAGTTTCGAGAAGAAAAAGTAATTAATTTGGCCAAATAAGCATAACCAAACTTCTTTTTTCAATAGAGAGGATACCTGACAGATCAAGTGGACTAATACACAGCACCAAACAACACCGAAGATATACTTAGTCTCTTGGAAAATCATATCGTTAGGCAAGACACGCACAGTGCCAACTGGCAAGAAAAGTAAAGTAACAGCATCAAACCAACATCGTAACAATAAGATTAACCAGCATTTTTACTTGAATTTATTGTTGTGCTACAACCAAGAAGTACAGTTTTAGTGACGCACTCCACTTCATTCAAATCTTTAGAATAGTGGATATTTAAACAACGAATAGAGCTTGAATGAATAGGCTGTAGCATCTAGCATAGAAAGAAGTATGGTTGATTTTCTAGTCTACTGTAACCCTAACCCAACCAGAGCATTGATCCCCCTTGAGCGAACAATGAGGATGAAGCCAGATGCTCACCTTCTAACCAGGACAGCCTTTGTCCAGAACAAACAAACAAACAAACAACCAAGAAAACAACGACACCTTCGAGCCAGTGTCATGGAATAAGTAGACTGTAATCATCACACAGACCCACACAACGTTCTTCCCCAATGGATTAAAACCAGTGTGATGTAGTGCCACCAGATCCAACCGAACAAAAGATAAAAAACACATAAGTGAAGATAAAAATAAGCACATGATCGTAAAGCAGGCATAAACCATCGTAAACCTGTTGTTAAATGGAATATATAACCAATACACATGCACAGGAAATGATACTGAATTTATAGGCTCTATTTTACACAATCATAGCAGGATGTGTGGCAAGATCAATGTTAAACCTAACTATCAACCCGTCCGAGGGCATTGCCATCATAAGCCACCTCACTCACACACGAATAGAAGGCAGTCAACATCTGTAGGCAACAACATCCAGCAAATGCAGGTAAAACGAACCGACAATCAACATCTTGCCGTAAAGAAAAGCTAGGAAATGAATTACCCAACACAAAAGAAAAAAGCCCAGGCAAGAAAATCATTAGACATTCCCACACCATTCCGCACATCTATAACAAATAATGCATATAAAGAAAGAACGCTACCTAAATGCAGCAGTCAACCTCTAACTCCAAGCAAACCATCACAGAGAAGCTGCAACTTTCTTCCTGTGAAAGGACATTGTTAGGCATGGGCACATACATACAAAAGCAAAACCTAAATAAAGTCTGGACTGCACTTATATATAGTCTCACTAACATCAACACAAATAACTTGAGCACGGCAGTATATGCATAGGAATGTGGACAGGAAGCGTCAGTACCTTTGGAGCCTCAGTTTGCGGAACCTTATGCACAGATGAATTATTAAGATCTTTGTCACCGCTGCAGAAGACAATAATCGCGTGCATCAGAGCACAACGAAGAAATTTCAAAGAATTAAATTGCAATAGAGAATAGGTTCTCTAGACTTAGAATGGTGATAATGCAGCACAACAATATCAGACCTGACTCCACGATGAACTAACACAATATCTGAACGAAAAAGATGGCTCCCATGATATTATTGTATAGGCAGAGTGGAATATCAAAACTAAAGGAAATGGCACTACAGATTCAATTCCTAATATGTCTCAAAATCTCTAAAAAATAAGAAGAAAACCTGACATCGCAGTTGTCTTGTTCAACCATATATAATAATACCCCTTTACCAACCTAATCAAGCAATTAAAAAATACGAACATGGAGCATAATTAAAAATTGTTTTCCCATCTAATGTATTCATAGATCTGCTCCCAAATTAAGCTCCTCTACCACATGAGTAAATTTGAAAACAACGTACAGAACAAAAACTGGGGCATTGAATTAAAATTTAATCAAGCAATTGGCAGGGACCAGAAACACAACTAAATACAAAAGAGCATTAATTCATGGCCGGCAAGAAGGAAGTAAAAAACATGTATAAGGAGAAGAACATAATCTAGCCCACATGAAGTAAATGAAAAATGGAAAGATGATTACCATCCAAGAGACAGTATATCCAAATTAGAAGCTGTTCAACTGGGGCTTGGGATCTCGATCTAGGTACTGGAAGACCATGGCAATAAAATCAATAAACTGGGAAAGCAGAAAGCTGAGAAACATGACCAGATCGGGCGTAATCAGCATGTACCAAACATTTGAAGCTGAACACAACCTGCATCGTCCAATCTCATGGTGTCCATCGCAGCCTGCCGGAGGAAGAATAATGTTTACCGAGTCTTCAACACATTGTGTAGGTCTAACAATCAACATCATTCACTGTCAAAAAAGAATGCATACAAATCAAGCTGCCGTCTCTCTATTGGGGGTTAAATTATATTATATTCACATGAAAGAAAGAAATAGAACGTGTACAACACACAGGGAAAATCAATTTGATGGACACGCTTGAGAAGAGATCAAAGATGGTGTTACCTGATTCCATGGTTGGAGTGATGAGTCGTTGATTCTTGTTGCAGCCTAAATCCTGAAGAAAAAGAGAGAAAGTTGCAGACCAAAACGTCAGATCTGAGCTGCATAAAGGTGAAGAACATGGGAATATCAAATCCGAGCAAGATCAAGCACGTGAAGGAGGGGGCTTGTATGTACGAACCTGAAACAGAGTCGAACCATGGTTGATATCTGACCGGCGACGCGTGCTCCTCCGTTGAGTGCCTATGAGGATGGCAAGGCAGAGCGCAGCAACGGCTCGAGCTCGGGGACGGGGAGGAGAAGGTCGGGAGCAAGCAAAATGCCCTACTGTTGGGGGTGGAGACGGTGTCGACGATGGCGGCGGCGTTTCCCTTGTAGAGGGCCTCCAGCTCCTTCCCGTGCGAAGGACGGCGTTCCCCGTCGGAGTCTCGATGCGAAGGACGGCGGCGCTGGCACGCAGGGGACGGGACGGAGGGGTGGAGGAGAGGAGAAGACGCAGGGATTGGGAGAGGAGCGAACGCGAGCGGGATTGGGGGAGGAGAGCGCGTGCGGGGATTGGTGGCTGGCGGCTAGGGTTTCTACCGCGGTGCGCTGCGTTTTTATACCACGCGCGGGTAAGAAATCAACGGCCAAGATCAAATCAAATCCTATAGGACGGTCACGGTGGTCTGAGCTCTGAGAAGCGCCCTGGCCCTAGCAAGGATGTTATCTTTAGATTTAATTGCTCGCTCGTCCGGGCCCTCCCGAAAAATCCATGCTACCAAAACACACGTCAACCAGGTACCTCGAAATAGGCTTGCGCCCCGCTATATAAATATAGCAAACACCCGATACAACCGACGACAAATGCTGGGATGGAAGCAGCACAAACACGTCCAAAAGAGAAGAAAAAGAAATAAAAGCCGACAACGATGGGTCGACAAAAACGAAGAGGCTCCATGACCGCTGCGCCCACCGGAGAACTCCCACCAAAGATGACTCTGAAGCACCGGTACCAAACAACACCTTCAAGAAGGAACGCGACGATGACGTCGCTGCCGCCTAGGGTTTCCCCCGGTACGTGGCGGGGATGGAGGGTAACACCCGACGCCCTTCAGGAAGGAGTGGCGGCACCATAGGCGCCACCGCGTCGGTGTCGAACTAGTCCACAGGGATTTCTCCCGATCCCCCCATGACCCCAGGCACTCCGGAGCACTCCACCATGCCAGCCACCACCCCGCGCCACCACGATCAGGACGCCACCCACGCTGTCACCCCCGGCACGGAGAAGGAAGACCAACACATCGAAGAGGAAGAGCCACGAGGGACTAGGAGCTGTAGCACCGCCGGCACGTGGGAGGGACCGACCTCCACCGTCAGAGACGGTAGCCGACCGGACGCAACAGCAGGAGCACACCAGGCCTGTGGGCCCATAGGCCCGGCCAGGCCTCGAGAGGCCCGTAAGGCCCGTAAAGCTCCCGCCGTCGCGCTGCAGAAGACGCGCCGTTGGTGCCGCTGCCCCCTGTCCAAGCCGCCCTGCCTCTCCTACGTGCAGAAGGCAGCACCGTCGAGGATTCGAGCCGGCCCACCTAAAACCCAGATGGGGCCCTCTGGGCCCCGATCTGGGCCGGGAGCCGCGAGCCGGTACAACACCACGCCGGCCTCTGGCCCGCCGCCAAGGGGCGGCGCCGTCTTTCTCCGGCCACCCAGACCGACCCGGGGCCGTCCGGGACCGCTGACCGCCGAAGAGCACCGCCGAGTCCTCACCGAGTGGGGAGAGACGTACCCACCGCCGCCGGCACCGCCCGGGCCTTGCCCGGCGGCTTCCGCCGGCGGCGGCAGGGAAGTGGAGGAGAAGGAGAGGGCGCGGGAGGAAGCGGCGGAGCCGCGCCGGTCGCCGCTCGGGGGCGACGCGGCGCGGAGCGAGGGGGAAAGGGGGGAGGCGCGTGCGGGAGGGAGGGGCTGGAGGGAGCCGGCGGCGGGGTGGACGGCGCCGGAACCCTAGGCGACGGGGTCGGGGTCAGGAGTCAGGAGGAACTACAATTAAGAAGCGAACCCGTCGACAGGGGCGGAGCTGCCGTACATTGATTGGGTGCAGCTGACACCAATGAATCTCGGGCAAGTCCAAAGAAGCTAGTCGAAATTTCGATTCTGAACCCATCCCAAAACTTTGTCTGACCCCATCAAAATCTGGCTGCACAACAGCACAAGGCGATGGGCTTCAGAAAAACAATTCGGTAGAATGGCCCATGTACAGCCTCGCTCGTACGTGATGTAAAAACTGGCCGCAAAATCGAGCAAACATTGTCTCACGTACATGAACGCTTGACCGGTACTCCATTCGCCACGACGTACGACGGCACCGCCAGGAACCCTAATTTTCTCCTCCCATCTCTTGGCCTCTCACCGTCCAGCGGCAGCCAGCAAGCCAACAATTGGTTTGACGCCGTGCCGACGCAGAAGGGAGGCGGCTGCCGGAGGACGGTGGCAACGACAACAACCGAGTAATACAAGAATCCAGGCAATGCGTATTTCTCAAGTAAATTCTCATTTCTAGTCTAAACTCCCGTACAACTAATTGCATTTACTTCCCCTTTAATAATCAAACGATCCACACCAAAGTCTAAATTTCCAATGTTTTTCGCTGATTTTTTAGGTCATGGATCGTTTTTAAGGAAAAGGCAGTCGTTTGCCATCCGATTAGATAGGAAGAAAGTTTGCGGTAAAAGATAAGTTTTCCACTACTATTAAGGTCAACGTGATTAATCGATTTTTAAAAAGTAAAAATTGAGAAGTGAAATTGTAAAATGCGAGTGAGTTCGATCACATGTTTCTATTATCAATACTTCTACCGCCTTTTATTATACAAGCAAATATTTTGAATATAACATGTTTTGAATAATTCATTTTTAGTTGCGACTTTAGTTTTGCACATAATTTAAATGGAATATCTTGCCTTTATTAATGTAGTATTATATGGTTGAACACTTTTGTTACTTATATCTTGTTTAGTGATATATTGTGGTACGAAATTGGTTGGTATAATACTCAATTATATTGGTTTGATTTGCATAACCCTTTAGTAGCCGACCCCATCGCCAAAAATTTCTAGATTCGCCCCTGCCCGTCGACCATGCATTTGCCGCCATCTTTGTTGTGCATGGTGTCAAGGAACCTGAATATTCTTATCATCAGCAGTCCCGATGCAGCAGCAGCTAGCCGCCGACGAGGGCTCTGGAAGGACGACCACTAAACGGACTCGCTCTCGCGTCCCCGCCATGATACCTACCGAATCGATGGACGTCGCCCACACGGATCGCTCGGCCAGCGCCATCCAAATCCGCGTGCGGATTGACCACTGGTCCATTTGGACGGCCGAGGATTCTATAAGAACGGAGGCAAGGCCGGCACAGCAGCAGCAGAGCAGCCACTGAGGTCCGTGGAGCTGCGTACGTCCGGTGCGATGGCGACGACAGGGCCGGCATGGTCGCTGCTCCTGCTCGGCTTGTGTCTCTGCCTCGCGTCTCGCGTGTGCTCGTCCCAGGAAGCCGGGCTCACCGGCGGCGGCGGGTACCGCGTCACGGCCGTCGCGGTGGACGAGGGAGGGAGGCGGCTCCGCGCCGAGGCTGCGGCCCTCGGCGGCGCGTCCACGGGCGACGTCCCGAGGCTCGACGTGTACGCCAGGTGCGTCTTAATTACAGTTACCGGGTCTCTTGTTGTCTTTACGCGTAGCTAGTGACATACTACGACGTCGCGGGAGAGACGTCGGCTTCCATGGATTCCATCGTAGGCGTTGTCGGATTGCCCGCGATCGAGCGTAACGTCGAGTAGATATATAGTACTCACTCCGTGCAAAAATAAGTGTCTTAAGTTTGGCAAAAAGTGGATGTATCTATATATGAAACATGTCTAGATACTTCCACTTTTGAGCAAACTTGAGACACTTATTTTTGGACGGAGGGAGTACTAGCTAGCCACTTTGGCGATTTTCGATTCCGATTCTGATGCCAGCCACTGCACTAGGAAATCTGGTTCCTGCTCTAGGTCTGGCTATCCCAACGTACTAGCTATAGAAAAGATGGTCCTATCCCAACACTTGTGCTCTGCTCAAACCTCACGCATCGGCATCGCTCCGTCTAATTATCAACGAACATTCAGAGGCTCAGAGCAAAGCAACTGCACTACTGCACGCGCATATATCGTCGTGGACACGGCACGGCTTTTGGCCCATGCTCGTGCGCCGTATAACGCATGTCGATCTCTTGGCCGGATGGACAAACGAAAGCTAACAAAGCGGCTTGTCAAAGCCGGCGAAGATAATGTGCAGTGGTCACATTTGATCAAAATAAGATAATGTGGTCACATGCATATTCTCCCATCAAAAAATATATGTGCGCATGGTCCGTATAGTAGACTTTTGTCATTCACCGGCTTGTTTTCAAACATAATTGCCATGTACCTCCATCACCGGTCAGCATCGAAATTCTACCGCTTAGCTCAACGGTGGAGAAAAAAACCCACCTAAAGTGGACTTTTCTACCAATTAAATGTTTTATACGCCCTAACATGTGTGTGACAAGAGCTGTCCTCTTCCATTATCTGAAAAATGTTTGTACCATCTGTTTGGTAACAACCATGTGTTGGTAGTTTTATGTGCCTAGAGAAGAAAATGCTTACAGTGATCTGGTTGGCTATTCGAAGAAGAAAATACTACATGGATGATTTTTTTCGATAAAGTGTATTTTGTTAAAGCTAGAATACCTAACCTGTACGGTAACGTTACGTCGAAGAAACATCGAGGACACACATGCAAAACTTATCACCAAAGAAAGAAAGAAAAACATGATAAGAAGCAATTTTCAACTCTTCATGTTTCTTTAGCTACACTGACATATCGATAAGGGGCCTCCAAATTACATCGTCATTGACATATTAGACCACTACTAAAAGCCAGAGGACGTTCACCCAGAGAGAAAAATCAGAAAAACCCAAGCAATGCCTTGAAGTCCAGACCTAGTCTATGAGGGGTGCGTGTTGTGCTTTGTCTTGAATAAGTTCCAAACAGTTATGTACGTTATGCAACTCTAATTATGTGCATAAAACACATATACCTCTAAATATTGTATGCCAATATAAATACATCCCGGCCAGGTTTGTATTTTAGAATGCATGAAAATTCCTATAATTTACTTCATTGGTCCGAACAAAGGAATCCATTAGGGAAGGTTTTGAAATGCACATTGTTCTCTCTTTATCATAGAAGTGGAGCTCCAAAAGTAAAGCCGAATGGTTGATGAAGGACTCACATAGTAGGAAATTTTCAACAGCAAATATCAGGATCCTAAGAACTAAAATCCAAATATCTTTTGAATATGAATGAAAAAGGCCCTCAAACCT
Organism: Poa pratensis; assembly: GCA_947311845.1. Classification (NCBI taxonomy): domain Eukaryota; kingdom Viridiplantae; phylum Streptophyta; class Magnoliopsida; order Poales; family Poaceae; genus Poa; species Poa pratensis. The sequence goes on from CAMZMU010000078.1 coordinate 13,510,692, forward strand.
AAGCATTATAAATCCCCCCACAATTCTCGAATCACCTGGCTCTTATATTTTAAATTTTTTTAAAATAAAAATAACCGAATTTCCAATTTATTTCCACATTTTGTTTTGGTTCAGAAGAAAATGGCGTCCAGGTTGAAGCATAATTTTTTGCATGCATGGCTTCTCTGCACACCTTTTTTTGTTGTGGGTTTTTTTTTTTGCGGGTACTCGCTGCACACCCTTGCTTGCACATATATGTTTGTTTTACTTTTCATATTTTGGGAATGATGATTCAACCGCCTTTTTGAATTTATTGTATGTATTACATTTATACATGGTAATATATCTACTACCATGTTTTTTTTACGCCGTGTGTGTAATTACTTACAGCTCCCTTGTCTTTCGACTGAAGCTACGACGCTTACAAAAACAAAACAACCCAAATTTACTAGTCCCATATGTCCACCAGTCCCACAACTTGAAGAAAAATATGAGTACAATGGAAAGATAGATTAATTATTGTTATCCAGATCTTCTGTCTCCTGACATGATAATACGATTGCCTTGCAATTAAACATCTTGTCAGGAATCTATTTATAGAAACAGACCCACTTCCACCGAATTTTAAAAAGTTATCCAGAATTATGTGTGTCATCTTATCTGCCGGGGATTTTGTCAACACCATGTTATATCCAGCTTTCTATAAAACTTACTCCATCAAAACAGTACTCCCTTGTGTAGCCCACTGATCACGCCAAGGCAGCGTTACAGAAAGTGCATGGCCTTTTCATTTCATTATTAGTCCAGGAAGAAATATTAAAAGAAACACGTCGCCGTGCTGTTTCAGTTCAGCTCCATCCTGTAATATTTTTTCCCAGCCCGATCGCGGACCGAGAGTGTGAGTCCACGCCGACAAAATCGCTATCGATCGCTGTCCGATTGATTGATTGTTTCGATCGATCGCCACTGCTTACTTATATTATAGTACTAGCAATCCCGTCTCGTATTGATTATTCAGCTGGCCCGTTGCCGGCCTCCTTGCGCTGCTGCACAGATACACCAGTGTCTTCTCCTTGCTCTGATGGCGACGCCGGGCTCTGCGCCCGCTAGTTGCCTGCTCCTCCTGATCCTCCTCCTCGCCGTCTGCCCCCTCGCCGTGCCGTCGTCTGGGTATGACGTCGCGTCGGTGGCCCAGTCCGGGAACGTGCTGTCAGCGCGGTTGGAGCTCGTCGGCGAGAGCAAGACGACGGTGCTTGAGCCCGATGTCGAGACGCTTTCCCTCACTGCAAGGCAAGTACGATAATATGACCTAACCATCGATAGGAGTTGTGATGAGTTTAGCTTTGTGATCACTGACCACTTTTGATGATTCATTGTAGAGCACTGTAGGGAGTACAGAGCTGGGGGATTTCGTTCTGAGTGGAATTAGTACTGCTTCAGATAAAAGATCACAATTGTTTGTGATTTCTTCATGTTTCTTTACGAGAGAGCTGGTTTATGAAATGACTAGGATTACGTACCAGATAGTGAGTGCTACAGGGGACTGTAGAAGTATAGGGCAAAAAGAGTACTCCCTCCGTTCAAAGCAGAGACCAAAAATAGTGTTAAGTGCTCTGACGATCATACACGATCACACTGGGACTCGAACCCAGAATCTCCCGCTCCGGAGGCGACCGCCTTATCCATTAGGCCATGCAACCACTTTGATGATGAAATCGTACTATTTCGTTCCATTGCTGTGCTTACCATTTTTATTTGTAATAATGCCGGTGGCAGCCTGGAGACGGACACCCGGCTGCGTGTCCGCATCACCGACGCCGACCACCCGCGATGGGAGGTGCCCCAGGACGTCATCCCGCGTCCCGCGCCGGAGGACGTCTCCCTCGACGACACTCAGCGCCCTGGCAGCGCCGCCTCCTCTTCACCGCCGCGCGACACCCAAGTCCTGTCCGCCGCGGGCTCGGACCTCGTCTTCACCATCCACGCCTTCCCGTTCCGCTTCACCGTGACCCGCCGCTCCACCGGCGACGTCCTCTTCGACACCTCCCGGCGCCTCGTGTTCAAGGACCGGTACCTGGAGGTGACGTCGGCGCTGCCGGCAGGGCGGGCGTCGCTGTACGGGCTGGGCGAGCAGACGAAGCGCACGTTCCGGCTGCGGCACAACGACACCTTCACGCTCTGGAACGCCGACATCTCCGCGAACAACTTCGACGTCAACCTCTACGGCTCTCACCCGTTCTACATGGACGTGCGGCCACGGGGTGCCGCGCACGGCGTGCTGCTCCTAAGCAGCAACGGCATGGATGTCCTGTACGGCGGCTCCTACGTCACCTACAAGGTGATCGGCGGCGTCCTGGACTTCTACTTCTTCGCCGGCCCTTCCCCGCTTGCCGTCGTCGACCAGTACACTCAGCTCATCGGCCGCCCTGCCGCCATGCCCTACTGGTCATTTGGTACTGCGACTCTGACTCTGCACATTACTCTGTTTCTTGCGTTTCCATTGCAAATCGTGACCACGCTGTTGCTTGCAGGGTTCCACCAGTGCAGGTACGGGTACGTGAACGTGTCTGACCTGAAGGGCGTGGTGGCCGGCTACGCCAAGGCCAAGATCCCGCTGGAGGTGATGTGGACGGACATCGACTACATGAACAAGTTCCAGGACTTCACCCTCAATCCGGTGAACTTCAGCTTCGCCGAGCTCCGGCCGTTCGTCGACCGGCTTCACCAGAACGGCCAGAAATACGTCCTCATCCTAGACCCAGGGATTAGCATCGACCCGACGTACGGGACGTTCGTTCGTGGGATGCAGCAGGACATCTTCCTGAAGCGGAACGGCACAAACTTCCTGGGCAACGTGTGGCCGGGCGATGTCTACTTCCCGGACTTCATGAACCCGCGCGCCACCGAGTTCTGGTCTCACGAGATCTCCCTCTTCCGCCGCACCATCCCCGTCGACGGGCTGTGGATCGACATGAACGAGATCTCCAACTTCTTCAACCCGGACCCGCTCAACGCGCTCGACGACCCGCCGTACAAGATCAACAACAACGGCGAGCACCGCCCCATCAACAACAAGACGACGCCGGCCTCCGCCGTGCACTACGGAGGCGTCTCCGAGTACGACGCGCACAACCTGTTCGGCCTGCTCGAGTCCCGCGCCACAAACCATGCGCTGCTCCGGGACACGGGCCGCCGCCCCTTCGTGCTCAGCAGGTCCACCTTCGTCGGCTCCGGCCGGTACACGGCGCACTGGACGGGGGACAACGGCGCGACGTGGGAGGACCTCCACTACTCCATCAACACCATGCTCAGCTTCGGCCTCTTCGGCGTCCCCATGGTCGGCGCCGACATCTGCGGCTTCAACGGCGACACCACCGAGGAGCTCTGCGGGAGGTGGATCCAACTCGGCGCGTTCTACCCGTTCTCCAGGGATCACTCGGCGATCGGCACCGTCCGGCGGGAGCTCTATCTCTGGGAGTCCGTGGCGGCGTCGGCGAGGAAATCGCTCGGGCTGCGCTACCGGCTGCTCCCCTACATCTACACGCTCATGCACGAGGCCCACACCACGGGGGCGCCCATCGCGCGGCCGCTCTTCTTCTCCTACCCGGAGGATGTCGCCACGTACACCGTGGACAGGCAGTTCCTGCTCGGCCGTGGCGTGCTCGTCTCGCCGGTGCTCGAGCAGGGCGCCACCACCGTCGACGCATACTTCCCCGCCGGCCGGTGGTTCTGCCTCTACGACCACTCTCTCGCCGTCGAGACGCGCTCCGGCGAGCACGTAACGCTCCCGGCGCCGGCTGACACGCCGTACGTGCACGTGGCCGGCGGCAACATCCTGCCGCTGCAGCAGAGCGCGCTGACGACTGCGCAGGCGCGCCGAACGCCGTTCTACCTCCTCGTCGCGCTCGCAAAGGACGGCACGGCTACGGGGGACCTGTTCTTGGACGACGGCGAGTCACCAGAGATGGGCGGGAGTAGAAGCGAATTCAGCCTGGTGAAGTTCAGCTGCGCGACGTGGAGCGATGGCATGATCAGGTTGAGATCGCAGGTGATGCACAAGTCGTACGGGCCGAGCCGGGCGCTTGTGATCAGCAAGGTGGTGCTCATGGGGCTCCAGTCGCCGGAGCCACCCAGGAAGCTCGCTGTATATGTCAATGGCACGGAGGTGGAGGCCAACTCGGCAATCAGCACCGGTTACAGCAGCAGAGGAGGGTTCGGCGCGGCCCACGTCAGCGGGCTATCGCTCTTTGTCGGGGAGGAGTTCGAGCTCAAGATCGCCATGTCCTATTAAACTTCCTGGGCGGCATTGGTGTATGACTGTTTGAGCATTGGTGTATGACTATATGTATAAGATTGGACTGAATAAAGATGAGAAATTGAAGCCCAAATATATGGCACCACCAACTAGTTGATCGTTCTATCTGTACATTGACTGTCATATGTGAAGCAATTCCTGCGTCACAAATGGTCAGTGTGCACAAAAGATAAACATTGTTCTCCTTGCCATACTTGAAAAATAATCATGAGCACTCATTTGATGGCGCAAGAAGCTTTTTATTCCTTTATATAATATTGTTGTATACAATCGATAATACCGGGGAATATTATTTGCGGCTACTATCTATCCCTTTCCGACAGAAAGGTTTTAATTTGGCTACTATATAAATCACTAGGATTATCTATGTCAATACCTGACACCTAGCTCTTCAATTACGCAGCTACCGCAGTACCGCACCATCATCATCAGAAATATTTGTAGTTTCCTCACCACATCTAGTCCAGATCAGACGCAGGCCGCTCATGAGGAAGCTGCATGCTGGAGATATCCTCGCGGGGAAGATGACCCAGCTCAGATCCTTCTCCCTCTGCCTGGCCTGCTACCCCGAGCGTGGAATCGTTCTTGAGCAATGGTAAGGTACACTTCCTGTTCTTCCGGAAGACGAGGTAGAGAATCGCCGCGATGTATATGAGCATGCCGAGGAACCCGAATATTCCAGCAAATACTTGGGAGACGGTAGACAACCCGCTGTGGATGAGCAGCTTGACAAAGCTTGTTACCAGGAAGAAGATGTTGATGACCATGATAAAAGAACCGATTCCCCATGTTAGCACGGTAATCTGCATTGGAGTGCCAATTAGATGTAGTGTGTAATGGGCTCGCTGCAAAATCGTTGCGTGTATCAAGTTATGCGATGAACGACTTACGAATCTTGAATTTGTGTGCAGCCCCATCTTTGTTTTGCTGCTGGTGAATTTAAGGAGTGGTACAAGAGCAAAAGGAAGTTCAAATGACAGTATCATCTGCATATAAAGCGAAAAATTAATATTCTTAACGTAGACTTTGGAAACGAGAAATGTGTGACTTCCATGAGCGCCGAAGTATCTTATCAAGATTATCAGCAGGGTGATGGTAAGAACAGAGTTTTAGTGATTACCGATGCAATGATAATCAACTGCCCAGCTGCTGAAGAACCACCAATTAGTGACACAATAAGACTAGGTACAATTGCCAAGGACCTCGTTAGAAGGTTCCGTAACCAGGGCGTCATCCGAAGATCAAGAAATCCCTACATTAAGAGATGAGTAAAGGTTATCTTCTACTAGATGACGATTCATACATCTGGAATATGATCTTTTTTATTTTACACATAAAAGACATAAAGAAAAAAGTAAGGCAGTCTCAGTCATATTTTTTGCCTAAGGCTTACTAATATCCATATCCAATTTAGCCACATTCTAATTTAGCATCCATCATTAAGCTTGGACTAGAAATGGTAGATAGACCGCCATGTTTTCTAACTTTCCTGTCAGTTCCTTCACAATCTGTTTACGCAAGAAAAGGTGGAATAGTAATACCAGCATACATTAAAACAAAACAAAATTATTATAATAATTGTTTTGAAATCAAACCTACATAAATATCAATAAGATCTGCTAACATTCAAATAAGATAGTAAATGTCGTTAACAATCACACCCATGCTTAGTTTGTTACCTCTGTGATTAACATTACTAATATACTTTGAGTCTTCATACATTAGAAAAATATATAGTGTGCCAATTAAATTTGCAGTTTGCAAAATATGGTTAACAATACAAGAATAGTAATAGAAGAGATACAAAACCTGCATAACATATTGTCCCGCATAAGTTCCCGTAATTGTAGAACTCTGGCCAGATGCCAACAAGGCAATTGCAAATACCTTTGAGCTCCAATTTCCGAGGACATTCTACAGCAACAGACAGAAAGGGATACTGGATCAGAATGTATACTGCAAACAAGTCTTTTTTTTATCAGCAAGACGTCATGTTTTTTATCAGAAACCATTGCATATTTGTCATAATAGGGAAAATGCATAGGGAGGTTTGCATAACGCCTAAACAAATGCTCGACTTAGCACATGATACATGCAGCAATGTCGGTCAACAAACATCATCTAATTAGCAGTAAACTTCTGCCGTAACCATACAGAGTTTCTAGCACAAAGTGAACAATATATCCTACACTGTCAGCTAATACAACAACACAAACACCATAACCATCTGACCAACCTTTAACAAGAATGAAGCTTTGTTAAGATCTAGATCATTGCAATTCATCCGGTCTTCAGGGTTTAAATTATCTGAACTGCAGACTGCACCACTAACAGATATGATAGATATGTTGATCAGAAAGGCCACTGTGAGGGCAAATGCGCTTTCAATCATATAGAACCTACAGGCCTCCTGCAAGAAAGTGTAAAATGAATGTATGTTATCTTCATGCTTGTATTTCTGCAATTGGTAACAGGATGTGCTATGAACAGTTGAACACATTAACTTTAAAGAGTCAACTTAGTAGAGTTCAGCAGCAAGGATAGATAAATCCACGTACACATAGGATATCTAATTAAGATTGTGATGAACACATTACATTAAAGATTGTGGTTTACTTTACCTTGATGCCATGAACAGATCGTGGAACTTTTCTTGATAGCACCAATGCTGAGTGGAGAAAAAGATTGTGCCTGAAATTTTAATCAGAACATGAAAATGTCTGATGTACAATTAAAGAAATGTTTGAGGGAATAGGGTGGATAGAAAGCTTACGGCATCACCATGGCACCAAGTAGTGAGATAGCAAGACCTGTAGCTCCATTTCCTTTAATTTCAGGAACAAAAAGGCCCCGCACAACTTCTGAAGAATTTGGTTTAGAATACCCAAGTTCAACTAAGAAGCAAGTTGCTATTAAGAATACCAGGAATGCTATCAGAAATTCCAGTTTACGGACCTGCACAAGCACACAAAAAATCAATATGCAACATGATCAACAAGACAAATACAAACACTGCTTGTGAACTAGTGCAACACCGATGATCTGCTAGTTGAAACTTTGTGCTAACTGACAGGAGAGCACATTTAAATAGTAGTATTGAAATATCACAAGTGAAAATAAGCGCTTCGTATTTTCAAACAAAAAGGTTTTTTTTGCAATATGGAATCAGGACATGGAAAAATACCAACTGCTGAAAAATATTGAGAAAGTAAAAAGGAAATATTCTTACCCCGTATTGTTGTAGGAACAGGAGCATCAGAGTGCTGAGCCCAGTTATGAGAACACCACACCATATCGGAATTTGGAAGAGCATGTTCAAAGCAAAAGCAGTTCCAATTACTGAAACGGTTCAGGAACCACAAAAGCCGATTAGATAAATTTACAAAACATAATCACCATAAAAGTTGCAAATGTCTTTTACATGAAACTTTAACTGATAGTTTCCACATCACAAACTGATATTTTTAATTTGATTTGGTTTATGGTATGACACCACCTGCAATATCACAAAAAGGTCGAATTACTGAATCCAGGTAGCTCTGTACTTCAGTTAAAATCGGCAGAAGGCCAAATTTGTAAATTTAATACCTTCAGGAATGTCGCATGCAACTACAGCCAGTTCTGCAAGGATCCATAATATGAAGTTTGTGACCTTGGGATATTCAGCCCTACAGTGCTCAGCGAGATGCTTCCCTATCATATAATGGAAGTTAGAAAAATATCAGAAACATTCACATGGAAAGCAAAAATATATGCTCAATGAAACAAGGATAAGTGCTAGTGCTGCAAATCTCGTAATACTGACCAGTCACAACCCCTAGGCTGGCTGCAAGTGATTGGATTACAAGTGCAGCACAGGACGCGATAAGAATGATCCAAAGAAGCTGCCACCAAAAGAAGATAGTTATGATTCGTGGTAGAGATAATCATGAAATAGCTGAATGGCAGATGAAGGAAGTTCAGTCCATAGAGTTCCATACTTTAAAGGAAAGATAGGATGGACAGTACCCAGAAATATGCTAGAGACAAGAGAAATAAGGACCCACCTCGTATTTGTAATGTGCTCCAGCCTGTAGATCCGTCTCGACTGCAAGATCAGAAAAAATTATTGGTCATGAGCTGACAAAAGGATAGCCAATGAATACACGAAACGAAATTCACAATAAATCTTGCTAATCTTACAATTGCCAGGATCAATGTACGCAATAGAGACAAGAAAACCGGGCCCTATGTACGAAAATAAATTCTTCCAGCTGGTTTTCTGCAATAGCACAAAACAACAAATAGTTAGTTTTCTTCATCTGAATCCAGTATCAAGTAATAGTTCAGCAAACAAACTGATTTTGGCACATCAGGTTAAAAACTGCAAATTCTACAACAGATGCACATGTAAGAATTATTTCGTAGCAGGAAAGAATGAGCCTGCCTAGTAAGCATGGAAATTAGTTGCCATGGGGATTTTTTTCTCTTTCTTTGTCAAAACCAATCAAGAACTATGAACTCATCATGCACATGCACCATACCTCAGGAATAACAATCTGATCAACATCTCTGCTGTCAATAAGAGGAGTGCCGGCTCCATTGGAGAGATTATTGTTCCCGGCGCTAGTCATAAATTGTGGCTGCGACGAGCATTGCCTCGGGCCACTCATCTCACTCTCTCCCAATGACCCTCAAGCTGCTGAGCTGCAAACACAATGCAACAGGGGGCAGTTATTTATAGGTACGCTTTGCAATGACGCTAACTCACTCGCTTAAGTACCACGAATATGCCTAGTGAGTAGGATAGCGAGAACAATAGCCACTAGCACAATAAGATAAGAAAAATGAACATCGAGACCCGAATCAGTGGACTGCAGAAAAGATGCAACTACAGAGAGACTGTGTGTGTACACAAAGTAGCAGTTTCAACCAATCTTGATCCGGCAATAGGGGCGACGCTCGAGCCAAAGACGTCTACTTTAGATGGGGATATAATATTCGTCTGGGCAAATTGGACGGTGTGGAGGTAAAGACACTTGAATGTGTGATTACCAACGCAAGCATCAGGGAATATAGAAATAACAACAGTACCTGATATCTCCAGCAGTGCCCAGTATTGAAATGCAAGCTTCAATTCAACGTCCCTTTATCCCATACAGCATACAGCTAAACGAATGGAACAGGATCCTACGGGCATGTGAAAGGGGGAACGTGGCAAAAGGGAAGTAAAATAATGGAAAGCGGTTTAGAGAGGGTTAACGATAAGTCGGCATGACCATGAGGTCATCAATCTGAGACGGCACGAACAAAAGAGATGGAGTAAGCCATGGTGGTTAAGGTATCTGGCTAACACAAAGCGGGATGCGACCTAGCTAGTTTGCGGACCTAAAAATGGTTGCTTTTGTGTTTAAGGTGTAATCACAAAAACAAAATTAAGATCGGGGTCGTAGCCTTTGCATGCATGCATCTCTTTTCCAAGATTCCTATAGCAGCAAGAAATTCCGTCTCTACGGACCATTCTGCTAAAGGCAACCAACGGGGAAGAAGAAATTTATCACCCGCGACTCGCGAGGCCAGCACAGGAAGTGCAGAACTGGACCAAAAAACTGAGAAGATGAACACAGAGCGCGGCCAGATTGGTCGCTCGCGCGCGGCGGCGGCAGCGGCGAGGAGGAGTTCCGTCCGGGGCGGCGTGGCCGGGAGAGAGGGGCGTACCTGCTGTCGGTGGGGCGAGAGAGCGGAGCAGTGGGTAGCCGGAGACGTCGTCGTCGTCGCCTCTTCTTCTTCTCCTCCCGCTCGTCTCTGACAGGAACAGAGCAGAAGTCCCCGAGGCTTCTCGGTCGCGTGGTCCAACGGAGTCCAATCTTAGCACGTTTTGTCTGGCTCGAGCCCATCGTTCGCCTCCCGGCGGCCGCGTCGTTCGCCTCCCGGTAGCCGTCGGATCAAGCGGCCGTCCGTCCGATCAGGCGCCGAGCCGTGGACCGGCCGCTGCAGGCGCAGAGAGGGACCACAGCTGAGAAATCTTCGTGAAAAAACAAAATCTTGGAATGAATGTAGTGCTGTCGCTGTATTTAGTGTCACCTTCAGTTTCTGTGGAAAAGAAATCAGTGATACACCTATTTGTGCAGACCACTTGACAGTACTCAGCACACAGTCTCCTAATTGTCCTCGTTGGCTTATTCCATCCAGCCACCATACTTTCGGTGGACAAAATATACATTAATTTATATTATCCATGCATGAACAGATTATACTCCTATAAAGAAAAAACAGATCGGCTAGGACTAGCCCTTACGCCATTTTTTAGGTATTGCTTGTTTAAGAAAACTAGAAAGATACCCCGCGCGTTGCAGCGGGAATCTTAATATATATAAAAAGTATAAAAGAAAAGATATTTGATGTATGAAATGGAAAAGATTCTCAGAAACTTGGAGTATTTGATTAGCCACAATATTTGAAAATATAAATTTAGCCAATATGAAATTTCGTAAATTAAACCGCTAAAAATTAATGATGTAGAAAATTGCATGACTAAAAGAATTTATAATGTTAATAGCTTCCATCTATGGATGAATATCACTAATAAATATGGGATGACATGGATAAATGAATGTAGAAAATAGTGGATGATGTGGTGATGACATGGATAAATGAATGGCTTGAATAGTGGATGAGGTGGACACCTTGCATGTAGAGATAGACTAATTTAATGCATGTAAGTGGAATTTTGGTTTATAAGAGTTTAGATGGAGAAAAAACATTGGATTGGAATTAAAGTGCTAATGGAGCTTGAGCAATATGTACCTCTTTTTTTCCAAAATTCAAAATTGGTTTTTTTTTAGTTCCAAAAAATTGAAACAAAAATCCTACATGTAGATAATATCGAGATCTAATGGTGTGCCAATTTTCAATCCAAATTTCATATATTATTTTAGACTGCACAAAAAAGGTAAATCTCGTAAAATTTCAAGTTTTAAAACAATGTACTGTTCACAACACCTAGATCCACTCAATTCCAATTTTTGACCAGTCTAAACTACAACGAATTGAAAAAATTGAACATTTTTGTGTGTTATTTTGTGTGGTGATCCAAATTCGTATATACTGATAAAGGGCAGCTTGTGACGAAGGAGAGCGGAGCGCCCCCGGAGGGGGTGCGGGGGCGGCAGCCCCCGCGGTACGGTACGAGTTGTACTCGACTTGGAGATCACGTTACCGACCTAGTTAGATCAGGACTCCTATAAATACATCATGTAAGCCGCCGGTTGGGATAAGCCACATATTATAAATCCCCGGCGTTGTAACCTCACCCGAAATAGTGAAGTATTGCTGGCTGGCGCCCGTGGTTTTTTCCTCTCCATTTTGGAGGGGTTTTTTCCACGTTAAAATCTCGTGTCCCCGTTGGTTTGATCTTGCTTAACTTCATCGTTGATTTCCTATTGCATGTAACAAGTGGTATCAGAGCCCAGGTTTTGCAGCTTAGGGTTTTGCGATGGGATCGATGAAGTTTGATCTGCCGTTGCTGGACTACAAACGAGATTTTCGTTGTGGCAAGTGAAGATGCGAGCGATCCTCTCACAAGCATCGGATCTTGATGAGGCGCTAGATGCGTTCGGAGAGAAGGCCGCGAAGGACTGGACTCCGGATGAGAAACGCAAGGATCGTAAGGCTTGGTCATTAATTCAGCTTCATCTATCTAATGATATCTTGCAAGAGGTGCTGCAGGAGAAATCCGCCGCAGCTTTGTGGCTCAAGCTGGAATCGATCTGCATGTCAAAGGATCTAACCAGCAAGATGCACGTGAAGATGAAGTTGTTACGCACAAGATGCAAGAAGGTGGTTCGGTGATGAATCACTTGTCGATCTTCAAGGAGATCGTGGCCGACCTAGCGTCGATGGAGGTAAAATATGAAGATGAAGATTTAGCTCTTCTATTGCTATGTTCGCTGCCTAGTTCCTTTACAAATCTGCGAGATACTATACTCTTAAGCCGTGATACACTAACCCTGGCGGAAGTTTATGAGGCCCTGCAAACAAGGGAAAAGATGAAGAGTATGGTGCAGTCTGACGCATCGTCCTCCAAAGGCGGCGATGCATTGCAGGTTCGAGGCAGGACTGAACAGCGAGACAACAACTACAACAACTACAACAACTACAACAGAGACAAGAGCAAGGACAACAGAGGCCGTTCAAAGTCCAAGGACGAGATAAGTTCTGCAGGTATTGTAAGAAAACTAATCATACTATTGAGGATTGTTGGAAGTGCAGAACAAGGAAGAAGGAACGGAACCTACCAACCGAAGAAAACTGACGGTAATGGTAAGGCTGATGTTGTTGCTGCTGAGGCTGATGTGGTTGCTGGTGAAAGTTCTGATGGTGATTGTCTAGCTGTGTTTTCTGCGTGTGTTACTCGTGCTGATGAATGGATCCTTGATACTGCATGTTCTTTTCATATTTGCTGTAACAAAGACTGGTTCAGTTCTTATGAGTCTGTGCAGGCAGGAGATTTCGTGCGTGTGGGCAACGATAACAAATGTTACATTGCTGGCGTCGGTTCTGTACAGATCAAGACGCATGATGGCATGACACGCACGTTGGATGGAGTAAAACACATACCAACCATGGCGAGAAACTTGGTTTCTCTCAGTACCCTTGACTGTGACGGGTACAAGTATACCGGAGGGATAAACGCCTAAAGGTATCGAAAGGTTCACTTATTGTCATGATAGGTGATATGAATTCTGCCAAGTTATATGTTCTTAGAGGTAGCACTTGCCTAGTACTTTTGCTGCTGCTGTTACTAAAGATGATCCAAGTAAAACTAACCTTTGGCACATGCGACTTGGACATATGAGTGAACTTGGATGGCAGAATTGGTCAAGAGAGAACTTCTGAAGGACTGCAATATGAGTAAGTTGCCGTTCTGTGAGCACTGCGTTTTTGGTAAGCACAAACGAGTTAAATTCAATGCTTCCGTTCATACCACGAAAGGTACACTTGATTATGTACATGCTGATTTATGGGGGCCGTCACGTAAGCCCTCTTATGGTGGTGCTCGTTATATGCTTACTATCATTGATGATTACTCTAGAAAGGTTTGGCCTTATTTCCTGAAAACTAAAGATGCTACTTTTGCTGCTTTTAAAGAGTGGAAAGTTATGATTGAAAGGCAAACTGAGAGGAAGGTGAAATTGCTTCGTACTGACAATGGTGGCGAATTTTGTTCGCATGACTTTGATGATTATTGTGCGCAGGAAGGCATTGTCAGGCATCACACCATCCCGTACACGCCTCAGCAAAATGGTGTAGCTGAGCGGATGAACAGGACGATCATCTCCAAGGCTCGCTGCATGTTGTCCAACGCTCGCATGAACAAGCGTTTTTGGGCTGAGGCTGCCAACACCGCCTGCTACTTGATAAACAGGTCACCATCCATCCCTCTTGACAAGAAGACTCCTATTGAGGTATGGTCTGGTGAGACTGCTGATTATTCACAACTGAAAGTTTTCGGTTGCACTGCCTATGCTCATGTTGATAATGGAAAGTTAGAGCCTAGAGCTATTAAGTGTTTATTTCTTGGTTATGGTTCTGGAGTAAAAGGATATAAGTTGTGGAACCCTGAAACTAAGAAGGCTTCATGAGCAGGAGTGTTATTTTAATGAATCTGTCATGTATGGGATAGCTTGTCTACTGATGTTGTGCCAGATTTTGCTGTTGAGGAGAACCACAGGTTCGTGTGCAGGTGGAGCACCTGAATGAGGAGCAAACTGAAAAATGAGGAGGAACCTGAAATTGATGAGGAGGAAATTGTGCCACCCTCACCTCCTGTTATACAGCAACCATCCATTGCTGTTGATCGGCCAAGGAGAAATATTGTTCGACCTACCCGTTTAATTGAAGAGTGTAACATTGTTAATTATGCTCTGAGTTGTGCAGAACAGGTGGAGAACGAACATGAGCCTTCCACTTATACGGAGGCAATTGGCTCCAGTGACCGCGTGAAGTGGATATCCGCAATGCAAGAAGAGATGCAGTCACTTGAGAAAAATGGCACATGGGAAGTTGTGCGTCTGCCCAAGCAGAAAAAGGCCGTGCGTTGCAAGTGGATCTTCAAGAAAAAGGAAGGTCTCACGCCTACTGAACCCGCAAGGTTCAAGGCAAGGTTAGTTGCAAAAGGATTTAGTCAGATACCTGGTATTGACTATAATGATGTGTTCTCCCCAGTTGTTAAGCATAGTTCCATTCGCACATTCTTTAGTATTGTTGCTATGCGTAATCTTGAGCTTGAGCAGTTAGATGTAAAGACTGCTTTTTGCATGGAGAACTTGAGGAGGAGATATACATGGACCAGCCAGAAGGGTTCATAGTGCCTGGAAAGAAGGATTTCGTGTGCAAGTTAAAGAAGTCCCTTTACGGTTTGAAACAGTCTCCTCGACAATGGTATAAAAGGTTTGATTCTTTTATGATGTCACGTGGTTTTAAGAGGTCTGAATATGACAGCTGCGTGTACATTAAATTTGTTGATGAATCGCCTATATACTTGTTATTATATGTTGATGATATGTTGATTGCTGCCAAGAGCATGAAAGAAATCACTACCTTGAAGAAACAATTGAGTAGTGAATTTGAGATGAAGGATCTTGGAGCTGCTAAGAAGATTCTCGGTATGGAAATTACTAGAGACAGAAAATCTGGTGTGTTATTTCTTAGTCAGCAAAATTACATTAAGAAAGTTCTTCATCGTTTCAACATGCATGATTCTAAATCTGTTAGTACTCCAATTGCTCCGCATTTTAAGTTGTCATCTTCGCAATGTCCTAGTTCAGATGAAGATGTTGAGTACATGTCCAAAGTTCCATACTCTAGTGCTGTTGGTTCTTTAATGTATGCCATGGTTTGTTCTCATCCAGATTTATCATATGCTATGAGTCTGGTTAGTAGATATATGGCTAATCCTGGTAAGGAGCATTGGAAAGCTGTTCAGTGGGTTTTCAGGTACCTACGGGAAGTAGTGATGCATGTTTGAAGTTTGGCAAGACTGAGAAGGGACTTGTTGGCTATGTGGATTCAGATTTTGCTGCCGATTTGGATAAGAGACGGTCCCTTACAGGTTATGTTTTTACAGTTGGTAGCTGTGCCGTGAGCTGGAAGGCAACATTGCAGGCTGTTGTTGCTCAATCAACCACTGAAGCAAAATACATGGCTATTGCAGAAGCTTGCAAAGAATCTGTTTGGTTGAAAGGTTTGTACGCTGAGCTTTGTGGAGATAATTCTTGCATTAATCTTTTCAGTGACAGTCAAAGTGCCATATACCTTAGGGCCCTTTTGTTTGGGCTAGCTGTGGCTGGCTGTGGCTGGCTGTGGGTGTGATGGCGTGAATCACACACTCGTTGGGAGACCCCAAGAGGAAGGTTTGATGCAGTTCAGCAGCAAGTCTTCCCTCAGAAAGAAACCAAGGTTATCGAACCAGTAGGAGCAGCAACTCTTCAGAAGGTTGTTGGTGGCCGCACGGCGCAACACGATCACCAACGTGGAAGCTGCACACAACACAATCAAAGTACTTTGCCCCAACGAAACAGTGAGGTTGTCAATCTCACCAGCTTGCTGAAAACAAAGCATTAAATGTCTCGTGTGGAAAATGAGTATTAAATTGCAGAGAATGAAAAAGGAACAGTTTGCAGTTTGTGGTTGTTTAATCAGTGTAAAAGAATGGACCGGGGTCCACAGTTCACTAGTGGTGTCTCTCCATAAAAGATAACTAACATGTTGGGTGAACAAATTACAGCTGGGCAATTGACAAATAGTGAGCGCATGACAATGCATATATATGACATGTTGACTACTATGATATTTAATTGGACATTACGACAAAATACATAGACCGTTATCCAACAACATCTATGACTAATAATCCACCGTCGGGTTGTCATCTCAGTCCCCCGTTGGTATTAAGTTGCAAGCAACGGATAATTGCATTAAGTAAAGCGCGTAATGTAAACAAACACATATGCCTGTGGACATAGCATCGTTAGGTTATCCCTAGTGGCAACAACACATCCACAACCTTAGAAATTTCTGTCACTATCCCAGGTTAAACGGAGGCATGAACCCACTATCTAGCATAAATACTCTCTCTTGGAGTTACAAGCATCTACTTGGCCAAAGCATCTACGAGTAACGGAAAGCATGCAAGATTTTAAATAACATATAAAATAAATTGATAATCAACTTGACATAGTATTCAATATTCATCGGATCCCAGCAAACACAACATGTAGCATTACAATAATATGATCTTGATCATGTAGGGCAGCTCACAAGATCTAAACATGATGGCACAAAGTGGAGAGACAACCATCTAGCTACTGCTATGAACCCGTAGTCCAAGGATGAACTACTCACGCATCACTCCGGAGGCAGGCATGGCGATGTAGAAACCTCCGGTGACGATTCCCCTCTCCGACAGGGTGCCGGGAAGAGGTTCTGAACCCTCCTGAGCTAGGGTTGATGGCGGCGGTGTCTCTGGAACTTTTCGTGGATATTTGTTCAGGTACTTAGGGTTTTCGCGTCGGGGAGAATAAGTAGGCGAAAGGGCGGCGGCTGGAGAGCCCCGATGGGCCCACACCACCCTATGGCGCCGCAGAGGGGGGGCCCGCGCCCTAGGTGCGTGTGGCCACCTGGTGGCCCTCCTCTGTTGCTCCTTCGCTCCGTCAGGTGTGTTCTGAAAAAATAGGGACCCCCGTGTAGTTTCGTCCAATTCCGAGAATATTTCCAGACTAGCTTTTCTGGAATACAAAAACAGCAGAAAACAGGAACTGGCACTTCGGCATCTTGTTAGTAGGTTAGTCCCAAAAAAATGTATAAAAGTGATATAAAGTAGATGCAAAACATGTAGCAATTGGTATAAAACAAGCATGGAACATCAAAAATTATAGATACGTTTGAGACGTATCAGTGTGCTGTGCAGAAAAGTGCTGTCCAGGGAAGCTGGCTTTTTTCAGTGGATGTCTTTGGCAACCTAGCTGGTTGTCTGACTGTAGATTGTTGAATTGTTTGAAACACCCTTTATAGTCATCAAAGTTGTTTTGTTGCTGCTCTCACGTGTAATAAATAACATGTGCATATAAAATTCAAGTCAAACTTCATATCCATACAATTATCATTACATAACCATTACGAATATATAGTTGTTCAAAATACAATTCCACTACATTATACTAGCTAGATCAATGAGTTCTAACGTTGTCTAGAAATGAACAATGCGTTGGCAATGTCGTCGCGTGTTCCATTCATGCCTCTTGTGTGTAGTTGACTCGACACATGGTCACTGGGCAAGGTAATTGCTTGCCTTTGAACCTTGGGCATGTAATTCTCATCTGCATCACATCGATCAAATTGCTTATCACGCAAGTTGGAGTCTCTAATGAAATTGTGAAGCACACAACAAGCAATGATAATTCGCTTATGTGTAACCAAGTCGAAATGAGGGATGCCCTTCAAAATGCGCCACTTATTTTTCAAGATCCCAAAGATGCACTCAATGCAATTTCGCAACGATGAGTGGGCATAGTTGAAAATTTCTTCCTTCTTCGTTGGTGGCCCTTCTCGTCGGAAATCTGGAATATGGTATGTATTGTTTTTGTAAGGAGCTAGGAACCCCATTGTGTTTGGATAACCAGAATCAACAAGATAGTATGTACCTACGCACACGAGAAATTTTTATGAAATATGACTTCAAATAATAATGCATATGTATCTCATGTGAATAATGACAAAAAGAATATTACCATCAGGAGGGGCTGGGAACTCAATTGGATACTTCTCCATGTTGTGTGTAAGAATGCGGTTATCATGTACTGAACCAGCCCATCCAGCAACCACAAATGTGAATCTGAGATCAAAGTCACATATCGCTAACAGATTTTGTGACGTGTAACCATGTCTTCTTGTGTGGTTGGCCTCTTCTTCTTTGTCAACTTCAACAGGGATGTGTGAGCCATCAATAGCGCCAATGGCACCTTTGAAATGAGGATAGAAACGTGCATCTTGAAGCCTTGGATGCACATCCTTGAAATTTCGATCCACTGGTTTTATGTTATCTTTACCCATGTTGTACAAACAATTCAATACCATATGGAATTTCCTATGAATTGTTTCAAGAGACCGACTGAAATGGTTCTCAACTTGGGTAAACGATTGAGGTCCTCCAACACACCATAGAAACATCTCTAGACATTCAACAGATCCCATGTCTCTAGTTGAAATTAACCCATAGTTGCTAACTAAGAGGTCGTGAAATTTGTGAAACACATCAGGATACATTCTGAACATTTTGTAGCATCTTTTTCTATTAGCAAGTTGTTCATACACCCATTCATTCCCAGTTTGTTGAGGAATCCTCCTAGGTGCCTTATTCAAATACTTCTCAGAATAGAGATTACCAATGTAGCCCAACACAGCCATGTCATGTGCAACCCCGAGGAGGTGTCGAATCCTTTCTTCATCACTTCCATTGTCGCCACCACCATCCATCCTACAAATTTCATATAAGAACATGTCAAAAAAATTGACATGGCATTGCTGAAGGAAGGTATCAAATAATAACAAACAACACATATAATAATTCAGCAAATGATAACAAACAGTACATATAATGGTTCATGGAAGGTAGCAACTGACAACAAATAACACATACATGGAAGGTAGCAGATGATAACGAATAGTCTACAACAAATACCAAACAAACAGTACACCTAATGGTCCATCGGTTTTAGGCTGATCACGAATAGTTTACAACAAATACCAAATAAATGGTACACACATCTACTTGTTCATCTCATCGTGCATGCTCTTGAGATAATGAAGCCTTCCTGCAGATGTTTCAAGGCCTGCAAACACCTCCCTGTTCTCCCTCTTCACGGCAAGCTTGCATGCAGTAAACATAACATCAGTTCCTTCACTAACTCCACACTCTCGAACCATCCCTAAAAATTCCTTCGTAGTTGGGACATCATCATCCTTGCCACATGAACTTCCAACATCAGCCTTTGAGACTAGCGAGTTCAATGCATTGTTGTACACCCTGAAAAAGGGGCTCTCCTTCTCCTTCTCTCCACCACCAAACTTGAGGCGCTTCGCCAAGTTCGGTGTCTTTTTGGAGGCATCATCATCATCATCATCATCCAATGCAATTGCACCTGCCATGTTCGCTCCCGTTTCATCTTGCCCCGGGATGGCCGCCAATTCTCCGGTGACATGAGCCTTCCTAAACATGACATCAAGTTGTGTCAAGTTGGCGGGTGGTCCATGCCTGAATTGCTTATGCTCAGGACGAAACTGCAAATGGAACACAACAAATAAATTAGACAACTATTGTCATCAACACAATAGACAAAAAGATAATACAAAAGATAAATATGTTGCTTACGTTCAGGTGAGTCTCCCACCAATCATTATCTGCATCCATAGTTCTTGTTTCCGGATCTCAACCTAGCCCGGTTGCATTTAGCAACTCCATCCAACCGGTGTATACCTTCTTTAAAGCATCCCATTTGTTTTTGAATTGCTTATTTGTCAACCTTTTTCCCGTTTTCTCGGCATATTTGTTCTCTAGATTCTTGTACCCCTTCTTACTCAAACAACCTCCATTCCTATTGTTTGCATTGACTTCCTCCATACAAATGTCGCATAAAATACGAACGGAGTGTGCATCCCAAACTGCGTAATCCTTGTCCCCCATTGGAAATTACTAACACGAGCTAAAACACACACAAAAACTACAGAATTACTATGTGACAGAGTTATTCAATGTGGTGAAACAAGATACAACAAGCATCTAACGACATCATTTTAGCAATCAGTGAAACAAGAACTATCTAGCATCTAACCTAGAGGAACAACTATCTAGCATCTAGCATTTTAGCAATCAGTGAAACAACAACATCTAACAAGCAGCAAGTATCCATCTAGCAAGTATCCGAGGTGGCTCGGCCGGAATATTCCTCACCTAGAGGACGGCGGGGACGGTGGTGTCGACGACCCGGTCGAGGACGTCGAGCTGGGGGCGACGGGGAACGGGGCCTGGAGGACGGCGCGAGAACGGCGGGGACGGTGGTGTCGACGAGCCGGTCGAGGACGGCGAGCTGGGGGCGACGGGGAACGGGGCCTGGAGGATGGCGCGAGAACGGCGGGGATCGACGGCGTTGGCGGGGAACGGGGCCTGGCGGGAGGAAGTCTGGTCGCCGGCGGGAGGATTCGCCGGCGGGGCGGCAAGGTGCTGCTGGCGGCGCGGGCAGGGAGGAGTAACCCTATCCTCTCGCTCGCTCGGGGCGCGGGCAGGGCAGGAAAAAGAAAAAGGAGGGCCTGGGGGGTACGCGCTCGGGTTGGGTTGCTCGCTCGCTCGGTCCAGTTCCGTGGTGGCAGTTTTCGTGTAATTACGCCCAACGACATGACCCAAGCTGAACGCCCTTTCGGAAAACTACGAGAGAAGCTCGGGAAGCACCTAAAATCGTGCTTCTTCTCGTATGAAGGAAACAGAGCTGCGTTGGATGAAGCCAAACGCACAACCGAGCCTTTTGGTTGGCTTCTGCTGCTTTTTTTGGTGGAAAGCCGGTAGAAGCCCAAACAAAAGGGCCCTTACTAAGGATCAGATGTTCCATGAGAGAACGAAGCACAATGACATCAAATACCATTACATCCGAGGGGTTGTTGCTCAAGGTAAATTAAAGGTATGCAAGATTAGTACTCATGATAATCCTGCTGATATGATGACAAAGCCGGTTCCTGTTGCTAAGTTTGAGCTTTGCTCGAGCTTAGTTGGTATAACTGTTTAACCCAAGAGGCTAGTTGGCGTCGAAAGTGTTTTCTTTGTTGTTACAGGGTGAAGGTTCGTGTCATGCTACAAGATGGAATTTGTGTCAAGGTGGAGTGTTATTTTTTTGTGGTGATCCAAATTCGTATATACTGATAAAGGCTAGCTTGTGACGAAGGAGAGCGGAGCGCCCCGGAGGGGGTGCGGGGGCGGCAGCCCCCGCGGTACGGTACGAGTTGTACTCGACTTGGATATCACGTTACCAACCTAGTTAGGTCAGGACTCCTATAAATACATCATGTAAGCCGCCGGTTGGGATAAGCTACATATTGTAAATCCCCGGCATTGTAACCTCACCCGAAATAGTGAAGTATTGCTGGCTGGCGCCCGTGGTTTTTTCCTCTCCATTGTTGGAGGGGTTTTTCCACGTTAAAATCTCGTGTCCCCGTTGGTTTGATCTTGCTTAACTTCGTCGTTGATTTCCTATTGCGTGTAACACATTTGCACACTTGTAAATCATATCACTATCTATATCCGCGAT
Source organism: Poa pratensis (assembly GCA_947311845.1). Lineage (NCBI taxonomy): Eukaryota > Viridiplantae > Streptophyta > Magnoliopsida > Poales > Poaceae > Poa > Poa pratensis. The sequence continues at coordinate 13,532,319 of CAMZMU010000078.1, forward strand.
TTTCCCGAATTTGAATAACTTAGAAATACAAATTTTGAAAACCAGCAACATGTAATTCGGGTTCCAGAACGCCTCTCATTGAGAACACTATATTTCTTACAATTTATAAAAAATAGCGTATTTTTAATACTATTTAATCACATAAAGGATTTTTTTAACCCTAAAGTGGGCTAGCTATTTTAACTATTTCGGGCCGGGTCACGCTTGGACCTGACCTTTTTAGGCCCGGACCGACCTGACCCGACATATGAGAAGGTCTAGTCCAACCGAGCCCAATCCAAGTACTATGCTTTGTCTGGTCTGACCCATGTTGAGTTCGGCACGCGCCACTACACGGCGCGCCATGTCATTGTCTTCCCAGCGGTTGTCGGATCGAAGTATGACATTGCTAACTGTCACCAACCTCTGCGACTGTGGTCGATTCATGCAGCCGTCATGGAACAACCTCTGCAGGGTGCAGGTAGAGACAACAGTGCTTCGCAAAAAAAAATCTCGGTGTCAATGTAGTTGATGTCATCGTGTCGGCATTGGCAGCATCCTTGAGTATGTTGCCGATTAGTAAGCATATACTAATTAGTTAAGCTATCGCACAGTGTATCAAAATGATTCTCTCAATAAGTTAAAAAAAATGATTCTCTCAATTAGTAAGTATATCTTTATTTGTTCTGCTCGACTTTATTCGTTCAAAATGTGTGTATGGGATCATGAGCTTCGAGGATTTTGTTTCTCTTTCCACATGTCATGAGTTCCGAGGGTGTCATTCCTTATCACGACTCCTTTAAAATGGCAGTGTGCGGTCACAGGGAGCCCGAGTTGACATCCTTACCGCTGTCAAATTAATATCTGCATGACGTAGCAGTCTGGTCAAGGCGTCCTCGCATCGCCCCCTCCAGGCGACCGAGGAGGCGAAACCCTAGCCACCCGCCCCTTCCCCTCCCCTCCCCTCCCTCCCTTGCCGTCCCCGGAGGCGACCGCCGGACAAATGCCGCGCGCCGCCGATGAAGGGGGCGGCGGGGAACTAGCTCCAGCGGCCCCGTCCTGCAGTTTTGGAGGAAAGCTGCAGCCCGGTCCGCCGCATCCTCGCGTCCGTCGCCGACTGCCTCCCCGGCAAGCTCTCCCCCGCACTCCCCCGACCTCTGGCCCTCGAGCTTGCCCACGACGGCCTTCGTTTGGTGGCGTAGGCCGCTGCGGCGGCGTCGTGCTGCCCGGGCCCGCCTGGGTTCCGATGGGCTTGGTGGGCGGCGGAGGTCCTGGTTCGTCGCTGGCTCTGGGAGTCCCTGCCACTCCTTGCTGAGCGCGTGGTCACCTCGATGCTCTGTGCCTTGGTGGTCCGACCGTCGATTCCGGCCCTGGGGGCGCCGTCGGCTTTGACGGCGCTCGACCGTGCCCTCCGGTGGTTGCAAGGGTCGCCAGCTCTACACTCGGCCATCTTCCTGTAGCGGGGCGCCGTTGGGGAGGGCTGGTGTCGTGGCTTCGCAGATGGCGGCCATGGCGGTGAGGTGCTCCCTACATGAGGGGGCATCGTGGCTGGGTCTTGAGCCCCCTCTGTCTTGCCATCAATGTCATGCTGGTGTGCTCCATGGTTCTGCAGATGGCGGCCATGGATGCGGTCTTCTCTCCGATGCGAGGTGAGCCGTGGCAGTGGTGGTGGTAGCTTCTCCTTGCCGGTTGCTAGGCCCTCGCGTCGGATCCTTGTCGAAGTCCTATGACGTGTCTGGCGTGGGTGGTCTTCGTGCGTGCTCTAGGCTAGCCCACCCTTCGTGTAATCGAACCCAAATGGGGTTGGGGTTGCACTCGGTGGTGCTATGCCCTGCGACTACGGCGGCGACCCCACGCGCGGTGAGGGTATCTCCGATGCCCTTCAACTTTAGCCCGCGACACACAGGCGTCGTGACGTCGTCTTACCACGCGCGACCTTTCGGCCATGCCCCGACACAGGTGGTGTCAGCGCGCTGTGTGGCCTCGGATACGCGTTGGTGTCTGATTATGTCGATGGTGCAGTGTCGTGGCTGGGTCTCCGCTGTCATGTCCTGGGATCCTCCTTTGTGATCGCAGTGCTTGTGTCGTGATGAGCCTCTCATCAATCAACTGTCTTCGAGTTTTTCTCGGAGTAACTCTCTCTTGTGTGTTGTCGGTGTGCGTTTTTTTCTTTTATTTCTTTTCTAATGTATCCCCCTGTAAATTCTGATTCATTTGAACCTATCTTGTAGAGACTGCAAAGTTTCATAGGCAACATTTTTGATTAATGAAGTTCAGACAGGCTCTAAGAGCCCGCCCGTAGTCATAGTCAAAAAAATTAATATCTGCATAGTGAAAATCGAGCGGTAAAGCTAGCGCTCTCCATGCATAGGTTGCCGCATTGCAAACAGCGTACACATTCGTCTGACTTGTATTTTGCCTCAACCGCACCTCGGTAGTTTGGATGAAATTTCAAGCAAAATCCGGTGCTCTTGATGGAGATGTCATTGGCAGAAAGGAGCACAACTTCTTCTTTTTTATCAGGAAGGATTACAATTTTTTTTTTGAATTACGCAGGAGTACAACTGTACAAGGGTAATGCTCCTCTCAACACAAGGGGACAAGCCCAAATGGAGTGTTCCATGCAACAAACCGTTAGCATGTAGCTGGGCCTTGAGAGAACAGGCTCGCGTGGGCCGAGAAATCCATCCATGTTAGGCCATGAAGCGGCACGCCTCATAAGGCCTGGAAAAGGCGCCCGGACTTGGGAATCTCCCATTCACTCATGAGCCTATCCACTTTGTAAAAAAAAAAACTGATAGGAGCCTAGACTTAGATTAGTTTTCCTGGTTTCTTTCGGGTTTTTTCCTGATTGAGGCATACTTTTGATTGTTTTGAGAAAATAACGAATATACTTGTACGTACTCACTCTGTATCAAAATATAAGACTTTCTATGCAGAAAAAGGCTAGAAAGTCTTATATTTTGATACGGAGGGAGTAGTAATTAGGGTCATGTCTACGACATGTACAACGACTATACTATGCGGAGAAGTCGTGGATCTTAGTAACTGGTGCACCACGGCCACTCTCTCTCACACACACGCACACACGCTCACCCGATGTAACCGGTGCACCCGGAGTTCTTGTGCAACCGGTGTGCACAAAACTTAAAACAAATATTAAAAATTCTGATAAATTCTAAAAAAAATTGAGGACATAGACATAGGATGTATCTAACATGTCAATGGTCATGCATTTACAGTTACAAATTCAAATCACAACTCAGGAAACAAAAATAACAAATGCAATTGTGGTAATGTTAACAAGCTGAATTCGCAACCCATCTAGTTAACTACTATTCACAACATAATTGTCTTTTTTGTTTATCGAGCTGTGATTTAATCGATAAATACAACATTATGATACGATGGATATATATTGTGTCAATGTGTACAAGTACATTGTGGTGGTGATGCCATGTAATGTATGGGTGGGGCGCGGCAACTCGTTCAAATATATAAGACAGAGCTAGGTATTTGCCTATTGGGCATGTTTGCACATTATTGAAGCTAGAAAACCATGTGTTATTGCCTCCACATAGCACACGGTTCCCCACCAAAAATTGTGTGTAGTCTTTTATTTTCTATTTTTTAAAGGTAATAAAGGTTTGTGCAGTAAGTAGAAAGAATATTATATTAATGAAATATATACATAGTTGCACACACAATACCATGTTGCAGACTTTATTTTGGTGTTTTGGTTTTTTTTAAATTTTAACTACTTTTCAATGTTTAAAAGTTTATGCGCAATTACTAAAAGTAATAATTTGAACTACGTGTATCTGAAACAAAGCAATATCAAGAAAGATGATAAAAGATTCTAAAGTTTTTTATGAAAAAATGTGACTGGTATTTACGTGCCATTTTGACTAGAATAGAAGAGAATATAATAATATGTGAAATAGTCCTTAAAATATAAATTTGGCATGGAATCATATTATGGGTACAAGGTAATACCATAAAATGTATGCATGATTTTTTTTTGAACCTAAGACTGCAGGGCAAAAGCCCCACAGCAATTTATTTCCATTGATCAAAAGTCACTGTACAAGCAAGAAAATACAAAACGGCAAGAAAATACTTACAAGCTACGGTAGCCTATCTATCCAAACCTTTAACTCCTCTCGGTATTTACCCTTAATTCTATAAGCAAGGAGAGACAGATCATGTACAAAAAGAGCTCTCCAACTCGCAAAGGAAGGCTTCTGTAATTGGAAAATGCGCCCATTCCTCTGCATCCATATGTGCCAGCAAGCCGTAGCCACCACCTCTATGAAAAAGGGTTTAGCAAAACCCCTTCTGGCCAAAGTAATGGCCTGAAACATATCCACATTGCCGTCCCAGTCAATCTGGAGGTAATTCCAAACCCTCTGACTGAATTGGCAGGTAAAGAACAGGTGCATCCTGTCCTCAAATGCCCTAGCGCAGCAAAGCACACAATCTTGGTTCTCAGTTACCTTCCAGTGCCTTCTGATCATCATGTCCTTCGTGTTCAGTCGATCATTGAGTAGTAACCAAGCAAACATCTTAGTTTTCATTACACAAGCTGATTTCCAAATCCACTTGAAGACAGCAGGCGTAACCACATGTGCATGGGCTAAATCATAGTATTTCTTAGCTTTGCAAACCTCACCCCAGTTATAAATCCAAACATCTGTCTCCCCACTTAGTGGGTTGTTTAAAATCGCCTGTTCCAGAACTGCAAGCTCACTTGCAGCTTGTTCAGAGAGGGGGAGATGGAACAGAGATATGAGTTCCGCTGCCTGGAAAACTTGCTGTATCGATATTTTGCTGTCCAGTGCATAGGAGCAAAGCCGAGGGAAACGATTTGCAAGAGGTTCTGTGCCTCCCATGAAAGACCATTTATCTTGCCAGAACATGATGGAGTCGCCCTGTCCCGGACGTGCAACAGTAACACCTCTGAATTTGTCCATCAGCTTCATTATATCACGCCACCAGAAAGAACCACACAACTTGGCATTATGGGGAACTTCAGAGGTGAAGTATGTAGTCCAAATAAGCTGCACCCAAGGCACATTTTCTTTGTTATAAAATTTGGCCAAGTGTTTCATCAAAAGGGCATCATTCTGTATTTGGAAGTTGATAATTCCCAGGCCCTTGGAACCAGTTTGATAAAAGATGGTTCACAAAATGAGATCTTCACGTATGATTTTAGTGGGTTTTTATCCTAATGACCAAGTCTATGTCCGTATCACATTATCGTTAATCATGATAACTTTAAAATTGGCACATAACTTCTTTTTGCCATTGTAAGTAGTAATATTAATTTTTTATTCATATTTGCTTTGATAGTAAAAAAAGGGATTTTGCCAAGCAAGTACCAAAATATTATGTTAATGACACCCAATATTTTTCCCACAATGCCATGTTGCAAAGTTTGCACTCGAGTTTCTTTTTTCCCAATGTTTTTATATTGTTTAAATGAATTTATGCTCTGTTATTGAAAGTAATTAAAAATTGAATTAATATATGACAAATAAAATTCATAAAATACATTGGAGTACAATATTAAATTTAGGTGATATCAAGAAGGGAAAAGGATTCTAAAGTTCGCAAGGAAAAGTTATGGTGGATATTTGCATGTTATTTTGAATGAAATAAAAACATGTAAATATTGTCCTAAAAAATTGAAATTTGGCATGGAGTCAAATGAAAGGCACAAAGTGCCACCATAAAAACTTTCACACATGATTTGGACAAAATTTGGTAAAGCATGGTTCACAATAATGGACTCGTCACGCATGAAATTTCACGGAATTCCACTCTAATGTCCAAGTTTATGTCAGTGTCAAATCTACATTTATCATAATGACTTTATATTTGGTATGACTATTATAGTTAGTTATATTAATTATCATTCATACTTTCCATGAAAAGAACTTGATCTTCTATTTATTTTATGGCAAAAGGAACAAGATTTTATGAAGCAAGTAACAAAAAATAAAGCACAAAAAAGGATGCATGTTTGGAGAAACCTGCTTGCACTCATAGTTGTAGATGCACCCATTATCCCAAAATCGCATTTTAAAATGTTAACAATTCAACAAAAAATGGGCTGTACATTCTGATAGTCTATGTTCATAACGAAAGTTTCACGAAAAGAAGACATTTTTCGTGGCCCATGTAAAAAAATCCGACGCTCCAAAATAATTTATCACGAGACATTTTGTCTTTTTTACATAAGCATAACAACGCATTTATCAAGTACTGTTGTGTGTATAAGCAATGCCTTTTCCAGATGTAAATCCAAAAAAATTGTTTGATTTTTTTAATTTTAGAATACATTTTTCATAACGGGTGCATCCAGGACCAATGAGTCAGTGTCGTGTCCCGCATGGTCGTTCCATGTTACCGTCGCCCTAAACTAGGTATATCATGCATGAGCTTTCTAGGCTCTCTCATAGGCGGGGACAAAGCCTCAGTCCATCCATCCATCGACCTCTTCTTTTTCACCCTCCTTTCCGTGACATTCTCTGATTGGCATGGGGGCCACATGGCGCAAAGGTGTGTCCTCCAAAGGGGAGGCCATGACTTAACATGAAAGCTTCACTTTACAAACCCATGATCGAAAAAATTATGTGTAGCTTTCTCGTGCACATTGCTAGGGATCTCGATCGATGCATGCCTTCATGCCCCGCTGTCAACTCCTCTTTGCAAAAGCAGCCAGCCTCTCCAAAATTATATCTCATTCCAGCCTAGGGTAGCTGCATGATGAGATTAGATATCTTGAGAAATCTTCTTCTATGGCAAGTGTGGTCTCAAGATATGAGTATATGATTAAAGATTCAGTGCGTAATGCTGAATTCATTATATAATTTGATGTGCGGAAGTAGTTGCAAAAAAGTGGTAGTTGGCCACAAGAGCAGTCTCACTTCGTATATAAATACCAGACAGTGTGGTGCAAAAAAACAGAAGACAACAAAGTTAGCTGGCACGTGTCTGTTTTCTCCAGCAAACTTGTGTTGGAATGGATGATGACAGCGTGGAATATATTTAGCCGATTGTGGTTAATTAGTAGGTAATGCTCTCTTTAATCATATCTCGTGGATGTTTCCCTGTAGAGACTTGCATCTCAGGGATTTGTGCCGAATCAGGGCTCTTTTGATTCAAAGGAATTTCATAAGATTTTTTAAGGATTTTATTCTATAGGAATTTTTCCTACATTGATCGTTTGATTCACATGATTGGTTCCTATAGGAATTTTCCCATAGAAATCATTACACTACATCCCATATGAATTCTACCGTTTACTCTAACCGCTTTTTACAATTCTTTCACTTTTACTTTTTCATCAAACACAATTGTTGTTTCCAAAGGATTCAACTAGACATGACATTTCAATCCTATGATTTTTCTATTCCTACACCATTTTTTTATCCTATGGATCAAAGGAGCCCTCATGCATTCGTGTTGTCACTAACGTCTTCTTATGTTTCCTCCTGCACTGTTTAACTACTTTTATTTTTTTCATTGTCATCAGTTTAGCTACTTCTTTGCTCTAGTAAGAGCATCTCTATCGGATCCTAGAAAATCGCACCCTGTAGAGCAGTATGACATGACGCGGGCTGAGGCGGAACAGATCCACCAAACTCGACTATCTACTCCACCCGAGCCCGCGTCATACCGCACAACCGTTTTTGGAATTTAGCTCAAATTTATGATTACAATCAACAAACTCTCAATACAATAAAATACAAATCAAATATAATAATGTTTTAGCATCACACAATACAACAATGATCCATATTATAATAATTGTTCAAATTCAATACTAAAACAAGTAATGAATCGTACGAAATGGAATGAATTGTTCAAATCACACATGATACAAATGGGATCAAACTAAGAAAAAATATTTTTTAAGACTAATTCCCATACAACTGACACCGATGATCAACGAGACCATTACAAAGCTGGGTGTGTGTGGCCTTGTTCTCAATCCGGTATGTCTCAAGAAATGTTTGGGTCTTGTCCGGGTTCCTGCTAGGCTTGACATGGCTACTAACAATGTCATAGATAAGTTTCAAGTTTAAATCTCTCCCATATCGATGATCATGTTGTGTAGAATCACACATGTCGTTATGATATTTCGGAGGGGTTTCTTAACCCAGAAGCGAGCATGACCTCAAACAATGGTAAACAGAGCTTGCAATACACCACATGACTTGCCAATATCTTTCGGTGTTTTTCTTGAGTTTGGGCGCAAACATATTGTTTTATGCCTTGAGGATTTGGATGGTCTTCACAAATGTTGACCATCGTGGAAAGATACTGTTGGCTAGATAATACCCCTAGGGTATAGTCATGTACGTGTAATTGCTAGCCTAAGCATCTCCACTAACAAGTCTAGAAAAATATGTGATCTCTTCAGAACATTGATATCACTAACAGAGAACCCAACAAATCAAATAAGCAATGCCAAATCCACAAGTCCTGTAAAGTCACTGCTTCAACCATAATAGAGTAGTCGCACACTGGTGCCTAGGAACTATAGTCTACCAAAGGAAAATCAGAAATTAACAAATTATGCTTTATGTTTTGCCGTGTATGAAGGATTTTCGTATTTTTTGCCAAATCTGGCCTCTTTCGCGAGCTAATGACGAATCTGGACGTTCCCGGAAACTAATTCCAAATCTGGCCCGCTGAGTTCGGCGCCAACGCAAATGGAGCCGAACTTGTGCAGTTCGGCTCCATTTGCGTTGGCGCCGATCTCAGGGGTCAGATTTAGAATTAGTTTCCGGGAGCGGCCAGATTCGTCATTAGTTCGCGAAAGAGGCCATATTTGGCAAAAAAATACAGGATTTTCCCCCCACAACTCAAACATGTATTCCCTCCGTTTTAAAATATAACATGTTTTAGCCATTGTAAATATTCATATATATACAAATATATCTAGTCATGTTTTAATTTGTATCTTCACTCAGTATGCATCTAGACAACATGTACAACATCTAAAACATCTTATATTTAAAAACAGAGGGAGTATGTAGTGTATTACTATAATCAAGAATAATAGGATAATAAAACAACACGAAAAGCCAAAGCGTGTAGGCTGGATGCGTAGGAGGAATGATGAGGGAGGCCGCATGCCTTGTATGAAGGATTCTGCACATGCACGCGAGTCCAGCGACATAGGGCGGCCGGCCGAGTCTGCGACATTGCATGCATGCATGCAAGCGTGCTTGTTCATCATGTCATGCAGACCAGGGTACGTCCGTCCGCCCGTCCCAGACAACAGTCCGTCCAGACATGGCCCCCGCAGAATCCGACCACAGGACGAGTGCCTCCAAATGTTCTTTCCTCGCTGACTGCACGCTGCACCCCTCGTTGACCGAATATCCCTGTTCTGTTCACCTCTCGTCCAAAAAGATAACATATATACACTGTAGTAGCGGCCTCTTCTATGATTTGCATGCTGGTTTCCTTGTTTATCACTCTTATCTTCTTCTCAAAGAGCATTTTGTTCCCATTCACAAATGCGATACTCCAACATAAACATTACTCATGCTGCTCATGCTAGCATCGCTCATGCATGGATGAAATCCACTAGCATTGAAAATGATCTTGTATATATAGAACTTGTGGGTGCGATCGATTTTTCACGGGCGTCAAAGTTGTATGTTCGTTTTGGGCGGCGGGCGTGAGTGTGGAGCCGGTCTGAGTGGCAACCACTCCAATTTTGGAGAACATTCCCTCGTCCTCCCTTGGGCAGAAAGGACCCAAGAGCTATGCTCTATGGCGTTCCCTCCAAGCTTTTCACCCATATCTTCACCTGACACGGCCACCGTCCAGCCTCCAACTCCAACCTAACCAAGGAAACTTACATATCCTTACGTCTAATTAATCAATCCATGCTACTACAACTACTAGCTTTGTTTTGCCTAGTAATCAATTCTTCACTTGCATGGCAAGTGATCATGGCCACTCGCCTCGATCCTCCCAGTCACTAGTCAGCTACAAGTCAAAAGATGTGAGCAGTGAGCTTTTCCTCTGCTGGCATGGCAGCTAAAATATATACTCCTAATTAACAACGAAATGGCAATATAGTAGTAGGAGCATGAAACAGTTGGGGCAGGAATGACCCAATGTTACAGCCAGCTTGTCACTTTGTCACTACTCATGTAGCTGGATAACATAAATGAAAGAAGCAAAGAGTAAACTGACTAGTACGCATTGGCCTAACAACAACTGTATATACACTGATCTGTGCTCCTGGAGTCAAACGCGGCCGGCGAAAGCAATGTAAATTATTACTACTATGCGTGCTTAATGCTCAGTAAGACTGTAACCAGATCGATGTGTACTGAATATACAAACAGTGGTGTTGAAAATCCACTGCGTTGTGTTCCTAAAAAAATCCACCTAACAGTGTAGAAAAAATAAGAGTTACCAGCATGCAGCATGGTCCTGATTCGACTTACCAAATTGTGGCAGAGACAGTCAGGGCAGCGGTTGTACGCTGGAGGAAGGGACATGATCTTGTTTGGTGATTGGTATGGCGAGGCTGGCGCAAAAGAATCTGGAGCGCATGCCGTCCAACTGCTCCAGACAAAACCCCACTTCTGTCTATCCATCACAAGTGAGAACCTCTAGAGAGAGAGAGGGTGCATGCTCTTATCCCATGTGTCTTCCCCTTCCTTCCTCACTCACTCACTGAGGGAGGAGGCTGAGATTATAGCCTGTGCAGTAGCGGCATGGGAATAATGGCGATTCCTCTGCCTATCTGCTCTCTGTAGTCTCCATCTAGAGCCAAAGTCCACAGTGTATACAGTACCGATGAGTGTATTATACCACTGGTGGCAATATCTCACTCAGCCAGCTTGCAGGGGTGTGAGCTGATGAGCTCTCTAACCAATCTCCTTGATAAAAAATTACATAACACTAAGTAGGATCTTTGTTAGTTCATTTTCTCAATGCAATTGTTGGTTGGTGCTTGGTGGCATGCTGAGGAGAGTGCACCAATTTTGACTTTTGAGCTGTGCTAGTTGCTACCACATATTTATAACCTCCACTCGTCTCTAGTCTAGTAATAAATATCCAGTGATATTCTGCGATTTATAGTGCACCAACAAACCAATACCAGTATGTAGGAGTACGAGTAAGTAAAGTGACATGAAAAAGTGTACTACTTTGATTAATTAAGCTCCCATGCATGATGATGCATCCAAGCCCGATGTACATAATGCATGCACGTGTCTCTACTGTTTTGTTGACTAGCGGTTACCACTATCAAATTAGCAACCCTTTTCTTTCCACCCTCTCCTCCAGCTTTCTCACTAAACAATCAAAAGAAATAACCGTCGTTGCGTTTGGTTTGGTGGTTAGTCCAGCAGTAACATCACCAAGACAGGCACCCTCTCTATAAAATCCTTCTTCTCCCCCTTCCCTTACCTTAACTTGCACCACACCCACCCTCCCCACCCATTCCCCTGGTCGTCGTCGCCGCCGCCACCGTCAGCAACCCCAACTCCGGTCAACAGATCTCCTCCCTGTCCCTGTGTTCCCCAAGCCAAAGCTATCGACACAATTTCTCTCTTGTTTTCCACTACTTCAGCTCCTCTAGTTGCTGCTGCTGATGGAGACGTGACCTTCATCGGCTACAGTTCTTGTGGAGGTTTGTTTGTTTGATCCATCGATGATGGAGCAGCTCAGCTCGTCCTCGTCGTGCGTGCCTGGCTCCCTGTATGCCACACATGTAGCCCAATCCCTGGCGTGATTGGATGCTGTGGGTGGCGTGCAAGGAGCCAAGCATGCATATATACCTAGCTCCGATCCTCTCTTCCCATCTTAATCTTCAGGTGTATCGCTATACGATGTTGTTAACTAGCTAGATAGGTGTGAGTACTGTAGTATTTTGAAGGTATAATTGATGCTTAGCATGGATATATATATTTCACAATATGCACGCATGCTATGGATTTTCAGTTGTTTGCTCTGGGAGTCTTGGTGATATACTAGCTAGGTATATACTTGATTGATTTCCATGTCTGCTTTGGCTTTGAAACTGTTTGTGGAAAATTTGTCTTGAGAGTTCAGAAAGTCCTACTAAGTTCAAGCTTGATCCAGATCAGTGCGATATGTTTAGCAGCTGTTTCATTTTGACATTTTGGTCCCAAAACAGTTATGTCCTTAGTTTCTAGCTAGGTATATACTTGATTGATTTCCATGTCTGTTTTGGCTTTGAAACTGTTTGTGGAAAATTTGTCTTGAGAGTTCAGAAAGTCCTACTAAGTTCAAGCTTGATCCAGATCAGTGCGATATGTTTAGCAGCTGTTTCATTTTGACATTTTGGTCCCAAAACAGTTATGTCCTTAGTTTCTATTTTCCTTTCCTTTATGATGAATTCCTAATTGCCTATGCTTATCTTGGATGTAATTAAAACTTGATTGATGCATTGCATGGCTTCCGATTTCGCAAATAGAAGTGGTGAAAAAAAAAACATTTTTACTCTAGAGAGTGTATACGAGCAGCATTGTTATTCTTTTATATTTTTATCTTACTTTTTTATGACCCTCACGGAACCATAAGTGATGTTCTATCTAGCAATCTATTTTTTCTGATGATCCACATGAATGCTGTCCCCAGCATTTCTTGTAGTCTTATTCTCTACTTTTGATGCGGTGGAAGTAGGCAGCCATCATACATGTCGACTGTTACTTTGTAATTTAGTCCTTTCTGTGCTGGCACTGTGTGGAAACGTATGATGATTTGATTTTATTCACTTTAGTATAACTGACGTATTTAACATTTCTGCTACAAAAGACTCCATGTGTGATGATGCATAGCAAGCTTCAGTTTCTATTTGTTTGTTTGACCGTCAGTTATTTGTACAACATTTTTGCCAGCTCATTGTTCCCAATAAAATGTGTTGTTCATATTTACGTTCTTATCATATAAGGTCCATGTTTTTTCTTTTTGCAAGATTCATTTCTTTGAGTTGGCGTTATTTTCAGAAACGTTAACTGTGTTACTATTTTCAGATGTGTGGGGACAATTTTTTAGAAAAGTAAAGTGCTGTTTATGTAGCCATGCACCAGTAACATAACCGGCTGGGATGCTTCCTGGATAAGTTGTGTTTGGTTTATTCGGAGCTCGTGCATACATAATGCGGTTTGTCCAGATATTCAAAACAGGTCTGAATTGTTTTTGGCATATTCGCCCTCATTTCCTGTATAATTCGGACAAAAGTCATTTTGTAACGTGGCATTATTTTCCAGGCATGTTATCCCTATGCTGTGCATGTCACTGATAGTGATAAACATCATGCATGGTTGCTTGCTTGTGCTGTGGTGATAAAATCTACTCCGTTTCAAATTATATGAAATTTTAGATATTTCAATCCGAGAAGAAGTTGCAACAACTTTTATTTTGGAACCGAGGTAGTAGACAATGTACATCACTATAATCCGGCTGTTTCCCCAGGGTGTTAGTTGGGCACTCGACAGAGGCAATTATTTGTCATGTGAGTGGCGAAAGAGACTCCAAAAAACCAAACAAGTTACAGTGCACTACAGCAAAGAAGCCATCTTGCCATGTCAAAATAGTGCTAAATATAATGTGCAAAGTTTTATCAAAAACATGTTCTTGTATTTTGCAAGTGTGAGAAAGAGAGGTGTTTTTGTCAAACAAGTACAAAAAATATGGTGCAAAATGGCATCTCTAATTTCACACAAATAGAACATATTGCATGGTCAATGACCAAATATATCGAATTTCCTAGCTTTCGAGCTACTTCTGCACATTTATTGGTTGATATTCAAAGACTAATTCAATTTTGAAATATAATGTGTGGTAGTATATTCCTAAAATTTTCTAAAATTCATTTTAAGGTAACCGTGCATAAGCGCATAAGGCTAATGGACTAGTGGTAGCCGTCCATAAGGGCCAGGTCCCGGGTTTGATTCCTCACTTCTACCTTAATGACAAAGCTGGGGTGGAGTCCCTCCTCCGGTCTTGTTATTTTTTTAAATTCATTTTAAGGTAACCAATGTGGATATGCCTTTTGAATGTTACCCTTACGATATATCATTTAGGGGGTTTCTGTAATGATTTGCACATGAAAAAAATCTAGGATGCTTTTTAAAATTTACTTTGAAAAGACCTTTTGATGAAAATGACATTTCCTAGTTCAAATTTTAGAAATGAAAGGTTTCCCACCAAATTTATTGATATGGTTTGAAAGTAGGGGTCAAGATCGATAGGGAGATTTGTTCTTATTTCTCTGCACATCAAGGTTTGTTGTAGGGTGATTCTCTTTCACCCTTTCTCTTGGACATTGTTGTAGATGTATTGGACATCTTAATTGATAGACATCAAAGTCAAGGAATGTTAGCTGAACTCTCTTCAAATTTAATTGAATGAGTGTATATTTTGCAATATTTAGTTGACACAATCATATTATTTGAAAATGATCTAGTGCAGACACGAAAATCCTAAGGTGATTCTCTATATCTTTGACCAAATGTCAGGTGTCAAGTTTATCTTTCACAAGTGTCATGTGCCGTACGTCCGTACTGGGCATGCAAATGATAATACTATTAACCCTTTGAGAAAATCTTAACTTCTAACTCTGGCAAGCTTCCCATCAAATATGTTGGGTTACTAGTTGATAATAAATAATAGGATCATCTCACTATAGACCCACCAAGGATAAAATGGGAAACAAGATGAGTCCTTGATCGACCAGGGAAATTAATGGCAATTGGAGGGAGGGTTTTTAATTAATTCGTCCCACTCTAGTGTGCCATTATACATTCTTAATTTTTATAAAGTGCATGCGCACTCTAGAGAGGGGATGTATACAATTTGAAACTACTTTCTGTGGTGTGGAGACAAAGAAAAATAAGTACCATTTTGAGCTTGCGAAGAGATTTCCCCGCCAAAAGATCAAACTGCCTAGGGATTCTGGATTTGGAAGTGATGAATATTTCACTTTTTACCAAGTGGCTTTGGAAATTGTTTAGTGAAGTTGGACCACGGAATAGATTGTACTCCGAAAGTATCTGTAGCATCGAAACTTATGTCACATGTCTCTTAGGCCTTCTGTAATGCATCGTCTCTTAGCGTGTAATTCTAGGTAGTAGTGTATTTGATCTATTTTGGGGCATCCAGAGTAGTAACTTGTACAAAAACAAACCCATGTTCTCTTACACACAACATATATGAGTGTTACATTTTATAGTTTGATCATGTGACTTGTTGGATGTTGCATGGTTTCAACTGATGAATGTACGCTCTCAATTCTCACACAATGTGATATTTTGTTTTGTGCATTATGTTGGCATTGTCAAATGCCCAAGGTGGAATTAGGAGGTGATCGGTTTGATATGCCTGTTTGTCGACCATTTATGTTGCAGTTGCCACAGATATTCCATCATGTTATTTGGGCATGCGAATTACCATTCTTATTGTGCTTTGGTATCACGATTGCTTCAAAGAGATAATAAAGTTGGGCGATGTCAACGAACACATCATTAATTAATTGTCTCTGCTTGTTGCTATCCACAAATTGTGTCTGATAGGCCTTAGGATCATTTTGAAATCACAGTACTGTGCATTTATTCTTGTAGGACTAATACTGTTTTTCCTACTTGTGGATAACTTTACTTTGAAATCTAAACAATGTTGAATTACTACATTGTAATTTTTGTTAAACATTACTCCTGGTCGCTTCAACCATACAAATTCATGAAGAAAATTGTTGTCGTGTTCATAATTTGTGAAGAAAAGCAGGGCGATTTTCCCACTTTTGTTGCCTTCCAAACATCCTTATGTGTGTCTGGTCGCGACCTTACTGGTTAGAGAAGGTACGTGGTAATAAACTCGGCTCCAACCCAGCTCTTCTACATATTTTTAGCCATTCGGATTTGGTCCCCTTGAGATAATGCTCATTTGCTCACCCATTATGTGTTACTCGGTGTATGTGAAATGATGCAACTGTACTTCCATTGTTGTCATGTTGCTTTCGATGAGTTAATTCTTGACAATCAATCAATATTCTATGGTAATGAGCGGACAAGATCCTGTTAGTGGATTTTGGTAATGGACGAGCATCCATTATCCAATCTTACATTTTCCAATCGCTGATATATTGATGCAATCGTTTGTTGTACTAGTAAGTAATTGCTTGATCATAATTCTTTGTACGTACCTGATAGGGTTTTGGTAAATAGAAGTTAGATTTTTTTGTCATGTTCATAATGTTCCCCGAGTGTGATATGTGTTTGCTAAGTGTCTCATATATTAGACTCTGTAAACATGAGGGCCACGTGGCACCACTGTTCTGTTACCCAGATTTAACAGTCTTTGTTAAGTGTCTGGAAAAACACTCGGGAAACAACCGTTTACCAGGAGGGAGTCAACCGATGGACATATGTCGATCATGACACTCGTTCTTTGTCGAGTGGCCTCGGCAGTCGGCATATATTAAGGTCAAAATCTTGCTCCAAGTATTCTTTAGAATACCATATCTAATGTAACATATATAGCACCTCTTTAACGCCTTTAGCTTACCTGCGCACTAATGCAAAACTTCAAACTTCTTAGACCATTCTCGCGGTAAACTTTCATACTCATAACATGCTACTAAATTACTTTTTTTTTCTAGAACATTACAGTACACAGTCTGAACAGAATATGGCATACGGCATACGCATCTGTTCACGACACGACCGTGCATGCATGCATACGTATACGAAATAATACAGCTACAGATACGTTCGTTCGTCTCTGTAGAGAGAGCAGCACGCGTGCAATGCCAGCCCTAGATAGGGGGCTGCTGCTTTCTTCTCCGGCCATGGCGGCAGCCCGGCGTCGAGTGTGTACGAGGCCGGTGGTGGAGGAGGTGCGAGGCGGTTGCGGCGGTGGTGTGTGGCGTGCGGGTGGAAGATCTGTGACGCAGGCCACGGATCTGGGGCGGGAGGTGCTCGGGGTGCGGCCCCGACCTCTGCTCGTTCATCGATCCAGATCCAGCCCGTCGGGGCTGGTGGCTCTTGTGGTTCGTCAACGCCACTGAGGTGGCTAGAAGCTCTTCCGTTCCGTGGAGAGGGCTCTGGGCGTCTGCTTCCTTCTTCGTCTCCGGCGGTGGAGGCGGCGCGTGCTGGAGCTGCTCGTGGTTGAAGACGGCGTGGCGCTGCGGTGCCGTTTCTTCGTATCCTTCTTTTCTCCTTGCTTGTATCCGACCTTGTACTGTTCCTCTAGTATGAATACAAGTATGGAAAATTCAAAAAAAAAAAAAAGATAGGCACCTAGCTAGCTAGCTAGTCAGCTCCATGACATGGCCTTTCTCGGGTGGTCGATGCCAAGCCAAACACAAGAACTTTGTCTCGCAGGCGCTGTCTGGTCCGGTCGATCTGCTCTACACAACCTCATCTATCCAGCCGGCCCACTCCGCTACCTGAGCTGAAAACCGCATGTCCCCAAGCTCCCGGGGTCAAGTCGAGCTCGTGCTTGTTCTCCTGTGCTGCTAAAAGAAAGGGCGTGTTTGGTTTCCTACATCGGTTTTGGCCTCCTTGCATCCGTGGCCCAGCAGGGCCTGGCCCCGGAAAAAGAGGTCTGGGCCACGTTGTGCATGTTATTTGGTTGCCTACAAAGAGTCAGCCAGGTCCGTTTCTCGGGACCAATTTTTTTTTCCGGTTGTTTGGTTGCTAACGTTCTCGTTTAAGGCATAAAATTCAGCGTTTGGTTGCACGTTTTTGGTAGTTCTGCTCACCTTGCATCCCCTAGTGGTGAGTTTACCAGTTCAAGGTTCACATAGGATCATTCAAGCATTAGGCGAAGAGCAAATATGCAATGACAACGAACTGCACGATGATGATGAAGTCTTTGAGGCGGTCACACTCGATCTGTGTTTGAGCTTCAGCCGCTCCAACATTGGTCACTGCGGCTTTGCGTTCTTCAGTAGTCGTGATCACAGGAACGATCTCTAGGAGGATGTTCATGGAATAAGCCTGCTCTCGAGTTGCAAACCTTTTGCAGCTACCGTTGGGGAAACCGTCAAGTTGAGCCTTGGTAGCGTCCCGGGTATCGAAGACTCCAGTCTTCCTGCCTCTAAAAACCACATACCACTAAAGAAGTGAAGAACAAGTTAAGATCATGGTAATATGAAAGTAAGCAAAGCATGCATTGATGATCGCATGCCCTAACACTAACCCAGCACATCTGTTGTGATGCATCCTATGGTGTCAACCTACCACCACATCAAAATAGGGTGTAGTACTACCACCGCAAGTTCATCTACTGAGGGGTTACCATAGGTACCACCTCAAGTACCCAAAATATACAGGCCATAAGAAGTTTTGTTGTCCTATCTACCCAAAATATACATCATGTCATCATCATCATCATCATCATCATCATCATCTAGCATGCTTGCACCACCGCCACCTCCTAGTCCTGGTAGTAGTGCTTGCTCAGGAAGTTCTGGAGCCAGAGCAGACGGTGATCCTCGGATGGGCTTGTTGAGATACTCTGCGTCTTTAGGATGATCCTACGCAGCAGAATACCATGTTAGTCAGATACACTAAGACGAAAGGGATGAATGTGTTAGACAGATAGACAGTTAGATAGGTGATGAACCATGGCCTTTGAGGTGATCTGCCTCCAAGATGGTACTCTTTGTGTCTTCATCCCACTGTGCGCCGCTAAGGTCCTTTAGCTTGCTGATCATGATCCACCGTGACCTCCACTTCCTCAGATGGTTATACACCTGCGTGGAGGTCACCTCCTGACCACAGAACTGGAAAATCAGCTTCGCAACAGTCCTCAAGTGCACATCCTTGAACCCTTTGTCAGCGCGCACGTCAGTCTTGATGATTTCGACCATCTTGTTCAGCATGAAGGTGTACAAGAAGGGAGCCCACTTCATTGTCGTCCCCGTCTTGTTCCTCTTGTTACTCTCCTGCCCGTACTGCAGATCGAGGTGACCTCCAGGGAGATCGACCATCTGGGAAGACAGTCGACTGCCATGGAAGTCCTCCTCTTGGGTGACTGGCACCTCAAACAGCTGAGACTGAGAGTCAGGGACCATGGACAGGGCGAGCTTGCCCTGGCTATCAACCAGGGACTGAGTGAACTCGTCAGTGGTATAGTCCTACAAGGGTAACGTCCAAGAGAAGAGTATGAAGATGTACCACAACATCTACCACAACATAAGAATCAACTCAAATATAGCATGCTAAGAGCTAGAACCACTACACTGAACATGAACTAACACAACAAAAATCCCTCGAACCAGTTCGTTTCTACTTCAAACCAAGCTAGATCTACTCCAATCTGCTAGCTAACAGAACATCATGCACATGTAGACATGGTTACAAACTGATTGCTCATAGATCTAAGCTAGAATACCTAGGGTTCGACTGAGCTTACCGGCATGGTTGCGGCCGATGCAGATTCTAGCAGCTCGTAGAAGAGGAAGCAGCCGCACGCCTCGTCGCCACCGCCGGCAGGAGTTGTAGCTGCCGCCGCTTACCTGCTCGTGCAGATCTTGGTAGGCGGCCGGACTAGAGAGCTCGAAGGTGGGGGGGGGGGGGGGAGGGAATGTTGGGGCAAAACTAGGCGGTGAGCGAAGGGGAAGATATAGAGGGGCAAAAATGAGGGCAGTGAGACGAAAAATCTCCCGCCGCATTTTTGCTTCCGTGCGCGGACGAGCAGGGGCGAAACCCTCGCACGAGCTCGCACGAGGAGGGTGATGGTGTCGTGGGTTAATCTCGGCAGATGTCAGTGCGATGACTTCGTAGGTGTGGGATTTGAGCGAGTCAAGCGTCTCCGAGCTTTAATATCACAGGGCACGAGGAAGAAAATGTTACCCAGGTTCGGCCCTCGATGCGAGGTAAAGACCTACTTCCTGCCTATCCTAGATTGGAATTGATATGAATATGATGTTACAAGGGTTTGCGATCGATGTGTCGAATCGCCTTGAGTTCTAGGGTTTGGAACTTGAGAGCCTTTTTGTTTCACGTCCTGCGAGTCCTCCTTATATACACGGAGGCTCGCTAGGTTACAAGGAAAGCTTCTCTCGTTAGGAAAGCATTAGCCGGAGTCCTTCTTGGAGATTTAATCTTCTCTGTGTCCTCCAAGCCAAGTCATCTCCGATCTTCTAGATCTTTCCTTCACCGTGTCATGATCTTGGGTCGGCCCATCTTTGTGTAAGCCCATTGATGGTGCGGCCGTGAACTCATGTTAAGCCGCATTTCACCTGATGAGTCGCGGGTTAAGTATTCCCCCGACATTAGCCCCCAAGTGTAGCATGAATTTCACCAAACAGGGAGTTGCGCCTTGTAAGGCACATGTCTTGAATATTTGGGCTAAACTTCTGCTTCCTGACTTGATTTTCAGCATGGCTCTTCTTCTTTGGTCGACTCAAGATCATGTTGGATTGGCCTTTGTTGTAGTAATAAGCCAACAACTTTATTGCTTCAATTTTTTATAAATGCACACCAATAGCCCCCAAGGATTGAGTTGATTCTGTTTACGATCACTTCAATGCTTCTTCAAGGCTGCAACGATCATTTCCTGAAATTTTCAATGCAGCTGTTTCGTTGTTGCATATCAGAATAATATAATATTATTTCAAATAACTTCTTAAATGATTGCGTACTCTTGGCAGTACATAAATTGACCTGTAGGTAGGTCTTTTTGATATATCAGATATCCTTTAAGTGGGCCCTCGCGCAACTCAGTATTTCCCAGGTCAAATGTGTGTTCAGGGTCGAGAACGTCCATGATAGGCATTCAGACTCGATTGACGTCACATGCCGGTACTTTGGTCACATAGTGCAAGCTGCATCCGACTTAAGGCTATGCCATTAGTTTGGCTGTTTCAAGGTAATAAGCTTAGTTCATAGAGCCTAAAGCCCCGAAGAAACAAATAATTAAGAAATAGAAGACTCAGCTGCTCAATATGAGGCAAAACGACCATCTTCTGTAAACCAGAAGGGCCGGCTTTTATTTCATAATCATTAATGATACGGTACAATCAGCTCTAGGTAGCTTTGAAGTTGATACGCAGCTCTAGTTAGCTGTAGGGATGATACTCAGCTCTGATTAGCTTTGAAGATGATGCTCAGCTCTGATTAGCTTTGAAGATGATGCTCAGCTCTGATTAGCTGTAAAGGTGATATTCAGCTCTGATTAGCTTTTATGTATAATATGGTCGCAATTGGGCGACGTTCCATTGCCGAGGTAGCTCGAGACGATCCTCGAAATCTTGGTGAGTGCTATCTTCTTCTCTTACATCCAACAGGTAATATGACCCATTGTGCAAATTTTTGCTGATGATGAAAGGCCCTTCCCATGGAGAGGATAATTTATGCATCCCCTTGTGATCTTGCTTGAGTTGCAATACCAGGTCTCCTTCTTGAAAAGTGCGGGTCCGTATGCGTCGAGCATGATATCTCCGCAAATCTTGCAGGTACACCGCTGACCTTGATGCAGCTAAATCTCTAACTTCTTCTAAAGTGTCCACTGAGTCTTGCCGACCTATCTCATTTTCTGTCTCGACATAAGCTGCGACCCTTGGAGAATCATGTATGATATCGCTTGGCATGACTGCTTCTGCCCCATAGACCATAAAATATGGCGTATATCCCGTAGATCTGTTTGGGGTTGTTCTTAAGCTCCATAGCACAGCTGGCAGTTCATCTACCCAACATCCTGAAGAGGCTTCAACCTTTTCAATAAGGCGCAGCTTAATTCCATGGAGGATCTCCTGGTTGGCACGCTCTGCTTGTCCATTGCTTTGTGGGTGCGATACTGATGCAAGGTCCAGTCTTATTCCATTGTTAGCACAAAATATCTGAGTGGCTCCGTCCGAAGTGTTGCTGCCATTATATGTGATGATGTTGTGGGGGTATCCAAAACGGAATATAATCTTCTTTAAGAATTTGACTGCTGTTTCAGCCTCACAATCTCCAACGGGCTCTGCTTAAATCCATTTGGTGAATTTATCCACTGCGACTAGAAGGTGAGTTTTTCCATTGGAGGATCTTTTGAAGGGTCCAACCCTGCTGAGCATATCTTTGGCATCCGTCACATACTCTGGCAATCTGTTCAACATCTGCCAACGCTGTAAGCCAGAAGAAACCGTGTCTAAACGCCTTTGCCACCAAAGATCTTGACGAAGCATGATGGCCACAATCTCCTGCATGAATTTCGTGCAAGATTTTTCGTCCTTCTTCTAGTGATACACATCTTTGAAATGTCCCTGAGACACTTCGCTTATACAGCTCATTGTTTATTATTGTGTAGGCCTTGGATCGCCGTGTTATTTTTCGAGCCTCTACTTCATATTCTGGGAGCTCTCCTCGGCTTAAATACGCCATGTATGGTGCTTTCCATTCTGGTTGTTCATGCAGAGCCGCGACTAATGCCGACTCAACTTCTGGCTCAGTAATGTCTATTTCGGTCGGAGGCTTGACTGATGGGTGATGCAATTCATCGAAGAAAACATTTGGTGGTATTGGCTGTCTATTAGATCCAATGCGGGACAAGGCATCTGCCGCCTCATTTTGTCTTCGATCAATGTGGTCGACCTGAAATCCAACAAAATGTCCCGCAATTTTATCCACTTCTCTTCTATATGCCACCATGTTTGCATCCCTGCTATCCCATGTACCAGATACTTGTTGAGCAACCAAGTCTGAGTCCCCAAAGCACCGTATGCGAGTTATATTCATCTCTTTCGCAATGCAAAGCCCATGAAGTAATGCTTCATACCCTGCTACATTATTTGTGCAATTGAAGTGTATTTGTAGTACATATCTCAGTTTGTCTCCTTTGCGTGATGTTAACACAACTCCAGCCCCTGAGCCTTGTAATTGTCTTGATCCATCAAAATGCATGATCCAATATTTTGTGTCTGGCACACCGGAGACCGTCTGAATTTTTGTCCAGTCATTGGTGAAATCAGCCAAGGCCTGCGACTTAATGGTTGTTCGCGGCTCATAATTGATGTGGTATGGTCCCAATTCTATGGCCCATTTGGCTATTCTCCCCGTGGCTTCACGATTGCGGATTATATCTGCCAATGGTGCTGCACAAACCACTGTTATTGGATGCTCCTGAAAGTAGTGCTTCAGCTTGCGACTTGCCATGAACACGCCAAATACTAGATTTTGCCATTGAGGATACCACTGCTTGGAAGCTGTAAGTACTTCGCTTACGTAATATACTGGCCGTTGAACTGGGTATTCTTTCCCTGGTTCCTGTCTCTCCACAACCACCATTGCGCTTACCGCACGTGAGTTTGCGGCGATATATAACAGCATGGGCTCTTTATCTTTAGGAGCCGCTAGAACTGGTGCATTTGCTAATTGACTCTTAAGGGCTGTGAGGGCCTCGTCAGCTTCCGCATTCCAGACGAAGGTATCTAACTTCATCAACAACTTGTATAAGGGAAAAGCCTTCTCTCCCAGTCTTGACACAAAGCGACTCAACGCTGCAATGCATCCTGTAAGTCGCTGCACATCTTTGAGGTTTTCTGGTTTTTTTAGCTCTGTGATAGCTTTTATCTTTTCGGGATTCGCTTCTATGCTCTTTCTGATACTATAAACCCTAGGAGCTTCCCTGCTGGCACTCCAAAGATGCACTTTGTGGGTTAAGCTTCATGTTGTATTTCCTCAGGTTGGTGAAGGTTTCTTGGAGATCACTGATGAGGTCCTTTCCCTTCTGCGACTTGACCACAATGTCGTCCACGTAAGCGTGTACGTTGCGACATATCTGCTCATGCAATTAATTCTGTATGCACCTTTGATAAGTCGCGCCTACGTTCTTTAACCCAAAGGGCATGCTGACATAACAAAAAGCTCCAAAGGGCGTAATGAAGGATGTCTTTTCTTGATCTTCCTCCTTCATCTTGATATGGTGATACCCTAAATAGTCATCTAAGAAGCATAATAGCTCACATCCAGCTGTTGAATCGATGACTTGATCGATCCATGGTAGAGCGAACGGGTCTTTTGGGAAGGCTTTGTTAAGGCTAGTGTAATCAATACACATACGCCCTGTGCCATTCTTCTTCATGACCAGGACCGGGTTTGCCACCCATCTAGGATGAAATATCTCAGTGATGAATCCTGCGGCCAATAGCCGAGCTATTTCTTCTCCTATTGCCTTCCTTCTGTCATCATGAAAGCGTCGCAATGGTTGTTTTACTGGCTTAGCCATTGGGTCCACATTGAGACTGTGCTCCGCTAACTCTCGCGGCACCCCTGACATATCTGATGGCTTCCACGCGAAGATATCTTTATTCTCTCGAAGGAAAGCAACCAAAGCCTGTTGTTGTTCCCCTTCCATATGCGCTCCAATGCTTGCCTGCTTGGACTGATCTCCAGGAACAAGTTCTATTTGTTTCGTATCTTGCGCCGCTTTAAACTTAATCTGCGGCTCAGCTGCTGGTGTTCTAACAACACTCATATCATCTGGGTCGATCGGCGACTTATATGTCTTGAGTTCTTTGCCGGCGCAGGCTGACTCTGTGAAAGCCTGCATCCCCTCTTCACACTCAATCGCCTTTTCTCTGTCTCCATGCACTGTGATGACCCCTTTGGGACCTGGTATCTTTAATTGCAGGTACACGTAGCAGGGCCTTGCCATAAACTTGGCGAAAGTTGTCCGTCCAAAAAGTGCATGGTAGGGGCTTTGAAACTTCACCACTTCGAAACATATGAATTCGCTAGGGAAGTTCTCCTTTGTTCCGAAAGTTACTCCCAAGGTTATTTTTCCCACTGGCTGGGTCGATTTTCCTGGGACAATCCCATGAAATATTGTTGACGTATGCTGCAAGCTAGAATCTGAAAGCCTCAGGCACTTAAAGGTTTCGTAGTACATAATGTTTATGCTACTTCCCCCGTCCATGAGTACCTTGGTTAGTTTATACCCCGCCACATAAGGAGCCACGACCAATGCAAGCTTCCCCGGTTCTCGGACCTGCGGCGGGTGATCCTCGCGATTCCAAGTCACTGAATGTTCTGACCATCAAAGCCATTGGAGGGTTGCTGGAACTACGGCGTTCACCTGTTGGCTTCTGCGACTTAGCTTTTCTTCTCGCTTGGATGTGTTGATAACTATTGTATGATACTGTCCCACCTGCCTCGGGTTACCCGCATTGTTTTGTCCAACACCTGGGCTTTGAGTCACGTTGTCACGATCACCTCCATCACGGTTTCCAGGGTTTCCTCCGGCAAGTCGACCTTCGTCTTTCCACCTTTTGTAATAATTGCATTGTGCCTGGTCTGCCGGCTTCCCATCACTTCCTGTGTGGAGATCGCATGGTCGATTGAAGACCTCCTCCAAATTGATCGGTCGGAAACCTCTACCACGAGTCCCTCCTCGGTGGCCTTTAAATCTGTCACTGGTGTTAGCCACGAGCCCAGACCCTGCCTCTTCATTCTTTCTTTTGTTGTTGTTGCCATTACTAGAGTTACTTTGATACTAGGCCTTGCTTCCACCTTTTTTGCTCTTTGCTGCGCTGCATTCTGCCTCGTCATCGGAGGAATCCTTAATTTTATCTGAACCAGTGTACCTATTGGCTGCATCCATCAGTTCTCCCATGTTTTTGACTTTGTCTTTCATGTGCCCCAGCTTGTGAACAAGCGGCTCAAATCTACAATTCTCTTCTAGCACCAGGACCGCAGAACTCGCTGGTATTTTATCTGATCAGTGGATTATCTCTGCGACTCGCCTCATCCAGTGGTGACTTGACTCCCCTTCTTTCTGGACGCATCTTTCCAGGTCCTCAATGGTGCAAAGTCGCTTGCACGTTCCCTGGAAGTTTTTGATAAATGCCTCCTTCATCTCTTCCTATGTATTTATAGAATTGGGAGGCAAGTTCTGTAACCAAATATGAGCCGCGCCTTCCAACATCATGTTCAAATACCTTGCACATATCTCTTCCGAGGCATTCAATATGCTCATTCCCATCTCATAATTATTCAGCCATGTAGTTGGATCCATGCTAGCATTATAATTTGCCACCTTGCGTGGCCCCTTAAAATCATCTGAGAAGGGTTTTGATCTGATCCTTTCGCTGAAGCACACTTGTCCTCTGAGTCGTGAGGACAAGGCCGTTGATGTGCCCCTTAGGGGAGATAACACCGCGGGTTGTGCCTGTTCTCTTGGTGTGGCGACTTGTGTTTTGGCGACTTGTGCCCTGGTTGGCATGTTAACTCGTGTCCGTTGTCTTCGCGCCGTGTTTGAACTATTTTCCGGCGGCCTACTGTGGTCGTTTTCTTCGGCAGCTGCCCTATCAGTATTTGGGACCGGATGTGGCCGTCCTCCACGGCCTAACATATTGGCCTGCTGTAAAATGGCGGTACTTAGCATCTCTATGGCACGCCGTGTGATGTCTACGCACGCTTCTATTCCTGTAGACAGTGTTGGGCCTCCAAGAGCAGAGGTTTGTAGAACAGCAGCAAGTTTCCCTTAAGTGAATCACCCAAGGTTTATCGAACTCAGGGAGGTAGAGGTCAAAGATATCCCTCTCAAGCAACCCTGCAATTAAGATACAAGAAGTCTCTTGTGTCCCCAACACACCCAATACACTTGTCAGATGTATAGGTGCACTAGTTCGGCGAAGAGATAGTGAAATACAAGTAATATGGATGATTATAAGTAGTAACTGCAATCTGAAATAAAAATGGCAGCAAGCAAACATGTAGCAGAACTTGTTGTAAACGGTGTTTCAATGCTTAGAAACAAGGCCTAGGGATCATACTTTCACTAGTGGACACTCTCAACAATGATCTCATAACTGAATAAGTAAAAGCTACTCTTAAACACTCTCTTGTTGGATAACAAACACCATTCATTGTGTAGGGCTACAAAAGCACACCTCAAGCCGGAGTAAACAAGCGCCACAACGTCATAAAGGAATCACACACGGTGCACACACTGTCACCTTTACACCGTGGAGAGTACCGGAGTTCATATTAAAGTAACCTATAGAGTGCATAATAGATAAAGAGTAACATCTACATATTCAACTAGATTAGCACAACTGAACACAAGTAAATACTGCTCGGGATTATTCTCCTTCTTGATGAAGCAAGAGTACTATGTAGGGCTGCAAAAGCACACCTCAAAGTCTGAGTAAACAAACACCACAATTCCCAAGAATAAGCCATGATAAATGTCTAAATTATTCATAGAGTCACACAAGTACCCACACTGTCACCTTGATACCGTGTTGTCACAATGACTCCAGAAACTAGACAAAATCACTTGAGTAGCATAAACATTATTAATGTATTCAGCGATACTAGCAATACACATGATCACATAAAGATCACACCATGGAGAGAGAGATGAACCACATAGCTACCGGTAGAGCCCTCAGCCTCGGGGGAGAACTACTCCCTCCTCATCATGGGAGTCAGCAGCGGCGATGAAGATGGCGGTGGTGTCGATGGAGATGACTCCGGGGGCAATTCCCCGTCCCGGCGGCGTGCCGGAACAGAGATTCTGTCCCCCGAAACTTGTCGTCGATGGCGGCGGCGCTGCGGAACTCTTCTGGAATATGACTTGGTTTTAGGGTTTTCGCGTCTGAGGAATATATAGGCGAAGGGGCAACGTCGGTGGAGCCCGAGGGGCCCAACCACAGGCGGCGCGGAGGGGGGCCGCGCCGCCAGGTGGTTTGGCCACCTCGTGGCTCCCTTCGTCTCTCCTTCGGACTCCGTGTACGTGTTGGAAAAATAGGGACGTGGCCTTTTGTTTCGTGCAATTCCGAGAATATTCGCAGAAGTACTTTTCTGAAACCAAAAACAGCAGAAAACAGGGAACTGGCACTGTGGCATCTTGTTAATAGGTTAGTCCCAGAAAATGCATAAAAGTGATATGAAGTGTATATAAAACATGTAGCAAATGGTATAATATAAGCATGGAACATCAGAAATTATGGATACGTTGGAGACGTATCAAGCATCCCCAAGCTTAGTTCTACTCGTCCTCGAGTAGGTAAAACGATAACAACAAATAATTTCTGAGGAGACATGCTTTCACACAATCTTGATCAATATATTGCAAGGCTCATGTCATGAATGAAGTGACTCAAAGCAATGGTCTATAGTTTGCTAACAATAGATAAAGAGTAAACAATGAATCATATAAGCAAAAACTTTTCATGAATAGTACTTTCAAGACAAGCATCAAAAAGTTTTGCATAAGAGGTAACTCATAAAGCAATAGATTCAAAGTAAAAGGCATTGAAGCAACACAAAGGATGATTAAGTTTCAGCATTGCTTTCAACTTGTAACATGTATATCTCATGGATAGTTGTCAACATAAAGCAATATAACAAGTGCAATAAGTAAACATGTAAGAATCAATGCACACAAAGTTGACACAGTGTTTGCTTCTAAGATAGAAAGGAGTAGGTAAACTGACTCAACATAAAGTAAAAGATAGGCCCTTCGCAGAGGGAAGCAGGGATTAAATCATGTGCTAGAGCTTTTTAAGTTTTCGAAAGCATATAGAGAGCACAAAATAAGTATTTGAGAGGTGTTTGTTGTTGTCAACGAATGGTAGTGGGCACTCTAACCCCCTTGTCAACCAGACTTTCAAGAGCGGCTCCCATGAAGGACGTTATCTCTACCAGCAAGGTAGATCATCCCTCTTCTCTTTTGTTTACACATGTATTTTAGTTTCTTTATAGATGACACTCCTCCCAACCTTTTGCTTACACAAGCCATGGCTAACCGAATCCTCGGGTGCCTTCCAACATTCACATACCATGGAGGAGTGTCTATTTGCAAATTAAGTTGCTTACTGATAAATCAGGGCAAAACATGTGAAGAGAATTATTAATGAAAGTTGTAATTAATTGGGGCTGGGCACCCCGTTGCCAGCTCTTTTTGCAAATTATTGGATAAGCGGATGTATATGCCACTAGTCCATTGGTGAAAGTCTGTCAGAAGTAAATGACAAGATTGAAAGATAAAACACCACATACTTCCTCATGAGCTATAAAACATTGACACAAATAAGGAGTAATAAAGTTTTGAATAGTTTAAAGGTAGCACATGAATATTTACTTGGAATGGCAGGAAATACCACATAGTAGGTAGGTATGGTGGACACAAATGGCATGGGTTTTGGCTCAAGTTTGGATGCACGAGAAGCATTCCCTCTCAGTACAGAGTTTAGGCTAGCAAGGTTGTTTGAAGCAAACACAAGTATAAACCGGTACAGCAAGAATCACATAAAAACATATTGCAAGTATTATAAGACTCTACACTGTCTTCCTTGTTGCTCAAACATTTTACCAGAAAATATCTAGACCTTAGAGAGAACAAATATGCATCCCAAGTCTCAACAAGCTCTACGGTAGTTCTCCACTACTAGGCTTTAACTACATGATGCAAGAGCTTAAACATGATCTACTTGAGAGCTCAAAACAATTGCAAAGTATCAAATCGAAACAAGACAATGATCTACAAGAATGCATATGTCTTTTCCAATACCAACTACTACATGTAGCATTTTCTTTCTTCCAAACAAACACCAATCAATTTATTTAAACATAAACTCTCCAAATGATAATATAATGCAGCAAGAGAGTATTTATAAACAAGTGCTAACAGCTCGAAGAGATGCATGAAAAACAGGAGCTAAAAGCACTGCAGTAGCTAGTTAAGAATACTCAACAAATATAAGTGAAGAACATGAGTATTCACATGAAAAAGCGGAGCGTGTCTCTCTCCCACACAAGGATTGCTAGGATCCGAATTTATTCAAACAAAAAAACAAAAATAAAAGCACACAGACGCTCCAAGTAAAGCGCATAAGATGTGAAAGAATTAAAATATAGTTTCACTAGAGATGACCTGATAAGTTGTTGATGAAGAAGGGGATGCCTTGGGCATCCCCAAGCTTAGACGCTTGAGTCTTTGAATATGGGGATGAACCACGGGGGCATCCCCAAGCTTAGGCTTTTCACTCTTCTTGATCACATAATATCACCCTTCTCGCTTGATCCTTGAAAACTTCCTTCACACCAAACTCAAACAGTTCTCATTAGAGGGTTAGTGCATAATCAAAAATTCTCATATTCTGTAATGAACAATCATTCCCAAAGCTTCTGGACATTAGCTACAGCCACCAATGCTTTGTGGAGCAAAGAAATCCACACAAACACGTAAAAGAGCGAATGCAAAACAAAAGGCAGAATCTGTCAAAAACAGAACAGTCTGGAAGACGAATTTTTTCGAGGCACTTAAGTTGCTCAGATGGATCTGGCCAAATAATGAAAGTTGCGTACATATCTCAGGAAGATGCGTGATTTTTTCAGAATTTTTGAATTTTCTACAGGGAGAAAGCTCAAATCGTGACAGCTAAAAATCTGTACTGCGCAGAAATCCAAATCTTGCATCAACTTTCAATATAGAACTTTACTTGGCACAACAATGCGATAAAATAAAGATACAAAGGAGTTGCTACAGAAGTAACAAAACCTTGACTCAAAGAAAAAAAAATAACAGAAATAAAAACAATGGGTTGTCTCCCATAAGCGCTTTTCTTTAAAGCCTTTTAGCTAGGCATAGTGATTTTTATGATGCCCACATAAAGATGAGAGTTGAAACATAAAAGAGAGCATCAAGAAGCATATATAAAACATGTTTAAATCTAACACTCTTTCTATGCATAGGAGTCTTGTAAGAAAACAAGTCAATGAAGAACAAAGTGACTAGCATAGAAATGCAAAACAAGTGTAACTTCAAAAATTTCAACATAAAGAGAGAGACTTAATATTATTGTGATATATGAAATCGTGTCTCCCTCTCTCATAAGGACCAGTAGGTCTTAAAGTACCCAGCAAATAAAAGCAAATCAAGAGAAAGCTCAAAACATTCATCATAAAGAGAAGAAATTTAGTAACATGAAGATTTCTATAACCATACTTTCCTCTCTCAAAATAATTTTCAGCGGCATCATGAATAAACTCAACAATATAGCTATCACATAAGCATTCTTATCATGATCCACATGCATAAAAGTATCATTACTCTCCACATAAGCATGAACATTATCATTAGTAATAGTGAGAGTAAAAGTATCACATCCATCATTGTAATCATCAAAATTGGAGGCATAGAATAATCAAATGATTTTATCCTCAATAGTAGATGGACTGAAATATCATATTCATCATTGTAAACATCATATATAGGAGGCATATCATAATCAACATAAACTATATCCTCAATAGTAGGTGGACTGAAAATATCACAATGATTATAATCATCATATATTGGAGGCAAAGTATCATCAAAGCAAATTTCCTCCTTAAAGCTTGGGGGACTAAAAATATCATATTCATCACAACTAGCTTCCCCAAGCTTAGACTTTTCCATAGCATTGGCAATAATGGTGTTCAAAGAATTTATAGTAATACCATTGCTACCATCATGCAAACAAGCCTCCATAGGTTTTTTAATTTTCTCTTCAAAAGCATCATGTCCTAATTCAATATAAAGTTCATAAAGATCTCTAATTTTTTTGTTGTTTTCCATTAAGCCTAACTAGTGAAAATAAAAACAAGAAACAAAAAGATATAATTGCAGAATCTAAAGGAAATAACTTCGAGCACTCACACACTAGCAACAACTAGAAAATAGCTTAGTAGCCAGAGGATGTGAATACCTTTTACCTTACCTCCCCGGCAACGGCGCCAGAAAATAGCTTGATGTCTACGCTTCTATTCTTGTAGACAGTGTTGGGCCTCCAAGAGCAGAGGTTTGTAGAACAGCAGCAAGTTTCCCTTAAGTGAATCACCCAAGGTTTATCGAACTCAGGGAGGTAGAGGTCAAAGATATCCCTCTCAAGCAACCCTGCAATTAAGATACAAGAAGTCTCTTGTGTCCCCAACACACCCAATACACTTGTCAGATGTATAGGTGCACTAGTTCGGCGAAGAGATAGTGAAATACAAGTAATATGGATGATTATAAGTAGTAACTGCAATCTGAAATAAAGATGGCAGCAAGCAAACATGTAGCAGAACTTGTTGTAAACGGTGTTTCAATGCTTAGAAACAAGGCCTAGGGATCATACTTTCACTAGTGGACACTCTCAACAATGATCTCATAACTGAATAAGTAAAAGCTACTCTTAAACACTCTCTTGTTGGATAACAAACACCATTCATTGTGTAGGGCTACAAAAGCACACCTCAAGCCGGAGTAAACAAGCGCCACAACGTCATAAAGGAATCACACACGGTGCACACACTGTCACCTTTACACCGTGGAGAGTACCGGAGTTCATATTAAAGTAACCTATAGAGTGCATAATAGATAAAGAGTAACATCTACATATTCAACTAGATTAGCACAACTGAACACAAGTAAATACTGCTCGGGATTATTCTCCTTCTTGATGAAGCAAGAGTACTATGTAGGGCTGCAAAAGCACACCTCAAAGTCTGAGTAAACAAACACCACAATTCCCAAGAATAAGCCATGATAAATGTCTAAATTATTCATAGAGTCACACAAGTACCCACACTGTCACCTTGATACCGTGTTGTCACAATGACTCCAGAAACTAGACAAAATCACTTGAGTAGCATAAACATTATTAATGTATTCAGCGATACTAGCAATACACATGATCACATAAAGATCACACCATGGAGAGAGAGATGAACCACATAGCTACCGGTAGAGCCCTCAGCCTCGGGGAGAACTACTCCCTCCTCATCATGGGAGTCAGCAGCGGCGATGAAGATGGCGGTGGTGTCGATGGAGATGACTCCGGGGGCAATTCCCCGTCCCGGCGGCGTGCCGGAACAGAGATTCTGTCCCCCGAAACTTGTCGTCGATGGCGGCGGCGCTGCGGAACTCTTCGGAAATATGACTTGGTTTTAGGGTTTTCGCGTCTGAGGCAATATATAGGCGAAGGGGCGACGTCGGTGGAGCCCGAGGGGCCCAAACCACAGGCGGCGCGCGGAGGGGGGCCGCGCCGCCAGGTGGTTTGGCCACCTCGTGGCTCCCTTCGTCTCTCCTTCGGACTCCGTGTACGTGTTGGAAAAATAGGGACTGGCCTTTTGTTTCGTGCAATTCCGAGAATATTCGCAGAAGTACTTTCTGAAACCAAAAACAGCAGAAAACAGGGAACTGGCACTGTGGCATCTTGTTAATAGGTTAGTCCCAGAAAATGCATAAAAGTGATATGAAGTGTATAAAAACATGTAGCAAATGGTATAATATAAGCATGGAACAGCAGAAATTATGGATACGTTGGAGACGTATCACGTGCCTCGACATTAGCTGGGTCATCCCCAACTGGAATCATCTGGGATAAGATGTCGGTTGCAGCATATACGGTGTCCACAGGGCTGGGGTAGTGCCCTTGCGGAGTATGGAACCTTCTGGGTCGCGGTGATGATGGCGGCCTGACCCCTTCGTTGGCCAGTGGCCTTACCGTCCTAGTGACTGGGATCTCTTCTGCTGGCGTCGGCAAGCTGGCGGCGACGATCCCGGAGTGGGTGGAAATTCACCGTAGGATGAGTCGCGCGAACTTGTGCTTGCATGTTAACCGCTTCCGCGTGAGTCACGGCGTGTGTGATGTTGGCGGTCAC
This sequence comes from Poa pratensis, assembly GCA_947311845.1. Taxonomy (NCBI): domain Eukaryota; kingdom Viridiplantae; phylum Streptophyta; class Magnoliopsida; order Poales; family Poaceae; genus Poa; species Poa pratensis. The sequence continues at coordinate 13,565,933 of CAMZMU010000078.1, forward strand.
CCTACGACGCTCCTCCTGAATTCTTCGGTTCTCCTGGGTGAGCCGATTACGCTCATCTTCCATCCACTGGACTTCGTACAGGAGCTCGGCCCTGGCTGCTTCAATCTCCGTTGCCCTTATGGCGGCGTTCTCGGCCGATACTGGGACGAGTAGCGGGATGCTGGGAGTGCCTGTCTTTCGACTTCTCCTGCGGTTCCTGACACACTTGCTCCTCCAGCCATGTATATCCCAGTTGTCATTGTTTCCTGATCTGAAGCCGAGGTAATGTCTGGGGTGTAACTTGCGAATCCATACTTTCCACAGACCCTTCTTTGTCTCCACTCAGGACTCCGGCGACTTCTCCTTCTGGGTCGCTGTCCGAACTGAAGCTGCTAATGAGTCGAAGATGTAGCCGACAAAAACGTGGATGTCGCCGAACGGGATCACGTGCCCAGTTTGCACGTAATCTGCCTCCGGCCCCCACTCTGAATCATCGATCAACGGAACACCGTCGACCATCCTTACTTGGCCGACGGCAAGATTTGACCGCATGCCCCATGGTGGGCGCCAACAGTCGTGGGTTAATCTCGGCAGATGTCATTGCGATGACTTCATAGGTGTGGGATTTGAGCGAGTCAAGCGTCTACGAGCTTTAAGATCACATGGCACGAGGAAGAAAATGTTTACCGAGGTTCGGCCCCTTGATGCGAGGTAAAGACCTACTTCCTGCCTATCCTAGATTGAATTGATATGATTATGGTTTTACAAGGGTTTGCGATCGATGTGTCGAATCGCCTTGAGTTCTAGGGTTTGGAACTTGAGAGCTTTTCTGTTCCACGCCTGCGAGTCCTCCTTATATACACGGAGGCTCGTTAGGTTACAAGGAAAGCCGGAGTCCTTCTTGGAGATTTAATCTTCTCCGTGTCCTCCAAGCCAAGTCATCTCCGATCTTCTAGATCTTTCCTTCACCGTGTCATGATCTTGGGTCGGCCCATCTTTGTGTAAGCCCATTGATGGTGTGGCCGTGAACTCATGTTAAGCTGCATTTCACCTGATGAGTCGCGGGTTAAGTATTCCCCGACAGACGACGTTCCCCATTTTACACTGCGGGAGGGTGGCTCTGAAAAAACGGCCGATTTGGCCGTTCCTCCAGGGCCAGGCTGAGCGGTGCTTTAAGTTTCGTGCGGGCCAACAACGCGGACTCGGCCCAGCTCACCAAACAGCCATTTTTGCACCCAGCGGGCCTAGCCGAGGGGAATGCAGGAAACCAAACATGCCCAAAGTGTGTGGAGGAGAGAGAGAGAGGGGGTAGAAAGAGTTGCTGGCATTGTCCTTGTTGTACAACCTCTGCCGGCTGGCCGGTCCCGAGGGTGTATAGCGTGGTCGAAGGAGACGGAGGCGAAGAACACACGTACGGAAAAGTAGAAACACATGGTATAGGCAAAGCTTTCTTTATTGATCTTTTTCTGTAACCAGTACGTACTATATTGCCTTGCTTATATGGGGGAAAGGATAGAAGGATAAGACCCACTTAACCCTAAACGTGGGGAGAGCCCACCGTAATGGGCTCCGCACGCACACGTATGGGCCAAGTTTCCCAACACTCCCCCTTGGGTTTTATCCGTATAGCCATGCCTCAAAACTCCGAAAATCTCAATGGGAAAAATATGGAGAAAAGCACATGGTATACTTTTGCTTTGTTGCACGAATTGCCTCATTAAAAACCTTGTGTGAGAAACTTCATAAAACTCACTAAAGGGAAAAAGAGTACAACTCACTTAACTTTCAGTCAAGTACTCAATCATCGGGATCGAGATTTCAGCGATGAGTTTGTGAAGATTCTCCCCCTGAACCTTGCATCTCCCTAAGTCTCATCATACCCATTCCACGAACACATCTCTCAAAGAAGATGCTGGTAATGATTTAGTGAACAAATCAGCAAGATTTTCACACGACTTAGTATGCAAGATTCTCACTTCGTTCAACTTTTGCAATTCATGTGCGTAGAAGAATTTGGGGTCGATGTGCTTTGTGAGATTGCTCTTCACATAACCCGTCTGGACTTGTGCAACACAAGCGGCATTATCTTCATAGATAATAGTTGGGGTTTGGACAGTGTTCAGCCCACATGTCAGCTGGATGTTGGCCGATCATCCGTCGAAGCCATACACACTCTCGTGATGCTTCATACAATGCTATGATTTCCGAGTGGTTCGTCGAAGTTGTTACTAAAGTTTGCTTAGACGATTTCCAGGAAATTGTTGTTCCACCACAAAGGAAAACATATCCAGTTGAGACTTGCAGTATGTGGGTCTGACAAGTACCCAGCATCAGCATATCCTACAAGCGTAAGATCTTGATTCCTCGAAAAACAAGCCAAGATCTTGGTCCCTTGGAGGTATCGGAAGACGTCCTTGATGCCTTTCCAATGTCTATTGGTAGGCTCAGAACTGTACCTAGCAAGCAAATTGACGGCGAACGCAATGTCGGCCGTGTACAATTCGCGAGGTACATGAGTGCGCCAATTGCACTCAGGTAGGGGAATTCTGGTCCAGAACTTCCTCCCCTCTTCCTTAGGCCTGAATGGGTCCTTGTCCCGCTGTAAAGATCTCCCAATCATGGGGGTCTTAGAAGGATATGCCTTATCAAATCCAAATCTTTCTAACACCTTCTGGGTGTAGGCAGACTGGTGCATTAAGATCCCAGCAGGGGAATGCTCAAGTTGTAGACCTAGACAGAACTTGGTTTTGCCTAAGTCCTTCATCTCGAATTCGACATCAGGTAGGAACTCGCTTCCTCAATATCCTCAGGTGTACCGATTATGTTCAAATCATCCACATACACCGAGATAATAAGAAACCATCTTGTGATCTCCGTATAAAAACACATGGGCAAGCTTCATTGCTCGTGTAGCCCTTCTGATGAAGGAAATCGCTTAAACGATTATACCACATCCTACCCGACTGTTTGAGTCCATACAGTGACTTCTTAAGCTGAACACTGTATAAACTTCTATTTGCTCACCTTGGTTCGGAACAGGTATACCTTCGGGTACCTTCATGTATATGTTCGAATCCAAGTTACCATAAAGGTAAGCGGTGACAACATCCATAAGTTTCATTTTCAAGTCCAAGTTTACTGCCATTGAGATCAAGTATCTAAAGGTAATTCCATCCATGACAGGTGAGTAAGTTTCCTCAAAATCGACACCTGGTCGCTGAGAGAAACCTTGAGCAACGAGCCTTGCTTTGTACCGTACTACCTCGTTATTTTCGTTTCTCTTTCGAACAAAAACCCACTTGTGGCCAACAGGGCGTATGTGGGAAGGAGTTAGACAAACAGGTCCAAACACCTCTCTTTTGTTAAGAGATACTAACTCGGCAGTTATCGCCTTCTGCCAATCTTTCCAATCCGACCTCTTCTTACAATCAGCAAGCGTGTTAGGCTCGGGGTCAGGATCTATGATTGAGGCAATTTTAATGGCAAAATATATGTCGACATTTGCCATGGCTCGATTAATTGACTCACCAGAATTAACATAGTTAATGGCCATTTCGTCATGGGGTGCATCAGGCACATTTCCTTCCTCCACCGGATTTCCCAATCCAGGAGCAAGGTCCTTTAGCTTTCCCGCTCCAATGTGTGCGCACACATCTTCGCTGGGTATTTCCGATATAGGAAAATTCAAGTCCGGAATTTCGTGCACTGAAACTTCCGTGCTTGTGCCAGGTCTCGACTGGCTCCCCTCTTGAGGGGAAGGCTGTGATAAATCTCTCTTGTCCTTTTTCTTCGGGCGTCCCCGAGTACTTGGGATTTGAGAAACCGGATTCCGCGTCCTTTTAGGCCTAAGGGCGGGAGCGGGTATACCCTTATCTTTCTTTGGTATTTCAACCCTTTCCGGTGCATTGCGTGCAGGCACATGCGACTTTGTCACAGTCTTTAGATCACTAAAATGATCAGGCAGTTGATTCGCTAAGGAATGCAAATCTATTATCTTTTGGACTTCTCTATTTGACTCAGCAGTGCGCGGGTCATGAGCGTGGATCCCCGTGGCTTGCCACGTGATTTCTCGACTTTCATCATCAAGGGATTGATTATCTCCCCCTAAAGTCGGGAAAAGATCCTCGTCAAAAATGCAATCAGCGAAACGGGCCGTATGACAGTCACCTGTCGCGGGGTCCAGAAACCTGATTATGGACACAGTCTCATAACCAACGTATATCCCCGACTTACGGAGCGGTCCCATCGCTGATCGCTGAGGGGGTGGTATTGGTACATATACCTGGCAACCGAACCTACGAAGGTGGGAAATTTTCGGTGCCGACCCTTGCGCAAGCTGCATAGGAGAGTGGATGTTGTAGGCCGATGGTCGAAAGTTGATGAGATTGGCCGCGTGTAACACTGCGTGACCCCAACATGTAGTTGGTAATTACAACCCTGAAGGAGCGGTCTGGCAATGAATTTAATTCTTTAATCAATGCCTCCGCAAGTCCATTTTGTGTGTGGACGTGCGGTACAGAGTGCTCAAGTTTGATTCCCGTTGCCATGCAATAATCATCGAACGCCTTTGAAGTAAATTCACCGGCGTTGTCCATTCGAATAGACTTGATACGATAATCAGGGAATTTATTCCTCATTTGTATGATCTGTGAGATCAACTTTGCAAAAGCATGGTTCCTTGTTGACAGCAGGCTAACATTGGACCATTTAGAGGAAGCATCGATGAGCAATGAAGTACCTAAACGGCCCCGAGAGGGGCTGAATAGGACCGCATATGTCCCCTTGGATATGTTCCAAGAACGCGGGGATTTCATCCTTCACCTTTAGGGGGATGGTCTAATGATTAATTTCCCCGTAGCGCATGCGGAGCACACGAAATCATCAGGATTCGGGAATTTTTGACATTAACACATGACCATTCGAGTTGTTAATTATATTCTCATCATTCTAAGACCGGGATGGCCTAACCGATCATGCCAGAGGCTGAAAGTTCGAGCTTCTAAAAACAGTTTTAAGGGTAGTGTACACAGGCGGTGCTACAATCTTGGTGTAGTACAACCCTGTAGCGAATGAAGGAAGCCTTTCGACAACATGTTTACCATTTTCATCGTGTTTTGTGATGAGTAGGTATTCCTTACCATTGTCATTCATGGGTCTCAATATGGAAACCATTGACACGAATATCTTTGAAACTTAAGAGAGTACGAGTCGATTCTGGGTACAACAATGCGTCATTGATGACCAAAGTTGTTCCCATGGGGAGTACGATAGTTGCTCGTCCGGAGCCAACTATATGCGGACCGCATCCGGCGATCGTCGTAATATTCCCCTCAATTTTAGTAATGGACTCAAAGTACTTTGTTTCTCTCAAGTACCGCTATCGGCAAGGCACGTTTCCTCCATTCGGGCGCCACACGTGTTCTAAAATATAGCGTCTAATTAATAAAAATGAAGCGAGAAGATGCTACATTAATACATAAACGCACAAATATTTCAGAACATAACACAATAATCTCTATTAAATGATGGAATAAATGAATGAAAACAAATTCATCCAATCGCCGATGAACGAATAAATGTTGGTGAAACAAATATTATTGCTCTCATAGAGCTTACAACCAAATAGAAATAATTGTATCAAATTTATTGCCATAAAGGAATCATGAAATAAATGAGGGGAATTTAGGTGGATTCCAAAGTATCCATCCACCTCAGCCCTAATCTCGAGCTCACTCATCTTCTCTTCATTAGCGAGCATTGCGCCGCGGCAGAGTCGATGTCCAGCTGTGGCGGGAGGGGGCACGGTGTGCGCAACCTCCATGGACAAGATGGCGTTCGTGGGAACCGCCACATGTGCCTCCACAGGCGCCTCTCTGCGCCACCATGGGCGCGGCGGTGGGCGTGGGGATCATCACGGGCCCCGCTGCGGGTGCCGGTGGTGCCTCCACCTGGACAAGGTGCGTCTCGCGCGCCTTCTTGGCCTTGTACGCGTCCACGACGTGCTTTGGGGCACGACACTGCCTTGAGAAATGGGTCTTGGAGCCGCAACGGAAGCAATCCTGGGGCCTTGCCTCCCCCTGACCCGCCTGATGTTGCTTGGCCGGGTGGGGAGGGTTAGGTCCCTTCTTGCCTTTCTTGCCACGCTTCTTGAACTTGGGCTGGCGCACCTTGTAGGCGCCGGCATAAACTTCCTGACTTGGACCCCCTCCAAGGTGCGAGTTGAAGTTCTTTTTGAGAACCTCATCCTGCGCCTCAGCCACCTGGAGGGCGTCGATAAGCAGAGCATACTGCGTGAAGTTCTCCTGGCGGTAGTTCCGCGCACTCTGGAGGGCTGATGGATGGAATGGAGAGAGTCTTCTCAATCTTCTGACTTTCCGTGGTAGTGGTACCACAGAGGTGAAGTTGAGTACAGATCCGGTGTAAAGACGAATTGTAGTCTCCCACCATCTTGAAGTCCGCAAACCTCAGACGCAGCCATTCCGCCTCCACTCGTGGCTTAATGGTGTACTTCAACCTAGCGAACCGTGCCTCGAGGGCGGTCCACAGAGCTGAAGCACTCCGTTCACCATGTACTCGTGTTTCAGCGTAGTACACATATGATGGGGGAGGAAATGCAGTGCTTGGGCGTTTTCCGCCGGAGTGGTGGTGCTGGGGGCCGTTGTGGTCCCTGCATCCAATGCTCCCTTAATCTTCCGGCCCTCAAGGACGAGTACCACGTCCGAGGCCCAGGTCAAATAGTTCAGCCCGTTCTGAGCCAACTCCTCAAACTCCCGGCTCTTGATTCCGGCCATCTGCGATCTATGCAAAAAGTATATCAGATTACAGCAGGTAATCGATTGCATAAAGCGATGTTGATAGAAAAATTCAATAAGACGGCGTTCCAAAATTTAAAGGACATGCTAAAAAATGCTCTACTAAGTATTAAAACAATTAATTACTGTAGTAAAACATGATATAAAAGCATGTATATAGAGATATTATGCTAAGCGCAATCATAACATGAAAAATGGCCCTAAAAATGACTTTCCGTAGCTATTTTATGCCCAGATATACAATTTCAGCAAAAACAGACTATTCCAGGGACTTACAGATAAATTATTCAGCAGGAATAAAATTATACAAAAAACTGGAAAAGTACAGGTGCTAAAATGTAAATGTTTTGCGCAGACAGTCCTTCGGTCCGGCCATAACGGCAGCAGGCCGAAACTAGGCCAAAAAACCGGGCTGAAGCCCACCACCAGAACAACCCGCCACGCTGCCCTTTTTTTTAGGCAAACGGATGCGAATGGGCCGAAAACGGCCCACCTGCCAGCCACGCAGCTGGCCAGCCGATCGGATCGATCGTGCTAGGGTCTCCAGCGCGGTGGCGGCGGCCGCCGGTCGCGCGGGCACAGAGGACGGCGACGAGCGGCCACAGCGGGCGGCGCTTGCGGTGTGCATGGGTGCGGCGGCCAGGGCGGCGGCGGGGCGACCAGCGGGTCCGGCGCGTCCATGCGCGGCCGGGGCCGACGAGCACGGGCCAGCGGGGCCAGCGAGCACGGCAGCAGCCGGGGCGCCGGCCAGCAGGGCCGCGCGCTCGGCGGCGGTGGACGCGACGTGCGTCCTTCCCGGAAAGCGGCGCGCGCGGGCGGCGTGCAACAGCGGCACGGCGACAACCTCGCGCGGGAGGGTACGGTGATGCGCGTGTGGCCTCGCGCCTGCGATCATGGCGACATCCTCGCTCAGGCTAGGACGCGGTGCGGTCATGACGAGTACGGTCGGCATGGTCGCGGCAAGTCATCTGGACTTTCGTGCGAAAAGGCGACGTCGGCGCAACATAGAGTGTGCTCGGCGTGCTGCCTGGCGGCTCGGCCGACCTTGGCAACATGCGACGAGTAGCTGTACGGCAGCCAACGACGACTTTTATGCCGACAACGAATTCTCGGATGTCAATTTTCATCGTCCGTTCATCTGGAATCGAGACGGCGCATCGTACATCAGGTGCACTGCGGCGGTATCGTGACCATCTGGGTCGTGTCTGTACCGACTCCCTACGGCGACATCAACAAATCCCCCATGAATCCGAGAGTATCGACATTGGTCGGCGACGTATTCGTTAGCTCAACTCTCGAGAGGGAAATCGACACCGTAGGTAACATCTAAAAATTACGATAGACGCAAAAACAGAAAGGAAATTGCGATACGAATCCATTTTTGCGATCGGATTATGTTTATACCTTTGCAAACGATGTAGGAGCCTCCTTGACGTAGGCTCGACGACGGCTCGACGGAGAGCTACATGATGATAACGTGTTGTACAACCTCTGTCGGCTGGCTGGTCCCGAGAGTGTATAGCGTGGTTAAAGGAGACGGAGGCGAAGAACACACGTACGGAAAAGTAGAAACACAGGGTATAGGCAAAGCTTTCTTTATTGATCTTTTTCTGTAACCAGTACGTAAAATATTGCCTTACTTATATTTATATAGGAGAAATGATAGAAGGATAAGACCCACCTAACCCTAAAGGTGAGGCTCCCGCACGCACACACGTATGGGGCCAAGTTTCCCAACGGTCCTGTCTATTGAGCAAGGTTGCTAGCTAGGGCGGCACGGCATGCATGCGCTCGGCTTTCTCTCCTTCCAATGCCTGGGAGAGATGTCTCTCCGGCCAGCCCAAAGGGAAAAAAGAATTCCCTGTCTCGTGCTTCGCTCTTATCCTAGTGCCGGCTGCCCTACTCTGGCTCGGGCATGCTACCACTACTCCCAAAACAGCCGAAAGGGAGTATGTGCTAAGCTTAACCCCAAGCTAGCTCAAGGTAACAATTGCTAATCGATCTATTTTGATTTGAGCAGCCGCTAATTTGGTGCTAGTTTGAACCAAATTAGCTAACGAGATTGTCTTTGAACGACAGAGGTTCTGAACACGTGTATGGAAGTAGGGAGTGAGGCTCATGAAGAAAAATGACCATCCTAAAAGTTCCTGGCTAGTCTCACTATTGATTTAAAAAGATTTCCGTGAAAAGAACGGTGAAGATTGTTAAAGATTTTCTCTTATGTTAGTTGTTCGATTCATATATTGAGTTTTATGAGAATAGTTACTGTGTGATTTTTAGTACTATACTTATTCTGCATAAAAATCTGAATTTTTTCTGTGGTGCAATCTATTACCAATTTATAATGTAGAATATTCCAAAACTTTAGCTTTCTCTTTATGGTTTTTCCAATCATGTGAATTAAAGAGGCCGTAAGCTGTTTCTAGCACTCCTTGTGTACATTTCTTGTCGCGGTTCAAGTTAAGAAACGTGGCCCGATTGTTCGACTGAGCGCAGCTGTTAGTCCATCAAGGAGACTAAGGGCTCATTTGATTCGCTGGATTTTTATAATGTTCGAATAGGAAAATGGAGGACTGAAATGACATGTACACTTCGTTCCAAAATGATTAGAGAACTACTTCATCCGATCCTTATATTATAATATTACAAGGTGTATAGTTCTTAAAGTCAAACTTGACTACCTTTGACCAAGATTTTTTTTTAAATATCAATATATTAAATACTAAAAAATAAAATATAAAAATATACTTCATGACGAATCTAATGATACTGATTTGACATTGTAAATGCTAATAATATTTTCTAAAAACTTGTTCGAAGATCATCTCATTAGACTTAAAAAACAGTCACCTTGCAATAAGGAACATAGGGAGTACATCGTTTTGGATTCACAAGAATCGGTAGATAGCGGTAAATTTTAACAATTCCCGTGACAACAGACTGGGAGGTGGATAGTCGGGAATTGGCGGGGTAGCATTGATGTGTCGCCTTCCCTGAGTCGTCGCCATGACGCTGGGTAGTGTAGGAAGGCAAGGTGGACCGCTGGAGGGGACGAACAATCCCCTGACAACTGACGGGAGGTGGATCATTGTCAAGCGGCAAGGTAGCATCAGTGTGTCTCCTTCCCTGAGTCGTCGCCATCATGCTGGGTGTAGGAAGGCGAGTTAGACCGCTCTAGGGGGACGATGGTTATATGAAGAAGAGATGAAAGGATGTGTGGTTTGTGTTTGGCTCATCGACATACACCAATTTTTGAGAAACAAGCTTATTTTACTATTGAGAAAAAAAAATAATGATACTAGTGGAGAGAAGATAATATTGATAAAGATGAGTAAAAAGTTGTAGTAGTATGTGCGATAGAAAACAAAAAAAATTCTCTCACATGCAGAAGCAACATACAAGATCTCATCTAAGGAGATGCAAGTAACGGGGAGGGTAAGGTCATCATACCCTCGAAGAACACGCGTGTTGGATGTTTATGACAACGCAGCTCGATGAAGGGGTTGTGAAGTTCCATCGATCAACACCACAAGGGACGACACCTCTGAGGCTTGCACACGTACGGCTCGGTGATGTCTCCTTCTTCTTGATCCAGCAAGCTCGAGAGAGAAGTAGATGGGATCGGTCCAGCAACACGACGGCATGGTGGTGGTAGTGGAGATTTCTCTCGGGCAGGGCTTCGCCAAGCTGTTGCGTGGGAGGTGGAGGACGAGCAAGGAGGGGGCGGCGGCCAGGGTTTGGGGTGGCCTCCAATGCACCTCACCCTCCATTTTATAAAGGAAGGAGGTGAGGGGGGGGGGGGTGCGCCCCACCTCTAGGGCCGACGTCAAAGGGGGAACTTGCCTCCCAAGGCGCCGCCTTTAGGGTTAGGGTTCCCCCACCCCCCCCCCCCCAATCCTTAGCCGCATGGGCCTTAGGGTTTGCAGAAGCTGGCCCATTTAGGGTTGCTGGACCACCCCTTGGTCCATGTGAACCCTGTGGGTTTGTGGGCCCCACCATGGGACCCATCCGGAACCTTCTAAATCATTCCAACGTTATGGCGGAAAAATCCTGAACTTTTCCGGAACCCTGAAATCAACTTGCCTTGTATAAAAGTTTATCTCTGGACTATTCTGAAGCTCCTCGTGATGTCCTGGATCCTATCCGAAACTCCGAACAATATTTGGTCTCACCATAATAAATATTACATAGCTATTATAGTATTACCGAACGTTAAGTGTGTGACCCTATGGGTTCGAGAACGTGTGCACATGATTGAGACACCTCTCCGATCAATAACCATTAGAAGGAGCATGGATGTCCATTATGACTCCCACAAATTCAACGAAGATCTTTATCGGTTTGAACCACTATGTCAAGGATTGAAACAATTCGTATTCGATTTCCTTTGTCACGTGATATTTTACTAACCCGAGATCTGATCGTCGGTATCACTATACTTATTTTAATCTCGTTACTGGTAAGTACTCCCTACTTGTTCCGTAATACAACATTCTTTGTGACTAACTCATTAGTCACGTGATTGCAAGCGATACCGAATGTGCGTTATCGAGTGGGACCAAGAGTATATCTCTCCGTCAAACGGATGGACAAATCCCAATCTTGATATGTAATTCAACAAGTACTTTCCGAGTACCTGTGTAATCCCGGCCGGAAGGAACAGGGGCAGGCGCGGCGGCGGTGGGAGTAGCAGGGTCTGGTCGAGCGGCGCTAGGGATTTGGACGGGAATTGGGGGGGGGGGGGGGGGATTTTGGTCGATCGAAACGAGTGAACGGCCGATTCAGTCCTAGCACGAACGTGGCCTGAGTATTGGGAGCCAGGAAGAGGAACATGGGGATACGGGTGTGGCCGTCGCCGGAATTGACGAGGCCGGGCGGCGGGCGGCTGCATGCATGCGTTGTGGCGTTGGTGGTTTTTGGATCGGGCGTTGGTGGAGATCGTGGACTGAAGGCGTAGTGCGAGGGGATGTGGGAAACGTGACTCTGTAAGTAAGATTAGGAGATAAGGTTAAGCAAATCTACGCGGTTATTCTTTTTGAGATCGCTGGACCTCGTTCTTGCCCCACCTACAGCTAGCACTTCGGATATGTAGGGTTATCGTTTTTGTCCCAGTAGCTAAGCTGGTCGCCGTGGATGGTGTCAAAACCGCTGTCTACAACACGCTTCATTAACTACCATGTACAAACAAAATGCGCATGACAAACATTCACACGAAGGAACAACATCATAGAGTTGTAGGAGGTGCAGTACGCTGCATTGGTGTAGGTCGCGGTCAGGGGCGATCTAAATATATTTTTGGCCAAGGACAAATTAAACTAAATTTAGTCATACTAAACTTTTATGCTTATTTTTACTTAGTTTAGTCATGTATATTATAATCTTAACGACTATTGTTGTATATCTATTAGCTTTCATAGTTAACCACTTTTGAATGTTACTACTATTAATTAAATCATTCTATATTATACAATTATAATATATATCAATAAAAGTTGTGTAATCAGAAATTTAAATATTGTGTCCAAAAAAATATTCTCCTTGATGCATTTTGGATAATAACATAACTCATATAGCGTAAATGTATATATGTGTATATGTTCGTGTGCTCGAGTCTATTTCAATATCATTAGTATGGTACGCTCTAATACATAAATATATTACTACTTGTTTCTGGTGTATGATTAGGTAAGCACAGTTATTTAAATTTTCAGAATATATATTTAAACATCAACAGTGCATCTTGCAAATTTAGTTACTAAGAAGTTGAAAATATAAGTAGGATTTCTACTTGGTATTGAAAATATATATGATTTCATTATCAGATATGCTCTTGTGCAATCTTCTTGACATCATCTGCTGATCTATTTCTCAAAAAAAGGTGAAACACAAAATTAGACATGAAAACCTCATTAACAAAGTTTTGAGTACAACATGTAGAACATCCTCATGACATGACTAACGGTCTAAATAAAACTCGTGACTGTCGATCTGATTGGTTTGTATCCATGTGCTACACAATGTTGGTCGACTTATTAGATATTTAATATTTGCTTGGAAGTAATGGAAAAGTATAATTGTTACAAATGTTTCAATATTAGAGGCCCTTTTATTATGGGGCATGTGCCATTTGCCATGTGGGTGGTGGGGGGGGGGGGGGGGGGGGGGGGTTGACACGTCAAATGTCATCATGTGATGAATTTCGTAAGGAGTGGAGTAAGGTAATTAAGAACTTCCATGTCTAGATCCACGGGAGATGATGTACCCAGTTTCGGCCCCTCGCGATGGAAGTAAATGCCTACTTCTGCTACATTGATATTGATGATAATGATATCTCGAGCTACAATGTGCGAGTTGCGCTATTTGGAGTCGAGAGCTAGGATCGTAAAAATGTTGTCCTCAAGGGACGCTCGAGCCGGCCTTATATACACTAGTAGCCGTGCACATGCAACGCACGTATTTAAAATATAAATGTTATTTCTATTTTAGCGAGTTGTTTTGTTGCCGTGCAGTAAACTACATGACTAAATCGTGTAGCGATGTGCAAACAACATAAATGCACACATGTTGCATCATTTATATCCATAAAGCAAAACATAATAGTTATTATTTGCATAAATATTACAATTCCACCCCTTTCAAAGCGATAATTAAATACCTAATCCGTTTCGATTAACTTTTGATGATTAGGTTGATATTTTGGTTTAGTTTTGCTCAACTTTTGATGATGAGTTTGTTGTTTTGATTTTCTTGGGGAGACGATCCACAACTACACAATCTGTGGGACACTTGTTTACTTTGTCATCTTTCAAGTCTCGATTTCTTATATCATCGTCGTTCAAATACGGGTCAAAAAAATAACAACTTATTTGTTCTAAAACGTGTCATATGAACCTAAAGTCAAATAGTAATCATTGTAAGTTTTCAAATTCTGATACAACATAAAATAAGTAATAGCCATTATAAAAATCTTAACATTATCTTTTAAACCTTCAAAATCAATCGTGACTGAACCATTTTTAAAACTTATATAATAGTTGGTATGTACGTGCAACACACATATTTACAATTAAAAGGCACAATTTACATGTAGAAAAATCGTACCGGAGTCTACGTGTTTCTACTTGCTACTGATCGGCTAGGTTCTATTGGGACTCCTTTTTTTTTTCTCGTAGACGTCACCGTGATTGGGAGGATTCCGTGAGCTTATAGTGGTTTTTTTCGTGGCGCCTTGTCACGCATCACAAAGATCATTCTTTTTTTGCATCGCTCATGTACGGCAGGTCCTCTTCTTCCCCGAATTCACTCTTTCGTGTATCCGCAAAAAAAAAAAAAAAAAAAAAATCACTCTTTCGTGTGTCACAATCTCTCAGGAAAACTGAACACCAAAATTCTGTATCAAATCAAGAGAAACTGTAATTTGGAAGTCCAAATCCACCGCTCGAGCTGGTTACGTTTTGGCTAAAATCACAATAGATGGGAGGCTTGGTGTACAAGGCAGCTACATGAACCTGGTGATTCTGCCTTAACGTCATGAAGATGCTTTTGAGCTAGTAGCTTGGCCAATTGAGTCAACGTATCCCATCTTTGAACGGATTCTTAATCAGCTGGTACATGTGTGTTCGAGCCTGCCCAATGCCATTTTCGTGAAGCTGTTCACTGCCAAAAGGACCAATGTGGTGGGGAGCTCCAGGCGGCGCGAGACGTCACCGTCTTTACACAGGACACATGGCTCTCGCGTCGACCTGTCTGAACTCTGAAGCAGGAACTGGGGCGAAGCGAAGGACGTGTTGCTTTCTCGCCGGCGGCATGGTTGCGAAAAAGCATGTGACGACCTCAAAGCGCGAGATACCGCTGTCTTTACACAGAACGTGGCTCACATCGAAGCCTAAAGCAGGAACTGAGGCGGAGCGGAGGGCACGAGGAGAAGCCGATCTTGATCAGGAGTCTCCTTTCAATAGCGCAGCCTCCTCCACCTCTGTTTCCGTCGTCGCCTGTCATCCTGGCACCAACCATAGATCTTGGGATCAATTACCCACCGCCGCCATGTCCGATCTATTTCTCTCCTCGGAACTCAAGCGATCCCCGGGCACTCCGACTACCACAAGGCGCACGACGGAGACATCGCTGGTGCGCTAAACCATAAAGATGGCGATGGCTACATGGCCTGAGATGGAGTTGGCGGCGACTGTGGCTTCTGTTATTTATTTATTTTGAAACGCTGTGGCTTCTGTTATGATCGGGAGGAGGGGATTGTTCCAGGAGATGTAAGAGAAAAAGTGAACCGGTACAATGGCAAATTTGTTGTATTATGTGATTTGGTGGGAGGGTAAAACGGTAAAAATTGGACCGTGTTGAGTTGTCAAATATTGGAGCGATCTGGAGCGTTGATCAAATATTGAATGCTATAGATTTAATGTATCCCAACATGTTTGCTCTTTTAATAGTACTAGTATACGTGCACGTCTATACCATCGATCAAAAAAATTCGTGTCCACCGATATAAAATCAACAAAAGATTCAGAAAATTTTGTACCAATAATAGCAAATCGCTAAAATATATTTTCAAATCACCTTGTTAAGTCCAGACAACAAAAATTTCATATACGAAACTGGAAGAAATAACCTGGAGAGACAGATTCTTACTACACTTTTGCTGTCATAATTTATAGAAGAATAAAGTAGAGTGCTAATAATTTGCATGTAGAAAATTCTACAGAGACAAATCGGCATACAACAACTATTGTTCCTTGAAAAACAGCGGCAAGTGTTACTGGCTGGGTATATAACTATATTGTTCCTTGAAAAATTCACGACCTTTAGCATTACTTAGAAGGATATATCATCAGATATTATGTATCAATCAAACCCTTTTCAGTTTCAAATCTCCACAATCCAATCAAAGGAAATAACCATAAATTCGGTGTCCAATCAAATGGAGATGTGTCCATGCATCAAGCAAGAAGACCCAGTAAGAGCCAACCAGGAAGAACACCAAGATCTCGAAGATGACTTCCGGCGTTTAGTAATCATATATTCATATCACCATCAGTATTTCAGAAGTACACAACAAGATGGAAGTTATGTTCCAATAAATAAAATAGTGTACTACTCCATATAAGAGCACAAGAAACCTATCAGATTGTCGGCACATATTTAATCGTTGTACAAGAAAATACCAATCTTGGTCTGCATAATTTTGTAGATCTTGTGGGTCCAATACTAAGTGCAGCCTGAACATATATTGAGATAAAGGCAAAGTTGCTTCAGTTCCGTACGATATTAGTATGATGAGAGTCTATTTTAGATGTCGATGTTGTCAGTGTTATGCGCTTGTCAATATAGTATACAGCCTGTCGACATCCCTAACCTTGAACCCAAACGGACAAATGCAAGGGGTTGCGTAATGCTTTAGCACATATAAACTGAGCACTGATCCAATTTAACATCTGAGTTGTATCGATTCTCACAGTGTTCTCCCTGTTTTTCATTCGTCAGAAGCAATCCAAAAGATATGTGAGCAGGATGGAAAAAGGAGGCAAACTGATGTGTTGTTTAGTCTTGCCTGGGAGGCTTGGTGGCTTCGTGCAGCTCGCAGATCTGGACGGACGCGGGTGCGTTCGCCGGCTTCCTCGAGGAAACTGAAAAAGGCGTCATTGGAGATGTCGTCCAGCGAGCCCACGGCGCTCTCCAGGTGCGCCCTCCCCCTCCAGGTTCCTCAACTTCTGCAGGCTTGCACAGCACCACGATCACATCAACCATGTCGGCCTCCCGCTCGGCAGCCGTGAACGGGCACCAAAGAAGAAAGAACACCGCTAGCTTCCGGGCGTTCTCCGCTGGATCATGCAGGATATCCTCGTATCTGGGGAAGAGCAACTTGTATGGCCGCCTCTCGCTCGCCTTCAGCACTTGGCGGCGTGCCATCATGTCGGACTGTATCAGTGGCGGCCCTCAGCCCCCTCGCAGAAAACCTCAAAGAGTTGTCGAAATCAAGGCGACGGCGACGTCGCCCGACGGCTAGCACGCAACATGTAGAATCGAGGTGGCGGATGGATGTATAAACGCAACCACCGCCGCCGAAGCGCTCGAAGACACGGGACCCGTGTACGATGCCGTCGCGGACGCGGCCGTCCTGGTGCGCCGAGAAGACCTGGCCGCCCGTCGCCGCCAACGCCTTGACGGATCCCTCGTCGCCGCCGCTGGGCTGTTTTTTATTTGGGCCGATCGTGGCCGATCAGGACCGATCAGAGTGCTAGCATCGCTTGCGTTTATTTCTTTTAGTGGTGGCAAATCTCGTAATTATCACGAAACGAAATAAAACGAACCGGTACGACGGCATTAGCAGTATTATGTGATTTGGTGGAAGGGTAAAACGGGCAAAAGTGGATTTGTGTTGAGTTGTCAAACATTGGAGCGATCTGGACCGTTGGCCAAATATTGAAGAGCTCAAACTCAATGTATCAACACAAGTTTGCTCTTTTAATAATAGTATAGACTATAGATGCGCCGCTTCAGCTTTACAAGGTAAATCACCAGTTTTAGTAGTCCGGAGCTTTACTTGGAGCCTACTAGTTTTGAGATGTATCTTCCAAGTTAATTAAGGCCTCAGTCTTCTATGGTGACTCCATCTTTGACTCGTCTGAATCTTGAGTTGGCCCATCACGTAAGCCCAATGAGGGGTGCGGCCGTGATCTGGCCATGGGCCACCTTGCTTTTGTGGGCTGCCTCGCTTCGTGTTCCTACACGGTAAAACCTATAATGCGCGTACCGCGTACGTTACTAATGTACGCGTACTCCCGACTCCACTTGGGCCTGGCCCAGTTCGGTAGACCGCGCCGCACCTGCTCATCCTCCCCACCGCGCCGCACTCTCCTCCACCGCCCCGACCGCGCCGCACTCTCCTCCACCGCCCGACCGCGCCGCACTGCTTCTTCTTCTTCCTTCCCGGCGCGGCGAGCGCACTGCTTCTGCCGGCGACGAGCACACTGGTTCTGCTCCGCCGCGACGACGCGGCGAGGAAGACATCCCGGGCATCATTGGAGTGATTTATGACCTCCACCGCCACCATGCCCAGATGCGGCGCGTCGACGACAGGCTCAAGACCGCCGCCGCCGGCACCGCCGCCTACATCGTATACAATATCTGGAGGGGCCGTGGTGGTGACTAGATTCTCCGAGAGTGATTTGTGCCGTCTAGTACCATGTAATATTGGGGGTGTTCCCTTGGATTTCTATGTTTGAACCCCTGGATCTTTTTATCTTAATCGCTGGATGTTGAAACTGCTATGTCTCCACTTGTGTTGTGTTCTGTTGTCTGAGTTTGAATCCTCTATTTATTATTGGGGTGTTCCCTTGGATTTTTCTTGTATTTGGATGCTCTGTTTTGTTCTTGCTTGTAGCACGCAGCTTGGGGAGGGACGCCCGCGTCGAACCACGAGAAGCTTGGCTGCCTATTAGGCCAAGGTGAGCTTGTCTCAATCCTCCCCCCTCTGTTATTTGTCTCTCTCTCCCCTTAAATCCTCTGCTGTTTCTTGAATTTTCGTAGTGGAATTTCCGTTGAAGCTCATCAGTTCCTGTTAGTGCAGCAGGTAGAGCTGTTAGTGATACGTATGTCCTATGCCATTGTTAAATTCCTTTGCTCACATTCTGAAAATTCTTTATTACAGTTATTTAAGGTGAAAGAAGTGTACTTAGCCTACTGGTCTCTTTCGATTTTGACCTTTTTTTCCTTTTTTGTAGGATGGCAGTGAATGAATATTGATGTTCCCATTGCAGCAGGTGCTTTACTTCCCCTCCTCGCTCTATTAGCTTTGTAAATTATAGTGAGGATTGTATTCCTTTGGTCTACTTTCTTTTTTTATACTTTGTTACTTGATATTGTATTCTGTTTTGTCAATCTCACTTATATGGGTAACCTCTGCTGTAACAATCTCACATATATCACCACCCTGACAAGGGCGAGACCCCGGGAAGGTACTGATCGGTTCTTCTCGTGTCGCGCCCGTTGGGTTCCGATAGCGGGATTAGGCGATTTGGCACGGTGATCTAGACTTGGGCGGTGGCGGATCTGTGGCCACGGTGTGCGATTCGATGGGTTTAGTGTCTCGAATTGGTGGATGTGTGCCTGTTGTTTAGCACGTGAGAATTCTGTGCATCTGGGTGGATGATTAGGATAGCGCGTGGCTTTTTAATTCACATTTAGACGACCTTTGTTTACCATTCAGTATGAATCTGTGAGATTGTCCTTGTTCATTTGTTCATTTGTTTTTGCTAGCTTCAATATAAGCAATTCAGCAATCGATGTTGACCAATGCCATTTTTGGCAATGCAGCAGTTGCTTTTATTCAGATAATCTGTCATGGTTTACTAAAGTATACTGTTTGATATGCAGCATGCTTGATTCCTATTACCATGTGTCAACCTACTGAATTAGTACCAAAACTGATAACTGTTTGTCGTATCAAGCTGTGTTGAAACTTGAAACTGATGCTTGTGTCATTAATCTGTTTGGATGACACGATTGCTTTTTTGGCTTAGTTGGAAAACTAACAATTGTGCCACTGCAGTTCAAGGAGCTAGCTCAGGCATATGAGGTTCTGAGTGATCCTGAGAAGAGAAAGATCTATGATCAGTATGGCGAGGATGCTCTCAAGGAGGGTATGGGAGGTGGAGGTGGAGGGCATGATCCATTTGACATCTGCCAGTCATTCTTCAATAATCCTGGTGGTAGCCCCTTCGGGAGGTATGTCCAACACTGAGTAACTTAATTTGTCTGTATTCTGCCAATGTTGTTTCCCAAATTCACGGCCATGTTGTGTTTTTCAGGTGGTGGCAGCAGCAGATGCAGGCGGCAACGCAGGGGTGAGGATGTGGTTCATCCTCTTAAGGTTTTCCTTGAGGAATTGTACAATGGCACATCGAAGAAACTCTCCCTTTCACGCAATATGCTCTGCTCCAAGTGCAATGGGTAAGCCCTGCTGTCTTTTGTTGCAACCTCATATCACATATAGTATTGCGACCCAGCTCTAATTTCTGACTGTGCTGCGTACGTCCTACAGCAAGGGCTCAAAGTCTGGAGTTTCCATGAAGTGCTCCAGTTGCCAGGGAGCTGGTTATAAGATGCAAAAATGCCAGTTGGGACCAGGAATGATTCAGCAAATGCAGCAGCCTTGCAACGACTGCAGGGGAACTGGTGAGACCATCAGTGAAGGATCGATGCGGGCAGTGCAAGGGTGAGAAGACTGTGCGAGAGAAGAAGGTTTTGGAGGTAGTGGTCGAGAAGGGTATGCAGCACTGCCAGAAGATCACCTTCCCCGGCGAGGCTGATGAAGCGGTATGTGCAGAAGAACTTGAAGTACTGAGTTCTTTGTCTGTGTGTCTATTTCTGGGACTAATGCGAATGGTAAACAAAGGTATACTTGTACATTTATATGAACATGAATTCAAAAATGGTTCCAAATATAAAAATGGATCCGAATTAAAAAATGGTTCCAAATTTAAAAATTGTTCCATTTTGAAAATGGTTCCAATTTTAAAAATGGTTCCAAATTTAAAAATGGTTCCAAATATAAAAATGGTACCGAATTCAAAAATGGTTCCAATTAAAAAATGGTTCCAAATTTAAAAATGGTTACATTTTAAAAAGGTTCCAATTTAAAAATTGTTCCGAATTTTAAATGGTTGCAAATAAAAAAATGGTTACAAATATAAAAATGGATGCGAATTCAAAAATGGTTCAAATAAAAAAATGGTTCCAATTTAAAATTGTTCCGAATTTAAAATGGTTCAAAATTAAAAAATGGAACCGAATTCAAAAATGGTTCCAATTAAAACGTGGTTCCAATTTAAAAATTATTCCGAATTTAAAATGGTTCCAAATTGAAAAAATGGTTCCAAATTTAAAAATTGTCCCATTTTGAAAATGGTTCCAATTAAAATTTTGTTCAAATTCAAAAATGGTTACATTTTGAAAATGTTCCAATTTAAAAATTGTTCCGAACTATTAAATATGGTTCCAAATTTTAAAAATGGTTCCAAATTTAAAAATGGTTCCAACTAAAATTTGGTTTATATTCAAAAATGGTTCCATTTTGAAAATGGTTCCAATATAAAAAATTCTGAATTTTTAAATATGTTTCCAAATTTTAAAAAGGTTCCAAATATAAAATTTAAAAATTTGTTCCATTTTGAAAATGGAACAATTTAAAAAAATGGTTCCAAATTTATAAATGGTTTCAAATATAAAAATGAAACCAAATTCAAAAATGGTTCCAATTAAAAATGGTTCCATTTTTAAAATGGTTCCAATTTAAAAATTGTTCCGAATTTAAAATGGTTCCAAATAAAAAAATGGAACTAAATTCAAAAATGGTTCCAATTAAAAAATGGTTCCAAATTAAAAAATGGTCCAAATTTAAAATTGGTTCCATTTTGAAAATGGTTCCAATTTTAAAAAAATCCGAATTTAAAATGGTTCCAAATATATAAATGGAACAAAATTCAAAAATGGTTCAAATTCAAAAATGGTTCCAAATTTAAAAATGGTTCCAAATTTAAAAATTGTTCCATTTGAAAAATGGTTCCAAATTTAAAATGGTTTCATTTTGAAAATGGTCCCAAATTTAAAAATGGTTCCAAATTCAAAAATGGTTCCAAAACTTAGAAATGATTCCAAATTCGAAAATGGTTCCAAAATTTAAAAATCTTTCCAAATTCAAAAATGGTTACACTATTTATAAATGGTTCCAAATTTAAAAACAGTTCCATTTGAAAATGGTCCCAAATTTTAAACGGTTCAATTTTGAAAATGGTTCGAAATTTAAAAATAGTTTCAAATTTAAAAATGGTTCCAAAATTTTAAAATGGTTCCAAATTAAAAAAATGGTTCCATTTTAAAAATGGTTCCAAATTTAAAAAGGTTCCATTTTAATAATGGTTCCAAATTTAAAAAAGGTTCCATTTCTAAAAACCAATATGTAAAAATGGTTCCAAAATTACAAATGGTTCCAAATTTTAAAATAGTTCGAAAAATGGTTCCAAAATTTTAAAAAGGTTCCAAATTTAAAAATGGTTCCAAAAATAAAAAGGTTCCATTTTGAAAATTGTCCCAAATTTTAAAACGGTTCCATTTTTTAAATGGTTTGAAATTAAAAAATGGTTCCAAATTTAAAAACGGTTCCACAATAAAAATGGTTCCAAATTCAAAAATGGTACCATTTTAAAAAAAGGTTCCAAACTTAAAAATTGTTCCATTTTAAAAATGGTTCCAAATTTAAAAATGGTTCCATTTTTAAAAACCAATGTTTAAAAATGGTTCCAAAATTACAAATGGTTCCAATTTTAAATGGTTCCAAATTTTAAAATGGTTCCAAAAATGGTTCCAAAATTTTAAAAAAGTTCCAAATTAAAAAATGGTTTCATTTTTAAAAGTTTACACAATTAAAAATGGTTCTATTTTGAAAATGGTTCCATAATTAAAAATTGTTCCATTTTGAAAATAGTTCCAAATTTAAAAATGATTCCAAATTATAAAAATGGTTCTTCGAAATGTGTTCTGATTTTTATTCAATAATTTAAAATATTTATTCAAAATAAAGCCAGGAAACAGTCAAATAAACAGTCAACGAAACAGTCAAATAAAAAGTCAACGAAAAATACAACTACCGTACAACAGTTCAACGTGCCAAAATTTTAAAAATGAAACGAAGCACGAAACAGTAAGACACGCAGACGTAAGACACGGATGACGCAACGCGAAACCGAACTAGGCCAGGCCCATTTAGCGCGCCGCGTGGGATGGAGGGGTACGCGAACGGAGCAAACAGTCGCGTAACGCGCTGTATAGGTCCTCCCTGCCTACACAGCTGGGCAGCGTCCGAGGTCCGACATTAGCCTTTGAAATTAGCTTGCACGCAGCATTGGCCTCATCTTCAGTATAAGTTGCCGTAAGCGAGTCGTCCTAACAAAGCCATAAACTAGACGTGCTTGGTAAACTCCTTGAACGAGTGAAAAAAAAAAACCGATAGTGAACCAACGAGTCAACATGGTGAACTGCCATGTCTTCATCGACGTTCGGTCGCGCCGGCTAAAGCCTATAGGGACAGTGTCACTTTTTTTTCGAGAACCCGCAGAAAGAGCTGCGCGTTTCTTTTATTAAGCTTACAAGAGAACAACAAAGTCAAAGAATGGCTACAACGCCTTTCGGCCAACATGCTAATCAAAAGATTAGCCACCACTCACACAACGGCAACAACAAAAGACTCGGCCATGCCCAACACGACCGCGTCTCGACCTACACCCATCAACTCTGAAGAGACCACAACCTAGACTAATCGCGCCGACGTACACTCCACCGTTGAATGCCTAGAGGTCGGCAGGTGAGAGGCAGGGCTTGGCTAGTCTTGAGAAGAAGGCCATCTTGGAGATGGCGGGGAGGCGTACATACCGCCCTCGAGGATCATGGCCTGAGCCGAAGCAAACACCACCGCAGCACCAGAGGACATCATGCAGCACAAGGTCTTGTCTCCAATGCGATGCTTTCAACAAAGTAGCGACGTCGAGACGCCGCCATCGCGGTTTTCACCCGGAGACAACACCACGGGGATAGGGAGGTAGCGTCGTTTCACAGCAATGCCTCCATGGAGGAACACGACGCCCGTAGGCGCCGTCGTCGCCGGCACAACGCAAGTTGTGCAGGACTTTCGTCCGAGACACCACACGCCCACACCATCACACACGTAACTGCACAAAGCCCACACATGGCCGCCGGACTAACCGGAGGAGCACGGCTGGCCGCCACCCAGCCATAGCCCTGCCGCAGTGGCAGTCCCTGTCGTCGTCGTCGAGCCGCAGCCAGGCCGCCGTAGCGCAGGAGACGGGCGCGGCCCGCGCAGCCCAGATCGGGCCCGTGCGGCCCAGATCGGGCCCGCGCGGCCGCCACGCCTCCGTCTCCGCGCCGGCACGCCGGCCGCTCCACCAGGCGGTGCGCCCCCGCGCCGAGGAAGGCCGCCGCCTTCCGTCGCATGGACCAGCACCGCCGTCAAGTCGCGCCTGAGGAAAGCGCGAGCGTTCACCGCAGCTCTCTGCGACCGAGCTGGCGCCGCTCCTCCCGCTCGCAGGAGACGTCGCCGCGGTGCGCCTACCTTGCCTCCCCCGCCTTTGGCGAGTCGGGCGCCGCCACCGCCGCCGGCGTCGGCGACGGCAAGGGAGCACGTGACGAGGGCTGAGTGGGCTAGGGGTTGGGAGGCCTCCGGAGCCGCTCGAGCGGAGCGACCCGGGAGGCAGAGAGGGAGGGGCGGGAGTGGACGGGGGAGGCGGGCGGCGGCGGCGGGAGGAGGCCCTGGCGGCGGCGGCGCGGGGTGTCACTTAATCGACTCGAAGATTGCTTGTCAAATAACCGAGTCGAGGTTCAACTCGGGAGTCAATAGATCTTAATTACTCCCTCCGTTCCACAATATAAGATGTTTTAGCTTTTTTACACATGTCACATGTGTACAAATGTATCTAGACATGTTTAGTGTCTATGTACACTTATTTTGGTATGAATGTAGACAATATGTGTAACACCTAAAACATCTTATATTGTGGAACGGAGGGAGTAGTTATCTTTGTGATGATGTAAGCTTGCGTCACAAGCATCTTTTGGATTTGTCCGATAGCTACTATCTAGCTATTGTAATGCGGGCCGTCAGACAAGGTGACCCATCCCACCGTCTCGTGACGAGGTGATGATCTTGATGTGGGGTTTTCCCGCTCTTTCTTCGTGCGAAACACAAAGCATCTCCTTGAATACATGGCGGGACTAAAATATCTCTAGCCAATCTTGTTCCTATTAAATTGGGATTAGGGTAGTTTCTCACACGGGTAATCCCGATAATCACAGGATTTACGCCATCTCTAGAATGTGCGGGGTATTTTGATCGTGAAGGTATCCCATCCTGTTCTCTCTCATTCTGTGCCCCCAATCTTCATCCTCGTGCCGTTGCCCTACCACTGCTTGTGAAAAAGCTCTGTGCTTTCCCATTGTTTCCACCTTCCCGCCAAGATTATGTGTGTCAAGGGCAAGGGAAAGGCCGTGGCGGAGGCCTCAACCATGGCCCCCCGAAGTATCTTCTGTAATTGGGAGGGGTCTTGGGTCGACGATGAGGTGCTGCGAGATTGGTGAAGAAATGCCAGCCGCCAATAAAGGAGATCTGCCATTTGCGCGCCCCCAACATGGAGATAGTTTTCTAGCCGGAGGAGGATGAGGTGGTGATGTTCGTGGCCCACATCGACCACGGTTTAACACCTACAAGCTCCAAATACTTCCGCGAGCTGATGAAAATTTTCAAGCGCCGGATTCACGACGTGGTGTTTGCCTAAGATTGAAAATGTGAGACAGTGAAGCACCTAGCAGGCGACGAAATGCTTCGGGGAGTTGGAAATACGCATAGATCCGGAGATTCCCAAATAGGTCAACCTTTTGAACTGCCTGCTGAATCCATTAGCAGGCAAGAGACAACTTGGCAAACTGAAACATCTTTCTAGCCAGAGGAAAAGAAAGGATAATGTTGCTCCTCAGAAAACGCGAATAATGGCCTTCGTAGATGGTAAATCAAGTGTATGTGTTACAAGGCAACTAGCATTTTGTCATGGAAGATAAACTTTTCTTCAGGAGGATAGATGGGGCGATTCAGGTGAGATCCCATGTAGATCTAACTTTCTATTCACTCCTGGGATCCGAGCGGTCCGGGGAGAGCCACCAAGGCTCCTCTTCTCTCGAGAATCCATGCATACCACATATTCCAAGGATTAGGTTTTCCTTTTTTCCAGATAAAAAATGGAAGTTCAAAATTTAAAGCGAAGAGACTTATTTTCTAAAAAGCAGCCCACCCTCTTCCATATAACAATATTGCGGCAACGTAGACCTAAGTGGATTTATTGGATTCTCGGGAACCATGACAAGTACGGGCGGCCTCCTCCCACTGCTTGGGAGCTCAACACAATTTCACGTTCTATTTCACTACTCACTGGGGGTTCTTTTCACCTTTCCCTCACGGTACTACTTCGTTGTCTGTCACCCAGGAGTATTTAGTCTTGCATGTATTCCATTTATTCCAGGTTAAAGTCGTCGAACTTCACTATTTAAATGAACTTCCGGTAGAACACTTGCAAAACGTCTTTTTGTCACACAATGTTGTATATGGATGAGTATAGATGGGATAAAGGTGATTTTCCTAATCAGGTATCCTCCACAAAATGAGTGCTTAAGAACATCTCCACCGGCATCCCCAATTGACCTCCCAAAGGCCCAATGGGGGTCCGGACGTAAAAAACGACCACAACAACACCCCCAAATGCCCGGGCTGAGTCAATTTTTGTCCGGCACCCCCCAAGACCCTCCAAACTTGGGGGCCTCTTCGCGGGTGTCGGACATTGCCCGGCTATGCCCTCCGACAGGCCTGGCCCACTCGTCGTACACACAGCTCAATGCACCAATAAGGGTGTGTAGGAGGCCGTTCCGCCTGATTAATGGTGCGCACTCGCCGGGCAGTTTCCCAAACAATGCTACAGGACGCGAGGCGAGGCGATGAGACGGCGACACGCCTGCCACCACGCGTCACAATAATGCCGGCGCCAGCATGCACGACAGTCCACGCGTCGGCGTCGCGGCGCTACCACACAATGGATTTACGCCGGCGCACCGCTCACCTCCCTCGCCACGCATATAAACCCCACTCTCCACGCCTCAAAATGCCGCACCCACAACCTCACATGCATCGACATCACCCACCGCATCCCCATCTTCAACCTTGTCGTCGCTCGCAATGGTGAACAACTACGAGGCAGTCAGCTCAGCACCCGGGGGCGGCCGCACTATCAACATCGACGACACGTGGGACCTTTACCGGTACGGGCTGCTCATCCTGCCGGATTCCCGCATGCCAAAATGGTGCAACACGTCCACCAACGGCACTGACGCTGCTGGAAACATCGGATCATATCCGGCACGCCATCGCCCGACACCGGAGCTGGCTCTCGCCGGAGCAGCGAGCCAGCTCGGACTACGAGAACAACAACTGGGGCCGCAACGACAACCAAGCCGGTGAATGAGGAGCGCGCTCACCGCCGCGTCGTAGAGGGGGAGGCCCAGGACGATCCCCACCGCAACCCCAGGACGGAGCCGGTGGAGGTGATCCCGGCGGGGCACTACGTGTTGTCCCTGCTGCGGAACAAGCACGACGGCGACAACCCCGACTTCCTGGCGGTGCTTGCCGACTCGGTGGCCACCATCAAGCGGGACTCGCCGGGTCTCATGGTGACCCTAGCGAGCTTGGCGCAGATGGACGCCTCCTCCTCCTCAGGCGGCGCCTGCACTAGTCGTGTCTTCTCCTCCTCCACTTTCGTGCTGCTCGACGACAAGGACGACAATGTCGACTGGGACGACCTCGAGTAAGCCTAGGGTTAGGTTCAAATTTAATAAAAATCTTTTGTAATCTATAATCAAATATGAATGAAATTTGAATCTTTTTGTTTATTTGCATTCGTTAATTTTTTATTTTGTTTGGGGGCACCGCTGGGGCAAGACCCCCATTTTGGCGGACACATGTCCGACACCCCCAAAGAGAGCTCAATTGGGGGGGGGGGGGGGGGGGGGGGGGGGTTACCGGACACATTTTTTGCAGTTCCCAGTGGAGATTCTCTAAGTCATTTTCTATAGTGAAAGAACCTCTACTAGGCGAACAACTCCTTTTTTGGCAAAGATCGACAAAGAGCTTTAACGACACTAAATGGCCTACGCCGACAGAGAGTTTCGTGGTGTATTGTCCACAACAGACTGGGAGGTGGATCGTTGGCAAGCGGCAGGGCAGCATCGTTATGTTGCCTTCCCCTGAGTCTTCTGCTAGCATCCCTGGTAGCATAGGGATGTGTGGTTTGTGCTTTCTAGAAAAAATTCTTTTCTTCAGACTTACCGATGGCAGTGGCGGATGTAGAAGTAAATGGCTGGGGGTGCCAAACTCTGTAATCCTAGCATAAATATCATTTACCTATTTTTAAACACATTTAATACACATAAAAATAGGCTAAATTGGTACTAAATTACAAAATCTGCATTTTTATGGGTGCCATGGCACCCATGGCACCCCCACTGGATCCGCCCCTGACCGATGGCATAGCGGTAAATTTTCATAGTCCCAATTATAAATTAAATGACAGACACAAATTTTGGAGCAACCTGACTCTTTTACTAGTAAGAAAACAAAAATAAATATATTAGTGGAGATAAGATGATATTGCGAAAGGAAAGTAAAAAATGTTAAGTGAAGAAAGAAAAAAGAATGACATCACACAATACTCTTGACTCCCGGCAACACTATTACAGAGACATAGGGTGACAAGCCGCTTGGCCAGGAGTGGAGAGTGCTGGTGCGCTAGCTATGCGCATCAGCGATATATTGATCAACATCATGCTATTTAAACAGGTAAATATGTCCCTAACGGAGTGGTATGGGACTAATCGCAAACAGTGGCGTCGACCATATTCTTAGCCCACCTGGAGCTACCGTTTCTGGTCCTCGTCTTCGGCCAGCGCCACTCCAGTGTAAAATATTTGGGCCCGGGGCAGAAAAAATAAAATATAATATATATATAAAAAATTATACTTCTCTACATCTTATTTTTAGCATGTTACAATATTAAAAATATAATTATCTTTTTGTTCTCATAGTCTAACCACATAACAAGCAATATTACTAAATATTAGGTTGTGTGTTTTTCGCTTGTACTGAATATCTTTAAAGATAATAAACTGTATTTTGTAACAAAAGTCAGTTCTAAAAATAATGTTTTCTAAAATGCATAATCTACATATTATAGTAAATATCTTTAAAGAGTATTATTTAACAAATATTGAATAGCGGTTTCTAGTAGTGTATGATTAAGTAAGCATTAATATGTCTCAAACGTATCTCTAAGTTTTGATTGTTTCATGATATTATTATGCCAAAGCTATATGATTTTGCCATGAAATTATATCATTCTATAGTATTTAATTGGACTAGCCTATTAACCTAGTGTCAAGTGCCAGTTTTCTGTTTTCAATTGCTTTTGCATCATAAAAAGGGCCAAAAATCAAGTCGCTGGGAAAATTTGGGAAATAAGAGAAAACACCGTAACTTTTGTACCTAATCTCACTATTGATCATCGACTCTTGTAAGATAACAGACTTCTTGATTTAAAAACAAATACGTGGAAAGGATAGGGAAGATTGTTATAAGAGTATCTCTTATGTTAGTTGTTTGATTCCTATATTGAGTTTTATGATAAAAGTTACTAATATTTTTTCTTTTGCACTATGCTCTATCCCTTACGGAAATTCGAGTTGAATCGTATTTCGTAGAAATAAACATTTTTTTTCTTCTGTGGTGCAATGAATTACGTCCTAGTGCAAATTCATTATGTAGAATATTCCAAACCTTTAGTTTTCTTGTATGTTTTCTTCACAATCATGTGAATTGAACAGGCTGTAAGCTGTTTCTAGCACTCCTTATGTACATTTCTTATCCTTTTTCAAAAGCACGAACTTGACAGGAAGTACTTCTATTTCATCTTGTCATGAAATCAAGTTTAGCCATGGGGCCGCGATTGCACACACACCGTTTAGTTCATCCAAAAAACCTAACCATTGAAAGCGAGCAGTGGTTAGTTCCAAAATCCTAAGAATTGAAAGCAAGCAATATGTTTTGACCGACGCAACACGTACATCTATGTCGTATTCGATGATGCTCTAGTTACCCATTATCTTTATTCCTCATAGCATCTCTAGCTGACCCCTTAAAACGGGCGGAACTGAGAAATAACCACCAGTTTACCGTTTTGCACGAAAAAAAACGTCTGAAAAGACGTCGCATCAGACCCCAACCTTTAAATTTTTTGAAGTGCTGCGGAAAAATCACCCCTCCAACCTGAGAAAACACGGATTCTGCCATCTGATGCATGTAAAATGCATACATGAACTTTGCACTTTAATTGCTTATATTCCAATCATATTTGCATCATATAAGGGTTATATCAATGTTTTATAATGATTTTGGGAATACTTCATAGTTTTCCCATTTATTTGGAATTAACCCTGTTTTTTCCAGAAAACATCTTTTTTAGTGTTTCAGACTTTCCGGGAGCTTCGGGACTCCAAAAAGGGCAAGGCCAAAGAGCACGGTTCAGAATTTTCGAGATGAACGCAATGGGCTTATGTCGGAGAATGACTCCCATGAAACAGGGGCAGTCACACTCGCGAAGAGAGTTCGTGTAAGGGGCTGAACACGACGTCAATCAACCCTCATCCGGCGCGGCGACGCTGCTCGTCGTTCCAGAGGAGGGACATCACGGCAGAGAGAGACATGGCGTGTACCCAGGTTCACGGCCCTCTTGTGGAGGTAAAACCGCTACGTCCTGCCTGTCTGTATTGCTGCTTGTAGAGGTTACAGTACAGCGTGCTTGCCGAGGGCACAGTTGTGGCAATGGCGCGTACAAGGGGAGGGAAACTACTGTCTTCTTCTCCCTTGCTCGCAAGTAGCTAGACTAGGAGTAAAATCTGTTCGATCTTTGTTAGGGTGGTGCACCAGCTCCTTTTATAGGCGCCCCGGGCCTCCTCCCTGTCCTTGTGCAGCAGAGGGGCTACCACATGGCGACAACGGTCGGGAGCTCGGTGTACCGCTGCTTGGGCGTCCATGAGCGCGGTCCATGGGCACAAAAGCTGAGGCCGCAGCAGAGAGGCCGCCGTCCATCCACGGTGACGTCGCGTTCGGCGCGTAGCGCCGGCCTGCTCCCTTATCACCAAAGAGGAAAGCTTGGTGGTCTGCGCCGTTGCCCCTGCTTTGTTGACTCCTTTATCACCAAAGTGGGACTGCAGCTCCGTCGTCACTCTGCGCAGAGGCGCGGTCACTCTGCGGCCACTGCGGAAGCCATGTGCGCTCCGCAGAGCTTGCTTTACAGTGAAGGAACCCTCGCGTGGGCGGGAACGCCCTGTGGAGGATTCTGCGTTGACTTCCCTTCAGGGAAAACTTCCTTGGAGAGGAGGCAGCGGAGTAGAGGCTCCACAGGCCTTAGCTGCCTCCTCAGGCCTCCGCGAGGCGATTCTGCCCCGCGGGCATCCCAGGCTTGCAGGCTTGGTCCTTAGCGAGATTCACTCGCCGAGTGTTGAGGGTTATAGAGGCCTGGCCCAGTACACCCTGGTTCTTACTGGGCTGACAGCTTAAATTGAAGACCAGAAGCCCAACAGGCTGGAAATGGGAGGGTCCCACGCGGCCTAAAGTACATGGCCGCGTGGGCCTAGCTCGTTTCCCCTCGGAGCTCCGTGGCCGTCGATCTTTCGTCCACCGACTTCGTCTTGACCTAAAAACGCCTATAAAAAAGGTCCCTGGCGTTTCGCGAAAGGAGGCGGCGGAGAAACAGAAAACCACGAAACAGAGAGTCAGAAGGCTGCCGCCGGAGAAGATCGGAGGGGGGAAACGCCGCCGGAATCACCTCCGGAGGGCTCCACCCCCCTCCGGCGTGTTCATCATCGACATCTACAGCAAGATCATCTCCATCTCCCCACTGTAAACTCTTGGCAAACATGATGTGTGATGCAATATACTATTCCCTTGATCTATTGTGTCTCCCATCTGTGTTTGAGAAGTGATTTGTTCATGGCACTTGTGAAATAGTTCGTTGATTGGTTGCATACAAGTGTTGTTATCTTTTATGATTGTCTTTATGTACAATATATGAGTGCACGCATATGTTGGGGAATGCATGTAAGGTGATCACCGTAGCGTAATGGATTGAGTAGGACATGTCGGAGTAGAGAGAAACCGGTGTCTGAGACTTGAAGTTACTTTATGGGGGATATATATGGGGGACCCTAGAACTTAAGGCTATGGTGGGACAATTATGTCTTAATAATTCTTGTGCTGCACATTTATTTGGCCATGAGATCCATCATAAGAGTTGTGTTATTGCTCATTTACTTGGCTACACCTATTTATGGCTCCCACCTAAAAGAAACAACTAAGACTGAAACATGTGCTTCACTAATTGTGACAACCACGCGAATGAAATAACAATTGCTAGAACATTTGCTCCCTTGAGATATTTGCTACTTGAGATATTTGATACTTGCTGCTTGAGAAACTTGCTTGAGAAAACTGCTGAGAGAAACTTGCTCTAAGAAACTGTGTCTGAAACTTGCTTGAGAAACTTGTTACTAGAAAACCCATTCCACATCACTTGCTTCATTAGTTAGTCCTTTCATATTTATTGCTTTGCATAAAAGGCCATATAAGAGGGTTATAGGGCTTTAGAGAATAGATAGTTTACCTTCAGCTCCTCGTGGGTTCGACACTCAATACTTATCGAATTGTGCTACAGTGATTCCTTGCTCTTGGGGATTATCAAGTACTTTTCTGGCGCCGTTGCCGGGGAGCGTTGTGCTAAACTTTTATTCTTGTTTGCATTGCATACTAACATATAAATCTAAAACACAAAAAAAATTAGAAAATGGAAAAGAACCAAAAAAATTAGAGTTGTATAATATCTATCTTGAGTTAGGACATGAAGTGTTTGAGGAGAAAATTAAATTTTATTTGCATAACACTCATGTTTGTGGTACTAACTCTTTGAACACCTTTATTGCTAATGCTCTGGAAAAGTTTAAGCTTGGGGAAGCCGTTGAGGATGAAAGTGATTTAATTGAGTTTGATGATCCATTATGCTCATTAGATGATAAGTCTTTATGTGGTGATTCTATTCAAAACTATGTGGGTATGTTTAACTTTAATGCTTGCAACTATTATGAGAGAGGAAGAGATAAGAATCCTCTTTATGTTTCTATGTTATTTAAAATGCAAGCTACTGATCACTACATGCATTGGTTATCACAAAATTGCTGCTATTTATTCATATATAAAATGCCAATGCATAGGAAAAGAGTTAGACTTAAAAGTTGATGGTTTATATTCTGTGGTGTGTTCTTTATGCTTTAACTTCCTATTCGGTTTGAGCACACCTTTATATCCTCACAACATGTAAAATATCTTTACCTACTGATTTGTGACAATTAGTTTAGGATTTTCATTTTTATAAAATTTGGGAAAGTTAATGAGAAGGATGAGTAATGGAGAAGTTGGGGTCGACCTTGAACATGTGTTGTTCATGCCAATGGAACCATTGCAAAATCTCTATCATTTAAACTTTTCCCAAAGCTAAAACCAAATAAAAAGAGTGATAATAGTAATTCGCTGTCCAGTTTTTGACATATCCTGTCTTTATTCTGCATTACTCTCATTACTTGTGTTTTGTGCGGTTCTTTTGATCAAGGAGCATTACATAACCATAGTAACAGTAGCTAATGTTTAAAATCAATTCATGATATGTCTTTGCTGCCTATGTGGATTTAATTTATGAAGGCACTAACCCCTCTAATCAAGTTTGTGACGAGTGTTGTGTAAAGAGAATTTTAAGGTGGAAGAATTGAGGGTGATGAACAAGATCAAGAGGGACAAAAACTCAAGCTTGGGGATGTACCCCTAGGCTCACCCTACATACAAGAATTTAAGCTTGGGGATGCCAAGCCACCTCACTTCAACCATCTTGATACCAAGTAAGTAAGCCTAGCTATATGGCTATAAAGAAAGCGCTTTGCGGGAGGCAACCCGGTTATTTTTGTGTGTGATTTTTCTTTGTGTCCTCTTGCTGTAACAAGAGATTTTGTGTCTAGTTTAGTTTCTGGAGTTTTTAATAAAGTGCCAAGTTTTACCCATGTTGGTCTTGAAAAGTTGCTATTTGAGTTCGGAGATTTTATTCCTGCACGAATCTGTGCACGGTATGATTTTTAATTCTTATTCTGTAACTCCGAATGAGCTCATATTTGAACTGTAGTTGCAACTTTTCATCCTCTGTATGCATGAATTTTTTCGGAATTTTTCGAGAAAGTTTGGTAGGGTAGAAAAATACGTTTTGCTGCTGCTGTTTTTTGGACAGATTCTGTCCCATTTTGTTTGATGCATGCTTTGAGCTTTTAAGTTGAATCTTTTTGATCCAATTGAGTTTATGAGTAGGCATACAACATTATACACTTTCTGGACATCTCATATGAATTTTTGTTCAAGGATTATATGCAGCAAGAAACCTATTTGTTTATCACTATTAATGCACCCCACAGAAAAGAAATGGGAGAAACGGTGTTTTGAAGTTTTTTCACAGGGATTGGAGGAGATGCACCAAGAGCTATCCAAGGATGGTGAAGACCATAAGCTTGGGGATGTGAAGACAACCCCGCTGGACCTACACACTCTCGGTTTGCACACGTCCAACTTCTGTTTTTCGATCAAAACACTTTATCGCATAAACTTGGAGCGTCGTTTTGTTTTTGTTTGAGTCTTGAGAGACCACCACACTATCAATTATATATGAGAGAGCTACTGGAAATATGGGTTGAAATATGTTGGATGCTTTATAGATGGGAAAAGGGATGTTTGAGTTGATTTTTAATGATACATATAGTTGCATGATTCATGAGCTTGTTATGAGTAATAGTTGCAAATCTTTTTCAAGAGTTATCACTTATTCATGTTTTGATGCTGATTGTTATTTCACTTGTTTAACATGGATTAGTTAGTTCTATGGACACTCATGCATGCATCTAGATGGTCAACTTTCTCCCTTTTGCTAGCCCAAAAACTCCAACAAAAAAACTTGTTTCCAACACCTTCAACCAAAGTTATTCCAGTGAGTCCACCATATCTACCTACTAGCTATATGCTATTCCGAGTATGTTCATCATGATATTTGTGTTATCTATACCTCTGAATGAAAATGATTATGTTATTGATTGCCATGGGAAAAGTTGGTTATATAGCTCTCACGAACTTGATGCACATTTTACTATCATTGCAATAAATAAAACATGACCCATTGTGATTAAGATTATGATGCTAGTGGCTTGATAAATGTTCGGTTGGGAGTTAGCCCATATGTGCTGTCACATGCAAAGCTTTCAACATGCTCCTTCATTCATTTAGTTGATATCATGTACTTTTGTTTATGGATGCCTATCATGGTGAAATGAGGAAATGAAGAAGTTTAAATGAGTTTGTATAAATGGTTAGAGAGACGCCTGGGCCGCTAATCTAAGCCATGCATTATTCATGGTGGAAATTTACTTACATGCTATGGTGAATCTATGATACACCTTACAATAAAAAGCTATTCCAATGGTAAATAAAAAGGGTGTTGAGGTTTTTCATCTTGTTTGTTTGTCTTGTCATTTTGATATGGGCTTGTTCCATATCCTGGGACAAGAGGTACCCCAGTTGACGCTCTTGATGATACTATTATTACTTACAATGATATAAACTTGAACTTGCTTTGTTTCCTAAGTTGAGTAATCATGGTGTAGGTACTTGTATTCAAGGGGCATGAGACATCAACCTTTACTTTGTCAAGCACACTACTCATATTTGCTTTCACTTTAACTTAATCATTCAAGATGCTATGATAGGGGCAATGAGAGCTTGACACCAAGATACCTTATTGCAATCATTAACTTAAGTAGAGAGTTTGGAAGTTGGATGAAACTTATGCATGCTTTACCTCTACTCACATATACATCTTTCCAAAGTGTCCACCTATCATATTCAGATTTCATCATCACTCTATGACCATTGTAGGATGTTCTACTTATCATTATGCATACATGTGTTCCATATTACTTGCTACTATGTTACACTTTGTGAACTATCAATGAACATCCTTGTCTTGAATACTTGATATCACTTCATAAACTATTTGCATATTGCTACTCCTTTGAAGAATGAATCATTTGACTATATGTAGCAATAGTAATCATCTTTGATATTCATTGTTAAGTATTAAATTGCAAAGTCCATGTTAGTTTTATCATCTTCATACTCGAGGACGAGCATGGATTAAGCTTGGGGATGTTGATGCATGTAAAATGCATACATGAACTTTGCACTTTAATTGCTTATATTCCAATCATATTTGCATCATATAAGGGTTATATCAATGTTTTATAATGATTTTGGGAATACTTCATAGTTTTCCCATTTATTTGGAATTAACCCTGTTTTTCCAGAAAACGTCTTTTTTAGTGTTTCAGACTTTCCGGGAGCTTCGGGACTCCAAAAAGGGCAAGGTCAAAGAGCACGGTTCAGAATTTTCGAGACGAACGCAATGGGCTTAAATTGAAGACCAGAAGCCCAACAGGCTGGAAATGGGAGGGTCCCACGCGGCCTAAAGTACATGGCCGCGTGGGCCTAGCTCGTTTCCACCTCGGAGCTCCGTGGCCGTCGATCTTTCGTCCACCGACTTCGTCTTGACCTAAAAACGCCTATAAAAAAGGTCCCTGGCGTTTCGCGAAAGGAGGCGGCGGAGAAACAGAAAACCACGAAACAGAGAGTCAGAAGGCTGCCGCCGGAGAAGATCGGAGGGGGGAAACGCCGCCGGAATCACCTCCGGAGGGCTCCACCCCCTCCGGCGTGTTCATCATCGACATCTACAGCAAGATCATCTCCATCTCCCCACTGTAAACTCTTGGCAAACATGATGTGTGATGCAATATACTATTCCCTTGATCTATTGTGTCTCCCATCTGTGTTTGAGAAGTGATTTGTTCATGGCACTTGTGAAATAGTTCGTTGATTGGTTGCATACAAGTGTTGTTATCTTTTATGATTGTCTTTATGTACAATATATGAGTGCACGCATATGTTGGGGAATGCATGTAAGGTGATCACCGTAGCGTAATGGATTGAGTAGGACATGTCGGAGTAGAGAGAAACCGGTGTCTGAGACTTGAAGTTACTTTATGGGGGATATATATGGGGGACCCTAGAACTTAAGGCTATGGTGGGACAATTATGTCTTAATAATTCTTGTGCTGCACATTTATTTGGCCATGAGATCCATCATAAGAGTTGTGTTATTGCTCATTTACTTGGCTACACCTATTTATGGCTCCCACCTAAAAGAAACAACTAAGACTGAAACATGTGCTTCACTAATTGTGACAACCACGCGAATGAAATAACAATTGCTAGAACATTTGCTCCCTTGAGATATTTGCTACTTGAGATATTTGATACTTGCTGCTTGAGAAACTTGCTTGAGAAAACTACTGAGAGAAACTTGCTCTAAGAAACTTGTGTCTGAAACTTGATTGAGAAACTTGTTACTAGAAAAACCCATTCCACATCACTTGCTTCATTAGTTAGATCTTTTCATATTTATTGCTTTGCATAAACGGTCGTATAAGAGGGTTATAGGGCTTTAGAGAATAGATAGTTTACCTTCAGCTCCTCGTGGGTTCGACACTCAATACTTATCGAATTGTGCTATAGTGATTCCTTGCTCTTGGGGATTATCACCATCCCATTTCGCTGGAGCCGAAATGCAGGCTAGAGCTTGCATCTCCTGCAGCTACCGTAACGCTGAAAGACGGTGGCTTCTCCGTCACGGGCCCAAGCCTGAATGCGCTCAAGGCCACGACCTCTGTAGGCCACCGAGGACATCGATTACCTCGATAGGGGACACGGCCGGAGCATCCACACC
Source organism: Poa pratensis (assembly GCA_947311845.1). Taxonomy (NCBI): domain Eukaryota; kingdom Viridiplantae; phylum Streptophyta; class Magnoliopsida; order Poales; family Poaceae; genus Poa; species Poa pratensis. The sequence continues at coordinate 13,603,311 of CAMZMU010000078.1, forward strand.
GTGCCAGGAGGCGGATCCTCACCCACATATAACAGAAGCATACAAGGAGAGAGGCCCAGCTGTCGTGGTCCGCCCCTAGGGTTGGGCCTTCTCCTGTTGAAGCAATGGAGGGCTTGCAGGAGAGAGGGTTGGGGCCGCAACGCTAGGGTTCGCCCAGTCACCCCTAACATTGACCCGGGTGCAACAGAGTTGGTCTAAAGGCCGAGCAAAAAGGCTACTATCCAAGTCCCTAACAGAAGGAAGGTCCCAAATTCTGAAGTGTACTAATAACCACTATTTTTAATCTAATTTGTCAAAGAGATTGTTGAATATCTCTTAAAAGGGTAATTTGCAAGAGCAAGCCCATACCACATACTTAGGAACAAACCAATCTAATACGCAACAACAAGTTTTGTTACGTTGATAGTCGCGCTCCGAAGGAAGTCCTATAGTTTGTAGTACATACATGCTATCTAAATTTTCATGTTTCATTATGTGCATGAATCTCTATTTCAGGAAATGAAAGGAAAACTCTTATAGAGCAGATGATACCAAGTGGAGGTTGGGCGAGTATATCGAACACTCAAATACTATTTCAATACCAAGTACAAAGAGCACAAAGGTTGTCAACTCAGTACTAAGCCCACCGTAACTTGCAAGACACATTTGACCACAAATGGGTAAAGAATCATGCCAACGTTCAATTTATACTCTAGAAAGTTCTATATATAGACTTATCTAATGACACACTATAAACCTATATTACGATACTTTTTAGATCACTAGTTAACATGCCCGTGCGTTGCAACGGGTGAGAGAAACACTATGTCGTACAACGCACAAAGTTCTCATCGATACAGCCATGGCGTGTAGTAGAACCAACCAACTTCTGTGCATCCACGGCGTATTACGTGTTCAGGCGCGCCACGAGAGCCTTCTTTGCCTGCCAACCGGTACACATGCGCCAACGCTAACAAAGCCATGCGCTACCATTGGCACCTCAGCCCACTTCACGAAGTCCGATAAATCATTGGGGGAGGAGTCGGGATGCACGTGCAGCGACTCGATCATCCGCTGTAATACTGGGGAATCAAGGCCTTTTCCGATCAAATCGACAAACATCGACATGCGATTGGGGGACATGGAGACCGATGGAAAAAACAAAGGAAGGAATCTTCCACTCACAACCCGCTCATAATTCATCAAAGTGTGAATGTAATATCTTGTATTAAAGCTGTATAAAAGCAAAAAAAAAATCAGATTATCGACTGAAACCACCTGACAAAGCTAGGAGAATAGATGAAAACTTTACCAACCGTTAAAAAAACCCATGCTGCATGCATTGCATATAGCCCATAACTTGATTGCATTTTGTAAGTTTTACTGTGAAATTCATGGCATATATGAAACTACGGAAATAAAGAAGTGGAACTTACAAATATGTAAACACATACTCATACTGATGTATACTTGCAGGCAGGACAGACACGCGACCATGAGCAGGACTTCAGTTAAGCTATAGTGATGTAGTTTGCTTCTTTGTTTAATCCCGATTGGCCGCTGCCGCTGTACAACTGCTTGTGCGTCTCTGTCTATGCAGGCTATGTTTCGGGTCAGCAACGGAGTTGCCCAAATGTCCAGGTCTAGCACGCTTGGAAGAGAAGTGGGCACCTCCGTGTCTGGTACGGGGCTTACGAAGTGTGGCTTGGCCTGCCCCCGTTGAATTGGACGTGCGGCCGTGTGCGCACCGACCTGCAGAGATGGTACTTCCCCGAATTCGCACAAAATTGATCCTCGCCTCAACTCTCACCGTCGTCTCCGGTACGTTGTCGGAGATGATCCCAAGTTCCCAACGACCAAGCGTGTGCAATAGGCGCAGTCCCGCGCAGCAGCGCCTCCTTGAGACCGGACAGGCTGCCGACGGCTAGCGTCTGGAACCTGGCCCGCGCAACAGCGCTCCTTGATACGGAGCAGGCTGCCGACGGAGCGTCTGGAACCTGGCATGGCGACCTCCCCCGACGACAACCAGTTTCTGAGTAGGCACCGCCGCTGGTGCGGTTGCAGCTTGAGAGTGCACCTGGCGGTGACGCTGTCGCGACCGACACACACGCACGAGGACGCCTCCAGCTCCCTCCTTCGCATGATCAGCATCAACCATCAGGCACCCGTTATTGTCCTCGTACGTGCCCCGGCTGCTCTCGCTATGGAAGACTGCTCGTTGGTGTACTCGCGATCTAAAAAACCTTGATTACTCGCGGATCGTAAACAGCCGCGTCCTTCGTTAGCGACGACCTGCTGCCGGCGGTGCCAATTAGATCGATCGCACGCGTTTGTGTATATGTAGGCCGGACGATCGAGTCTGGAGCGGAGTCCTATTACCTCTTCAGCTCTTCCACGAAGAAATTGAAAACGTATCAAAACCGGACTCTGTTCTGCAGAAACAAAGCCATCGATCGAGCGCTAGGTAAGAAAGTTCTGAAACGTTTTTTTCAACTTACGGGTGGCAGAGGTGGGTAATTATTTACAACTTTAAAGGCAAACCAGATGACCTACCAAACCAAATTGCGGAAGACTTAGCGATTTTATTATTAGGTATAGATATATTTTAGAGATATGTATTACAAATAAGTAAAACTATATAATTTATCAATTATTATAAAATAATTAATGGCAGAAATTATGTTACAAAATATATGTTAAATCTAGCAGAAGTCTACCTCTCAACTATACAAAGAGTGTGCAACTAACATTTAACGATTTTATTACATGGTTAACAATGTCAAATAAAAACATGAAGGTTTACACATTAAGACGGTAGGATGCTAAAAATAAGTTTGAAATAATTAAAAATGTTTATTATAAATTATATTAAGCCCTTGGACAAGTACTGGGTCCCCGAGCCTGTGCCACGGCTCATGAGGGAGTCACTCCCCTCCTTCTTATATGGGTAAAAAATGAAGTGTCACGCCGGCTTGTCGTCGGCCGCGGTGGCTAGCTTGTACCGCGCCGTGAGCGCCACATGGTCAACATCGTCGATCCAGTAGATCCAGGGGATGATCTTCCGGTCCTAGACCTAGCGACAGAGCAGATTGAACAAGTAGAGTTCCGAAAGATGGGTGAAGAAAGGCGGGGTCTACATGGATGGGACGCGAGTTGCAGCAAGTCTCTAAATAAATTTTTACCACCAAATTTAAAACTAGATTCAACCCTTCTTTTTTATGGAGACATGAAGGGATTTGATCTTCTAATCTCTTGGATACGCACTAACCTAGATGACTTGGCAAATGCAATTAAACACGTTGAAATGAATTAAATGCACCGATTTGACCGTGTGCTACTGTATCTGTTGTTGTGCCAAACCCTGGCGACTGAAGGTTTAATCACAAAAGCCCCGGCACAAGCCAGCCTTCCTTGCACTGCCACTGCGTAACCAGGCAGGCAGGCCCAGGTCATTTTTTGCTGCCGCCAAAATATCCCAAGAACTCAGACCACTCTTTTTTTTTGCATTTTTCCCACATATATTCAACACAGAACGAAATACAGAGTACGATTACAATATGAAAGGGAAACAGAGCAAGCAAGAACCGCTGCTTCGCCGGCGACGAAGACGAAGGAGGCCATCCACCACCTTGCCACTTCCAGGGAGAACTTTGCCCTATGAGAGACGCCACCCAGCCGTTCCGCCGCGCCGCGACGGAGTTGACGATGAACGCACACGGCAGACGTCCCCCCGCCCCACCAACACTGCCAGTGCCACCGCACGGGCACCGGCCACTCGCGCCGTCCAGAATACACAGCACAACACGTCAGGGCACAGACGCACAGTGCCGCTGATGGCAAGTGCTGAGGAAACACTTGGCTCTGCCATGGCAGGGCAGCCGCCATGTCAAAGTTTTAAATAGCGGGCTATTCCATTTAGCGGCGGCTCCGACAGAAGTTATGAAAGGCTATAGCTCCGCTATAGCAAAGCTAATCTCATTTAGCGTTTTTCTTAAATAATGATAATTTGTAAAAAAAATAAACCTACAGTCAAGTATCATATATTATATGTCACATATAATTGACCTACACATTCACAAATATCTTAAAACCAAGTATTAATTAGAATTATCAGCTCAATAACTAAGCTTTGCATCAATGCGCCATATATATACAGTAATAACAGGATGAAATAATAAGGTAGATGGATGTGTTTATGGTACTAACTTGTGTCCCATCTGAGCCTGTAGCGGTTTAGCGGGCTAAATGATTCCAAATTTAATGCTACAGCGGGATTTAGCGACTATTAGCGTCGTTTTCAATTTAGCGTTAAAAGTGTGTAGCGTTAGCGGGAGGGCTCTCCAAACGCTATAGCGGGCTATTTAAAACTTTGGGCCATGTTCGGACGGACGACATCTTAACCGAACACATCTTCCTATCCTTATCTCAACACATTTCTGTATAAATGGATCACCATGTGAGGTCATTCACAACACGTAAACACAGACAAAAAAAGATTCATGGCGCCATCCAAATGGCACCTAGCGTTCTTCCCCGTTGTCGCCCTAATCGCCGTCATGCCGCAGCCTTCAACGGCCGTCAAGGCCGAGCCTACTACTTCCTCCACCACCGGTGTAAAGTCATCAAACAGGCATATCTCGAACTTGTGCCCGCTACCATCCTGTTTGTCGTTCTGCCGATATTCGGCCCACGGTCGCAAGTGCACCGGTGCCATCAACCCCATCTAAGCCGCAGCAACTATCTACCTTCGATTATGGGGTTGATATTGTGCAAGGACTTCAATACCAACAAAACAGACCCGACGCCTCCATATATCTCCAGGCAAGTGTTGTGACCATTATACTCCATTATTGGTAGATTCTGGAGTACATGCCCATCTAGCAAATAGAGCATTATTTTAGTTTGAACTTTTTTGAACCGAACGGTAGGAGCTCTGCCTTTGCTTTATAGATAGGGGAGAAAAAACAACGTGTTGTTACACAGACTCAGCCTGGGAACAGGCGTACAAAGAGAAGACTCTGAAAGTTACAGAACCTCAAACTCCTCTATGTGCACGCATGTAGCTTGCAATCTCGTGCCGAGCAAGAAACGCGACGGCGGCCGGCGTTGTCTGCACTCCTTGGAAAATACGCCTGTTGCATTCGTTCCAGATGTTCCACAGGATGTAGACGGCAGTGGTTAACAAAATCTTCAGTTCTTGGCTGGAACTCTGATTCTGTTTCGCCCACCAATCTTCCAGATTATGTACATGGTTGAGAATGTAAGGTTTTTACGAGATGGTTGCGGCCGAATGAGCTACGTTTACCAAGGTGATACACCTATTGAGGTGTGGTAAAATAAAATAAGACATCTACGTCGTTTCCTAAAAAGATGGGCAAAAAATAAAAGTGGAAAATATAAAAGAGAAAAAGAAAAGTTGTTGCAAATCATTGATGATTTAGATATTAAGGCAGATACCACACCTCTTACAGTAGCCGAACGGGAAACTTTGAGAGGTGCAAACGATCACCTTTCTAGTCTCCATCGTGATGAGGAGACAATATGGGCACATAGCGCAAAGGTAAAACATGTGCAAGAAGGTGGCAATAATACGAAATATTTCCATCTCATTGCTAATAGGAAACATAGAAAAAAATTCCAGCTTGAGCAAGACGAAGGAATCATTGTACAGGATCAGAACCTAAAAACCTACATATCAGAATACTACAAAAAATTATTTGGAGCTTCGGAACCAAATAATATTTTAATGGATGAAAGTTTCATCCAAGATATTCCATGATAACTCAAGATGAGAATAACATTCTTACATCTAATTTCTATGTGTACGATGCTATATCTCAAATGGAGCTAAAAAATGTGCCTGGGCCATACGGGTTCCCCCTGAGTTCTATCAATTTTTTTGGGAAGTTATTAGGAATGATTTAATGGCTCTGTTTTTGCAGTTTCAATCAGGGAATTTGCCTTTGTTTAAGCTGAATTTAGGAGTCATTACGTTGCTTGCTGAAAAGGAAAATGTGATTCAAATCCAGAAATATAGACCGATTTTTCTTATGAGTGTCAGTTTTAAAATATTCACAAAAGTAGGTACTAATCGTATTACCGAAATTTCTCATAACATAATAATGCCTACTAACCGGCATTTATGCCAGGGAGCCAGATTTTGGAGGGTGTAGTTATCCTCCACGAAACCATACATGAACTTCAAAGAAAGAAAATGGATGGTATTCTATTTAAAATTGAATTTGAGAAGGCATATGACAAAGTTAAATGGCCTCTCCTTCAACAAGCTATGCGTATGAAAGGTTTTGCATAACAATGGTGTAATTGGATTATGAAGTTTGTTCAGGGAGGAAGTGCAGGTATTCGCGTAAATGATGATCTAGTCATTATTTTTAAACCAAAAAAGGCCTACGGCAGGGGGACCCGTTGTCTCCTATGCTTTTTAATATAGTTGCCGATATGTTAGCCGTTCTTATCGCTAGGGCGAAGGAAGATGGTCAAGTAGGTGGTCTCATTTCCTCATTTGGTTGAGGGAGGACTATCTATTTTACAATATGCATATGACACTATATTATTTATGGAACACGATTTAAAGGCAGTCAACATGAAACTAATCTTTTGTATTTTTGAACAATTATCGGGGCTCAATATAAATTTCCACAAAAGGGAGATCTTTTGTTTCAAAAAGCTAAGGAGGTAGAAGATCAGTATAAGCAAATTTTTGGTTGTGAATCTGGTTCTTTACCCTTTAAATACATAGGAGTGCCTATACACTATAGAAAGCTTAGGAATTCTGAATGGTACCCAGTAAAATGTCGGTTTGAAGGCAAACTGGGCTGCTGGAAAGGAAAGATTCTCTTGTACGAACATCGTCTAGTCCTAGTAAATTCAGTTAGCTTAACGATGTTTATATTATCATTTCTCGAAATACCCATGGGGGTAATAAAAATACTTGACTTCTATAGATCATTATTTTGGCAAAGTGACGAGAATAAGCGAAAATATCGGTTAACTAAATGGAACATTATATGTAGGCCCAAAGAACAGTGTAATACCCCAGCATTTAGGAACTAACGAAGGGTATAAATAGGAATTTGTGCATCTGCATGCATGCATCTGAAAACCTGAGCAAATTGTTTTGCAAACTAAAACCCTAGAGTGATCGGAGTCTGTTTATCTTTATGATTTAGGGTTTAGATCATTTTAGGGGAATTCGGTGAATTTCGACATGACCTCGAGGTAATTTGCTTGTTGAAGGAATTTGAATTCAAATTGAGTATTCAAATAAATTGAATTTATAAGTAATTCAAATAGAAACAATAAAGTAATATATTCAATGCATAAGTAAATAAAAGTATAGTGTTTGAATAATTTAAATCTTCACAACAAAAAAATTGCAATACAAAGAATTATAGAAAAACAAAAAGAATAATTTTATTGATTAAGAACAATAATACAACGTCTATACAATTAAATTACAACAAACTGAATTACACAAAAAGGAAAATTACAAATATTTCTAAACTAGAAATTCTTGTATCTTCTTCTTCATTTGATCTCAGCTTTATAATTATTTTCCTGCAAGACAAAAGAAAAGCAGTGACAGAAAAATACAAAGAGGGGTTAGGGTTAGTAATACTCTTAGTCTAGCAATGTAATGCATTGCTAATTACATCATCGAGTGGTACTTAGGGACTAAGTGCAGCATCTGTTCTTAATCCACAAATTTTAGCCTCAGATCAACCTCATTGGCTGGGCAGCAACAAAATCCACTTGGCAAGTAAAAAGAATGCACCACTAGAGATAATACCAACCAGCCGAAGCACCCAGGTTACTAGAACCTGGGGAGGCACACAAGCTAGCAGCACATTGACTTCTGTTGTTACTGTGCTGTCAACAGCACAACAACCTCACCACCGGAGGGATAAGGGCAAGGAGGAGTCGTAGCAAGCAAGGAGCAAAGCTCATTTTCACTCACTCAAACACCAGCTCGAGTTCATCTCTGTTCTGAGCTTAGTTCATCACAAAATCACTCACACCCAAATATTTCACCACTGGATCCTTGCCAAAAGCAAGAACAAGATGGGATAGAAGCACAAGGTCAAGCAGGAGCAAGGCGGGAAGGCCAGGATCTAGGGAATAGCAAGCTGGAGCTGGAGGAGCAGCCCAACAAGGTGAACAAGGAGGAGATCCACAAGATCTGTAGATCAAGCAACCAGAAGAGCCACAAGCAACACAGCAACACCACCATCACACCTGATAACAGGTTACCCTATATCTCTAGCACAATGATCTGCTAGATACACGTGAGTGGGGTGTAGTGTTTTTCCCTCAGATAGGCATAGAAGTGCTATGCTAGTTCATCACTGGGATTTTTAAATCAAGCACAACATCTGTTCTAAATAAATTTGGGCCTCAGCCTGTGCATCATAGGCAAGGGGATTTAAACCACACAGGAAAGCAAAGGCTTGCAAGCAAATATTGCTTGAATTCATATCTCATTAAAGCACAAATCCAATAGTTAGATGCTGGGCACAAAACCCACAAGGGGAGAGGCACCTCAAGCACATCTGTGCACTAACCATACCACTGGAAAGTATAAATACATTTCCTAAGCTAAAATCACCAGTTAGCTTCTGTGTAGCTCAATAGAGGCATCACAGCATGCTAAGCTAAAATCTTTAGCTCTAGAAACTATTCTACACTTACACAGAGCACAGTCTGAGCATCATATCAAATAGAATCCATCAGAGGCACATCTCTGGACCCTGGGTTCAGAGTAGCACCTTCTTAACACACTGTTACTGACAGTAAAATGAACCTGTCAATTGACAGAACCACCAGCCCGAAATCACATCCAGAGCCACTAGCAAGATTATCTCTAGTAAACACTAAAGAAGTACTCGAGCATCATCCAGTGTTCATCACAGGAGCAGCTAAGCAGCTCAACACCTAATAATCAACAACATGTCTAAATCACTGATACAGATTTAACATCACAACGCAAGGTTCGAGGGCTAGGGGAGAGAAGAGGGAAGTGAGAGAGGAGGGAGCTTACCATACGCCCATGGCCGTAGCTCTACGGTGACGGGGCAGTGCCCGTGTGGCCAGTGAAGAAGGACCATGGGGAAAGCGAGCTTCACCACAACCACCACGGCGGCACAGAGGGTGCAGTTCTGCACCAAGCCGTGGCGAAACACCACAGGGCAGCACGAGCACGGCGGAGCCGCGCCATCACTGCAACCCTACCCCAGGGTTCGGTCGCGCACGGCCGCATCAGGCGAGGGAAGGTAGATTGACGCGGTAGGAAGGAGAAGAAGGGAGAGGCGCATCTCTTGCGCTAGGGCACGGCGGCAGGGAACGCCGGACTTCGCCGGAATCAGGGTGCAACGGTGACGGCGACCAGGGGCACGGGAGCGTGCGAGAGCGAGAGAGGAAGGGGAGAGGAGAAGGGGCTCGGGTCGGTCAACGATCGAGCCAGGCCTGGATTGGGTCTAGTTCAACCCATTAGGCCCAGCGGCAAAATTGTCCTTTCACCATTAAAAATTAATAATGAAAATTCTAAAAAATATGTTTTACTCATTATAAATAGAAATTTAATGATAAAAAATAGTTAAAAATACCTAATAGAATTACAAGATTTTTAATAAATAATTGAGCAATCTTAACTTATTTTACCTAGATTTAAAATATAATATAAATTAGCATGTTATAAAAATTATTTAAAATATCATTAAAAAATAGTAGAATATTAATTTTCTCTAGTAATAAAATAAACTTATTTTACTTAAACCACTATTCCTATTATTTTCAATACAAAGACTAATTAGTTAAATATTTTCTTCCACCATTAATTAATTCCTAAAAGGGAAATAAAATAAAATAAAGATAACTTACTTTACTCAAGTAATAACACGAATTTATCTTAACAATTATTTCTATTATCTATTAATATCAAACTGAAAGTTTATTATTTAAATAATTCCTTTAATTAGGCATTGAATATTTAATAGAAATTAAACAGGTTAATAATATTTTAAAATTCCAAAGAATGAAATTTTGACCTTTTAAATGATTGCATATCATTCTTATGCATAATAGCATCATTTGCTTCTTTAAACATTGTCCTTACCAGACAATGATGGTATTTTGTAGAACCAGGAGGTTAGGAGCCACGTCTAGTATCCGACTCCACTACCTTTCAGTCACAAGGCAAGTTCATTACTTGCTCATATCCGTTGAAGTATCTGTTAAGAAACTATTTGCAAACTCCTTATATATTATCATCTCTACTCGAAAGAAAAAGTATAAAACCCTATCTTCACAATAATATGACTATTTGGTTGTCTACTTAAGTGTGGATACCCTATTATGGCTGGCAGATGGAACTATGGTAGGATGTGGTTGGTGGAGGTTCCATTTGTAAGGGAAAGTATTACATAGGATCTAATAACCAGTGCCGTCAGTATTCTTGCGCCGTAAATGACGCGTTAACCATGAGGCCTGGAATGGGTCGGGGAAGTCATCTGTGACCTTCTTCCTTTCACATGTCAACGGACAGCCAGAGTGTAACAGCCCAAAACTAATGAACCTAAAAACCTGTGTAAAATTTTCGCTTTGTGTTAATTGCATCATGGCATCCATCTCAATTGACTAAATACTTAATTTTTGTCACAGTTAAAAACAAATGCAACTTGCCTCAATAAAATCTCAAATCAATGGAAGTGTTCAAACTTGCAAAACAAATTTATCTTGGCATCTTATAATTGTCAAGGAAGTTCCAAGTGTTCAAAAGTAATAATTTGCAATTGCTCTAAATTTCCAAAGGAGCAATATTTTGGATTTTAGCAAAATGCCTTAAACGGACCCTATGAACAAATGTGGTCCAAACTAATTTATTTTGAGGCACCAATTTTTGTGGAGCTTCCACAGGGTATGAAAAGGCTACACAAATTATTTCATATTTTTATAAAATTGTTTAGTGCCTTAATAAAATCCTTGAAGTTACTGCTGGTTTTAAAAACTGGACAGGGACCAATCTGTGATGGCAGAAAAGGTTCCAGGGGGCTCTTTGCAAAATTTCTTGCCTTCTTCTTCCTCGTCGCTGTAGCGACCGAGGGCGCCGCTCCCGCCGGACCCGCACCGCGCCGTGCCCTCACTTGCTCCCCCCTGGACCGCGTGAAGAGAGAGGAACACGACCCCGAGACCACGTGCTGCTCCCCCTTCCCCACATCTTCTTCCTCTCCCTCTGTTTCCCACGCCATGGCCGACGAGCACCTCGAGCTGGCCGTGCTCGTCGCCGTCGTGTGAGTAGCTCCTGTGTAAATCGAAGCTCGCCCGCACCTCCGCTGTGCTTCCCTCCCCCTCCTCGTGGCAGGAATCGAGCCTGGAGGCCGTGCATCGCCGCCGCCGTTCGATTTTCCCCCGACCACCGCCGCCGTCGTCGCGGTCGATTCCCGCCATCTCCGTTCACCTCCGGCCACGCCGTCGCCGTGCACATGTTCGTGGTGAGCATCCCGTGCGGAAGCACCTCTCCCCATCTCCCCTCTCGCGCTAGGGCTTCGCATCGAACCTCGCCGTAGCCGCCGCGCTAGTCACTGTTGCCGCGCGCACCCGGCCGCAGAACCGGCTTAGCCGGGCTGTGTGCCGTGTCCCTCGGGCCACTAACCGGCTGCTGGGCCGGCCCAAACCGGCCGAGAGGCCGGAGCCCTCTGCCACACACCCGGCCTCACACCCGGCCCAACCGGGCCACAGGCCGGCTAGACAGTTTTTCCCGCTGCTTGTTTTTCCTATTTTCTCTCCCTTGCGCTTGGTTGCGGCTACTCCTTCGCGCACTCTTAGAGACATCGAACCCCGATGAATCACTCGTCCCATCTCTCCCTCGGGTTCGAGTAGTTAAGTTTATAGTTGTTGGAAATAATTTAATTAAAAGCAAATATTTAAAAAGTGGAAATTAGAATTATAATAACTTCTTATCGGGACCTCAGAAAATTGTGTTTCTTATACCAAAATGTTCGGAAAATTGTGAACTACCTAGAATCATCATCATTCATGCATAATTGATCACAATTACAATAATGTGCTCTCGTAGCAATTATAATCACTAAGTTTAAATATAGGGTTTATTCCAAATAATGCAATAAATATAATGGGGACCCCATTTAACTTGTTGATCATGTTCAATGCTTCTAGGGTGCATCTAAAATGTCATATCATCATTTTTGTATGCGTTGCACAATTGCCATGTGTTGATTGTTGTTTTTGCTTTGCGGTGTTGTTTGCTCTCGGTAGATCACGAGTTCGGAGTTGAGCATCATACTCCGACGAGCAGTTTGACTCCTCCGCTCAACAAGGCAAGCGTAATCCCCCCTCTGAGCATGTCTTTCCTATTTTCCGCAAATATTTTCTCCACTATAATATTGCATGCGGTTCCAAATGTCAATTTGCTTGGATTAGAGTATCCTATAGTTGCATTAAGATTCCGATGCCAATTACTTGTTTCCCCTCCTATTATCCATAGGATTGTATTGTTGGCCTGAAATACTTAGCTATGCAATGTTGATGCTTAGCCATGCTTAGTTAAATGCTTAGCCGTCCGATGGATACTTCATGTTGGAAACAGGTTGTTGAAGTGTTCAGATGATGGTGGAGAATTTGTGGTGACAGGTAATAAAATGCTTAAAGGTGGGGATGAGAGGCCACTTGGTATGGTGGTGCTTTGTCTCATTCTCGCCGCCTAGGTGCGAGTTCTTTACCTCTTGAACCAAGAATGAGCGCGCTTCCTTTCGGTGGGCTATATGGAACCCCCGTCGACCAACTAACTTGAGCGGGACTAGCCAGGGTCCTCTAGTTTGGGTTTCCATTTGCGTGTGCGTTGAGATGGTGACCAAGACTGGGATGAGGATGGTGGTGTTAGGAAAATGAGTGGCCGTGGGGCAGGGTGTCGTGATCCTGCAGTCCTACCGCCACTGATGATCCTGGGTTAGTCCTTAACAAGGTAAAGGTTGTAACCGTTCCCACTCAGCCGGCTTTCCCCGGAAGAGAGCTAAGCGTAGGCAATGAGCCGGGCGGTACCGAAGGTAAACACAGTGCACCCCTGCAGGGTTAAATCTTTTCGAAAAGCCGTGTCCACGGTTACGGACAACTTGGGAAAGGACGATAAGACCATAGAATAACTTTAACGGAATGATTAAAAACTGGGTACTAGAGGTACCACTCAAGAATGCAAGGTGAGCTTCCTCGAGGGTGATTCGGGGAGGTGCCTTTGATGAACAGGTACAGTGGTTGATGATGGTTGATGATGAGAAAGTGATCAAGAAAAGAGTCACTTCTTACCCTTTTGAAAATACTCTGAATAGTCGATGCCATTGAGTTATGTTTTCATAAATAAAATCAGCTTTATGCAAAACAGCCATAAAACCTTGAAAGCCTCATCGAGCTAAAGCTCTATATATAATCTTGCGAGTTCGTCGAACTCAACGTCGTTTGTTTTGTTTCAGAGGAGGACTTCACCGACCTCGAAGGTGGGTTCTTTGTGGACGTCGACGAGTAGTCTGGGGTTCCCAGGTGGCAGCTTGGGACATCCCGGAACAGCTGGCGCTGGATGTTTATTTGTAGGCCTCTTAGGCCATAATTTGGTTCTTGTTGTTTAGAACAACCTAATTTGCTTCCGCTTGTTGTAATGTTGGGTCTGTGACCTCTGGTTGTCATTTGCTATCTTTCTCTATTATAAGAGTTGAACTATAATGATTTGTGTCGTAGAGTCTGTGATGTGCCAGTTGTTCCACAAGTCTTGATCTCTCTATTATGCTTTGATAGTTGAGCCTGTGTTAAGGCATCAATCGGGGTGTTGCGTTGCCGGTGATCAATTCCGAGCAACGCCTGCCAAAGGTTTTGGCCGGGGATTGGTAAACCCGTAACCTCCGGTTGTATCGCTTAACCGGTGACACTCAGCATCACTGTATAGCAGTAGGTCGGGGCGCCACAAGTTGGTATCAGAGCAGTACTGCCTGTAGGAAACCCTTCTACTGGTCGACGTTGAGTCTAGTGTTTGTGAAAATATTTTTAACCTAAAAATGAGTTGTGAAAACCATCTTAGGATTCTTTTTACTCCTTATCTGGTTACCCTCTAATCTCGGAGCAATCTTACCTCGATTTGACTTAAAGGTTTTACTCCTCGTCGGTTACTTCAAAATGATTAGAAACGGGGTTGGGTTCGACCTTTAGTGTTATGTGTCCAGTTGCTCCCGCTGCGTTGCAATCCCAAATCAATTCAGATGTTTCTACCGATCAAATCATTTGATCCTTTCTTCGGGTTTTAACCCACGGACTTGAACATAAGGTCCCGGATTGTGCCAACTAGAGTGTGTTAAGTTGTGATTTCTTAACTCTCACTAGTAGCACATGATGCTGATCTTCGACCCAAGTTCTGTCTTGTTGATCCCTTGCTAGTTGTTACCAAAGCATCATCGTCCCTAGTCTGAGTACTTGAGTACGCTAATGCTAATGTCTCAACCATACCGAGGTGGATACTAACTACGTCCTTGTCAAATCTACAGAATGGCACAACGTCCTCCGCTCTACCAAATCGAAGCCACCCCAGGGACCCACTCGACACCCTTTGATAGGCAGGAATCCCATACATCTAAAGATTCGCCCAAGAAAGCTAGAGCCAAACTCAGGTGTTACCTTTGGAGGGAACGCGGACATCCGTACCGGAAGTGCCCCCTTAAGTACCCCAGAAAGAATGGACCACCACAAGGAAAGGCATGTAGTCAGTGCGGAAGGGGTGGACATCAGGCGAGTCAATGCCCCGGCAGTTGCCCGCACTGTTTCAACGCGCATCCACTTGGCAAGTGCCCAACCGCTAGCGCCTCTGCTACCTATGCGAAGGAAATGATCATGTTCCGGCTAATTGTTCTATGGAGTTCATAGTGGAGGCAGTAAAGGATGCCCATGAGAAGATTGCTCAGTATGCCACCACGCGCCCCACTACTTCGACACTTGGGGTAGGCGGGAGTGGGTATCGTCCTATGCTACCTGCTCCACCACGATTCAAGTGCTACGCTTGTGGCCAAGCTGGCCACTACTGCAGGGAGTGCCCCCAGAAGGCACCGGTCACGGGAACACCGGCGAGCCCCTGCCACTCCAGCTGGCAAGGCTGGACCATTGTGCGTCGTCGCCTGAACCACGTCCCGGCTGAAGAAGCTGAAAAGGACCCCGGCGTCCTTATGGGTGAACTACGAATCAGCAATAATCTTGCTACAGTTTTGTTTGACTCTGCTGCATCTCTCCTTTTGGGCATGGTTGTCACAATTGAGTAATAACCGGTGCTTCTTCAACATCTTAGGATTTCTCCTGAGCATGTTCCTTACTCTGTTTTGCTTTCCAACCTTTGTCTGTCAGTTGTCAGTCAAGTCTTATCGTGTGTTGGTATGTACCGAGGCCATTCACTCTCTTTCTCCGTCAAGACTTCCCATGTTATCTTGTTAGGAGAAACAACTCTAGTACCTTGTCCACTCCTCGGACCAGGTCAAAGTATTGTAATCCTCAGAATGAGGGCCTTGTTTAGCTTTTGTTCTGCTCCACCTTAGAGTGTCACACTCTTTGATATCAGGGTATCGAGCTAAGTATCATGATCCTCTTGATGAAGTGATGCTCTTACACTTTGTTACTCTCCGATCTCCGAGTGACTTATTACTCCAGAGTGATGAGACGTGAGTAATAATGTAACTATCGGATATTCTCCGCAGTTCTTACTGCGCAAAAATCCAAGGACATTTATTGTCCTCCTTAGCATGATTGGTTAGCCAATCAATAAGCTGAGTTTGACAGTGCTACCAAGTCAGTTGGCTCGGATGCACTCCCTCGGTCAAAGAGCTAGGTTCGTGCCGAAGCTCCCAAGAACACCTCGTTGTGCCTTGAAAGGCATGATCCTCTCTTGAACTCAAGATCCACCGGTATGTCGTGATATCCTATATGTGGGTCGTGATATTCTGGAGGTCTTCCCAGAAGTATCGCCAGGTTGTCACCTGACCGTGGTGTTGAGCTTATGAGTAAGCTGGTTCTCTGAACAACTCCCTTCTTCAAGAAAATCGTGCTGGATGTCCTGAATTATTCGGTCGAGCTTAAACAACTTGAAGAGTTGAACGACAAGAGCTCTATCCGAAATAATTCCTTCCTAAAGGGATGTCTAGTCTGTCTGTGTTGAAGCAAGGTGGTATCTCCTCTGTGGATATGCTATCCTACAAATCTTTGATTTGAATTGGGCTATCGTCAAATCAGACTCAGACCAACCTAATGAATGTTTAGTCTGACCAATACTTATGCCTCGTTCCGGTGAAATATGAGTCTACCTGCTTGGAGTATCTGGATAAGTTTGTTGTTGAGCCCATCAACTACCTTCTTATCTTTTCCATGTGTGAGGAGATTTATATTAGATATTGGGCGGTAGCATTGGAAATCTGTTGGAACTAACTTGGTGTCGTCAGAAGGTATGTGTTCTGGAAG
This sequence comes from Poa pratensis, assembly GCA_947311845.1. Lineage (NCBI taxonomy): Eukaryota > Viridiplantae > Streptophyta > Magnoliopsida > Poales > Poaceae > Poa > Poa pratensis. Next base: position 13,619,799 of record CAMZMU010000078.1, read on the forward strand.
TTAGAAGTGACTCTCCCTGGTTCACGTGCAATTGCTGAAAGATGTCGCCGTGGATCTGAGTGAATTGTCTGGTTTCCTCGAAATCATTTCAACTCGATCATGCATGTGTGGAATATTCTCGGAATGGAATGTTGTTACCTCCATTTCTTGAGAATTTTATCGATGCATCCAAGCCACTGATCGAATTGTTCCAGCAAGAGAGGAAGTCTGAGAACTTCTTTTGTCTTCATTGGTGTTTCCCCAGCCGAGACTCAATGGTGTATTGTCACGAGTAATTCAAGTAGGGCAGCTGTCTCCTGACAAGTTGCTAATCCGCGAGTTCCGCAATCTCTTTCCTCCTTTGGAGTTTGACATTGTAGTCCGACTCTTGGGGTCCTAGCAATTGTAATCCGTTGGTATGCATTGCAAAGCTTCCTATCCCTACCGGTGCTGAGTCTGAAGTATCCCTACACTTCCCAGGTTTGACTCTCAATCAGAAACGATAGTTGGTGATCCTCAAGAAGTTTGTCCCGATGTCTGGAAAATCAAGAAGTGTTCCCGAAACTAACGTTCCCAGGGCTTTTAAAGTTCTCTCGGTCTAGCTTTCCGATCCTTCTCCAGTGATCTGAAATGCTCCTCCGCGAGGAAGGTTCTACTCAAGCCGACTAGTACAAGTTACCTCTTCAGTTGTTGAAATCTGGTTTAACCTTCGTCTTCAGAAATTTAAGGCCTTGTGCAAAGTTCATATTCTAAATCATTGGGAAACAGTTGTCTACCAACTGGAAACTCCTTATCAATCTCCCGTCACCCGCATGTGCCTCCTAACTGTCAAATCGAGGGATGCTCGAAGTCTCATCCTAATATTCTATTAGGAGGTACTCCGTTGTGGTATATTCACCAAGATTCATCTCTCCGGAAAGGTTTCCTTCTTTCCTATGGTGTACGTGATAGTGACCTCGAAGTGAAGCCGAAGAAGATCTTCATGATGCCCTCGATCAATCGCTTCAAGAAAGACGCCACCCGAAGAGAGAAGATCGTGTAGTACCGTTGTGACCCTTTTTCCCTCTTTCCTACTCTAAGAATCTCGGGACGAGATTCCTGTAAGGAGGGTAGATTTGTAACAGCCCAAAACTAGTGAACCTAAAAACCTGTGTAAAATTTTCGCTTTGTGTTAATTGCATCATGGCATCCATCTCAATTGGCTAAATACTTAATTTTTGTCACAGTTAAAAACAAATGCAACTTGCCTCAATAAAATCTCAAATCAATGGAAGTGTTCAAACTTGCAAAACAAATTTATCTTGGCATCTTATAATTGTCAAGGAAGTTCCAAGTGTTCAAAAGTAATAATTTGCAATTGCTCTAAATTTCCAAAGGAGCAATATTTTGGATTTTAGCAAAATGCCTTAAACGGACCCTATGAACAAATGTGGTCCAAACTAATTTATTTTGAGGCACCAATTTTTGTGGAGCTTCCACAGGGTATGAAAAGGCTACACAAATTATTTCATATTTTTATAAAATTGTTTAGTGCCTTAATAAAATCCTTGAAGTTACTGCTGGTTTTAAAAACTGGACAGGGACCAATCTGTGATGGCAGAAAAAATCCTTCTTCTTCCTCGTCGCTGTAGCGACCGAGGGCGCCGCTCCCGCCGAACCCGCACCGCGCCGTGCCCTCACCTGCTCCCCCCTGGACCGCGTGAAGAGAGAGGAACACGACCCCGAGACCACGTGCTGCTCCCCCTTCCCCACATCTTCTTCCTCTCCCTCTGTTTCCCACACCATGGCCGACGAGCACCTCGAGCTGGCCGTGCTCGTCGCCATCGTGTGAGTAGCTCCCGCGTAAATCGAAGCTCGCCTGCACCTCCGCCGTGCTTCCCTCCCCCTCCTCGTGGCAGGAATCTAGCCCGGAGGCCGTGCATCGCCGCCGCCATTCGATTTTCCCCCGACCACCGCTACCGTCGTCGCGGTCGATTCCCGCCATCTCCGTTCACCTCCGGCCACGCCGTCGCCGTGCACTTGTTCGTGGTGAGCATCCCATGCGGAAGCACCTCTCCCCATCTCCCTCTCGCGCTAGGGCTTCACATCGAACCTCGCCGTAGCCGCCGCGCTAGTCACCGTTGCCGCGCGCGCCCGGCCGCAGAACCGGCTTAGCCGGGCTGTGTGCCGTGTCCCTCGGACCACTAACCGGCTGCTGGGCCAGCCCAAACCGGCCGAGAGGCCGGAGCCCTCTGCCACACACCCGGCCTCACACCCGGCCCAACCGGGCCACAGGCCGGCTAGACAGTTTTTCCCGCTGCTTGTTTTTCCTATTTTCTCTCCCTTGCGCTTGGTTGCGGCTACTCCTTCGCGCACTCTTAGAGACATCGAACCCCGATGAATCACTCGTCCCATCTCTCCCTCGGGTTCGAGTAGTTAAGTTTATAGTTGTTGGAAATAATTTAATTAAAAGCAAATATTTAAAAAGTGGAAATTAGAATTATAATAACTTCTTATCGGGACCTCAGAAAATTGTGTTTCTTATACCAAAATGTTCGGAAAATTGTGAACTACCTAGAATCATCATCATTCATGCATAATTGATCACAATTACAATAATGTGCTCTCGTAGCAATTATGATCACTAAGTTTAAATATGGGGTTTATTCCAAATAATGCAATAAATATAATGGGGACCCCATTTAACTTGTTGATCATGTTCAATGCTTCTAGGGTGCATCTAAAATGTCATATCATCATTTTTGTATGTGTTGCACAATTGCCATGTGTTGATTGTTGTTTTTGCTTTCCGGTGTTGTTTGCTCTCCGGTAGATCACGAGTTCGGAGTTGAGCATCATTACTCCGACGAGCAGTTTGACTCCTCCGCTCAACAAGGCAAGCGTAATCCCCCCTCTGAGCATGTCTTATCCTATTTTCCGCAAATATTTTCTCCACTATAATATTGCATGCGGTTCCAAATGTCAATTTGCTTGGATTAGAGTATCCTATAGTTGCATTAAGATTCCGATGCCAATTACTTGTTTCCCCTCCTATTATCCATAGGATTGTATTGTTGGCCTGAAATACTTAGCTATGCAATGTTGATGCTTAGCCATGCTTAGCCGTCCGATGGATACTTCATGTTGGAAACAGGTTGTTGAAGTGTTCAGATGATGGTGGAGAATTTGTGGTGACAGGTAATAAAAAGCTTAAAGGTGGGGATGAGAGGCCACCTTGGTATGGTGGTGCTTTGTCTCGTTCTCGCCGCCTAGGTGCGAGTTCTTTACCTCTTGAACCAAGAATGAGCGCGCTTCCTTTAACGGAATGATTAAAAACTGGGTACTAGAGGTACCACTCAAGAATGCAAGGTGAGCTTCCTCGAGGGTGATTCGGGGAGGTGCCTTTGATGAACAGGTACAGTGGTTGATGATGGTTGATGATGAGAAAAGTGATCAAGAAAAGAGTCACTACTTACCCCTTTTGAAAATACTCTGAATAGTCGATGTCATTGGGTTATGTTTTCATAAATAAAATCAGCTTTATGCAAAACAGCCATAAAACCTTGAGAGCCTTATCGAGCTAAAGCTCTATATATAATCTTGCGAGTTCGTCGAACTCAACGTCGTTTGTTTTGTTTCAGAGGAGGACTTCATCGACCTCGAAGGTGGGTTCTTTGTGGACGTCGACGAGTAGTCTGGGGTTCCCAGGTGGCAGCTTGGGACATCCCGGAACAGCTGGCGCTGGATGTTTATTTGTAGGCCTCTTAGGCCATAATTTGGTTCTTGTTGTTTAGAACAACCTAATTTGCTTCCGCTTGTTGTACTGTTGGGTCTGTGACCTCTGGTTGTTATTTGCTATCTTTCTCTATTATAAGAGTTGAACTATAATGATTTGTGTCGTAGAGTCTGCGATGTGTCAGTTGTTCCACAAGTCTTGATCTCTCTATTATGCTTTGATAGTTGAGCCTGTGTTAAGGCATCAATCGGGGTGTTGCGTTGCCGGTGATCAATTCCGAGCAACGCCTGCCAAAGGTTTTGGCCGGGGATTGGTAAACCCGTAACCTCCGGTTGTATCGCTTAACCGGTGACACTCAGCATCACTGTATAGCAGTTAGGTCGGGGCGCCACACAGAGCCGTACGCTGTAGATCTTGCGGGACTACGTGCACATGGGTGGGACCCCTTAATGCCCACGGACTCTGGTGTCTATGATGGTCTGCAAGGGGAACCTAGGTATCTACCGTGAGAGGCAGAGTATCAGGGGTGATCCTGCTATGCAAGAATTGGGTGGGCATGTGGGGTTGGTGGTGAAGCACGGCGAATGGCTTGGATCATCAATCGGGCCCCACACCAAAGGAAGTGTGGACAGGAAAGTACGCCTGGTTGTGCAACATGATCTTGATCTCTTATGGGTAAAGCAACACACCTCTGCAGAGTGTAAAAAAGTGTGACATGTTACTCCCTGTTCCGGGAAGGAGCTGCGAACGCTGCAGGAAAGGGACTGCATGAAGTTCTAGCACCTGTGAATAGTTGGCGGGCATAGTTTTCGGAATAAAAACAACCTTTTGAAGAAATATTTACAAAAGAAAAACTGCATTAGCTTGAGACTCTTTAGAGTTTAAGGCTGTAGTTAGTGCATCAAACTTTCCACCATATACAGTGAACGTACTTGTTGAGTAACGCTGGTTACTCATTCCTTCCTTTTAAATCCCATGCTTAGACTGTGAAGAACTGGACGACGCAACGCTGAACCTCATGGGAGGCCAGGTGGGCATCTACTATGAAGAACCAGACCTTTCGGGAGGAATCGAAGGAGTGGATTATGTTATCCGTTATGGGGTCGGAAATGAAGAGGAGGAGTCCGAGTGAAGTTAGATGGGACTAGTAACCAATATATAAGCACGGTTGAATCGAGCAGCTCAAACTTTAATAATAAGCTGTTGAGTTCCCATGTACGCACTAATTTTCTTCTTGTTGGTTTTGTATAACACTAAGATTGAGGTGACCACTTGTTGGGATCACTCTCACTTATGCACGACTTGGTTTTCTGTAATAAAGGTTGTATAATATGTGGACCCGCAATGTTTCTGTTGTACCACTCTGAGTGATGTAATATTTGTGGAACGGTGTTCTGTAAATGTTATGTCAACGACATGCGTACTACAACATGCAGTGGTATGCTGGGTCACCGCAAACAGGGAGGCTTAGGAGTTGAAGTGCTTGACTTGAAAATAAATGTTTACTCAGTAAGTGCTTGTTTAAACTTTTAAATGAAGATGGGGTATCACAAGAATTTCTTCAGAATAAATACCTACATAGTAAAACTCTAGCTCAAGTTGAAGCACAGCCGACAAATTCTCCAGTTTGGAAGGATCTTATACGGGTTAAAGAAGACTTCTTTAATAGAGGTTTTTCAGAATTGGTAATGGGAAAATCACAAGGTTTTGGGGAGACACTTGGTTGGGTAATACTCCATTACAACATCAATATCCATCATTATATAATATTGTTCTGAAAAAATGTTACGGTCCATGATGTGTCAAATAATGCGGCCCCACTAATATGACTTTTAGAAGGCACTTATTGGTGATAAATGGGATAAGTGGTCTCATTTATGCCTTACACTTATGAATATTACTTTGTCGGATACCCCTGATTCGTTTGATTGGAAACTTACAAGCAATGGTCTCTTTACGGTTAAATCTATGTATGCGGATTTGATGAATGGCCATATAAGGTATTTGCGTACTTACCTATGTAAGTTAAAAAATACCGATTAAAATAAAATTTTCATGTGGTTCCTTAATAGAAAGGTATTGCTCATGAAAAATAACCTAGCTCAGAGAAATTGGCAGGGATGTACTAAAGGTTCTTTTTGTGGCTGCAAGGAGACGGTAGAACATTTGTTTGTCTCTTGTCAATTTGCTAAACTGATTTGACGTGTTATTTTTTGTTCTTATAATATCCCACCCCGACCAATGTTACTAATATGTTTGGGAATTGGTTGAATGTGATAGATAAAAAGACCAAGGCTAGGATTCATATTGATGTTTCAGCTATTTGTTGGTCTATGTGGAATTGTCGGAACAATCTCGTTTTTAACAGGATAAGGAATTTTCATGCCTTACAGGTTATCAATACGACGGTGCATTGGATCCAGTTGTGAGCTTTCCTGCTTCATTCGGACCAGCGGGAATACAGGATGCAGCCGGCTCCTGTTTGTGGCAAAGGATATTTTCTCCCGGCATACGTGACAACATATTAGTCGACTTTAGTAGTTTGCTTTATGTTGGTTTTTCGCTGGTTGATACATGTCCCAACCTTATGTGATCGTTCAGATGTAAACGTTCGATACTCTTAAAACTCAGTAATAAAAAGTTGTGTGCATCACTCGATGCAGAGGCTGGGGATTTTCCCCATTTCAAAAAATAGTTCATTAAGACAACTTGTTTACAAAGAAATCAATGGTCAAAACGCCACACCGGGGCCATGCCAATCTTGCCCATGTTGTTTGATAACACACTACTGTGAGAGGTTTGAGTTCCATCAAAAAAGTTCAGACACAGCTCTTGATTTATGGGCCAAATTTAACAGCGGAGGAACAAATGGTAGAGAAGTGTTCCAACAGAAATACTCCAGATTTGCAGACGCTCCATTAAACTGCCCGTGGCTATTCACTAGTTTGTGTATGTTATATCGCTATGCGCATCATAGTATCAGGTATACACTTATTTACAGTTTACATTATGTCGCCATCTGTGGGGTTCCTAAGTCTCACTAATTGCAAAACTACACCAGACTTGCTTCGCTTCGCTTCAAGCTTAAACGTGAGCAGCAAAGGCAATACAGTTTACATTATGTAGTAACTTTTAAGGATTTTACGTCCCTTACTCCAACTAGTGTGGAGTTTTAACCACGAGAAGCATAACTGACATATTAGTGCAGGCAATAAAGATTTATGTAATGACCAATAATGGGACGTTGTAATTTTTGCATGAAATTTGTGAAATCAAAGACAGTAGCCTAGCTAGGCCACCACAACTTTAGTTCAATTCATAATGTCTTTCAGTAGTTACATATTTATCAGATATGCTTTATCGAAAAAAATTTATTGGATATGCACCAACGTCATTATCGATTCCTAAGATATCTACGAACCAATAATTTCAGGAACCACGCGCGGACAGAGAGCAAGGAAGGAAACAAAAGATCGAGGCTCATCTGAACCTCACAGACACGATCCCCGATTTGGTTTCAATCGACCCGCGCACCGGCGGAACAATAGCCGGACGGACACGGCGAGCCTCCCGCCCTAAGCCCCGGAGCCATCGGTCTGATCCGAGGAAGCGTGCTTGACAACTCTGGCTGCGGTGCGCGGCGAGGAGAGTTGGAGACTGAGATGGCCTCGGGAGCTCCAAATGCAAAACGTGAGAAACGAAGAGCGGGGAGAGGAAAGCGAGGCTGCTTCAGATTGAAAATACGCGGTTGTTGCGGAACAAGAACCCGAAACAAGTGTAACGCGCGCGCCTGATCCTGAACAGGAGGAAATGGATCTTAACCGAACACACATCTTCGGATCCTTATCTCAACGTATCGTGCATCTTATATAAACAGATCCCCACGCGAGGCTATTCACAGCACGCAACCACGTAAACAGAGACAACCATGGCGCCATCCAAGTACTGTCTCGCCTTCTTCCTCGCCATAGCCCTGGTCGCCGCCACGCCGCAGCCTTCGGCGGCCGTCAGGGCCGATCCCCCTGCTTCCTCCACCACCGGTGCAAAGCCATCGAAGTGGCATCTCTCGGACATACTACCATCTTGCTGGCCGTTCCCGCCGATATTCGGCCCACCAAGCACACCGACGCCACCAACCCCATGTAAGCCGCTGCCAAAGGAGTGTCTACCTGCGATGACAGGGATGCTGCCCTGCAAGGACTTCATCACCAACAAGAGTGCCCCGGCGCCTCCTTACCCAGGCAAGTGCTGGAAGGAGTTAAGTCACTCATGGAAGACGCGCCCGTCTGCCTTAGCCATTTAGAAGATGGCGAGTTCGACAAGTTCATGTCGGCACCCATTGATAAACTAAAATTTGTTGATCTCTTGGATATCTGTCACAGTGACGGTTCGGATGGCTATAGTTGCGATGGTAAGTTACTCGTCTTGTCGGTATATAAATAATTTTGTTGTATTACTCTGCACATCTTAAACTATGGGGAGATTTTGATATTCTTATGGATCTGATTGCAGGACCCGTGCCAGCGGTGAGGGCCAAGCCGGAGCTAAAAGAGTGTCTGTCCCCGATGATGGGGATGATGCCATGTAAAGACTTCATCACCAACAAAACCGCACCGGCGCCTCCGTACCCAAGCAAGTGTTGTGACGGGTTTAAGTCGCTCATGGAAGACTCGCCCGTCTGCCTTTGTCACTTATACGACGGAGAGTTCGACAAGTTCATGTCGGCACCCATAGATGACTTTCACTTTCTTGATCTCTTTAATATCTGTCATACTGACGATTCGAATGACTATAGTTGCGATGGTAAGTCATTCGTGGTCGGCATTATAAATAGTTTTGTTGCATTACACTGCATGTTTTAAATATAGGGTGTTTTGAATATTCTTATGAATATGATTGCAGGACCCGTGCCACCGGTGAGGGCTCCACCTACCCCTGAATCTGCTCCGTAATAGGGCTAATCAGGTAGCTTTTTTCGTCCGGGTAAATTCAGTCATATCATGGCTGCATGAACTGCGTATTTCTGGATTCTAATCTGACTTGTCTTTGTGCGTTTTGCAGAGCCTTCGTTCGTAGTAGCATTAAGAGAGTCAAAAACAGGTGCAGTACGTCGGTCGAGATTCGTTAGTAGTAAAAAGTATTTCTTGGGAGATGGAGTTTAGTGCAATTAGGGAGAGATTATATTATATGTAGCTTCATTGGAGTCAATGTCGCGGTCGATTTTTGAGAATTTTTATTTGTTATGATCGACGTCCATTATATATGACGCATCGAGCAGCTGTATTTTCGCGGCGTCGCTCCGGCAAGTCCGCAGAGTTTGTTAAGGTTTTCATAGGATAGTGACAGTACCGTCGGACCGGCCTCGAACCAGGCAGAGGCAGGCCCAGGTCATTTCTGCCATTGCTAAAATACCCCAAGAATTCACAGTCCACTCTGCCAGTGCCACCGGGCAGCACCTGCCAGGCAGCCCAGAATACATGCACGATCATACCCCGACAGTGCCGCCGATGGAGGAAACACTCTGCCTGCCATGGCAGCGCGTCACGATGGAACGACGCCTGCGCGGTTTGCCGGCAGGCACGTCGTACGTCGCTCTGCCTGGCCTGCACGCAGCAGAGCCACTAATCTGATCACGAGACACACAGAAACCTGGAGGATGCGGAATGTGCAGCGCATTGCGAACACGTCGCCGTTTCTTCTTTCAGAGAGAGAAGTGAGCGAAAGCATGAATGGAACCCCTACCAAGTTACAGGACACACGAATCATGCAGACACGCATAAAATGAAGCAAAAAATCTGGGCTACGCTACGGCGCTATGTATGTATGTGGAGTAGTATGCACAGTTTTCCCTCTGTACGGTCTTCGTGTTTCCCCGTCAGGCACGGTCCGATATCGCGGTGAAGGTGATGGAGGTGCGGGTGGTGTTGCCCGCGGACGACGACGACGACGGCGAGGAGCGCGCCACGACGGAGGTCAGCAGCGTCGACGACGTCGCCTGGCTCCTCAGCTTCAGGTCCCTAAAGTCCCGGATCACATCTGGCTTGGTGATCTCCTGCGAGTCCACGTCCGTCTCGCCCCGCAGCATCCGGAGGACAGACGACATGTCGGGCCGGCGCTTCGTCACATTCTTCGTGCACAGGAGCCCGACCTTCAGGAATCTGCAGGCTTCCTCGACGTCCAGGTCGTCCCCAGCGAGCTGTCTATGATCTCGTGCAGTTCCCCCTGGTCGTAGTATGCCCATGTCTGCATAATAGATGGAGAGAATCGGTGATCAATATAATCTTGGCTATTTATGTTGTGGATTGTCCACAGTCCAAACAAAGAGGCTTTTCTGTTGTCTAACTGAGTAATGGCGGCAAGCTGTTTGAATTTTGAACAGGGTAACGTACCTTCTCAAGAAGAATCTGGTCTTCATAGGGTAGTCTTGTATCAGTGTTGCATCTTCCACTGACTATTTCAACAAGCAGAACACCAAAGCTGTAAACGTCTGATTTCCGTGTCACTTGTCCTCGAATGGCGTATTCAGGAGCCAAGTAACCTCTGCAACAAAAACTTTTACGGTGAGGAAAGCAACAGGGGGGGCGGCTACCTCATCTATGTGGCATTACATACTAGTTCTGATTTTTCTTTTTTCGATCTTAATACACTTTTACTAAAAACAGTATATGTTTGCATTTGTATTTTTTCAATAGATAAGAGGCTCAAGATATAAGGCCCTTCATTGATACATTTTAGAGGTCCTTTGTTGAGATTATCAAGATAAATGGAGGTACATCTGTGCAAGTCTAATTTTCAGTGCCTCCCCTAACCAAACATAGTTTGAAAGATCAGCCAAACTAGTATTTTCGTTTAATGACTTAACATGTAGCAACACACACAGGCACGAGAAAAAAATTTAGAACTTACATTGTTCCTGCAACTCTTGTGCTAATATGTGATACATCTGAAGGCAGAAGCTTTGCTAAGCCGAAATCGGAAATCTTGGGGGTAAGATTTTTATCGAGAAGTATATTGCTTGCTTTGATGTCCCGGTGGACAATGTGAGGGCGGACACCATCATGGAGGTATGCTAGTCCCTGGGCAACGCCAATGCAAATATTTACTCGCGTTCTCCAGTTAAACTGGATGCCGCTTTTCTGAGAACCTAAAAACAAGGACAAGAAGGATTATAGCATCTGAAACATCTTCGGGAGCAAAAGAATACAGAGGAATAAGTAATGAGAATCTACCTAAAAGGGTTTGTGCAAGGCTATTATTTTCAAGATAATTATAGACCAGGATCTTGTGGCTTCCTTCCACACAACAACCATAAAGTTTGACAAGATTTTCATGGGAAACATCAGAGATTGCAAGGAGTTCACTGAGAAACTCCTTCGCGCCTTGCCTAGATTGTAAAGAGAGCACCTTTACGGCAACAGCCGTTCCATCCTTGAGTGTTCCCTAAAATAGTAAGTTAGCGAATTTCAAGCACTTGCTGTGATCAAGTTCTGAATCTAGTAGATAAAAAATACGGTATTACCTTGTACACAGGTCCGTAACCACCCTCCCCGATCTTATTGGATTGGTCAAATTTTGCCGTTGCCTTAGCTAACTCCTTATAGCTGAATCTTGTTATATTCTCAGCTCCAGATAGGTCTGCAGAAGGTTAAATGTTAGTACAAATGAAAGCAGATTGATGAAGCGGTGAGGAAGTGATATCATATTCCGAGTACTGATATCCCATAAAACTGTAGGAAGCTATTACCTTCATCCCATGGATCAGTTTGTTGCTGGGGCCCCCTCGTCCTCTTGAAAATGCGAGAAAAACAACTCATTACCAAGTTGTTTCAATTCTCGAGTCACAATAGAAACCCCTGTACTGTGGTTCACTTAATAGAGATATCCGTTTAACATCGATCTAACCACAGGCCCATAGTTTATCATCCTTCTAGTTCAAGAACAGTAATCATATCCAGGAACATAGTTCAGCACCCCTTCAACAGCAGTAATCCTATCCTGAAACAGGAGAATATGAACATAGGTTCAGGTTATCCATAGAAGTAGTATGTACAATGTATGACGACCATGCTCAACTAAAGATTTCCTTTTTGGCAAAACTAACATCTCTGAGTGAAAATACATGTCGTTTAGGAATCCTGCCAGTCAAACATTTTTAAGTTTTGCCTATGAATGTTGAAAGTGTTAACAACATTGATAAGCTACATTATGAAATGCACTTTGATAATGAATAAATGTTTTAGTAAGACAAGGTATTTACAAAGATATCAAAGGTCAAAACGCCACGTCAGAGACCATGCCAGTTTCCTAATTGGCATGCATTTTGACTGGAGGCAGTATGCACAACATGGGAGGAAGTTGGATTGTAAATAGTTAAGGTACTTTGGTAGTGATAAAAGTTAAAAGGCATACTTCACGTTCAAATATTGCCCAGATTGTTTGATGACATAGTAACTGTGGGACATTGTAGTTTCATTCAAAAAGTTCAGGCACACTAACAGCTCGTGCACTATGGGATAAATTAACAATAGAGAAAAAATGGTAGAGAATCTGATCCAAAGAGAAATACTCCAGATTTACATGTGCTCCAGTAAACTGCCACCGAAACCACTAATTTGTGTATGATAGATCGCTATGTGCAGCATAGTATCAGGAATACTTATTTACAGTTTACATTAGCCGTTTGTGGGGTTCCTATATCCAATTAACTACACCATACTTGCTTTTCTTGTAACATGAACCTGAGTACCTCCATTAACCCAAGCTGTGTCTGGAGTTTCAACCACAAGAAACACAATTGACAGATGAACACAGGCAATCAAGATTCCACAAACAACCAATCATTTGAGTTGGGATGTTGCAATTTGACACGCAGTAGGTGAAACTTAAATAAGAGACAGTAGCCTAGGCCACCACAACATTTGTCTAGTTCAAATCGTCTCTTTCATCAATCAAAGCCAGGACCGGTTCCTAAAGTATCGTACGATCTTCAGGACAAAACGAAAAACAGCATACTACATGTTAACCCTACCTCGGTTGCATCAATAAACAAAGAAAATATGTGCCCCAGACACGTCATTGATTCTTTTCCAAAGCAGAACGGTAGTAGTAGCACATGGAATTGGACAGGCTGTCACTTACATGATTTCTGAAAGCTAGCAATGCAAAGATTGGGTCGACTCGCAGACACTGTATTTGTCACGAGTTCTGTAGCATTCAGCATTTCACATTTTCTACGCTACTAAATCTCCCCACGTCCAACCAAAATCGAGCGAAAGTTCCAACAATTGTGCGTTACTGAATACCGGGGTCAGCTAGAAAATTTCTTCACCTCGAAGTTCAGGAATCACAAACGAGCATTCAAGCAAGCACAAGAGGTGCTACAGTCACAGAGCGGCCGGCCAGGTCAATTATGTAACCTACTCTAGCGATATTTCCTTAGATTTTTCCTTTGTGTTCTTATCAGATCGTAAGCACTTCACTCTCAACAATCACCTTCCCTTCAGTCGCCCAACAAATTCAGAAACAGAGAGCAAGAAAATAAAAAATCGGATCTTCGATGACAGGATCCATGAAGAAAAACAAGGCTCACCTGAAAACCGCACAGGAGCGCGATCCCCGACGGGGTGTCCAGTCCACCCGCGCACCGGCGGAATTCCGCCCAACAACAGCCGGACGAACGCGGCGAGAATCCGGCCAGGGGCCAGCGGCGGATCCGACGAAGCGGGAAAAGCAACGAGGCTTAACAGCTCCGGCTGCGGCGGCGCACGGCGAGAGAGAAGAGGAGATTGAGACGGCCTCGGGAGCTCCTGTGGCTTCTCCAAGGCGATGGTGGGAAACGAAGAGCAGAGCGAGAGAAGAAAGTTAGGCCATCTCTTAACGAAGTCGTAGCGCGGTCAAGACCGTTGACTTCGTAAAGCCGCCCCGGCCCAAGCCGGGAAGACGGGCTTGGGCCCGGCCCGGCCCATCCGCGTGGGCGTGACGAGGCTGTGGCAGGTCGAGGTCGATCGACGTGTTGACCTAGGCAAAGCTGAAGTATTTCTACTCGATATCACCGGTTTCCAGCCTCTGGCCATTTGTTTCCAGAAAAGGACCGGCGATCACTGGTCGATAGGGACAAAAAAGATCCAGGGCTTAGATAGATTTGCCAGCTGACCAGCTCCCCAAGCTCACAGTCACAGGGTCCGTTTCGAATTCAATCTACGCTAGCATTGCCAATAAACTACTCTTTATGTTCACTAATGTAAGGTATTTTAGTATTTTCTTAATTCAAATATATTTAGACTTATTTTGTACATATATTCACTCATTTTAGTATTTATGTAGTCAATATTGAAATACTAGGTAGAGTGACTTACACTAGCAAACGAAGGGAGAAGATATATTCTCTCCGTACCCAAATATGACGTTTTAGAAATTCTGGTAGAGCCCAAAACATGATGAACCTCACAGCGTATGCACCTCGTCGCCAGGTGCTCCTCGATGCCCCGGTGCTCCTCGCCTCGTGCAAGTACTCATTGTCGCCCCAGACTATATATCCTCGCCCACCAGGTGCTTCTCGCCTACGCCTAGGTCCTTGACCAATAGCACGTCGCCGACACCAACAACATCACATCACCGGACAAGCAGTTCTTCATGCTAGAGCGCCTCCTCGACGGAAAGATCAACAACATCATCAGTTCTTCCTGTTAGAGCGCCTCCTCGCTTAAAGATCACCAGCTCTAGAACTTCTAGCGCCTCCTCTCTGTGAAGATCACCAGTCCCTCCTCAGCCCAGCAGTTATTCCAGAACTAGAAAAGAATATGGTGCTCCCATATCTCAAATGCACTCCACCAACAGAAGAGGTTGGAAATATAGCTCGAGAAGGACAAGATGCAGGTATGAGCTGCAGTTGCAGTTCTAGTTCAATATTTTGAAAATAAATTTGCAAGTTACTATTGTTCAGCTTATTAGTAATTTGTAAGATCAACTTTGCTCAAAATTTCAGTAATTGTGCAAGAAGATAACAAGTTTCAGCAATTTGCTTGCATAAGTTTGAGTAGTTTGCTTGTGCACAATAGTACATACTGACACTCAAGCCGGCAATTCGACCCATGGGTACGTCCGCCCATGGGCACCCGACCCTAATGGGTAGGGTATGGGTCTCAAGGTTTGCCCATGGGCATGACCCATGGGTGACCCGATTAGTCATGTGTAGGGTATGGGTATCTGTTTATGCCCATGGGTGACCGGATGAGCGACCCGATTAATATTACTAATTAAAATAATTATTTTATTTCGTATAATATGGAAGAAAATATACAACGGCTGTACTCACCTAGCTACGGAGATGGAAGCATTCGCAAGCCACAAATCCTTGTCTCGATGCATCTTCTTACGTACCACGGGAGTGAGGTCCAGCCAATGCATGAATTAATACTAATGGTCAGTTGGGCCTCTAAAGCCTAAAGCCCACGAATTAATTTTGTTGCCTGGCATACACGAGCGCACCACACCATAGCAAACTGCATGATAGTTAGTACCACCTCGCTTGGTAAGTGTGTGGCGCATGGACCGCTGCTTATAAAAGAGACTATGAGGCAACTGCTTTGAGTTAAATCCGAAGACCAGCGGGCGACGCAGTCTGGTCGCAGGACCCCACAAATTAAAAATCTAAACAATTTTCATGCCCGATGGGCACCTGGCCGGGTCGGGCAACCAGACGGGTTAGGGTATGGGCATGACTTTAGACCCATGGGCAGGGTTGTGGGCAAGAGATGCACCCGATAAGGTCATCGGGCATGGGTCTACCAGAGGTAAACCCGACCCGATTGCCACCCTTAACCGACACTAGTAATACCCCCCCTCCCCTCGAAAACTACAGTGAGAAGACCCACGATTAATCTTAATTGCGTGTGGCCAACCAGAAATGGGCAACTTGTGGGGAGCTGACATGGGAAATGATTGGTTTAAAATGCATGTTGCCAATTAATTGCAATAGACAATTGAAGTTCTTTGTTACCAATAATTATCTATATTCTAACATTGGTCGATTATAGCGCTTGTCTCTATATACAGCCGCAAAAAACTCAGAGGAAACCCTATCCATCGCTTTGTTGCCACTCTCTCCCCACATATGAACACATCGCGGCGGCGACGCTCGAGGTGACCAAGCTGCTTCCTGCATCCTATACCCGTGCAAGAGAGCGCATCCGCCGTGTCAAGGAACGGCGGCTTCTCGTCCTCTTTTCCTCTTTGGCTAGACCTGGTCGCACCAGGTAGGAGGTGGGATAGGAGTAAAGATCGAAGAGAATCCCGTAGGATATGGGTGGATCCAGCCGACTCGGGAGCGTATTTCTCTCCTGCTAGCGTGTTTTACTTTTTATTTCTTTTGACGGGCTACGAACGTTGTGTGTTGCCTTCGAATCTGAATGCTCAGTGCATACATTATTTTGTTCAGCTTTCTTTTTGCTAGTAACACCATGGTGTTGAGATGTGGTTTCTTCTTTTGGCACACTGATCTGTTCCATAAAAAAAACATATGTCGAAGCTATGGTATGGATAAGTGGTTATCAGAGGACAACCTTTCATGCCATGATAGCTCTACCATGATCAGTACTCTCCAGAGCCAAAGAAATCCCGTATACCGGAGTACCTCATCGAGAGGATGCAAAAACAAAAGGAAGCGAGAACGACATATAGCTTTAGGGAAAGGTTGTGTGAATACAGTACTCTGAAATTCTTTTTTTCATGATCTTGTATAGGGGAGAGGCGATCAGTTTTAGAGAGCGCACTCGCGTGATTACTGACACCGATGACTTCTCCCCTCAAATCAACAACCTCTTTTGCAACATGGCTGACAACGCGAACGAGTGCGGTTCTGCTCCCGCTGCACCGTATGTGATTTTGCCTTCCCTGTTTGAGATCCGGTTAGAGTTTTTTTTTCTACTTTTTGGTTTAGATATGTTATTTTCACCATGTCTATTAGTTCGTACGACTAATTTAATACTCATTATTACTCATGAATATCTCATGTTTATGGATTAAATCATATAATAAACTGCTCTTATTCGCTAGAATTTTCATAGTTGGAGTTCTCCACAAAAACATCTTCACCTTGATTTCTTTGAGTCTTCCCGAACATTACTCTCAAATATCTCTTCCTCTTGTAATACTCCAGTATCTTCTAGAGGCTCTATTTTGATTTCTTGATATTTCGAAAAAAAGCTTTCTGATATTTGTAGAATCGTCTAGAAGTATGAGGTGCTTATTGTCAACATGGTGAGACCGGAGTATGTGATAGTCCCCTCAAGCCGGTCATGTTAACTCGTTAAGGAAACGAGTTCAAGCCGATTGCAGAGCTTTCCGTCCACCCTCGCGTCCTGTCTACCTTGAGCCCTTGTCTCACGTTTATTCTGCGTCGTTCGCTGGAGAATTGGAATTGGAGAACGCAACCTGCATTGACAACCATCCACGCACGCGAGAAAAGTACACGGTCGTTATCCGGCACAAGCTCTGCTGATGGAGATCGGTCTAATCCCTCCCTAGCCAGCCGCTCACGGTTCCTCCTCCTTCTCGAGGCACCGTCGTCTAATTCTTAATTAAATCCCCTTAGGATCTAGGATCGATCAAGGTACTCCTAAGTCCTAAACCCCTGAGTAATTTGGTAGTAGGGTCAATGGTTAGTCGGTGTTTCTCTAGGATTGACTGACCGAGCGACGGTGTGTCTGCTAAACGCGCCGAAACATTCCGCGTACGAATTAATCAGTACATTAATTAACAGAGCTGCACATGTGATTAGCATGTTGAATCGAAGGTGGTGCGACAGTGACTGGAGGCAAGCGGTATGGGACATGCTGTCTTCCGGTGTCTTCTCCAGAGGTATCCGGTTATCGTGGCGTCGGTAGCCGGGTAAAGGTGGAGGGTACAGACGGCTTCAAAGAAGACATATACACTCCGGTGGAAACACAAGATCTTTGATCAGGCTATGTCGACGTGCGCTTGCGTCGTTTCCTTGCTGAAGGTGGTGGACTCAAGTTTGGGGGATGAGAATCTGGAGTTTCAATCTAGTGTTGGACTCGCCACCATCAGCGAACGTGCGGTGATTCCTTCTTGAAGGCGTAGCCTAGGAGTTGTGTATTATTCGTTATTTTCCGTCTTGTACCATAGGGTTAGTGGCTATCTGGTGGAGCTACTGTTGCGAGACATGCGGCCTCAGGGTTTCTTTCCGGGTCGATGTTGTTTGACTGCTGGATTCTGCTTTCTTATACTCCATCTTTTATATTAATAAAAAACCGGCTGTGTGCACCATTTTGGTGCAGAGGCTGGGGGTAGGACCTCCATTTCTAAAAAAATTGTGATTAGCATGTTGAAAGGCAACGACCGGCCAGCGACTTGATTCCACGTACTCGGTGATCCAGTGCGGAAAGATCGGTGGAAATTTGAACAGGAAACATCTATATTTGGTCAATGGATGAATGCAGTTAGTCAACCACCGATTGAAAGACTGCATTACTTACTAACTAACTATATGAAAGACGTGCCGTTTCGCGAGCTTTCAGCGCTTGGGCACTGTTCATGAACAGTGTTGAACAGTGACCTAATCCGCGCCGTCGTTCGGCTACGGCACGTTTGTAAAAACACCCTTCGCAAACCGAGAAATAGCTCTGCAACCCACATCTTCCCGCTACGAAGGACTAACCTGCAATTTCAGGAAACAAGAGGGGCCTTCCTAGAAAAGCATCCGCACAACTCCCCCTCCTTCCTTCTCTCTCCCCGCGCGACCCCGGTGTCGCCGTCGTCGCCGACGCGCGCCGCCGCCTCTACGCCCCTCCCTGCTCAAATCGACGCACACTCCGAGCTTCACCGTCGCCGCCTCTCCCTCCTCGCTGAGCGCCGCTTGCCGGAATGCCGCATGCGGCCCAGAATCGTCGCCGCCGTGCTCCACATCCGCTGCTGCGGATTCCTCGCCGCGGCGACTCCGGCGACCCAAGCGCAGTGGCGCCGCCGCTCCCGGCCAGCCCGCGACCAGGCGCGTCCGCCGCGGCCACGCGCGCGCCTTACAACGCGCGGATGCGTCGCCGCCGTCGTCGTCCCCGTGGGTACAGTACGTCCATTGATGACGTCATTGCGTCGTCATCAGTGGGCCCGGCCTGTCAGCGGGTTTTTTTTTCGCCGGAAAAATTTACAGAAAATATAAAAATCCTGACAGGTGGACCCAGTTCGTTTAATAATTTCCAGAAAATGAATAATACTGCAAAATTAATAACTTCGAATCTATCCATCGAAAAAACATGAAAAATATATCAAAATGATCACACAAAAAATGCTAACTACTTATGGCATAATGCAAACATATTTAAAGATTTTAATTCGGTGAATATTTGGAAATAATCCAAATTCAATTCCTCTAATTATGGATTGAATTTCAAGAATGCTCATATAATGTATTCCCTCTGATTATGGAGTTAAATTAAAATTTTAAGGCAAAATACTAACTTATTACATCATTTCAAATAGATTAATATTTGGAGATAATTTAACTGAACTCTCTCCAATTATGTAGGTAAATTTAATAAATGCTAAAAATGTTAATATTTCGACATAACCATAATATATTTCCTCTGATTATGGTGCTAAATAAGAAAATTATGGCAAAATGGAACCATATTTGATAATTTCAATTTACCTAACATATTTGGAAGTAAAATAACTTAAATTTCTCTAATTATGTAGTTGCATTTAAAAAAATGCTTCATTAGATGAATATTTGAAGAAAATGCAAATTCATTTCCTCAAATTATGGATTGATTTCAAATTGAATTTAATAAATGCTCAAACAATGTATTTCCTCCGATTATTGAGTTAAATTATATTTAAGACAAAACACAAACATATCATATCAATTCGAATAGGTTAATATTTAGAAATAATATAACTAAACTCCCTCCAATTATGCAATTCAATTTAATAAATGCTCAAATTGAACTTAACTCTCTCTAATTATGTAGTTAAATTTAAGTAATGCTTTATCACATGCACATCTCAAGAAACCACAAATTCAGTTCCTCTAAAGATGGATTGAATTTAATAGATACTAATACAATATATTTCCTCTAACCAAGGATCTAAATTACATATTTATGACGAAATACGAACATAATATTTGGACATAACCATAATATATTTCCTCTAATTATGGTGCTAAATAAGAAAATTATGGCCAAATGGAACCATATTTGATCATTTCAATTTAGCTAACATATTTGGAAGTAATATAACTTAAATCTCTCTAATTATGTAGTTACATTTAAAAAAATGCTTGATTAGATGAATATTTCGAGAAAATGCAAATTCATTTCCTCTAATTATGGATTGATTTCAAATTGAATTTAATAAATTCTCATACAACGTATTTCCTCCGATTATTGAGTTAAATTAAACATTTAAGACAAAACCGAAACATATCATATCAATTCAAATAGGTTAATATTTAGAAATAATATAACTGAACTCTCACCAATTATGCAATTCAATTTAATAAATGCTCAAATTGAACTTAACTCTCTCTAATTATGTAGTTCAATTTAAATAATGCTTGGTTACATGCATATTTCAAGAAATCACATATTCATTTCCTCTAAAGATGGATTGAATTAAATAAACGCTAATACAATATATTTCCTCCAACCAAGGATTTAAATTACATATTTATGGCGAAATACGAACATATTTGATCAGTTCAATTTATTAAATTAAATTATATTTAAGACAAAACACAAACATATCATATCAATTCGAATAGGTTAATATTTAGAAATAATATAACTAAACTCCCTCCAATTATGCAATTCAATTTAATAAATGCTCAAATTGAACTTAACTCTCTCTAATGTCACCATTTCTATTCACAAAATATATTATGTAACCAAAACAAAAAAAACAGGTTATATTCACACAAATATCCACCAAGGGCGTGGCGTGCCGCCGCGCTGAAATTCAACTAGTCTTTCCTCAAGAGGATGGAAATCATCGCATTCTAGATTCAAGATATTAGCGTCGAAAAAAGGAAAGAAAAAATATTCAAGATACTATAATAACATGGTAAAGGTGAAAATAGAGAATATTCTGTCTGAAGCTCTGGACTTGGAGGACGAGTGAATAACTGAATGAACGGAAAGCTGTGGATAATTATAGCCACGTTTGAGTCATGAATCATGAAACGGAATGGTCCAGCACATTATATCAGGCGAAAACACTCGAAATATGCATTCTCCGAAAAGCTGGCATCTGGTTATTATTCCTCTTTGGTTTTTACCTTTGCATAGACAATGTTCATTTATCGTTGACACCACATTCCGCTACAACTTTGAGGTCTACGTATTCACTATACCACTGTTTTATGGAGTTTACTGTCCCATATGCGATCCGCTGAATTATCCAACTGATAACTACTCCCTCCGTATCAAAATATAAGACTCTCTAGCTAGTTTGTACACATATGTATATAGACATGTTTTAGTGCAAGGTTCACATGAATCTTATACTAAAACAAGTCTAGATACATGCGTGTATAACCTAGTTAGAGAGTCTTATATTTTGATACTGAGGGAGTAATTGATTTTAATTATCTTAAACAAGGCCCATGGATGTACAGTAGTAAGTAGTAACACGTGCCGTTTGAGAGAATTGTGTAGAATACACTCGGCTGTAACAAAAATGAAAAACACCAGAGATTTTTTGCTGAAGACAGTATCGAATATTCAACAGAATACAGTAAAAAAAAGAATATTCAACAGAAGAAAAACTCCTCGTGCTACGCGTGTAAACGTAGACACATACCAAACTTCACTTTTCAAAACCAGAGATCATAATCTGGTGCACATCATAAAGGTCCAAACGGCCCTTGGCCAATCATCCCGGCTAGCGTCGCATGGCAGGGACAGCAAATGTGACAAAATTGCTAACTCTTTTGCACGAATATACCACCTATATATGCATCCATCCATCTACCGCATATCATACAGTCTGCATGCTACGATCGGTCGGCTTGATCATGAGTTTGGCTGTTCGCTGCATGCTACGATCGATCGATCAGGCCACGGCCGGATATAATACTCCAAGATCACGTACGAACCAACCTTGAAGTCAAAGCATGTACTAGTAGCTAGGCTAATCATCCCGTCTGAGCCTAAGCTTATATCAACTTGGGTAAGGCAGCCCTTGATGATGACCACTAACCCCGCCGCCAACTACTATATATGTCCAGCGCCCCATGCATGATCACGCATGATTATGTTGCAGCAGACCGTCTGCTTGTTTTAAGTTTGAAAACTGAATTTGCTCATTGCGGCAAGCTGGGAAAACAATCTCGCCATTGTCCCATTTAGCTGAATAAAATGATAGCTCACCGACGAACTCGATCCATGGCGAGGTTTTATTGGCCGGTCAATCGTGCGTGCTAAATGTGATTAAGCTATGTACGCGTACCTCGCTCTACGTCCACATCAGTTAAAGGTATATAATTGAATTAAACTAACAAATAGGGCCTAGATTTCGCTTTACAAAGGAGTACTCCCCGCTTTCCTGCTTCTCCTACCAAATTGGAGAGATCTTCAGTGTGACGGCGCGTGTAGTGCGGTTCGTTTACATACGAATTGCCCTGTCGACTCGACATTTCTGATCTTGCTCGTGGCCTCGTGATTGATCTCAAGCGCGCACGTGTGTGAGAAGGAGTTTCTTTTCAGAAATTAATCGCGCGCGGCGAAAGCTCTTGACCACCGGCACTGCAGTAGTAGGACGTAATATAACCACGAATTCAGGACAGACACGTACGCCATCTTCCCTTTCAGTAGCGAAGTCGTCGGGTGTAGCACAACGCGCGGTGCTTTTCCACAAATTTAATCGGGCTTCTATCAATCAGCCGCTAGCTGTTTGATGTACACACACTGACAGTACTGTTCTTCGTTCGAGGGTCTTTTCCTGGCTTCCCAGAAGCTTCAAAAAAGAAAAGCCAGCGAGCAAACCAACGTATGATTATTGGAATGATATGATTATTCTGTGTGTTTTGTCTTTCTTTTTTTCTAAGTTTTTTTTGTTGCTTTTAAACTTAGCTAGCGGGTCATGATCGGAAGCCGGCCGGTCCCACGTGACAGGCGCCGGAAAGGTAAAGTAGTACCAAGCTTAGCTTTGGCCCACGACTTACATACAACAAGCTGCTTTGAGAATTGAGATAGATATTCTCAAATGCACTCACCCTCCGGGCCATGTCGTAGTGTCATCTCGTGCCCCATCATGCTGGGCTTCTCTTTTTGGTTTCAATCCAATGGCTCTGATCGAGTTTGATTGGCTACAAAGATAACGGAGAGGAAGGACTAGGAGGAGTAGTAGGTAGGTGACCATGAACATGTCCTCCCTGAATCTCTGATGAAAAAACAAAAACGTAAAAGGAAAGACCTGGGATCCAGTAGATAATGTGATGTGTGCATGCTTGCCCTGCGGATCACAAGATTCAGGATGATATGTTCACAGCTTTCGTCACCAACGCAACCGGTGAACGAACGGATGGCACTGCACAGTGTGCATCATGTCTGCTGCGTGCGTGCTGATGTTAGTTTTCCTTTCCATTCTTTTGGAGGAGGAGTTCAGGGCAGTCGCACATAGAAAGATGAAAACAGAGCAAGTACAGTGGTGATTTCGTACTTTTTTTCCATGATAATACGATTCTCATTGATAAATAAAAGACAAGATACAAAGTACGTATACACCAATCTTACAGATCTGGAAAGATAGGATAAACCTATATAACAAACCAACGCCTATCCATCTTCTTCGGCACCACCATGGCAGCCACCAAAGAAAAAGTAGACAGATCACCTCTTCACCCGAGTTCGACGCGGCTCCATCGCTGATCATCAGCTTTTCGGAACTCCAAAATAGTTTGCCATAGGACAAACCATTGCCGTTGAAAGAATCAGACCGGGGCAGCATGACCCCGGACACGCCATCGAACTTCAGCACTGGCATCTCCGCACGACGACGTCGGAGTAGGGAACCAGAACCGTCAGCCTCCAACCACGAACCCACCACAAGGTACACCATCTTCCAGCCGTCACTAGTGCAGACCACCGTCTACATGTACTCCTGGACGAATCCTCTCTGCTCCACCATGGCGTCGGAGACAACGCCGCAGCAATGGGGACAGAGCAGGAGGAAAAGCTCATCTGATGGAGTCGCCGCCGCCGCCTCGCCGACACCATCCGTGAACCCTACAGCCACCAATCTGAAAGATCGGCAAGCACACAATGCCACCAACTCTGAAACGCCGTCATGAAGGACAACACCGGTGTGGGAGTAGAGTTGAGACAGATTTATTTACCCGGGTGCCACGTGGTGATTTAGTACTTGTAGGAAGGGATGCAAGCCTTGGCTACGTATCGTACACGAAGGAGAAGGAAGGCGCGTGCATTGCAAGCTTCAAAAGAGGCCCCCTGGTATTATGTCGTCAAAGACAACCAGGGTAGACAGTAGGTTTAGAACCATCTTCAGACGTGAGTTTGGAGAAAAAGAGACTATACGACGAGTAGGACAACGGATATACGAATCGCAGTTTTACCATTTTGAAGGAAAAGAACTGAGAGCGCGTGTGCATCTTGGAATTTGAAGACTCGTGTATTGCTTTATGGCACGACATGCGAGTGACACTAGCGCATCTGTCTGGACCGGACGCAACTCCGGGACTACTCCATCCGCAGGAAATATTAATTTTTTTTTAACAAGAAGTGGTCCAGAGGGTCTAGCTGTATTTTTTTTGAAGGGATACACACTGCGAAATCAACACAGATTACAAGTGAAAGAACAGGAAATCGCAGACGAACACGCCGCAGAACCCAGCACAACAGCGACGCCCGAAGAGCTCGACGCTGAACCGCCACAGCGCCTGGAGAAGAGCTTCACCGCCGACGAACACCGGAGAGGAAGAGCCCAGGCCACCACCACCCGCGGGAGAGGAAGCACCCCACTCAAGGAGAAGAAGACCGCAGAAGCCGCCCGTCGCAAGCGACGGAACCGAAGAACTCTGAACGAGCACGGCCACGGCGCCTCCTCCCTGCAACCACCAACCTTCCACCTCACCCTGCGCTGAGCACGAACACGGCATGCCGGAGACGTCGCCGGAAGCCCGCCTTGACCACCCTTATCCCCTCGCCACCACGGCCGGCCGGAGAAGGAAGGAGCAAGGCGACGATGAAACCGAGCCCGCTGACAGAAGCAGCCGAACCCACTCCACGAAGGCCAGCCAGCGAAGCCAGAGCAGCGGACCAAACGAAGGCGACGAACTCCGATATCCCAGAGAAGATCCTCCTGTACAGGCGGAGGAGGAGGCCAGCGCCAGGCGCCAGCATCCCACCGCATCCCCAGCGCCTCCACAGCAAGGCCAGGAGCCACCTTACCGAGACGAAGACGAGGACGGGGAACAAAAGCTCAAGAGAGAGGCCACCACCAACGCCACGGCGACCTCGCCCAGAGCACCGAAACCCAACAGATCGACGGATCTGTGGGCACCAAACGCCAGCTGCTTCACAGCTCCGCCCGAGAGGGCATCGCCGCGATGGGGAAGAAGCACTGGCCACCACAAACCACATCGCCGCCACCACCACCACCCAGCCAGCGACGAAGGGGAACCTAACCCTACTATTTACAAGCCTCGGGCACAGATCGACGGCCCCTCCACCCATCCGCCGCCACAAGGGCAGCCGGAGAGGGAGGAGACCGGCGATCCGGCCGTCGGCGGAGCAGGGGAACCCGACGTCTTTCCTTTCGCCTCTCGGGTCTAGCTGCATATATTCTATCGATGAGGTATAAAGTACAGAAGACACAACAAAAAAAAAGATTGAAAATTACAACGCAATCCTCTTTTTTTGACTGTAACCGGCAGGAGCTCTGCCATTGCATTATTAGAAGAAAAATTGATCCAGTTTAGAAGGGGAAACCGGACCCAAACCCATACAATGCACGGTTAATCCTCTAAACGTACAGGAAGAATCATAGTCAACGTAAAAGAAACGTGATCATATCCTTCCCCTCCACCACGAACATGAGAGCTCGATCGCCGGCCGCCCTTGTAGCTCTCATGTACAGACAGATCGAGAGACGGAATGGAGTGGATAAACAAACTACTCGTGCCCTGTGTCTGCAGATGACTTCTCTTTGACGGAGAACGGCCTGCAGGAACTACTATTTGCTCCGTCCCTCTGTTACTCTGTACGGTCTGAACGTTCAGACTTCAGACTAATATAGTACCCGGAAGGCTTAGACTCGGTGATCCACTTCTCGGTCGCGGACCGGCAACCTAGAATAGCCGAGAAGTTCCAGCGTGTCTCACGTATAGTACGTCGGTAGATATACGTATTAATCGGCCAAGTGCATTTATCAGGATGCTGACCTGACATTAGAGGAGATGACAGGCGGTTCAACATCCTGACAGGGAGAGCGTATCATGTGGACCCAAAAAAATAACTGAGCAGGAAACATATCCATCTGTACAGGAAAGCAGATAATACATATTGGATGCTAGAATGGGGCAGTGGCCCAATGGCGGCGAACCCACTGACCCGAGTTCGGCCCCGTCGGGGCAGATACTGTATCATTGCCAGACTAGTCCTGATAGGATTTCCTTTTTTTTTAATACATACTCGATGCAGTAAACACGAACTGAACTGCTAAAAAAACACGAACTGAACTGAAAGCAGTGAATACATACTCGAGAGAGGGGTACCGTCGCCTCCATGGGATATCCTCCGTCAGATTCTAAGAAAACTGCGAATTGAGCCTAGCTCAGCTGGTTTGGTTCCTTGTGGTGGAACCGGCCCACCCAGGTTCAAGTCCTAGACTTGGCATGGGTGCTCGCATTTTTCAGGATTTAACCGGCGCTATGATTTCAGTGGTAGGTGACGTGTCCGTCAACAGCGAGGCGCCCGTGGTGACTTCGTCAACCTCAAGATCTGCCGGACCAGTCTCTCGAAGATGCTCGTAGGGGTAGGGTTTGCGTGCGTGCGTTCATATGGGTGTCTGTACATGCGTGTTTGTGAGCGTCTGCGTCTGTACTGTGTTTCTCAAAAAAAAGTTCCAAGAAAACTCAGGATCCATTTTATTCACGCTTAATAATCATTTTTTTAGTGTAATTGCGGGAGTGGTGTTTTGGCTTCTGGTGCATATGCACCCTTTATTAAAAATGCATTTTGCACATATTTTGAAATGTCAAAAAAATTAGAAAAAAATGTGCACGTGTAGATCTTAACATGTTATGTGTTCACAAAGTCGTTTCACGGAAAACCAACATTTTTGTGACTTGGATAAAAAGAAAAAATTGGTGCTAAAATAAGGCTTTTCATGACACTTTTTTCGTCTTTTTTCACAAGGCATAAAATATATCGGTTTTTAGTGAAACAATTTTGTGGACACATAGAATATAAATACCTATCCACGAAATTTATTTCAGATTTTTTAACATTTTTAAATATGTTTTTTAAATACTGGGTGCATATGCACCCGGCTGCCAAAGTGAATTTCCGAGTGTAATTCGTCTAACTAACGATGAAACAATGAGAGGTACTACTCGGTTTAGGCCCAATTTAGTGTTTTCCGCGGAAGGCCCAACATAGAAAACAAAAAAAGTATTGCGCTATTACGCGGCCCAATCTATTCAGGCAAGGCTGAAAAAACACCAAAGCGGGCAGAGCCCATTATTAGAGAGATACTCCACCACGGCTCAGTTCTAATGAACACGCGCGAGTTTTGTCTCACATCGGCCGGCTAGCTCGAACTGCTTTTCCCCGCGGAGTGAGAAAAAAAAGGTCACACTCAGACACTCAGTCCCGTCACTGCTCCGGTGAGTTTTGGTGGAATCCGCCACCGGGATGATCTGATGCTGTCCCTGAAAACAATGAACGAAAATACTGACAAAATAGAGCTCCCTAGAGGCTATGTGCGTCACACACGAGGCGCCATGTTTTTTTTTGGGACGCGGCTACACAGTGCACGGGCACTGTTTAGTCTTACAGGTGCCCCACCCCAAAATAGAATATAGGCATGTGACTGTTTCCGCGTATGCCAGAAAAAGAAAGTTCTGTGCCCCCCCCCCCCCCCCCCCCCCCCCCCCAGTGCGCGTGGAGGGTAATTTTACCTCTGCCTTTCCCTTAAATCCAGGTCGTTCCCCACGCCCAGTCCGACATGATTGCCAGGCAGTGACAAATAGAGAAATCTTGCTAAATGGAAGAAAACCAAGAAAGATCAGACCAGCAAAAATACATCCCACGCATGCCAGACGCAAAACTCAAGAATATATCTGCCTCCTCTTTCGTAAACTACTAGTACATCTCCTGAAATTTGACCCCATGTCATGACATACAGACCATTCCCTAGCTCCCTATTAAAAATTGAGGAAAGCGAAACTGAAATCCCCAAGATGCTGGTAGATGTAAATATACCACTTGCTTTGACACTAAAAGCTGAGACTTTAGGCCGGCATCAGGAGCTCACCAAAAGTTCAATCTGATTCAGTCCATTGAGCTCTTCACTTGCAGTACAATCCTTTGTGAAAATGTGCAGAAAAACATCAGTAGCTTGACAAACTCCTATTGTGTGTCAAGAGATTGGTATAATGATGACAAGACTAAGTTCTAATTGCAAAAGAAAGAGTTATCATACATTGTGTTTAACTGGCGACATTTTCCTTCAAATCCTTGTAGGTCTTGCAAAAAAACAGAGAAATACATCAAGAAATAAGATCCACTGTAAGTTATACATCAAGAAATACATCTTACAACTTAGAAAGGATGAATAATGAGTCGCAAAAATACATCCTGGTTACGGAAAAATGAAGGTAGAATTACTTCTAGAAATAAGATCCACTGTAAT
Organism: Poa pratensis; assembly: GCA_947311845.1. NCBI lineage: Eukaryota > Viridiplantae > Streptophyta > Magnoliopsida > Poales > Poaceae > Poa > Poa pratensis. The sequence continues at coordinate 13,648,384 of CAMZMU010000078.1, forward strand.
TTATACATCAAGAAATACATCTATCCAACTTAGAAACGATGAACAATGAGTCGCAAAAATACATCCTGGTTACAGAAAATAAAGGTAGAACTACTTCTAGAAATAAGATCCACTATAATTTATACATCAAGAAATACAACTATCTATCTACGCGGACATGAAAGGACGAACAATGAGTCGCAAAAATACATCCTGGTTACAGAAAGGTAGAACTACTTCTAGAAATAAGATTCACTGTAATTTATACATCAAGAAATACATCTATCCAACTTAGAAAGGATGAATAATGAGTCGCAAAATACATCAAATACATCATGGTTACAGAAAAATAAAGGTGGAACTTCTTCTAGCAATAAGATCGACTGTAATTTATACATCAAGAAATACATCTATCCAACTTAGAAAGGATGAACTAAAACTACAACCACATAAACAAATGCTGAGCTACGTCAGGTTTATGTGAACAAAAATACATAGTAACTAGGAAAAATAACATCCTGTACTGCAGTTGCACAGGCGATGAATGTAATAAAACAACTATAGTTGTACCGAGAATGATGCAGCCCAGCAGCACAGCGATGCCCGACCACGCGCCGCCAGCAACGCGACGAGGATGCTCCAGGCCCTTCTCTCCCACTCGTCCATCTCCTTCAAGCTGGGCTCGGAAACGGGAAACCGCCCTCCCGTCCCGCCGCAGATCGCGCCTCTCATCGCCGTTGCAGTAGGATGAGGAGGACCTGGCTGCTCCACCATAGATCTTCCTCCACCGCCTCCGCCGTTGGCGCCAGCAGCAGAAACGTTTGAGATGGCCGCCGCCCTTCACCTCGGGAACGCGGGTGCCATGCGATCCCACCCACTCGCACGACCACCACCATGGCCGCCGCCCTACACCTCAGGAGCATGGGTGCCGCACGATTCCCCCTCACCCCCACCACCACGAACTCCATTGCCGACGCCGTCCGCCTCGGAAGCGCCGGCGCCATTTGATTTTCCCAGCCGCACCAACGCCATGGTTGCCGCCCTTCGCCTAGGGAGCGCTGGCGGCGTTCGATCCGCACCACAACCACCTCCCGTTCCTCCTGCGCCGACCTCGGAAACTCTCGATCGGCGCGAGATCTCCGCTCGAGCTCAAGTTCGTGGGTTGGGGGTGGAGACGGGGGCTAATTTTTTTTAAATAATACGCGAAATTTATTTAATTTGGAAAATAATACGTGTTTTTATTTTTTTTTCAAAAATATTAGTCAGTCGTCTTAGCCTAACCCGACTGGGCTAATCGTCCTTGGGGAAGACGATTAGGGTCTTGTCGTCTTTGGGGAAGACGATAGGTAGTTGCATGCATGCACATGCATAGTCCTTGCCACATGCAGATTCCTTATACATGGATAATATTTTTGAAAATAAAAAAACGCGTATTATTTCTGGAAATAAATAAAAAAAGCGTATTATTTAAAAAAAATAGTGAGACCGGGTGGGGAACTGGGGATGTCACGAACGGATAAGGAGAGTGTTGTTTTTCAGATTGAAATGGTGAGCCGACAGAATAGATCGGACGGCGCGCGCGGTGAGAATTTTTTAAGGACGAGACAGTGCCCGGGCACGGAATAGATTTTGCGTTTTTTTGTTCCAAATTTCCTTTGCATAATATTTGAACTAGATATCTTGTACTCTCTGGCTGAGACATCCTTTTGTGGACGGAGGGAGTATGAAAAGATTAAATGGATATATGAGTTAAAGCTTCTGCATTTCAGCATTAAACTTTGTACAGAAGATTCTAAATTTAAAACGAGCGAAGCTTTGAATTTTTTTAAAAATAGCACACAATTGTAACAGAAAATGAAAGGTATATTTTTTATGAACCGAATGGGTCTTTTTAGTCCATACAGAAAGAACCGATTGAAACAATACTCGTCATCATCCTAGGTTCAAACTGATAGTGCTTATGTTTGACCTGAAAGAATAACGCAAACCAACCTGAATAAGGGGAGCTTCCCCTCTCTCCGAAGTCAAATAAATTTGGACTCCTACTCAAACTAGTCTGGAGGACACCTATACGTATAGAGGTAGAGGCAACACAATGTATACATCTATTCTTTCTGGGGAACGGAATAATAAAGAGATAGTCATAACATACATCTTGTGTCTACTATCCACGTGTGTTTCACTATAATCTAGACACGTTATCAACATGAGGTTAGGCTCGACGCCACCCTAGCCGCACGTGACGATGGACTACAGGGTATCAACGATTTTCACGACATTGAGGCATCCTGCATCGAACGACAACATAATTGAAGATATAAGATTGTATCATGATTTTCATGGATGAATTTCTCCTTCGCCTCTAGACCGTGTTTTATCTAAGCCTCACGTATAGATCGAATCTCGTTGTTCTCTCACATGCCGCTTCGGATGCTTATTTTTGACCATCGATTAACGATTTCACAAATGCCGGCCCAAATGGCTAATTAGGGGGTAAAATGGAATTTAGTTCATCTCTCTCTTGCCTTTCAATATTTTTTCTCCTGCAACATCTTCCTTTACTATTAAGGGTTATTTTCTAGTATGTTTACAATTTGTTCACGTAGACGACACTAAAAGAATATGTTGATACATGACCCTCTATTTTCGTCACTAAATCATCACATGTCCCGTTTATGACGATTTTACGACAAAAAAAATCTAGAAAATCGAGTGTCAGTAATGATAAATAACGAACATTTTTATGAAATCGTCATAATGGTCTATGACGATCCAAAATCGTCACTAGCAGTCCCGCCAGTCCACATCAGATCCTACGTGGTAAATTATGACAAAATGAAATCCTCGTAAACTAAAATTAGCCCGGTCCATTTTGGTCATCTATATGGGCCGAGTCGAATATATCGGCATTTCTACTTTCTAGGCAGATGATTTTTAAAATCTATTTTCTTTTGGGCCATGGCCTTGATATGGTACATTTGTTTGTTCGCCTTTGTCATTTTACAGTCCATTTATTTTCTGGGTCTTCGCCTTGTCCTTTTATGGTCCATCTCTTTGTGGGCCTTGCCTTTTTAGTCTATTTCTTTTTTGGGCCTTGGCATCGGCTTCCTATTTCTCACTTTTTTACACTACACAAATTTGAAATATTTCAAATGAATCAAAAAGAGAACATACGAAATTCTTGAAATGTTAGCCAAAGTTTGTTGGATACTTTTCGATTTTCTCCATGAAATTGAAATGAAAATTCGTTAGTCAAAGAACATGCCGTGAACATGATTACATAATTTAACACTTTATTGTAAAGGTGTTCTATTACACTATTCAAACTTAGAAGTACGTCTCTAAGGTAGCGGTATGGGACTATTGGTAAATACAGGCTCTCGTTTTCTTTGGTTTATTCCGAATGAGCTCGGCCCACCTGCACCTAGTGTTACTGGACCTCATCCGCGGCCAGGGCGTCGATCAAAATAAATATAGATTTATACTAAACTTTTATACTTCTTTACACCTTATTTGTAGCATGTTCCAATATTACAAGTATAAATATTTATTTCTTCACGTAGTTTAACCACATAACATGGAAATATGACTAAATATTAGTTGTTGCATTTTTATTTGTATTGAATATCATTAGAAGATACTAAACTGTAGTAAAACTTTTTTTTAATGCACAATTTATATAGTTATACGTTTTATAAAAAAAGATATGTAAAGAGTATGATCTAACAATTATTTGATAGTAGTTTCTAGGTGAATGATTAAGTAAGGATATTTATAAAATTCTAGAGTACAAACTGAACCAATGACACTACTTTGTCATGGTCAAAATTGTCTAACAATTCATAATTTAATGAAGTGAGCATGCTCTAACTTGGTACGTATTGAACTAGCATTGCTTAGAGCAATCTCCAGTGAAGTTTGTAGAATAAAAATATGTTGCACAAAACTAAACATGAAAATCTAGTTACAGGGACTTTCGTAAAAATCTGGCGAGTAAATAATGGGATGTACTGTTTTTGGGCCCAATTTTTGTGTTTTCAGGAGAATGACGAATTTAGAAAAAAAACAATACTCCGTAGGTATTGAATTATTTTGCGGCCCAAAGATATTCAAAGTTAGACTGAAAGGACGCCATAACGAGGTGAACCCACTGTTACAGAGTCGGGCTACCACGGCCTAGTTCTAACGAACGAGCGCTAGTTTTGTCTCACATTGGCCGTTCAACGCGGTATTTTTGTCAAATCTGGTCTCTTTCGCGAACTAATGACGTATCTGGCCGCTCGTTGAAACTATTTGCAAATCTGATCCCCTGAGGTCGGCGCCAACGCAAATGGCGCCGACCTTGTGCAGTTCGGCGACGCGCCATTTCACCGAACTGCACAAGTTCGGCTCCATTTGTGTTGGCGCCGACCTCAGGGGCCAGATTTGCAAATTTTGGATGGCGCCGAACTGCACAACGTCGGCTCCATTTGCGTTGGCGCCGAGCTCAGGGGCCAGATTTGGAATTAGTTTCCGGGAGCGGCCAGATGCGTCATTAGTTCGTGAAAGAGGCCAGATTTGGCAAAAAATACTTCAACGCGAGTCAGGGCCGGTTACCTCGAACTGATTCGCCCAACGGAGAGGGAAAAAAAAGAAAGAGGCACGGTCAGTCCCGTCATTGCTCCGGTCAGTTTTGTGGAATCCGCTACGAGGACGACCTGATGTTTTCCCTAAAAAGAACGAAAATCCTGACCCATCCTGCATTGAACGACATCAGAATTGACGATATAAGCTCGGTATCATGATCTTCACAGATCAATTCTTCCTTCGCCTCTAGATCGGGCTTTTTCTCTATGCCTCACGTCTGGATAGGATCTCGTTGTTGTCTCACATGCCGCTACGGATGCTAATTATTTCCGACCATCGATTAGCGATTTGAAGAACCCGGCACAAATGGCTAATTAGGGGGTAAAATTAAATTTAGCTCATCTGTATCTTGCCTTTCCAAAAACAATATCCTCTAATATTTTCTTTCGGGATATCTCCAACAGGCCGACGCAAACGGATACCGATTTGGTCCGGATTTTGTCCGTTTGAGCCGTCAAACGGACAAGCGGCCGGCCCTGTCCGCCCTTCCTTGCCACTGCACCCAACGGTCCGACGCATCCAGTCGCCGAGCCAGGGTTTTAATCATTTTTGATATTTTTTATCACTTTTCATTATTTAAACAAACAAATATAGGAAAAAAATATTGGGCAATGAATCAAACTCACCACATAGTTTCAAAAGAATATTGCAATGCCGACATACAACATCCCAAAAATCAACATAGTTCCGGCCATCTTGATCATGTTTCTCGGCCATAGTTCAATGCCGGCATACAACATTGTTAAAAGGACCGAGGTGTGATCACTCTAGGTCCATATAGTACCTTTGTTTTTTGAGATAGTACGCCTTCTTCTTAGGGGTCAAGGCGGAGAAATCAATGTCCATGATTCGGGCCTCCTCTTGGTGTAGGGCGAGCTCAAGGTTTTTTTCCCTTGACCTCGGCCTCCTTGCCTCTTGCCTCGGCCTCCCTGGCCATTGCATCGGCTTCCTTGCCTCTTGCATCGGCCTCAATGGCTCTTGTCCGGGCATTTTCCTTCTCGATTTTGAGCTCTTCTTTTGCAATTCGAAGTATTGCTTCAGGGTCTCGGAGGCCCTCTGCGACGGCGTGAGCACTTTCTTTGGCTTCTTCGGAGGATCGACCGCCAAATCGAGGACGACGACCTGCTCGGCGGCAGCTTCAGTGGGGTCGGCGGCGGCTGCTATGTCAGCCATGGCTAGGGCAGGAGCTGGGATTGTGGTTTTAGGGCCGCAGAGTGGCGAATTTGCCTCTGTTGAGAGGGCCAGGGGCGGACAAAGGGAGGACACAATTTATGTCCGCGCGTGTTCATGGTCGACGCAAACCTGACCCAAATTTAGACCGAGTTTGGGTCGCAGCAGACAGAAAAACGGACAGCGATCCGTTTGCGTCGCCACGTTGATACTTGGTTTTCACCCAAACGGACAGAAACGGACACGCGTGGACTGGATGCGTCGTGCAGTTGGAGACATCCTTATTATTAAAGATTTTTTTCAGTATGTTTTGCAACTTGTTCACATAGACGAGGAATGCCTACCATGTTGTAATACATGTTTCATGTAGTGCAAATATTAGTGTTCTCGTAGTCGTACAATTTATGAAATCTTGCACGGCCTCAACATCAAATCGATGTTTCTCCGTGTCGACTGAGAAGTGAGAAATTTTGCAAACGCCTGAACTAATTAAACCATCCTTTTCTTACTTTTTTTACGTAGTCCTAAAAAATATATTAGAGGAGCCTTAGCCCTCACATTGATCTGTATTTTGTGTTCTTCACAAGTATGTGTCATTTTTTAATATTATTTTTTCGATTGAGCATTTGAACGAAGGAAAAGGCAGACCAAGTTGCGCGGAAGTTCGAAACGACCCTTGGTTAAATGGCGCCGTAGTACTTACCTGGATGGGGTCAACGGTCGATCAAGAAGGGCCCGTGGCCCAGATCAATGGCTCACATTGCACTTGGTGAGCGCGTTGGTCTACCATCTCCCCAAGCGGGAGAATGGACATCATAATTTGTGGTAGAGGGGGTACACGTCCGCGCGCCCCTGCAAGACTAGAATGAAAACAAGAAAATAAAAAAAAAATTAAGAAATGACAAAGAAAAAAAAAATGGCGCCGTAGTTATCACTGTTTAGCAGCAAAGCCACACCGATTCGTAGTATTCCATTGCAACTTTGCAAGCACCAGATAACCTACGTACATTTTACATCGTAGTTGCAGCGGTTGCAGCACACGCACACGTCTCACCATTTCCTACCTACAAATCTTACTCATTTCACTCGATCGGCCACTCTCCTCTTTCTTCCACGGCCGCGCGCGCCGGCGGCGGCGGCCCGGGCCGGGAGCGAGCGCCATGGGTAGGCGGGTGGCGGCGCCGGCAGGCAACCAAAACCTCCTAGCTAGTGCCGGCATCGCGCTAACTAGTTAAAAGCCACGCAACAAACAAATAAACAATTCAGAGAACCAGGGCTAGTTAATTAATTAATCAGCGTCGCCGAGATGCGATCGACGGTCTTCAGGGCGACTCGGAGCAGGAGTTGGTGGAGACGGTGATGAGCGTGGACGCCGACGAGGACGACGTCCGGGGCGTCGCCGACGGCTTGATGAGCACCACGGGCGTCTTGCTGTCCATCCTCCGGTGCTGCTCCCGCACCAGCTGCTCCGCCACGCCGTCCAGCCGCTCGCCGTTGGTCTCCGGCATCAGCTTCTTGCCCCAGAACAGGACGGATTCCACTCCCCGCTCCGCCATGGCGGCCTCCGCCGTCGCTCCGGCCGCAATGCCGTTGCCCTGAGGAGACAACACAAAGAAGAGTTAGCTTTGCTCAATTGATTCACAGTGGTAATAATTAAGCAGCCAAGTGGTAAATCGAGATGATATTTTTTAGTTTTTACCTGGATGCGGATGTAGTTGGTTGCTCTGTTCTCTCCAAACGCCATTGATACGGCTTGGTCCACCTGAAAAGCAGCACGGACGACCACACTACTGTTAGCCCAGCGGTACGTGACGACGGTACGATTCTGTCCGTGCAATGAATGCTGAAGAATCAATCGAGGACGTACCATGTCGGCCTGGCACGCTCCGGCGACGCGCAGAAGGCTGGAGGACGAGGACGCGCGGTGGACCGAGGCGGCGTTCCCGCCAAGCGACAGCACGACGAGGTCGCCCGCGCCGGCGGCGAAGGGGAACTCGCGCTTGTTGTGGAGCACGTGCGTGACGGCCACGGCCGTGGGGTTGGCCACGCCGGCGCCGCCCGCGGCGGCGGCGCGCAGCCTGGTCCGCCCGTCGAGGGACGCCACCTCGGCCGGCCCCACCCCGCAGGCCGCCGCGCAGACCTGCCAGAGCGGGAAGTCGAACGCCTCGGCCTCGACGGCGTCGGCGCGGGAGAAGACGAAGGGCGCCGCCGTGGCAATGTCGTAGCAGGGTATCAGAAGCGGCTTGGTCGCGTCCCGGACCGTGAGGTCCCCGAACGCCTTCTTGAACACCGCGTCCGGCCGCGAGGAGAACAGGCCCCCGCCGCGGCCGCCGCGCCCGGAGAAGACCTTCCGGTTCTTGGCCACGACGTCGCGCGCCTGTTCGGCGGTCATCCGGCGCGCGAACAGCGCCGCCGCGAGGAACCCGCCGGCGCCGGACCCGGCAGCCAAGTCGAAGTAGTCGGCGACGCGCGCAGCCGGGTTGCCGGAGAGCTCCTGCAGCCGGCGCTCGAGCCTTACGAGAGCAGCCGCGGCCAGCGCGCCGCCGTCCGCGCCCCCGTCGATGGAGAGCACGCGCACACGGCCCGCCGAGCACGCCCCCAGCTCCGGCGTCTGGTGCACGCCGAACAGGAAGTTGGACTCCAGGATGGAGAAGATCTCCTGGCTGAGCCTGTCCGAGCCGCCGCCGTCGCCGAACGGCAGAGTCTGATCGAGCAGCGCGAGTGCCGAGGTCGCCATTGGAGTTGGAGGTCGATGCTTCTTGTTGGAAGCGAACAGTGTATCGTGATTGGGAGGATGAGGCTGGGACGCCTGGGAACGAGCGAGCGAGAGAGGGTGTGGGTGGCGTCTTGGCGCCTGCCGGGGAATTTATACTGGTGGCGGGCACTCTGTTTCTGTTAGCTTCGCGCCACCGGAGCAGCGTAGCACGCACTCGTGCACATTGGTGCCGGTGCGCCGCGTGTCGGGTGTCGTTTTGCCCCCGACGAATGGCTGCGTCGCTGCGTGCATCCTCCAGTTGGTCAGTTGGTAATCTGCTGCTCTGCTAGTGCATTTTTCTCATCCAATCTAACTATTTTTTTATCCAAATATTCCTCCTTTTCCAAGCTAACCTGAAGCTGGAATATAACAAACTCCTAGGAGAAGAAAATTGTACCTACTCTCTCCGTCCCAAAATATGTGGAGTATAAACTGAGTAAAAACGTCAATGTTTTTTAAGTTTGACGAAATATATATAAGAATATGAAGATTTATAATAAAATATCAATGTCAATAGATTCGCCATTAGATATATTTTAATAATGTAGTTTTGAAATGTGGTTGTTGTTGATATTTTTTCTGTATATATTTAATCAATCTTCGAAAATACTGACTTCTTTACTCAATTTATAAGCCACCTATTTGGAGACCAAGGGAGTATGTATCAATAAACAATGAAATGAAGACATCATCGAGATAACTTTGAAATTTTAAAATGTTCTAACTCATAAACTATGTACCGTATTTATGACCAGTTTGCATGGCCTGCTCTTCGAGTAGAGCCTAAAACGAGCATTCTAGTGATATTTTCTTTAGTTTGAGACACTATGATGTATACTATTGTAAATAATGATCTACAATGCATATAAAGGATAGATCAAACACTTGAAGTTCTTTCTTTCAAAAAAAGAAACTACATGTGTCCAGAAACATATATGTATTGTTAAGTGTTTAGAAAAAAAAGTAGTCTCAATACTAATTCAGCAATGGATACTAACACAATATGAAGAACTACATAATCAAAAACGGGGACCTCCATCCCATGTTCCAATTGATAGAAATGTTTTGTTTGTAGTAAATCAGAGCTACAAATACCATAAGAAAAAGAAGTTTGTATCATATGTGTCCCCACCTTGGCTTGTATTAACTTCTTGCGGTGATATTGGTGCTATGAGGAAGTCGGGTAACCCGGCTACTTTTAACCTTCTGTCCTAAATTTTCTAAACATAGGCAATTTTTCTATATATTTGTGTGTGAAGTGCGACAAATAGCATCTGGCATGCTGTTGGGTACTCGTGTTCTTTGTTGCATCTGAGTGGATTTTGTTTTGAAATTTAACGGGACATTGAGCCGGTCCCTTTTTTTTTTTGGATCCATGCCAACTTAAAATATTTATATTAAACATGTATACTCATTGTAAGTTTTTTCAGTATGCTACATTCTTAACTCATGTATACTTCCTAATTTAATTTTTCCATCATTAACCACATAACAAATTACTAAATGTTAGCTGCAACATTCTTATATGGTTGAACAATACATATGTGCACGATTTAACCTATGTTTTGTTACATAATTTCCATCATGATTTAATTTGTGTAACATTGTAGACTATAGAAGGTAAAAATATTTATAATACAGAACACTAAATCATATGGTATAACAAATATCTTAGAGGTTTTTAGTGTGTGATCAGGCAAGATAATTTATAGAAATTTCTAGAGTATAAATTGATTATCGGGAGGATACTTTACCCTTTTTATGGTCAGATATGTATAGCAAGTTACATTGGGTTCAGTTATGATTTGATAACGTGTATGTTCTTACTTGGTATTGAAAGGGAATCTCTAACATTAATCACTGACGAAATAAAAAATTGCAATGATTTCTACGGCTTTCGCGATGTGATTGTTTGATATGCTTGCCTACCGCCACTTGGTGTCATCTGCTTTGCACAACGTCTCCTTTCAGTACCCGAAATAGAGATTTATGCACATATTTAAATATTTTAACATGTATTTCAGTTCTTAGTACCAACTATAGTATACTTACATTCAGAGTGAACTATAAACGTAACAAACCTTGTTGCCACTGATTAGATTGGTTTGTTAAAAAGAACACGATACACACTATTGGTCAGTGGTATCACTTGCTCATGCCAATTTATTCGTGGGTCTCCGTTACTCCCATGTCGATGGTCCGCAAAGTGAAGAGATAGCTTTGCCGAACAATATATCTCTCACGTGCGCTTCAAGGGTTGTTTGGCAAACCAAACACACTGTGCAACCTTTTCATCTCATTCATGAGTCCATCAATCAAGGAGAAATATGGATTTGCAAAATACACACCGATTCAAATATTTTAAATCCTTTCACGAAACCTCTATCATAGACTAGGCATGAGGCGCACACAAGGTTATGGATATTTGATATCTTCTAGATTTTCTCTCGTGTAAGTGTGCGACTGTAAAATATATGATCTAGAGCCAATCATAGAGATGATGGTTTTACGTTAGATCCTGATTTATTATTTGTTTCTTAATAATATTTTTATATTGATTGGCAAGTAGGTGAATTGTTTGTGAAACTCATTACCTGTAAGATTCATCTAAATATGACTCATGTGAGGACACAAGTGAATATTAGACTACCACCTATATTGGTTGATGTATATGTTTCATAAGTCATAAACATGCAGATGTCAAACTAACAATGGGAAAAGACACATTGAAAGGACACGGATGTCGCCTAGAGGGGGGGTGAATAGGCGATTAAAATTCTTTTATGGTTTAGGCTTGAATAAATGCGGAATAAAATTAGCGTTTAATTTATCAAGCATGGAACCTAAACAAGCTAGGTTAACCTATGTGCACCAACAACTTATGCTAAACAAGATAAGCAAATATGTGATAGCAAGATATATTACTTCAAGCTCGATGGCTATCACACAGTAAATAGCATAAGTAAGAAACTCGGGTATAGAAATACCGAGGCACTTGGAGACGATGATTTATCCCGAAGTTCACTTCCCAATGGAAGCTACCTCTCCGTTGGAGCGGTGCGGAGTCACAAAGTGATCCACGAATAGCCATCAAATGGCACACCGTAATCTCCTTCGTGCCTCCGCATTGGGAAGTTCACTTCCCAATGGAAGCTACCTCTCCGTTGGAGCGGTGCGGAGTCACAAAGTGATCCACGAATAGCCGTCAAATGGCACACCGTAATCTCCTTCGTGCCTCCACCAATGCGGAGTGTCACGATCCACTATGGAACACTTGAGGGTGGTCACCGAACCCGTACAAGGATGAGGCACACTGCACAACTTAATTGGAGGCTCTCACTGAATTCCCGCGGCTCCCAAAGCCACAAGAATCACAAGGTTGGGGCGCGACTCCACAACTTAATTGGAGGCTCCCAACTATCCCGCGAGCCACCAAAACTCCGAGATCAACAAGGACCGTCTAGGGCACTCCAAGTACCCAAGAGGACAAGCTCTAGGGCACCCCAAGTACCCAAGAGTAATAAGCTTCTCAACTTCAATTTCCACGTATCACCGTGGAGAACTCAAACCGATGCAACTAATGCAAGAAGGCAAGACCACTAGAAGTGGTCAAATCCTTCACTCCCAAATCCCACCAAAGCAACTAATGCTATTGGGGGAAGAAGAGAGGAAGAACAAAGAGGAACACCAAATCCCTCCAAGATCTAGATCCAAAAAGCTTCCCCTCACTTAGAGGAGAGATTGATTGGTGTAATGATAGATCTAGATCTCCTCTCTCTTTTCCCTCTAATTGGAGGCAAGAATCATGGAGGAATAGAGAGATAGCAAAGCTCAACAAGGTCAACAATGGTGGCAAATTTCGAGCTCAAGCGTTGTTGTATGCTTGGGGAAGAAGACCCCTTAAGTAGGTAGGTGAGAAATCTGCCCGTTGGCCAGTTTTTGCGCAGGGTCGGAAGTTCCGGAACTTCACCCGGAACTTCCGGATATGTGAGAAATCTGCCAGTTGGCCAGTTTTTGCGCATGGTCGGAAGTTCCGGCATTCCGGGCGGAAGTTCCGCACCACCGGAACTTCACCCGGAACTTCCGGACAAAGTTCCGCTTATGAAATGAGGACACCCGAGAGCTAAAAGATTAAGCGGAACAAGCAGCGGAACTTCACCCGGAACTTCCGGTGCTTCGGAACTTCCGCAAAACCGAGCGGAACTTCCGCACCATGAAAAACAGGAAAACCATCTATACAAAAACGAAGATATCTTTTGAATACGAACTCCGTTTTCGACGTTCTTGGGCTCATTGGAATCACCACAACGAGCACGACAAGATTATGCAGAGAAACATCACAGTCCATCAAGGGAGGATAAAACCAAATGTAGAGAGGTAAAACCTCTCTATAAGAAACAACCGGTAAAACCTCCGACATTAAAAGCGCAATAAGTTTTTCATACAAAATCTGTTTTTGATGAACTTGAGCTTGTTATGAAGATCACAACAAGGTCCAAAACCCCGACACAGAGAAAATCCAAATAAGAACCAAGAAAGATGAAGCCAAGTATGCAAAGGTTTGAGCTCTCTCCAACTGATATGATAAAGCTCAATTGAGAGCCCCTCTTGATAGTACGGTATCGATCCTATAACCCGGTCTCCCAACTAGAACCATGAGACCGTAAAATAGAAACCCTATCCACATCATACCTTTGCCTTGCGCATTCCACTTGAGCTAGATGATGTCGATCTTGATCTCTTCAAGTGGACCACCTTTCTTGATCGCGCTTCGCTTGGTGAAGACTCAAACATTGCTCCCCCATACTCCACTATGGGAGAGCCTCTCTTAGGCACATCTTCACATGAACATTATCTCTAGATGGGTGGCAAGCTTCAAGCCTAGGATTTCTTCGAGATGCTCCTCTTGAACTTGCGCTTCTCAACATTGATGACGAACACCACTTGACGTCATTGATCATGGGCTATATGAAATCTTCATTTGATGCAAGCCCATAGAAAGATACCTAACCACACATAGAAATGCAACACACATATCATGGGTTAGTTCACAAAGCTATATGGACAATTGCTTACCATACCAAGAGATACATGATCCCACTTGGTACATCTTGTAGCTTTGTGTGTTGATCAATATCTTGATCAACCTTGTATCTTTTCTTCTCTTTTTAATAGATGATGTCTTGAAGATAACCATGAATGATCACCTAATCCTTTTCTTCAAGACATACTTGCAATATGCTCAACTCGCATATGACCAATCATCGGATAACTACTCGAATAACAACTTGGTCATCACATACTCTTCTTCTTGACCATATCAAATATATCCATACAACTCGATGATCTTGATGCCAAATGCTCCATTATATCAATATATCACATGGTGAAGATTATTGACTTGTAAGACGAGCAAGATATTCACCAAGATGAGAGCACCAAGATGTGAAAAAATAGGATATGCACTCATTAATCAAATTCTTTTCGGAGTCACGACAAAGAATCAAAAATGGAGTAAAAGAGATGACACCGAAGAATTAGGATATCGAGTAAAGATGTAATTTCTCTCATGTATATAAGTTTCTAAGTGTCCACAAAGAAACATGTACACATAAAATTAGTTACTAAGGAAAAGAACACGATATCCAAAGGGAAGTCATAACATATACACATATGATGTTTGTTTAGGATCATAGCCCATAGCTCAATATTCTCATATTGTATAATAATGAACTTCAAATTCAACCTCAACACAAGCATCACAAATATCACTAAGGGAAAGGAGATAGTTGGGACGCGTTGAGGAAAGCAACAAGTATCATAAGAGCTACATTGAATTTGCAATAGCTACAACAAAAGCAAATAAATACTTTTCATGCCATGATGCAACCTACACAAGGTTGGATGCTAGAAAAGTATGCATGAGGGTGAATACTTGTTACCGAGATGACATTGGGTTGATGTAGTAGATAAAATTTCATCAACCATCCTCGCTTGGCTCCAATAAGCATGTGGTGAAGATACTTTCATTGTAAATGAGACAAGCATCCAATGCATCTCCATGTACCTAAAACACATTCAAGTAAAATTGTTCCCAAACTAATTGGGTCCAAGTAGTTAGTCAAACTACAATACATAGAAGGAACTCCACATAAATATGTGCATATAGATATGAAATTGAATTTCATGCACATCTTAGCCGATTTAGGATTCCGTGGAGTTTCCCCTATATATTGGCACAAAGAAGGAAAGCATGCCATAAAATAAACATGTAGTAGATATGCATGCCTATGACCTTCAATAACCAAAGGGAGATACAATTTGGACAAATATTAAGAGATCAAAGAGGGTCCAAATTATATCAAAGATCCAAATCAAAAATTGATTTAGAGAAGCCAATTGAAACTAAAAGCAAATCAACACATAATTGATAAGATACCAATTGGATAAAGATATCAAAAAGAAAATAAGATACCAATTAATCAATATAAAAAGGACTAGATATCAAATTTCCAAAAGAGAGAGAGATGTTAATCAACGAATGATATAACCCACTCCCAAAGAGAGATGCCAATTGGGACAAACTCTCAAAAAGAAAGAGCGGGGTTCCAACAAATAAACCACACCCTCTACACTTTTCATGATGGTACAAAGTACCAAGCCAAAAAGGTTTGTCTTCCATGAGACATGTCATCGGGATCAAAGACCAATGGAAAGGATCAAATACAAATAGAATATAAATAGTGTTTAAAAAATACATGATAGCTCTCCCAACAAAAGTGCATTATTTTATGATCTTGTATTTGAATACACAATGCACACACATGGAATCATCGCTCTCAAATATCTATTCAAACACTAGTCATATATCAAGAAAAAGCAATAAGATCCAATACTAATGAAAATATAAGTTGTACTCAATATAGGATAGCTCACCCAAGAATAGTGCATTATCTATAAGTAGCCTTTGAATGCAAGGTGCACAATGATGGGATCAATGCCTCTCCTACACCAAATAAAACACTAGGAAAGTTTGAGTAAAGCAAAATGATCCACAAGAGGTAAGGAAGACAAAAGGAGTTAAATCACATTAATTTTTGGCAAGAATAAGGCAATAAAATCAAGAGCCAACATGAAGACGATCTACAAATTTCACCACAATTATGACATCAATTGTCATGGAAAAGGAGTATATGTAGAAATTTCTTAGTGGTGTATTGGATTGATTTCAAGATCATCTTCGCAACCAATAAGCACATGGTGAAGGATAAGATTTAAGCGCGATGCTTATGTAGATAAATGTTCTTGATAGCTTCAAATATTCACGCGATAATGCAAAGCAACTACAAAGAGTGCTTTGAAGCAATCGGTTTTCCAAAGAGATATATGAGAACATATTAGAGGAAAACCTTACCAAGAACATTCATCACAAACAAGATCCAAAGTGTGAGTAAGTAAAAACATTTAAGCAAATGGGAACTTGTTTGAGAAACATGCCACAAAGGAATAAGATAATTAACAATATCAATTCTAGGTGGCAATACCTCACATGTTCACATTGTCTAGGTTTGTAATATGCACATAGCTTATTACTCCCCCATAATGTGATAATCCATTCATTCTCCACAAGAGGCAAGTAAAACCCAACTAGAGATGATTAATGAACATTATAGAATTTGAATTTCTCATGAGAAGGACATACCATATAGAGACTAGATAAAATTGATATATCAACACTAAGTGGTAGTACTCATGTATATACATTTTTAGGATTGTGAAGTGCGCAAGCATATCACTCCCCCAAAATGGGATAGTCCATTAATCTCTCAAAAAGAGCCAATTAAGATATAAGCAAGTTGATACAAAAGGCTCAACACAAACTCACACATACATGGTGTGCAAACCAACATACACATACTTGATTGCTCAAGATAAGTAAGTAGAGAGCACAACATATACAAACACTAGCAAGGTACAAAACCAAACACATGCAAGGGTGCAAGCAACTTTCAATGTATATATGATTTAAATACAAGTTACCGCAAGGAGAAACATTGGATATGTTATAGAACAATATAATCCAAATGACTTGGCTTGAGAGAATATAATTGATGAAGATCCCTTAATTCTTCATGATGTAGCCAAGTCTCCAATGCCCTCCACAACACCTATTGATCAAGTTTTAGCTTGTTGGTCCCCAACCAAGTTGGGTCCTAAGAGGTTAGTCACAATAGGCTTGGCAACCCAAATGGTTCTTTTCTTGACACCACTTTGAGTACCAACATATTTGGCAAACACATTGCCAACCTTATCCTTCCTAAGAGAATAACATTATCAATTATGATAGGGTTGGATAAGGTACCACTAGTGCATGAAGAAGCAAAGTGACCCTTCTCACGGCATAAGTAGCAACATTTGCTTCCTCCTTTCTTCTTTGTTGAAATCTCAACTTGAGAAGGAATAGCTTGATTCTTCTTGGGAAGAGGCCGTTCTTCAACTTGGGGAACTTTAGTTTGAACTTGAGGCATCTTCCCTTGTTGCTTCTCACTAAGAGACTTCTTCTTCAAAGGGCAAGATCTAACATGGTGCCCTTCAACTTTGCACTTGAAGCAAACAATCTTGGCCAAATTCTTGACTTGTTCATGGCCCTTCTTTTTCTTGTTATACTTGGACTTGTTCTTGTTATTGGAGTTGAATCCAAGTCCACTCTTGTCATTGGGGCGTCTTTGCACACTCAACATGTTGTCAAGTGTGGGCTTCCCCATGACGCTTTTCCAAGTCTTTCTTCAAAGAAGTGACTTGGGCCTTGAGCTCTTTTAATTCCTCTACATGGTTAGTATCAACAAAAACACTAGAGGAAGTTGAAGCTTCATTGTTAGAGCAACAAGGCATGGAAAGTAATTCATCACAAGATGTAGCAATATTATGAGTGGATGAATTACTAGGACTAGCACATGGCAATAAAGCATTTTGAGTAGAGTTGTGCCATTGTCCACATGAGGCTCACAAGATGTTACCTTTGTAATAATAGCCTCATGAGCTAACTTTAGCTTATCATAGGAGACTAGAAGGTCCTCATGAGAGCTCGAGAGCTTTCATGGCTTTCTTCCAATTTCCCATATTTGCTAGATAGCAACTCAAGTTGAGCCCTTAGCTCAACATTCTCCGTCAATATGGATGCTTCACAAGAGATAGAGTTAGTAGCACAAGCATCATTATTAATGGCAATAGGAGAAGGTAACTTAGCAAGCTCTTTTGAGTGAGAAGCTTTAAGTTGCGCATGAGACTCGGTGAGTTTGATGAGCTCACCCTTAACGACCCTAGAGCCATTTTCTAGGTGCTCAAAATTCTCAAGGAGTTTGGCATGTGCATCTATAAGCTTACCATTTGTTACTTTGAAGTCATTAGCCACTTTAAGAGAACTATCATAGGATCCCTTTACTCTAGAAAGTTCGAGAGCATAAGTTTCCTCAAGAGACTCCTTGGTGGTTTGTTCTTCTTCAAGAGCTTCCTTGAGATCGGCGATCTCTTCCGCGTATTTATATTCGCGGCTTTGCATTTTCTCAATTGTGTCTTCATGCTCATCAATAAGTTTATTGCTCTCAATAGCAATAGTCAAGATTTCTATGAATTTAGCATGAGCATCTTTATTCTTAGCAATAGCATGAAGAACCATTTTACCCTTCTCAATAAGGGAAGCATCATTATCATCTTCTTCATTATCAACATCATTCTCATTTTGAGATATATTGGGAGTCAAGGTAGAAATTACCGTTGATCCCTTGCCATAAGGCAAAAGTGTGAAGTGGTTGATGATGATGAAGCAAAACTTGAAGCACCATTCAAGTCCATGTCTTGTTCCATGGAGTGTTCGGTTTCCTCTACATTGTTAGCCAAACAAATACTAGAGGAAATAGAAGTATTTTTATCAAGGGAACAAGACATAGAGAGCATATCATCACGAGGATTAGTCAAGCAATTTGTACATGATATGCAAGGACTATCAACACAAGCATGTAGATCATTTTTGGTTCTAGATGCGTTTAAGTCCAAAGATAAATCATTGCAATAAGATAGAGGTGAAGTATCATCAACAATAAGCTTACTATCATTATTGCAATATCTATCACTACTCACCATTGCATTACTTTGTGGCTTGCCACATGTAGGTGAAGTAGAAGAAGTTGAGAACTCATCACGGCCGGAAGTGGAGGGACAACAATCATCTCCACAATTCTTGGACACATCATATTTATCTTGAAGCTTGGTCCAAAGCTCATGAGCATTCCGAAAAGGAGAGACCGACATAATAACTACATCGCTCAAAGCATTGAAAATCACATTAGAAGCTTGAGCATCTAGATAGGAATTATTCTCATCCATAAAGATAATCTTTTGGGATTCCTTGGAGGAGAATAACCCCTATCTAGAATTCGCTCTATGTATGGGTCAATGACCCGAAAATATCAAGCATGCGAATTTTCCAAACATCATAATTTGTGCCATCTAATATAAAAGAAGCATTGTGCACTAGTTCACTAGACGACATCTTTACTCTCGAGGCGGTGAAGCCAAAAACGAGAGAACCCGCTCTGATACCAATTGAAAGGACACGGATGTCGCCTAGAGGGGGGGTGAATAGGCGATTAAAATTCTTTATGGTTTAGGCTTGAATAAATGCGGAATAAAACTAGCGTTTAATTTATCAAGCACGAAACCTAAACAAGCTAGGTTTACCTATGTGCACCAACAACTTATGCTAAACAAGATAAGCAAATATGTGATAGCAAGATATATTACTTCAAGCTCGATGGCTATCACAAAGTAAATAGCATAAGTAAGAAGCTCGGGTATAGAAATACCGAGGCACTTGGAGACGATGATTTATCCCGAAGTTCACTTCCCAATGGAAGCTACGTCTCCGTTGGAGCGGTGCGGAGTCACAAAGTGATCCCCGAATAGCCGTCAAATGGCACACCGTAATCTCCTTCGTGCCTCCACCAATGCGAGTGCCACGAACCACTATGGGACACTTGAGGGTGGTCACCGAACCCGTACAAGGATGAGGCACACTCCACAACTTAATTGGAGGCTCTCACCGAATTCCCGCGGCTCCCAAAGCCACAAGAATCACAAGGTTGGGGCGCGACTCCACAACTTAATTGGAGGCTCCCAACTATCCCGCGAGCCACCAAAACTCCGAGATCAACAAGGACCGTCTAGGGCACTCCAAGTACCCAAGAGGACAAGCTCTAGGGCACCCCAAGTACCCAAGAGTAACAAGCTTCTCAACTTCGATTTCCACGTATCACCGTGGAGAACTCAAACCGATGCAACCGATGCAATGGGCAAGAACACAAGAAGTGCTCAAAATCCTTCACTCTCAAATCCCACCAAAGCAACTAATGCTATTGGGGGAGAAGAGAGGAAGAACAAAGAGAACACCAAATCCCTCCAAGATCTAGATCCAAAAGCTTCCCCTCACTTAGAGGAGAGATTGATTGGTGGAATGATAGATCTAGATCTCCTCTCTCTTTTCCCTCTAATTGGAGGCAAGAATCATGGAGGAATAGAGAGATAGCAAAGCTCAACAAGGTCAACAATGGTGGCAAATTTCGAGCTCAAGCGTTGTTGTATGTTTGTGAAGAAGACCCCTTAAGTAGGTAGGTGAGAAATCTGCCCGTTGGCCAGTTTTTGCGCAGGGTCGGAAGTTCCGGCATTCCGGGCGGAAGTTCCGCACCACCGGAACTTCACCCGGAACTTCCGGACAAAGTTCCGATTATGAAATGAGGACACCCGAGAGCTAAAAGATTAAGCGGAACAAGCAGCGGAACTTCACCCGGAACTTCCGGTGCTTCGGAACTTCCGCAAAACCGAGCGGAACTTCCGCAGCATGAAAAACAGGAAAACCATCTATACGAAAACGAAGATATCTTTTGAATACGAACTCCGTTTTCGACGTTCTTGGGCTCGTTGGAATCACCACAACGAGCACGACAAGATTATGCAGAGAAACATCACAGTCCATCAAGGGAGGATAAAACCAAATGTAGAGAGGTAAAACCTCTCTATAAGAAACAACCGGTAAAACCTCCGACATTAAAAGCGCAATAAGTTTTTCATACGAAATCTGTTTTTGATGAACTTGAGCTTGTTATGAAGATCACAACAAGGTCCAAAACCCCACACGGAGAAAATCCAAATAAGAACCAAGAAAGATGAAGCCAAGTATGCAAAGGTTTGAACTCTCTCCAACTGATACGATAAAGCTCAATTGAGAGCCCCTCTTGATAGTACGGTATCTATCCTATAACCCGGTCTCCCAACTAGAACCATGAGACCGGTAAAATAGAAACCCTATCCACATCATACCTTTGCCTTGCGCATTCCACTTGAGCTAGATGACGTCGATCTTGATCTCTTCAAGTGGACCACCTTTCTTGATTGCGCTTCGCTTGGTGAAAACTCAAACATTGCTCCCCATACTCCACTATGGGAGAGCCTCTCTTAGGCACATCTTCACATGAACATTATCTCTAGATGGGTGGCAAGCTTCAAGCCTAGGATTTCTTCGAGATGCTCCTCTTGAACTTGCGCTTCTCAACATTGATGACGAACACCACTTGACGTCATCGATCATGGGCTATATGAAATCTTCATTTGATGCAAGCCCATAGAAAGATACCTAACCACACATAGAAATGCAACACACATATCATGAGTTAGTTCAGAAAGCTATATGGACAATTGCTTACCATACCAAGAGATACATGATCCCACTTGGTACATCTTGTAGCTTTGTGTGTTGATCAATATCTTGATCAACCTTGTATCTTTTCTTCTCTTTTTAATAGATGATGTCTTGAAGATAACCATGAATGATCACCTAATCCTTTTCTTCAAGACATACTTGCAATATGCTCAAATCGCATATGACCAATCATCGGATAACTACTCGAATAACAACTTGGTCATCACATACTCTTCTTCTTGACCATATCAAATATATCCATACAACTCGATGATCTTGATGCCAAATGCTCCATTATATCAATATATCATGGCATCAACCTTGAATCCAACATATGGAGTTCAAGCATGGTCTATGGACAAACACTACAAGTACAACTCAATGCAACCATTAGTCCATAGGGATTGTCATTAATTACCAAAACCACACATGGGGGCGCCATGCCCTTTCACACATGTTATGAACATGGTATTGGACTGAACCAACCCCGGACATAGAAATAATACTCATAGTTCTCTCTACACTTTGTGCACGTTTTTTATTAGACCTAAGATTGTCACATGTATTTGAGATGTGAATCGATCTACATCAGCTCTATCAAACGCTACATTGTAATAGTGTAGTTATAAATTTTGGATGCTTCATAAAGCATGTTGTGACTTGTGAGACATGGTCATTCAAGATGGGATTTGCCCTCTCTACACATGAGAGACATGGACACTCTACATAAAGTTAAGAATTAATCTAGTAAAGATTCCAAATCACAAGATTGAAAAATAGTGGTCATCTGCGAGCTCGGTCCAGAATAGTCTTGCTACCTCATCATCCTTGTCTATTGTCAATTTTCGAATTAGGGAATAAGGGGCATGTATTAGAAGCCAACCTGTCGGGCTAGCCTTGCCATGATGAAGAATTAAAGGTCTCTAAACCCCAAACCTCCCTCACTCTTTTGGTGTATCATCTTTTCCCAAGATACCCAATGCATCTTCTTCTTGTGACCATCAAACTGATGCTATCACAGAGGCTCTTTGTCAAATCAAAACGGACAATATGTAGGTATTTTTTCGGTAATCAAGATTTCTTTACGAGCCTTTGAGAATAATTTTTCTTTATAACCATTTATCCGTTTTTAAATATTCTCGCTCAAATATTCCAAGACCTCAGCCCTCTCTCTTTCGATATAGGTAGGTAGACCCAAGTACTTTCCCTCGTTGTTTTTTGACCATGGGACTTTCCCCCCGTTTGTTGTTGAATTCAACCCGATGATATGTATAATTGAGTTCTTTCTTCGCATAGTGGTATTGGCACCAAACATGATACCTAACATGTGTGGGCTAATCATTTGGCTTGA
Organism: Poa pratensis; assembly: GCA_947311845.1. NCBI lineage: Eukaryota > Viridiplantae > Streptophyta > Magnoliopsida > Poales > Poaceae > Poa > Poa pratensis. The sequence continues at coordinate 13,671,016 of CAMZMU010000078.1, forward strand.
AACAGATACATAGACATGCATAATGTTATTTATTTATTGAGCCCATTAACCGTCGCCTCCACCAGCAGGAGTGAGTCATCGGCAAACACGGAGGTGACTCGGTGTCGTTGTCGCGAGCTTAATACCTTGCAAATGGCCATTTCTCTCGAGATTGCGAATCATGTCCGAGTAGCCCTTCACACAAAGTAGAAACAAGTAAGGGTGCCTCAGTCCTCACCCTAGTATAATACTATTTAAAACATTGTCATTGACCTCAAATCTGTATGTAACAGTCCTCACACACTTCATAACCAGCTGGACAAACGGATCACATATTCCTAGCTTCAACATCACTCCCTCAAGGAACGACCACTCCACACGATCATACGCTTTGCTCATGCCAAGTTTTACGGTCATGTATCATTTCTTGCCCGATCATCTTCTCTTCATGAAATGTGACATCTCATATGCCAGGATGTAATTGTCTAAATTTAATCCGTCAGGTAGAAAGGCAGTTTGGTATGAGATCATCCGGAATGCACTTTAGTCGGTTCACCGATAATTTAGAGACGAGTTTATAGACCGGTGCAAAGGCTAATGGCGTAGATCTTTGAGTCTTTTCTGGGTTATGTACCTTCGGGATGAGTACCACAATGGTTATATTCCAAACTTCAGATATAGAGTCGCCTTGCAGCACCCCAAAAATTGATTATGTGGCTGAAACACTAATGGCTCGCTCACGGAACTAATGTGAGTTTTTTTCCTACGCAAACACACGTGAATTTGCCTAAAAGGATGATAACTTGACTGACAATGGTGCAATTTGTATATAGCATGTTATGTGAACACTTAAGAATGTTCCTAGTCCCTCGGTTTCACAATAATCTACATTCTTCGGTTCAGGAAATTAACTGTCTACTAGGTAATCAGCGACAAAAAAAAACAACCTCTCTCATTTTCTATTGAGTTTTACTAATGCTAATCTGACGTGGATTTGGTGTTTGCATACTTGAGTAATATTAGTAAAGGGCTTGCTAATTTACCTTAAAAAAATAAGGATGTAGAGTATTATGCACAATGGACGGAGTATGTAGTAACATTGTACAAGACCCAAAAAAAAAAAATCCAGGCCACCACCCACCGTGGGCAGGAACACACGACCAAAGAAAGTTTCCTGTTTTTTTGAGTTCTTGCTAGGAATGATAAACTAACCAAAAGGGTTGCTCCGCATACGTGTCCAAGTATAGAACCAGATGGTCCTTAGTATAAAGCAAAGGTTGAATAACCATGGAGTCATGGACCAACACAGGATTTAGGAGAGGCTTAAAGGAGAAGAATGTTCGCGTGGCATGCAACTTTACCCCAACAATCCATCCAACAATTCTGGTCCAAAGTTGCATGCATGGATTGAACTATAAGCTACAATATTCCACACGCACGTATGTTCTCGAGAGAAGCATGGAAGAAATTGCACGCATGGCGCGGCGGCTCAATCAAACTGAAGATCATACTCTCATCCTCTTCTTTTTTTTTCCTTATCCCTGTTCATTTCGCCATCACAAAGCAGAGCATCCGACTATTTTTCCCAGCTCCCAAAGAAAAATGCGTCTTTCTAGCCGTAGCTACACCCACCAGCACGCCAGTTCTTCCAATCCCTCCCGTGCGGGTGTGGCTCACTAATCTACAATCCTGTTCATCCGGCTCCACGCTTTTTATTTCGATGCTACTCTGATTGAACGTATCCATTTGCTGATTTATCTAACGAACTGGTTCGATTGCTCATGAGCAGAGCTACACTCAATCCGTCATCTCTTAACTGCCAACCGCCACGACGAAGACGTACTACGAGCTCTGCCAATCATCACATTTTTCCCCTTATCATCATCTGCCGCGACGATCGACCCGATCGAGCTGCATGGATACAAATCTCCCAGCGATTTAGGCGTTCATCCCATGATTGGTTCGGCTGTTTTCTGCGACCTCATCATTTGCACCGGAGATATATAGCCTAAGCTAGCTAGCGGCGATAGATCGATTGTTGCGAGCCCAACCAGCAAACCACTGAACTTGTTGTGGTGGGTTAGCTAAGCAACAAAGATTCTTGTTTGTGCGCGCTGCTAGCCCAACATTCGAATGCGTTTTCTATGCGCTAATGATCCCAAATCATTGTTTTCCCCCAATCTTAACGAAGATCGGCCTCTGGTGCCCTTCGGCGGTATCCCAAATCATTGCAAATTCGTCCTCTACGGAAAACAATGCTATCAATCATTGAAATCCACTGATGCATGCTGCAGCTTGTGCATGTCTAGCTAGTATTATGTTGCTTGTGCTTTGCCCCGATGATCAGTTAAGTTTGTCGCCTACCTTCCGATCTCTAGAACTAGCTAGATTAGGGCGAGCAGGTTAAAGTTGGAAAGGGGGCTAATTTAAGGCAAAGCGAAAGAAAGAAAAGACCCTTGAGTTGCAAGTGTCCCTCGGTGTAAGGTAGGCACAAGACACTGTCCGATTTTAAAACAAGTGCTAACCACAATACTCTTCCGCCTTTCTCACGGTCACCCTTGTTGACGCTTCTTTTGGGCTCACATATTGTTTTTTTTTAAACGAGGTAAAAGATTTGCCTTTATATTGATATAGAAGGAGCAAACATATTGCATATATCCGACCTTCCTGTCCCCCCGAATACTTGTTTATCAGTACCATTACCTGGCCTGGCTCGTTCTAATCGAGTTTCACAACTTCGGCGTTTTGTTCTTGATCACTCTTATATTTCGAAGCCCGAAGAGACATATAACTAACTGCGTAAAGTTCAGAAAAGGCATTGACGGATTACTAGGACAGGAGTGCTAAATAAAGTTCAGAAGTTGCATGAATAATCTAACTGCATTTGGCACCCTCACGCGTGCCTCCATCTCATTCTCAAGCATGGACCCCTGATTAATTAACAAGCGTCAAATGTCTGATGACGATGCCGATGATGGCGAGAAAGAGGGAGACTGTGCGCCGGTGCATGGACGACGACACTGACGCCTGGCGCGCGTTCAGCCATCGCCGAAAGCAACGCCGCGCCGACCGCTCGCTCGCCATTGATCCACAACGATCCGGGCCTGTCTGCCGGCAGTCTCCTTCTTCCTCGAAGCATCCTGCATTCCTGCACCATTCTCTCACAGGCTAATCAATTGCAAATCAATTCCTCCAAACACAGGCTGGGCAACGACTTTCTCGTGATCTGCATGTGCTAATCTCGATGCCGTTAATTAATTTGCTACGAGCGGAGCGATACGCGGCGCATGTGCCGATCGAGCAAAATCTCTGCTAATAAATCCGATCGAGCCGTGCTGACCGCGAAGTCTAAACCGCATTCGGCTATTCACGACGATGGCTGCCGCTCCGTGCGCATCTTAATTCCGAGATGGTTTGTATCTCCTGTGAAGACGACGTTTTCTTGCACGAAAGAGAGATGCATGCGCCCATGAGTGGATCCCATCATTAGCCAGGAAAATGACTATGCTGAAATGAAAGCTAGGAAAATGACTATGCCAAAACGAAAGCTAGGAAAATGACTCCTTTGAAACTAAACATGGTACTACCAGCAACATGAAAACAATGAAACAGGGTACTAACTACCTTAAGTAACGTAGAAAAGGTACTAAAACATTCGGGTGACATGCATCAGCCAGCTACCTTAACTTGCGGAAAAAAAAGGTATGATAGAGAATCTGGTTGCAAATCTTGTGCATTGAGATATCCATATAACTAACTGCGTGAGACCAAAAGGACGAGCTGGATGTGAGGTTTTGAGAAATGCATATTACGGAAGCTTTTGTTCTGCGAATCAAAAGGCGTAAATGAATGAATCGACGTCGCATTCACAAACAGACTTCTTTATGCACCCCGGTGAATTAACTAACCAGGTCTGTCTGCTAATTAGCACCCAGAAGATGCCTTGCCTTGTTTGCGTGCCAGGGAATGTGGCTTCAGAAGTTGATCGCATTGAAGTATTATAACTTGTTTTCGCATGTATGGAAACGTTCTTGTTTGTCAATGCACATCTGGCTAATCAATAGGCTATGTCCGTATTGTTGACTAATTTTTGCTACGAGCAGTTGATAACACACTGGTTTAGAGCCATTTAGTCTTTGCAGAGCAGTACTCCACACACACTAATACTACCACACAATACAATACAGTACAATACAATACAATACTCCATCGGATCACATGCACAACGTGCACTATGTCAGCTGGCCAAAATCAGTAAATCACCAATCAATTGCGAGTCTGCGACACGCTTCCAAGGTACCCTGCTCTCCTTTGCTGCCATCTTAAAACGAAATGAATTCGAATGTTTCTTTCTGCTTTCACCACTGCTTGATTAGCACATGCAGACATGCAGCGAGCGACATGAGCTGCTTTACGTTTGGTCCGGATTCCGTTAGCATGGGGGCGTACGGACACCTGTACAGGCCCCCGTTTTCAGCCGCGTGTCTCTTCTGCGATGAGCCGATGATGCATGCATCCACCGTGGCCACTCACGATGAACATACGCACGTGGCCCCGACAAACGATGATAAATCCGACCGGGATCACGTACGTACGGCAGGTTGTTATTACAGATACAGCCAGCCAAAGATCGAATTAACTAACACGAAAATGTCAGGGATAGATCGACGAAGTACTAATAGGTATCCAAAGATATGGATTTAACTAATGCCCCATGCATCAATTAAACCGGGCAGTGGCCGACGTGGATTTTCTGTGAAATCAGAAAAAATACCAAATACAAATAGAAAAGACGGCACAAATAAGGTGCGTAGAGAATGTATGCATGTTTTAGGTCGCTTGGTCTTGTCTTTTTTTATTTTCTTTACCTTTTCTTGTGGGATTGTTGTGAACTCTCGGCCTCTTAGGCCTTTCCTCTTTCCTAATTTAATACATGCAGTTGTCCTGCATGGTTTGAAGAAAAAAATACAGCACAAATCATAGAATGCACACATGTATATGCACGTCAAGTTTGAACTAAAATATGAAAGCATGTAATTTGAGTGAAAACGATAAAGTGCTCAAGGTATGTACAATGAACATGTTTTTGACTACAAAATTTACGAAGTTGTGTGTTTTTTCTGTAGGCCACATATGATCATATATTTTTTTCTTAAATTTCGCACGAGTAAGTATCAAAACAATATGTATGTGAGTGAGTTATTTCAAAAATTTCTGGGAGGATGCGATCTGACAGCAGTCCTGGCCCTGACGGATTCGGCCCCGCCTTCTTCAAGATCTTCTGGGAGATGGTGAAGCCTGATCTCCTTGCCTTCCTGGACGAGTTTTACCATGGGCGAGCCCACCTCGCTGGTGTTAACCAGGCATTCATCGCGCTGCTCCCCAAGTCGGAGGTCGTCACGACGGCTGATGGGTTCAGGCCGATCTCCCTACAGAACTACGTCATGAAGGTGATCACGCGGATTCTCACGACCCGTCTTCAACGATTCATCGATCAGCTGGTGGGGTTTGAGCAGTCGGGTTTTATTGCCGGGCGTTGCATCTCCGACAATTTTCTGTATGCGGCGGAACTGATTCAGTGCTGCCGCCTTCGGAAAACACCCACGATCGCGCTGAAGCTTGATTTCAGGAAGGCGTTTGACTCTGTTCATTGGGCCTCCCTGGACGCGATACTGGATGCAAGAGGTTTCGGTGTGCTCTTCAGATCCTGGATTCGTGACATCCTGTGCACCGGGAAAGCTGCTGTGCTGCTCAACGGCGTGCCGGGCGCGTGGATTGAGTGCAAAAACGGGCTGCGGCAAGGTGATCCGATGTCGCCGTACCTTTTCCTGATCGTCGCAGGCCTCCTCCGTCAGCAGGTTGCCGTTGGCTTAGGTGGTGAGACCATTCTGCATCCCCTTGTCGACGACCTCCCTTGCCCCGTGCTCCAGTACGCCGACGACACGTTGATCCTGGTGCGCGCGGATCCCGGCCAGGTTACCTTGCTCCGACGTGCTCTCGATGCCTTCACGAAGGCGACCGGGCTCGCCATCAACTACCACAAGAGCACGTTTGTACCGATCTGCGTCCCGGCGGCCGAGACGGCCTCGCTTGCCGCGATCCTCGGGTGCTCCGTCTCTGCATTCCCTCAAACCTACCTGGGGTTGCCGCTTTCGGATCGCAAGCTACCCTCGAGTGCGCTTGACTATCTCGCCGACAAGATCGCCGGGCGGATCCCCAGTTGGCGGGTGCGCACGCTCGACCCTGGCAGTCGCCTGACGCTCACCACTGCTGTGCTGTCGGCGCTTCCCTCCTTCGCCATGTCGGTGTTGCCCGTCTCGAAGAGCACGGTGGCCAAGATGGATAGACCGCGTCGTGCCATGTTCTGGACGGCCTCTGAAACCTGCTCCGGCGGTGACTGTTTGGTGTCGTGGGATACGGCGTGCAGGCTCCGATCTGAAGGGGGACTTGGCTTGATCGATCTAGGTGTTCAGAACACCTGCCTCCTTCTCAAGGTCGTGCACAAGCTCGTTTCTGGGGCTGAAAACCCGTGGACTTCGTGGGTGCGTCGTTGGTACCTCGAGAGTAGCGTTTCCCGTCCTTCGACCCCAACCTGGGCGTGCTTCAGCGCCCTCGTTCCCCTCCTCCGGTCGCTCACCATGGTCAGTATTGGCAGTGGTGAGAGCACCTCCATGTGGCACGATAACTGGTCTTCGGTGGGCGCGCTCGCGGCGGCCCTCCCGGCTGCGTACTCGTACAGCCTGTCTCCTGACATCACGGTGGCCGCGGCAGCTCGTGTTGGGGCTACAGCCCTGGCGTAGCGACCGCGCCTCTCGCCTGTCGCGTTCGCCGAGCAGCAGCTCATTGCAGATGCCCTTGCGCGTCTCGCTCCCCAACCGGCGCCCGACGAGCGGTCCTTGCTATGTACCAGTTCGACACGGTTCAGAACGCGTGACGCGTACCGTCTCCTCCGATCAACAGGTTGCAGCCCCCCTCTCCACGACCTGAATTGGGAGAACTTCTCGCCCGTCAAGATTAAGGTCTTTGTCTGGATCCTTCGACACCGCCGGACCAGGACGCGAGCACGGCTTGCCCGTCTTGGCGTGGTTCGGTCTTCTGACTGTTCCTTCTGCCCCGGCGTCGCGGAGGACGTGGATCACTTGTTCCTGTCGTGTCCCCGGATGCGAGATGTGTGGGCGTGTGTCGCTCCCTCAGCCGATACCAGCTCGCTGGAATCCCTAGTTGGGTCGTTCGCGGCGTCTCACCCGACATGGGCGCTCTCCCTCCGCATGACCGCGGCCACCTTGCTGCTATGGATAAGTTGGAAGACCAGAAACCGGCGTGTGTTCGATGGCCTGACCACGACGACGCAGGAGTTCTTCGAGTTCGTGCGTCAGCACCTTCAGTTGTGGGTTGTTAGGGCGCCCCGTAGTGTGGATTGCAGGCCGCTTGTGTCCTGGTGTGCGTCGCTTCCCCCCTGAACCCCACATGTAAATCCACCTCTGTTCGTGATGTACTGTCGGTTTTATTTTGAATGATAAATTTCAGGTGGGCTGTTCGCCCTCCGTTGCCAGTTCAAAAAAAAAAAAAATCTGAAACTTTGAAATGCGATTTTTAAATGATTGAAAATTCAGATCCGCCCGTGTAGTGCTGCTGCGACGTCCCTTGGTTGCTCTATCGCTAGCTAGCTGGCCGCGCAGGGGCGGTCCGGCGCCACCACCTGTCGTACTCGCTCGTACGCGGCATGCACGGACGTCAGACAAGGAGGACGTACGAGCTCGTGTCGGCGCTGCAGGCGACGTTGCCGTCCGCCGGCCGGCCCACCGACGAACAGATGAGTGGAGCAGCTCCCAATTTTACTGGAGCTCGATCGATCGCTGGAAATTAACCAGCGCACCGGCCGGCGTTCTGCACTGCCCAAGTGATCGAGCTCTCTTGTAGCTGGCCGGCCGGTGCAACGAGCGAGCGCGCGGGCAATATTTATGTATCTATTACAGATGAAAAGGATATAGTTGATAACCTCGGTGCGGGTCGGGCATTTCATCGAACACATCTTGTGCGTGGCAAAGAGAAAAAAAACTAGCACCTCCACTTCCCACCAATCCAGGAAAAAAAAACAGAGGAGAGAGGGGGGGGCAACAATATATAGGCAGGGGAGGGGTATTGGTCCCGGTTCTTGGCACGAACCGGGACCAAAGCTCCGCGGCATGCCACGTGGTCCGGCTCTGGAGCTTTGGTCCTGGTTCTTGGCATGAACCGGGACCAATGCCCCCAACCGAACCAGGACCAATGCCCCACGGGGCCATGGCAGCTCGAACCGGGGATCTGGTCCCGGTTTTTGCCTGAACCGAGGCTAATGGAAAACAATACTCCGGACGAAAAGTCATTTTTCTACTAGTGCATGCATGTCCACCGTGATATTTTGGGGCAGTCTTTCTCCCATTATATCATCTTTGGGAAAACAATTTGCATAAAATGCAGACGCAGAGCAGGGTCGGGGCCCCGCCCGTGTAGTGCTGCTGCGACGTCCCTTCGTTGCTCTATCTCGCTAGCTAGCTGGCCGCGCAGGGGCGGTCCGGCGCCACCACCTGTCGTACTCGCTCGTGCGCGGCATGCACGGACGTCAGGCAAGGAGGACGTACGAGCTCGTGTCGGCGCTGCAGGCGACGTTGCCGTCCGACGAAAAGGCCGCCGGCCGGCCCACCGACGAACAGATGAGTGGAGCAGCTCCCAATTTTACTGGAGCTCGATCGATCGCTGGAAATTAACCAGCGCATGCACCGGCCGGCGTTCTGCACTGCCCAAGTGATCGAGCTCTCTTGTAGCTGGCCGGTGCAACGAGCGAGCGCGCGGGCATGCAATTCAGCGCCCAGCTGCTACTTGGAATGGTTGGTGCATGCGCGGGACTAGCTGAGCTGAGCAGCCTGAGGTCCATGCCAATAGCTAGATCGAGGCAAGCCGTACGTACGTGGCGCGGATGATTAGGTGGTTGCGCTGAACTTGGAGGAACTGAACAGCACCAAGCACCTTGATGACCTACCACGCCTCATCCAGACGTCCACGTACACTGCTCACACTCAACACGTACGGCCGCCGGGGGTACGTAGGGCATGCATGCCGATACGGATGAAACCAAGGAGAGGGAGGGGCCCGGAGGTCGCAGGAGGCGGGAAGAGGAACATTGCCATCCCATGCAGCGAGCGGTTCCGTTCAACGCACCCAGAGGCGAGCCTCCAGCTAGCTGGCCACCGGCCCGGGGCCCCCTCCCCAGCGTCCTTCACCGCCGTACGCGTACCGCCCGGCGGCCGGGTACGTACGAACAAAGCACGTCGGTGGTTGCACAGTTTGCTACTCTACTATGCTAGTCTGCTGCTCCTAGCTCTAGGTAACGCGCGCATTCGAAACAGAAAAATGGAAAAAAAACAAGAATGTATGCATGGTATGGCTGTCGGCCGGGGAACCCTAGCTAATCCAGCTAGATAATCGAAACAAAGCTAGTGTAGATAGATCGACCCTATCGCAGTAGGATTAGTAATAATTAAAGAGTTTGATACACACACATGCCACCCATAAACTTGTCTTAGACGTGCAAACAGCCCCCATAAACTTATAAAGTGGGGTAAGTAGTATTACGGTGCAAAAACGGTACCCATGTTTTCGCTTTTCAGTTATTTTTCATACTTCTAGCCTCTCTCAGGAATTTGACTCATCCATGATATGTTCCCCACGGCGTTCATCACGTTCGAACACCTACGCGACCAGGAGGAGGACGCCGCCACCGCCGCACGTCCGTTGCGATGCCGACCGAGACTCGCTTGAGACCATTCGAGGAAGATGGACCGCATGACTACGGTAGGGTTTTTGCCCTCATTGCAGTTTGTTGTTGACGGGGTGGTGTATAGGTAGGGTCTCGGGGGTAGAGATGATCCCGGGACTAAAAAAACGACTCTGTGAAAGTGCATGTGTTGCCCCATGCGTGGTTTTGGTAATTAATGACAATCCTTATGGACTAATATTTGCATTGAGATATACTTTTTTTTTGCCGGGCGTTGCATTGAGATATACTTGTAGATCTTGTCTATAGGAAAAGATTGGAGTTCATATGTTGGACTCTAGAAGATTACATGATGATCAATGCTCTTTTCAAGGGTTTATATGAAGAATGGTCATGTGAAGAGTTGAGCATATTGCAAGTATGTCTTGAAGGATTCAAGACATAATCTTTGTGAAACGGAGCTTAGCGAGGCTCCCCCATAATGGAGTATGGGGGAGCATTTGAAGAAGCATTCATCAAGCATGTGCTAGCAAGCACAATAGAAAGGTGTTCCAACTTGAGGGAGTCAAGATCGTCATCATCTAGCTCAAGTGGAATGCGCAAGGCAAAGGTATGATCTTGATAGGGTTTCTATTTTACCGGTCTCGTGGTGTTAGTGGGAGACCGGGTTATAGGATAGACGGCGTACTATCAAGAGGGGCTCTCAAGTGAGTAACTTGATCGCATCTTTGTGGAGAATTCAAACCTTTGCATATTTGGCATATCATCTTTCTTGGTTCTTATTTGGCTTTTATCCATGTGAGAATTTAGAGCTTGTGTTCATCTCCATACCAAGCTCTAATTCATCAAAAATGGGTTTCATTTGAATATCTTGTGGTGTTTTTGATGTTGGAGGTTTTACCGGTTCGTCTCTTGTAGAGAGGTCAAACTCTCCTTATGGTCTCCTCCTCATATGATGGTCTATGATCTTTCTATGTATGATCTTGTAAAGCTCTTCATTGCGATTCCGACAAACCCAAGATCATCGAAATCGGAGTCCGGATGGAAAACTTGTTGTGTTTTCGTGTTGGAAATATTATCGGTTTATCCGTGAGGAAAGTTCCACACCTTCCCATGTGTGTCAACTTAACTCTATTTATGGTTTTTGTAGGGAAGCTTTGGTCTTTACCTTTTCAACCTCGTTGGTTTCATCTCGTTTGGAGATTCCTTGCAAAAGTTATCGCAGTTCAGCTTTCAGGCTGAAATCCTGCCAGCGGTAGTACCGTCGGAACGGGCGGTTGTACCGCTGGCCCTGGGCTGGGAAGCCACAGCGGCACTACCGCTCCCAATACCGCCGAAATATGTTGGCACTGCCAGCGGTAGTACCGCCCTGGGATTCCTGCGCAGCCCGAAGCGGCGGTAGTGCCGCCCGCACTGCCGCTCCAGACACGCCTCGGAGGCTTTGTGCGGTACTAACCGCGGTACTACGGGCGGTAGTACCGCTGGCGCGGGATGAGGCTGCGGCTGACCGTTGACCCTGCGGCTGCGCAGAGCGCGCTGGCGGTAGTACCGCCCTTTCCAGCGGTAGTACCGTCCGTTGCGAATCTGCAGCCAACGGCTCGTTTTTCCGGGGGGCCTATTTAAGGCCCCCTTCTTCCCCAAAGGGTAAGCTTCTACCAAGTACGTTTTTCCCTCTTCTCTCACCTCCATTGTTAACCTTGGAAAGCTTGCCCCTCTCCTAATTCCTCCCATGATTCTTGCATATCTTTGAGGGATTTGAGAGAGGAGATCTAGATCTACATTTCCACCAATCCATCTCTCCTCTAAGTGAGGAGAAGTCTCTTGATCTAGATCTTGGAGTTCCTTTTGTTGTGTTCTTCGTTGTTCTTCCTCTCTTCTCCCCCCCCCCCCCCATAAGCATTAGTTGCTTGTGGTGCAATTTGAGAGTGAAGGATTTGAGCACTTGTGCTCTTGCCATTGCTTCGTTGCATCGGTTTGTGCTCTCCACGAGTATTCGTGGAAGTCGAAAGCTTGTGAACTTGTTACTCTTGGGTCTTTGGACACTAAACGCCCGTGTGGTGGTTGAGACCCTTGTGTGGTCACTTGTAGCTGTTCAGGAGCCCCCAATCCCGTTGTGGGTTGTGCCCCGGATCGTTGTTGTAAATGCTCCGGATTTCCGTCTCGAAGGATTCCGATAGTGGAAGGTGAACCAAACCTTTGTGGTGCGGTTCATCGGAGAAGAAGGTGAAACCTTTGTGGTTGTTGAACCATTGTGTTGGTTCACACCTCTCCAACGAGACGTACTTCCCTAAAAAGGAGGAACTCGGGAATATATCCTCGTCACCGCGTGCCTCGGTTATTTCTATACCCGATCTCTTTACTTATGCACTTTACATTGTGATAGCCTTCGTGCTTGAAGTATTCTATTGCTATCACCTTGTTGCTTGTCTTGCTTAGCATAAGTTGTTGGTGCACATAGGTGAGCCGAGTTTATTTAGGTTGTTCGCTTGTTAATTTAAACACTTAGTTCTATTCCGCAATTATCAAGACTAAACCGGAAAAGTTTTAATCGCCTATGCACCCCCCTCTAGGCCATGCATGCCGATGCAGGCCATGCATGCAACGTCGACGGAGGGGGCCCCGGGCCCGGAGGTCGCAGGAGGCGGGAGGAGGAACATTACCATCCTACGTTCGTCCCATGCAGCTAGCGGTTCAACGCACCCAGCGGCGAGCACCAGCTAGCTGGCCACCGGCCCGGCCGGCGGCTGATGGAAAAACAAGAATGTATGGTATGGCTGTCGGCCGGGGAACCCTAGCTAATCCAGCTAGATATTCGAAACGAAGCTAGTGTAGAAAGATCGACCCTATCGCAGTACTAGGATTAGTAATAATTAAAGAGTTTGATACACACACATGCCACCCATAAACTTGTCTTAGACGTGCAACCAGCCCCATAAACATATAAAGTGGGGTAAGTAGTATTACGGTGCAAAAACGGTACCCATGTTTTCGCTTTTCAGTTATTTTTCATACTTCTAGTCTCACTCAAGAATTTGACTCATCCATGATATGTTCCCCCACGACGTTCATCACGTTCGAACACCTACGCGACCAGGAGGAGGACGCGCCTTTGTCGCACGTCCGTTGCGATGCCGATCAAGACTCGCTTGAGACCATTCGAGGAAGATGGACCGCATGACTACGGTAGGGTTTTTCCCTCATTGCAGTTTGTTGTTGACGGGATGGTATATAGGTAGGGTCTCGGGGGTAGAGATGATCCCGGGACTAAAAAAACGACTCTGTCATGTGGAGCTCACACGAGATTTGTTTGTTGTCACGACGAGATTGGGGATGAATCGTGGCTGCATCTTGCCTTTCTAGGTATATGACTGCTTACCGACAGCCTGTCGCGGCTGGCCTTGCCTCGCGGTGGGTGCGTCTGCAAGATCTTGATCAAGTAGCCATGACCGTAGGATCGTCTATCGCCAGTTATACTGTTAAGAAGTTGATAAAGTAATAGACACTACTCTTGCGATGATCTCGATCAAGTGCAGTCCAAGTACGCTTGCGATGGACTACTTTTATATCTAGTTGGCAGAGGATTGGACAGTAAGTTTGTGGTACACAGGCTTAGGCCCCGCTTGGTATCTTATTTATTAGCCAAAACGATCGGTTAGAAATACGGACCTGTCTAAATCCGACAGAAAATACAAAGAACCTCCAGAAATACGGCTTTTTGTCGGGGCCATCGGCATAGACCCTGCGGAGGACAAATATTTGACACAGGGCTTACCGTCGGCATAGGTTCACTAGGGCTAAGCCGACGGCAACGCCGACGGCTTTGCCGTCGGCATAGAGGTGATTTTTTTTCTATTTTTCATTTAATATGAAATAATTCATATCTTTAAATCTGTAAATCAAAATTTAACAAATAAAATATCTAAATCGATTAGAAAAATGAGAGAAATCCAAATATGACATCCATATCATTATTTTCACCATGCATATTAGTTTTTGCAACATATTTTTGGTACTTGCTTAATAAAAAAGTCATTTTTGACACTTCAAAAATGGAAAATAATATTTATAAAAATAATTTGGAAATTGTTTCTGACAACAATGTTTGCCATACCAAGACACACCTATGTATCAAATATGGACACATTATCACAAACTATGGCATGGGGTCCATTTTGACCATTTTTCAACAAAATAAAAGAAAGTGAAAAAATACTCAGAAAATGAAATCCTTTGGCATGGAGTCCTTTTATGTGTACTAGTTGTTAGGAAAAAGGATAAACTTGAATTTTGATAAAGTATCCAAAAAAATCTTCACAAAAAGGTCAATCATCTATAAACATGTAGAAGTTTCGAGTCAAATGATCTGGATATGATCATTCCCGTGGTGTAATTTGTGATAATGTGCCCATATTTGACACATAGGTGTACCTTTTGGTATGAAAAAAAATGTTTTAGAACTGAGTTTTTTTTAATTTTTTATAAATATCATTTTTTAATTGTAAAAAATGACATTTTTTGTGAAGCAAGTACAAAAAATATGGTGGAAAATGGCACGCGTCCAATTATCACACAAAGTAGACCATATTTTATGGATAATCCAGCAATATTAGGAATTTTCTCGGTTTCTACCTAATTTCGCCTATTTAAATGACTTTATGCCTATTTTCCGAAAGTAATAGAATTTTGAACGACAAGTGTATGATAGTTTGCTCTGAAAATTTTACAAAATTCATTTTAAGATACACCAGTAGTGGTTATATCACAGAACCGTCGATAGTTTTTAAAAATGCGACCCCTTTCGATGAATAGGCACGGCATCCATTTTGATCATTTTTTCAACAAAATAAAAGAAAGTGAAAAAATACTCAGAAAATAAAATCTTTTGGCATGGAGTCCTTTTATGTGTACTAGTTGCTAGAAGAAAATGATAAACTTGAGTTTTGACAAAGTTTCCAAAAAACTTCTTCATAAAAAGGTTAATCATCCATAAACATGTAGAAGTTTCAAGCCAAATGGTCTAGATATGATCATTCCCAAGGTGTAATTTGTGATAATGTGCCCATATTTGACACATTGGTGTATCTTCGTATGACAAACAATGTTGTAGAACTGAGTTTTTTATTTTTATAAATATCATTTTTCTATTTTTTAAGTGCCAAAATGACTTTTTTTATTAAGCAAGTACAAAAAATATGTTGCAAAAAGTTATATACATGATGAAAAAGATAATATGGATCTCATACTTGGATTCCTCTCATTTTTCTAATCGACTTAGACATTTTATTTGTCAAATTTCGATGTACGGATTTAAAGAGATGAATTATTTCATATTAAATGTAAAAAGGAAAATATAAAGTAAATTCATTTTATTTTTACTTATTTAAACAAAGTTTTAAAATTTAAACAATGAAAAAGTGTAGCATCGTAACTGAGGGGTTAATATAATTGATAGGATACTAATATCAGTAAGTTTAACTTCTCATTTGAAAGCTAATTTGAAAGGAACTGAAATGTTAAGCGTGCTTCGGCTGAAACAGTTTCAGGATAGGTGACCGAATGGGAAGTTTGACCAGGGTAAGTACTTTGACCTATGATTAAGTGTGTAATTAGAGATTAAGTATGTGGCTAAGTGAAAAATTTCGAAATAGAATTAAAAAGTTCAATTTTTTTAAAAAAAAAGTTTAAAAAATTCGAACAATTAAGAATTATTCGGATAAAAATGCCGACGACTTTCGCTATGCCGACGGCTTTTTGGGCTATGCCTATAGGCATGTACGCCGACAGAGCTAAGCCGACGGCTACCGTCGGCATAGCCTATGCCGACGGCATTCTAGGCTATGCCGACGGCAAAAAGCCATCGGCTTAGCTTCTCTTTCCTGAAGTGACGTCGTCATACATATTTTCTAGCCATAGCTGCACACCAGCACGCCAATTCTTCCAATCCATTCCTCCCGTGCGGGTGTGACTCACTAATCTACATTCCTGTTCATCCGGCTCCACGTTTTAATTTCGATACTTTGATTGAATCCGTCACCTCTTGACTAATTTAGCTTATTCACTTACTAATTCATCAAACGAACTGGTCCGATTGTTCATGAGCAGAGCTTAAGCTACACTCAATCCGTCATCTCTTAACTGCCAACCGCCACGACGAAGACATACTACGCTCTGCCAATCATCACATTTTTTTTCCCTTATCGTTGCCCGCGAGACGATCGACGTTCCGCGCATCCATACAAATCCTCCCGCGATTTAGGCGTTGATCCCATGATTGGTTCGGCTGTTTTTGTGCGTGCGTGGCCTCGTCTGATCATCATTTGCACCGGAGATAGCTAGCGGCGATCGATCGATTGTTGCGAGCCCAACCAGCAAACTACTGAACTTGTGGTGGGTTAGCTAAGCAACAAAGATTCTTGTTTGTGGGCGCTACTAGCCCAACATTCCAATGTGTTTGCTATGCGCTAATGATCCCAAATCATTGCTTCCCCCCCAATCTTAATAAGGATCGGCCCTGTGGCCTTGGAGTCTATCCCAAATCATTGCAAACTCGTCCTCTCCGGAAAATATTATTAATGATTGAAATCCATTGATGCATGCAACTTGTACATCTCTATGTTGCTTGTCCTTTGCCCCGACGATCAGTTAAGTTTGTCGCCTACCTTCCGATCTCTAGAACTAGCTAGATTAGGGCAATCAGGATAAATAATTTGGAAAGGGAGCAGCTTAAGGCAAAGCGAAAGAAAGAAAAGACCCTTGAGCTGCAAGTGTCCCTCGGTGTAAGGTAGGCACAAGACAATGTCCGGTTTTTAAAACAAGTTCTTGCTAACCACATTATTATTCTCTTTCGCCTTTCTCACGGTCACGCTAGCTTCTTTTGGGCTCACAAACTGCATATATCCTACCTTCTTAATTTCCTGTCCCCCCTCCGACTCCGGGTACTTGTTGTTTATGTGTGCCACCACCGTCCTAGCTCGTTCTAATCCAGTTTCACGAGTTCGGCGTGTTCTGTTCTTGATTACATCTACCATTATAAATTTGTATCGTGAAAGAGACATTAGTGTGCACGCGTAAAGTTCAGAAAAAGTATTAACAGATTACTTGGACAGCAGTGCTAATGAAGTTGCATAAATAATCTAGCTACTGCAGTGGCACCGTCACCCGCGTGTCCGTCTGATTGTAATGCATGGACCCCTGATTAATTAACAAGCGTCAAATATCTGATGTCGATGCCGATAGACTGTGCGCCGGTGCATGGAGGACGACGATGACGCCTGGCCGTCAGTTGAGCCATCGCCCGCACTTGGCTCCGCCGAAAGCAACGCCCCGGCGACCGCTCGCTCGCCACTGATCCAAGACGATCCGGCCCGGCCTGTCTACCGGCAGCCTCGTTCCTTCCTCGAAGCTTCCCACCGATCGACACAACAGGCTAATCATGCATCATGCGTGTGATTAGTACTACAAAACCTCCCTGTTTCCTCTCCGCCGCTGATCGAGCTCGAATTTTCTTTTCTTCTCCCGGTCGACACCGGCCAATGCAACGACAACTTACTCGTGTGCTGCATGTGCTAAGTGATTAACTATACGTCCGTGCCTAATCTCGACACCGTTAAATTAATTTCCTATACCAGCTAGCAGAGGGATATATACGCGGCGCATGTGCCGATCGATCGAGCAAAATCTCTGCTAATAAATCCGGGCCGTGCTGACCGCGGAGTCTAAACCGCATTCGGCTATTCACGATGGCTGCCGCTCCGTCTGCAATTGTGCATGGATGGATGAGTTCTTAATTTCAGGATTGTTTGTAATCTCCGATGAGCACGACGTTTTTTTTGCTCGAAAGAGATGCGCACATGAGTGCATCCATCATTAGCCACGAAAATGACTATGCTAAAATGAAAGCTAAGGAAAATGACTATATGCTGAACGAAAGCTAGGAAAATGACTCCTTTTAAACTAAACATGGTACAACCAGCAGAAAACACAGAGTACTAACTACCTTAAGTAACGGAAAAAAAAAGGTACTACTTGACAGAATCTGGTTGCATATCTTGTGCATTGAGAATTGAGATATTCATGTAAGTGCATCCTTGCGACGAAAAGGACGTGCTGGATGTGAGGGTTCTGAGAAATGCTTACCGTAGCCTTCGTTCAGCGAAGGCGTAGATTAATCGACGTCGCATTCACAAACTAACTTCTTCATGCAGCCTGGTTAATTAGCTAACCAGAAATTAGCTTCCAAATACATGTTTCTTTCTAGATGGCCTTCCTCGTGTTGGGTACCTGCGAATGTGGCTTCAGTGCTTGAGCTCATTGAGATATTGTTATGGTTAAATTTGTCTAATCAATAGGCTCTGTTCTTGCTGTGGACTTTTTTTTGCTAGGACCAGTTGAGGATAACATAAACTTTTTTTAGAACCATAAAGTCATCGCAGAGTAGTAGGACTACTCCATACACTAATCTATTGTAATACAATACAATACAATACAATACACCCCTTCGGATCACATGCACTACGCACAACATGCTAATCAATGATGCGTGTGATTAGTAGAAAACCTCCCATGTTGCCTCCGTGTTCTTCCCTGCTAATCATCTAGGTCTTTCTTTTCCACTTTTCATGACATCTCGAAATAGGGTTTTTGCCCCGCTTTATAAATAAAAAAACACTTGCTCATGTGCTAAGTAATTAAGTATGTACTCCTTTAATTAATTTGATATACAACTAGATGGATGTGCGGGGCATGTGCCGATCGAGCAAAATCTCCGCTAATAAATCTGATTAAGCCATGCTGACCACGGAGTCTGAACCGCATTCGGCTATTCACGATGATGGCTACCACTCCGGTCGTGTGCAATTGTGCATGGATGGCTCCGTTCTTCATTTCAGGATAGTTAGTTTGTACTGTATCTCCTATGAGCACGACGTTTTCTTGCACGAAAGAGATGCGCACATTAGTGCATCCATCATTAGCCAGGAAAATGACTATGTTAACATGAAAGCTAAGGAAAATGACTCCTTTTAAACTACACATATTACAAATAGAAAATTAAAAAGCAGAGTACTAACTACCTTAAGTAACGGAAAAAAAAAAGGTACTACTTGACCATTCATCTAACATGCATCAGCCAGCTACCTTAACTTGAGAGAAAAAAGGTATAAAAGCAGAATCTGGCCGGTTACATATCTTGTGCATTTTGAGAATTGAGATATCCATGTAACTGCATCCATGCGATGAAAAGGACGAGCTGGATGTGAGGGTTTTGAGAAATGCTCACGGAAGCTTTCGTACTGCCAAGGTGTAAATTAATAAACGTCGCATTCACAAACTAAATTCTTTATGCAGCTCGGTTAATTAACTAACTAGACCTGTCTGGTTTCCTTCGGAAGATGCCTTGCCTGGGAAATGTGGGTTCATGCCTTCATTTCTTGAATGCTTGAGCTCATTGAAATATATTATCACGGGTTTTTCTATGCAAGAAAACGTTTTTTCATGTGAAATCGGCCAGGTTGCGGATGCACATCTGGATGATCAAGAGGCTTTGTCCGTGCGGTCGACTAATTTGTGCTAGGACAAGTTGGGGATACACTTGTTTTAGAGCCATAAAGTCATTTCAGAGTAGAGTACACCATGCACTAATACTAATACAACAATACAATACTCCCTCGGATCACATGGACAACGTGCACTATGAGCTGGCGAGATCGACCAATCAATTGCACCATGCTTACGACAAGGTGCTCTCTGCCATCTTAAAACGAGCTGACAAAGATTTATCGTCCTTTGTCGGAGAGGCTTTACGCTTTCACCACGGATTAATTAACAAACTAATCGTACTACGATCCGCACCTGTGCTGTGCGGTCATCACATGCAGCGCTAGCAACACCAGCTCATGCATGCATGCAGCAATTAGTTGGTCCGGATTCCGTTAGTACGTACTGGCCCCGTTTTCACCCCCGTGTCTCTTGTGACTCATCCATCTGCGATCCACCGTGCCTGGTTCTGTCACTTTCTCATCCTTGAGTGTCCAGGTTGTTGATGAGACCACTATGTTGGTGCCTAACTCAGAGTCCCTTTTTGGCAAAGAGATTTGCGACTTGCTTGTCGATTTGGAGGCGGCTTGCCCCGGATATGGCAAGGATATTGCTTCCGTTTTGGCGGGAACAGCTACAGACGGTGTATTCATGAAGGTGGAGAAGTCTCTTAGAAGGAAGGCAAGGAAGAAGCTTCCCTTCGCATGGAGATCTTCAACCCTTTCTTGATTGTTGAGTCCTTTTGAGATTGTTGTGTTTCCGGTTTGTGGTGGTGATAGGTTGGGTGAGTAGCTGTTTGCATGTGGTGGTTGCTCGTCTTAGGTGGTGCTCTTTTGACGTGGGCTCTTCTTTGTGGTGTTGGTTGTTGATGTTAGTTGTACGGTTTTCGCTCGGTTTCTTCCGTAATAAACCGGGCACCTTCTTTTTAATTAATATATAAGGCAAAGCTTTTGCCTTTTTTTCAAAAAAAAACTCAAGATGAAAAGACGCACGCACGTGCCCGGGATGGACAAGAGAAAATGCCCCGACAAACGATGATAAATCCGACCGGGGGATCACGTGCGTACGGCAGGCTGTTATTACACACAAACAGCCAGTGAGCCAGCTAGCTGCATTTTATATGCCACGCACGCGTCCGGCCGGGGTATCCAAAGATCGAATTAACTAACACGAAAATGGCAGGGATAGATCGACAAAGGTGATATATAGGTATCCAAAGATCGAATTTACTAATGCCGCGTAAATTAAACCGGGCAGTAACCGACGAGGTTTTATGTAAAATCGGGAAAAATAATGAATAAATACTTTAAAATGGCATAAATCATGCGTGTAGGGAATGTGATCTCCCACTTCTACAAATGTTCCAAATTCCACTTGAGCATCCAAATCTACTCTAGGTTTGGGAGTAGGACCAGAGGTACAAGTTCTAGAATGCATGTATATGCATGTCAAGTTTGAGCTAGAATATGAAAGTATGTAATTTAAGCAAAAAAGACAAAGTGTTCAAGGTATATACAATGAACGGGATTTTGACGGTACAACAAATTATTAAAAAAAAAAATCAGTTTTCTCTTTTTTGTGTAGGCCACATACGAGATTTTTTTTGGCAAATCTAGCCTCTGATAAAAACTAATTTTGAGTCTGGCGTCCTCACGAAACTAATTTGGAATCTAGAACCTGATCTTGGCGCCGACGTTGTGCAGGTAGGCGCTGAGGAAAAGTTAGAAACAATTGGTTTAGGAGTTCGACGTCAATAACATTGGCGCCGACTCCTACATGCACAACATTAGCTGTCGGTGGCAAGCTCAGAGGCCAGATTCCGAAAATAGTTTCTTCGGGAGGCGAGATTTGAAATTAATTTTGCCCAGGGCCAAATTTGGCAAAAAAAAAAAAACGCATATGATCGTATTTTTTCTTGAAATTTTGCACGAGGTAAGCATCAAGAGATAATATATGTGCGCGGTGAGTTATTTTGGATTTTTGTGAAACTTTGAAATACGATTTTTAAATGATTTGAAATGCATGCTCCATGTCCACCATCGTATTTTTGGGGCAGTGGCAGTCTTTCTTCCCATCATATCATCTTTGGAAAACAATCCCCGTGTAGTGCTGCTAGCTGCGACGTCCCTTCGTTGCTCTATCCTATCGATCGCGAGCTAGCTGGCTTGGTGCAGGGCGCTTGCTGCAGCGGGCGGCTAGCTAGTCGGTCCGGCGCCACCACCTGTCGTACTCGCTCGATCGTATGCGCGCATGCACGGACGTACGGGGCCGTGTCGGCGCTGCATATATGCAGGCAACGTTGCCGTCCGACGAAAAGGCAGCCGCCGGCCCACCCACCGACGGACAGATCACCGGAGCTAGCAGCTCCATCGATCAAGCGCTGGAAACCAGCTAGCGCATGCACCGGCCGGCCGGCTCTCTGAACCGTCCAAGTGAACGCTGTCTTCTCGAGTCAAGCCGTCCGTCAAGGCGTCAGATTGAGCGCACCAGCAACTGTGATCAACTCTTCGAGCTGGCCGATGCAACGAGCTAGCGAGCGGGCATGCATGCAATTCGGTGCCCAGCTACTTGGTTGGTCGTGGCCGGCCGGCCTATCCTGGAGGGCCAAGCTTTTGGCTCTCGTTTCTAAAAAATATCTGGCGGGAATGGTTGGTTAGGTGCTCTGATCCATCGGCGAACTGGTGACGACAGTACCAATGATTGACGGTGGTTGCGCATGCAACTTGGAGAAACTGAACAGCACCAAGCAACTTGGAGAAACTAGACAAGAGCGAGCAAGATAGGTCCTTAATTAATGATGACCTGACTAAATTTCTTTTCCCACGTAGGTGGGCTCTACACGCCCATTTCGATCATGTCCATTTACGTGCGCGCGTTTGGCTGTAATTAATCTGCAGGAGAGGGGAAGTTCATTGCTTACCTGGAGACAAAACATGTGCAGTGAAAGTGTTAAACACTAGTCCAGTTCTTGAGGGTAAAAAAAATTCTTCATGCAAACCAAACAAAAGAGTGCTAGTCATGATGTACTAGTTGGCATCTGGCAATCCTGCGACCGTTGGCATCAATCAATCAATCAATCAATCAATCAGCACAATCACCGTGTGTCGCTGACAGCATGATGGAACCGGTAAATGGCACAGCTCCTAGATTAAAGATTCCTCTCATGATATTCTAGCTAGAATTGAGCCCGGCGGCATCTCTCCGGGGAGATCCATGGACTAGACAAACGCGTGGAGCGTGAATGAGTGAGTGACGAGAGTCGAGAGTGTTGCACACATAGATCCAACCAAGGCCATGGCCCTCAACCAAGCTTTTTTTTTTTTTGCGGAAAAGAGCAAGTGATATTAATCCAGTATCCTTACAGAACAGTCCTCAGGAAAGAAGAAAAATACAACCAAGTCCTTTAGGATAACGAAGTCGATGTCGCCGAAGAAGACGTGTCGCCGGCGCGCCGCCGCCGCTCCGCCTCTGCAACCTTGGATCGGCCGGAGTCCCATGGCGGTCGGGAAGCCAACGAGCCTCGAACCCGAAGGGCCTCCACCATTCTTCGTCTTCATCGCCTTCCGACTGGACGCAATCACCCGCACCTTCTTGAAGCTCAGCCGCCGGAACCGCCGCACACGGACTCCGGCACGGGAAGACGGCGCACGGCAACTCCTCGGAGTCGCGAGCACCGGAGAGGAAGCGGAGAAGCAGGAGAGCTCCGAAGAACCCCGCCGCTGAAGGAGAACTCCGCCACCGCAAACCACCTCACCCACAGCACCTTCTCCTCCATTGCGCCGCCGGCGAGGATACCACTCTACCCTAGCTATATACAGACGGATCCGTGGTTTCCCCACCCTCCCGCCGCCGGAGCGGCCGGCGGAGGGAGGGGAAACCGGCGAATCTGCGTCGGCGAGCTGGATCGACTGGGAGGGGAAAAAATCGCCTCACTTCTACTGTGCGGGAAGGAGGAGACGTCCAAGGTTACGTCTATAGCACTAGGCCCGGCCCTCAACCAAGCTACCTACGTACACCAAGCGTGCGCGCTGACGGTTCACACCCGCACAGCTGAGCTCCATGCCAATGCTAACGCCAATAGATCGAGGCAAGCCGTACGTACGTGCCGCGGATGATTAGCTACCTATCTATATCTGGCGGGAATGGTTAGGTGCTATGTGATCCATCGGCGAACTGGTGACAGTACCAATGATTGACGGTGGTTGCGCAACTTGGAGAAACTGAACAGCACCAAGCAACCTGGAGAAACTAGACAACAGCGAGCTAGATAGGTCCTTGCACTAGTAAAGAACAGGGTATCAGTACCGGTCTTATTAGGCCTTTAGTACCGGTTTTGCAACCGGTACTAAAAAGTCGAGATTAAAGGGGTACCCCTTTAGTACCGGTTGTATAAACAACCGGTGCAAAAGGCCCTCCACGTGGCCGAAGCTGCGCGCGCAGCTGAGAACCTTTAGTACCGGTTGTTCATAGCAACCGGTACTAAAGGTTCCTGTCCCCCCCCCCCCCCCCTTCTTATTTTTTCGGGGGGTTAGGTTTTCGGTTTTTTTTCTTTTCGCTTATTTCTCAGGGTTTAGGGTTTCTGTTTTTTTCCTTTTCGCTCATTTTTCAGGGTTTCGGAGGAGATCACGTATAAAGTACTCACTACACATATAAAGTACTCTTTACACATATAAAGTACTCTCGTTACATATAAAGTACTCATAATTACAATGGAGATCACCGCTAGCTAGTACATGCATGGAGGGAGTCTATTAATCAACATAGTGGAATTCACCGAATTCATCTACGACATGCGTCATAATGAATCCCGCCAATTCCTCCGCAATAGCTTTTACGCGGTTTTTTAGTAGGAGCTGGTTCCGCTTCCTTGCCATCTTTAAAAGAAGGAGATCAAATCAGTTATGATCGAAACTAAACATGATTGATGGTAGCAAAATAAAAGTTGTGTATGATGTTTACGTACCTCTCGATTTCTTATACTATTGACTCTCTCATTGACCCTCATGTGAATATACTCGCAAACGTAGTATCCACATAGTTCCGTCCCCTGTGGTTGTCGCAGACACCACTATACAAGAATTTAATTTAATCAAATAATAATCAAGAGAATGATAATGGTATTAGAAAGATACATAGACCTAGATACGTAGTAGTACTTACGTTGTTAGCCTTGAACTCCAGCTTAGGTTTCCATTCACCGCGTTCTTCCGCGATGAACCTTTTCCAAACCCTGCCCGGAAAAGAAAATGAATTGAGGAGTTATTACTTATACTTTTGATATCCGGAAATGAACGAAAAGACGATATAGTGCGATTGAAATTACCTCTTGAGCATTAGACGCACGCTTTTGTAATCATCTTGATCTTTCCTTAATGAGTCCCAGACTTCAACTTGTCCTTCCTCGAGTCTAATGATTAGCAGAATGAAGTGGTACCTGCGCACATTTATATACGCAGGTATTCAGAACTCATCAATTACACTTAATATCGGGAAAGCAAAATAGAATGTGTACAAGACAGTAACACTCACCCGAAGTTGTAAGGAAAAAGTATTTCCTTTCTGGTACTTTGTCGCTTAAAACACGTTAGCAAAACGTCCTCTGTTTCCTGGGCATACAGAGGACTTCTACGGTGACTTCATGAACTTTATCCGGGTCAATGAACCCAATGTCCCAGATTCCTCCCATTCGGCATTCACGAATCTTCATTCTGCATAATAGCGTACAAAAGAATGTTGTGAGGATAATTACAAGCAATGAACGAGCTTAACTATAAATAATTAAATTACACGAATAAATTACTTACAGACAATAGCAGCTGATGATAGATTTGTCGAGAGCAAGTTGATTGTACATCTGAAAAAGTTCGGAGAACGCAACCTCCACACCATATTGTCGGAAGTAGTGTTGTTCCTTAACTCCCGCCATGAGACACATTTTCCCTTCTTTTGCGGCGGCCATGTACCAGTTATGCAATTTATATAACTGTGTTGTTAGAGCACTCGGATTTTCGACCAGAGGCAGCCCGAGTTCAAATTTATATTGAATTGTTATCTGCGCTATGGGGCAACCTGTGTCGCCAATGACAACTTCTCCATGCTCGATTTCCCGAGCTTCAGAAGGCACAATGAGCGGGGCGATCGATTGTGCTTCTTGTTCTCCGAGCTGGGCAACTCTTTTCCCGCACGCTTTTTCTTGCTCCATCTGTGAGGAAAGTACCTTTTCAATACCTCGCTCATAGTCTGAAAGGGGCGGTGGTGGAGGGTCATATAGGTTGTCAACGGTGTGATCTTTTACCTCAGTTGGTATAGTCTTCAGAAGTTCCTTCATGGGGTCCAGTCTTGCCTCCAGTCTTTCCTTTTTTTCTGTTCAAAAAAGGCTCTCGCCTCTTCACGTGTGCTCACTTCTAATTCCTCCTGAGTCATCTCGCCAGCTAACTTCTCAGGAGCCTTGACTTCCTTGGTTTTTTTGCACGTTTCTTGACAGGGGACGACGTGAACAGCTTCCGCTTTGTCAAACTACTAGTGGGCGCAGCAGTCGGCTGACGGGACGGCGCGGGCGATGGACTCGCGGTGGGCTCCCAATCGTCGGGGGAGGAGGGTGGACTTTGCTGTGGTGAATTTCTAACCGGAGGAGTCGGTGGCCTTGGCGCCGAGTCTGGAAACTTGATATATTTCTTCTTCCATAGAACGATACCAAGTTCGACATCTCCCAATGTCTTCTCGCCTTCAGCTCCGGGAATGTCAAGATGGATTGAGCTGAATCCCGACATAACTTTCGTCACCCCGACACGAGCAAATCCAGCCGGAATCTCACCAAAATGGAAGGTTGATCCAAGTTGATGCGGTAAAGCATAGCCATTCGCCACCGGAAACTAATGTTCTTCATTGGCGCATGTAACTCACAATTTGTCTTCTCCGTGATATCATCCACGGGGTAGCGCGCCGCCGACGGTTCATCAACTGGTTCATCAACTGCAGGATCTTGTAGCTGCGTGGAACCCACGCTGCTTTTCCGCTGAGATGGGCAGACATCGACTGCATGATCTTGTACTCGCGGCTGAGATTCCCTTTGCTGGGTAATTAAGGCCAGTTGCTCCTTCACATCCTGCATCTGGCGTTCTAATGCAGTAAACCTCTCCGCCTCCCTCTTCTTACCTCTGCAATGTTTTCTATAAGTTGCAGCGTGCTCCGGAAACCCTTCAAGAAAACCAACCCCGCCTCCTCTGCCTCGACATCGTCCCCAGTGTTCTTTATTCCCGAGGGCGAGTGAAAGCTCGTCGTCCTCTCTATCGGGAACATATTTTCCCTGTCGGACTAGTTCTATTGCGTCAACTAGTTTTTTGGTGACTTTTTAATTCTTTTCTCCATTTTCCCTTTGCAACAATCAGCCCTGTGTTTGGGTCCAACACTGCCCCATGCGCAAACAACCATAACTTGGACCTGTCGGGCCAGTCATCTGTCTGTGGAATGATCCCTTTTTGACGCAGCTCGTTTTCATAGGCTTCCCACTTAGGCACGGCAGTCTTGTAGCCACCTGAGCCCAAACGATGGAAATATTTCTTCTTAGCATTCAACTTATTTCGTTTCGATCGGGCCACAGCGACGGCCGATTTCTTATACGCCACAAATTCAGGCCAGTCATCTTTTAGCTTCTCTAGATGTCCAGTGAAATCTGGAGTTTTTTCTCATATTTTCTCCACAATGTTTTCTTCCAGTTGTTGAATTGCTCGGCCATCTTGCTAAGAGTCCACTCCTTGACTTTATCCTTCCTCCTCTGTGGGAGATCTGCCGGTAGGCTGAAATAACCCAATATCGACTCCCAAAGGGTTTCTTTAATTCTATCCTCGACATATTTTGCGCCAATGTTTTTTTTCTTCGGCTCATTCCATTCTGCAACGGTGATCGGGACCATGTCCCTTACAAGAAATCCGCATTGAGCTATGTATTTAGTGGAGATTCCATCGGGTTTCTCCGGTTTGCCTTTTATGCTAACTTCGTCGATCGACAACTTTGCACCATCCGGCAGCTTTAACCCTTGGGTGGGCCTCGTTTACGGATTGTCGACGTAGATCCAGAGGGCTGAAAGAAAAATGTTTCGTTAATAAGTGCGCATATAAATCAATTAATGCATCTAGCTAGTGATCAACAAGACTTAATATATACCTTGCCGGAGTTCTCTACGGAGTTTTGTAACGACACTTCTTCTTCGTCGTCGTCTCTGAAGTTTTGTAACTCAAGTCCCTCACCGGAGTCGTTCAAGCATTTCGCGCTGAAATCTTCGCCGTCTTCTTCGTCGGAATCTTCTCCATCGGAATCTTCTCCATCGAATTGGGTCCAAGGGTCTTATCAAATATAAGTGCTTGAAAGCGTTCTTCTTTCTCCAAGTCTCGGATGAAGTCCGGGGCGTCGATGATGGGGGCATCGTCCTCCATAGCTCAATGTCACTGCAAATTTGTAATTCAAACTTAGCAATATTTCAAACTTTGCTAAATTTTGAAACTTTGCTACTAGAATTTTCAAACTTAGCAAAATTCACATATTTACTAGAATAAAAAAATGACAATGCACATATTTACTTATTTACTAGAATAATTTCTAACTTAGCAATATTTCAAACTTAGCTAAATTTTCAAACTTTGCTACTAAAATTTTCTAACTTAGCAATATTTCTAACTTAGCAAAATTAACTTTCAAAGTTAACTTAGCAAAATATTTCTAACTTAGCAATATTATTTTTAGTAACTTAGCAAAATATTTCTAACTTAGCAAAATTTTCAAAGTTATTTTTAGTAATGTTTCTAACTTAGCAATATTTGAAACTTAGCAATATTTCTAACTTAACAATATTTGCTCCATTAAAAGTTATTACACTAATAATAAAATGACTCCATTAAATTTCCTAATTTGCTCCACTAAAATTGAAACACAAATTCAAACATAAAAATGCTCCACTAATATTACATAAATTCAAACATAAATGCTACACTAATAAAATGCTATACACTAATATAAAATGCTACACTAATAAAATGCTACACTAATATAAAATGCTACACTAATAAAATGCTACACTAATATAAAATACTCCACTAAAAATGAACAAATTCAACCTAAATTCAACCTAATAAAATGACTCACTAAAATTTCCTAATTTGCTCCACTAAAATTCAACCTAAATTCATCAAAAGAACAGTACTAAAATAAAAAGAATGAAAAAAAAATTTCCTTAGTTGGGCCGGCGAAGCAGGGCAGTACGGCGGCCGGAGCAGGGCGGCGTGGCGCCGGAGCAGGAGGCGCGGGTGGAGTCCGCAGCATGTCGGGGGCGCGGGGGAGGGCGGCGTCGGGGGCGCGCGGTGGAGGCGGCCGGAGCAGGGTGCCGCACGGGCGGTGGAGGCGGCCGGAGCAGGGCCACCGCAGGGCGGCCGAAGCAGGGCGCCGCACGGGCGGCGTCGGGGGGCGCGCGGTGGAGCCGGCCGGAGCAGAGGCGCAAGGGCGGAGGCGCACGGCCGGAGCAGGGGCGCACGTCGTTCGCCGGAGAGGAGTAGGGCTTCGCCGGGGAGAGCACACGTCATTCGCCGGAGAGGAGCAGAGGCAGTAGACTTGGGGATTTTGGCGATCGAATCGGCGGTGGGGGAATTAAAACTGCTCAAATAGAGCTTTAGCACCGGTTGTAGTTTACAACCGGTACTAAAGGGTCTTTAGTACCGGTTGTAAACTACAACCGGTGCTAAAGGTACTTTTTGGGCCGCGGCAAAAATTTGCGCGCGAAGCCCAGCCCTTTAGTACCGGTTGTGTTGTACAACCGGTACTAATGGGCTTTTTGAATTTTTTTCTCTAGTTTCTTTTTTCTTTCTTATGTTTTCTGTTTTTTATATCTATTTGGTTTCTATTTTGTTTTTTCTCTAGTTTCTTTTTCTTTAATATATATTTAATTTAATTGTCTACAAAATTGTAATAATTATCTATCTATTTGTTTTATATAAAAATAGACCCGAGCTATGTAACTGGATTAAATAAAGATGTTTGAATATGAATTTGAATAACTTGTGCATACTTTTGAATCTGACAAAAACGGACCACACAGTTACATAAAAGGATACATTATTACACATCACTAACAGTTACATAAAAGGATACATTATTACACATCACTAACAGTTACATTACTACATAAACGGACCACACAGTTACATAAAAGGATTAGGTGGAACGGCGGGAGGAGCCCTAGGATCCAACATCACCAACATTATTCTACATAAACGGACTTGCTGGCTCGAAGGCCGTAGGATTAGGGGAACGGCGGGAGGAGCCAGCCCCGTGGGCGGCCGCCGGTTCTCGCGCGCACGTTTGCGGCGGAGGGCAAGATCCATGGAGGATGAGTCTTTCAGCGCCCAATCCAGCTCGGAAGCCTCCTTCGCTTTGAGCTGGTAGATAGTCTTGGCTCGCTGGACAGGGTAGTCACGAACAGACTGGAAGGAGGCTTCCATGGCCTCCTGTATCTGCAACCCACAACCCTCTTCCCCGTCGTCGCTCCAGTCGAAATCGTCGTCCTCCTCCTCCTCCGCGGGAGGAGCGGCGGCGCCTGGTGGAGGTGCAGCGGCGCTAGGTGGAGGTGCGGCGGCACCTGGTGGAGCAGGAGGCCAGTAGGAGGGCATTCATCTCCACGCCGGGCTCGTGGGCATACGGCGGGATAGGCTCCCGCGGTAGCGCCCAAGCGCGCTCTGCCGAGCACGCTCGACCTCGTCCAGAAGGCGCTGCGGCGGGCGTGGCGGATCCATCTCGTGGAGACGATGCGTTCGTGGCTAGGAATGGTGGATTAGGGTTACCCCGTCGGCGACAATATATAAAGACCTCCAGGGCAGCGCTAGGGGAAGACACGTGGCTAGGGCAGCGCTGGGGGAGGACACGTGGCTCGCAAAGCCCGACTTTAGTCCCGGTTGGTGTTACCAACCGGGACTAAAGAAGCACACGGATCGTGTGTTTCTTTCAAGCGCTTGTGAGACGTTGGATCAGGGGTGAGCCCGACTTTAGTCCCGGTTGGTGTTACCAACCGGGACTAAAGAAGCACACGGATCGTGTGTTTCTTTCAAGCGCTTGTGAGACGTTGGATCAGGGGTGAGCCCGACTTTAGTCCCGGTTGGTGTTACCAACCGGGACTAAGAAGCACACGGATCGTGTGTTTCTTTCAAGCGCTTGTGAGACGTTGGATCAGGGG
The DNA here is from genome assembly GCA_947311845.1 of Poa pratensis. Classification (NCBI taxonomy): domain Eukaryota; kingdom Viridiplantae; phylum Streptophyta; class Magnoliopsida; order Poales; family Poaceae; genus Poa; species Poa pratensis. The sequence goes on from CAMZMU010000078.1 coordinate 13,701,498, forward strand.
TGAGCCCGACTTTAGTCCGGTTGGTGTTACCAACTGGGACTAAAGAAGCACACGTACCCTATATATAGCCCCCCTCCCGGAATTCCAGCGTCACTCACTCACTCACACAAAACATTCCAGCGTCACTCGAGAGGCATCTTTGGGCAACCAGCGGCAAGACGTCTCTGATGACCTGCGACCGTTCCAAACGGTTGCAGATCATCAGAGATGTCTTGCCGGACGGTTGTAGATCATCAGAGACGTCTTACCGCTGCTTGGATCGAAGTGGCGCTCAAACACAAAACATTCGGGTTTCCTAGCTATGCCCGACACTGAATGCAACGACATTCGACCGTGAATCAGTGTCGGGCTGTAGCTAGGAGAAACCGTGTGTTTTGTTTCCCAGGTTACTCACTCATATATTCTACCTTGTGCTCAAACACAAAACATTGTGTTGGTAAAACTGCAGCTGATTGACATAGTGTTTAGATCTCTCTTCTGAGTTTTCAGGACATAGTTACATAAAAGGTTTAATACATTATTACACATCAGTAACAACATCCCTATCTAGTGTTCACTTTTTCTTCTTGTGTGTCCCTTTTTCTGATTGCGCCGTAGCCATGGACATTCTTCATCATTTAACACGATGCTTGGGTCAGTTTTCACTTTGAAGGGCGGAATTTCATCAAACTTATTGTAATCTTCTGACATGTCTGTCTTGTCCTCCACTCCCACGATGTTTCTTTTTCCTGAAAGAACTATGTGGCGCTTTGGCTCATCGTATGATGTACCGGCTTGCTTATCTTTTCTTTTTTTCGGTCTGGAAGACATGTCCTTCACATAGAAAACCTGAGCCACATCATTGGCTAGGACGAATGGCTCGGTGCGGTACGCAAGATTCTTGAGATCCACTGTAGTCATTCCGTACCGCCGGTCTATCTCTACCCCGCTTGACAGGTTGACCCATTTGCACTGAAACAAAGGGATCTTAAAAGAAGGTCCATAGTCAAGTTCCCATATCTGCTGTATGCAACCATAATATGTGTCCTTTGTCCCATCGTCATTTGTTGCATCAAAGCGGACACCACTGTTTTGGTTAGTGCTCTTTTTGTCTTGGGTTTCCGTGTAAAATGTATTCCCATTTATCTCGTACCCTTGGAAAGTCAATATAGTCGAAGATGGTGACTTGGCCAACAAGTATAGCTCTTGTCCAACAGTGCTGTTATTAATGAGATGTGTACGCAACCAACTGCCGAAAGTATCCACGTGTTTCCCTTTAATCCAGAAGTTAGTCTCCTCCGGGTATTGGGAGCGTAAAATATCCATGTGTTTCACGATATACGGAGCCACCAATCTGGAATTTTGTAGAACTGTGTAGTGTGCTTGAGTGAAAGAATGCCCGTCCATACATGTTGTTGCTTTCTTTCCTAGCGTGCCTTTTCCACGCAGTCTCCCCTCATGGCGCGATTGAGGAACACCGATCGGCTTAAGATCAGGAATAAAGTCAACACAAAACTCAATGACCTCCTCTGTTCCATAGCCCTTGGACATGCTTCCTTCTGGCCTAGCACGGTTATGAACGTATTTCTTTAAGACTCCCATGAACCTCTCAAAGGGGAACATGTTGTGTAGAAATACAGGACCGAGAATGGAAATCTCTTCGACGAGGTGAACTATGAGGTGCGTCATAATATTGAAGAAGGACGGTGGAAACACCAACTCGAAACTGACAAGACATTGGACCACACCCGTCTGTAAACTTGGTAGAGTTGCTGGATCGATTACCTTCTGAGAAATTGCATTCAGGAATGCACATAGCTTCACAATGGGTACTCGAACGTTTTCCGGTAGAAGCCCCCTCAATGCAACCGGAAGTAATTGTGTCATAATCACGTGGCAGTCATGAGACTTCAGGTTTTGGAACTTTTTCTCTGCCATGTTTATTATTCCCTTTATATTCGACGAGTAGCCAGACGGGACCTTGATACTGCTCAGGACTTGAAAAAAGATCTCCTTCTCTTCTTTGGTAAGAGCGTAGCTGGCAGTACCTTGGTACTTCTCTGGATTCAGGTTGTCTCGTTCGTGCGTACTTTGCTGGTCCTGCCGTGCATCCGATGTATCTTTCGTCTTCCCATACACGCCTAAGAAGTTTAGCAGGTTCACGCAAAGATTTTTCGTCACGTGCATCACGTCGATTGCAGAGCGAACCTCTAGGATTTTCCAATAGGGTAAATCCCAAAATATAGATTTCTTTTTCCACAAGGGTACGCGCTTGTTAGCGTCTTTTGGAACATTTAGACTGCCAGGACCCTTTCCAAATATTACTTCCAAATCCTTGACCATGCCATATATAACATCACCATCAGGGCGTGTAGGCTTCGTTCGGTTATCTGCCTCACCTTTGAAATGCTTGCCTGGCTTTTTTACGGGATGCCTGTTTGGAAGAAATCGACGATGACCAAGGTACACATTCTTGTTACCTAAATATATACTGTCAGTCTTATCTAAACAGTGCGTGCATGCATTGTATCCCTTGTTTGACTGTCCTGAAATGTTACTAAGAGCAGGCCAATCATTGATGGTTACAAACAGCAACGCTCGTAGGCCAAATTCCTCCTGTTTGTACTCATCCCACACACGTACGCCTTCGTCAGACCACAACTGTAAAAGTTCGTCAACTAATGGCCTCAGATACACATCAATGTCGTTGCCGGGTTGCTTCGGGCCTTGGATAAGCACTGGCATCATAATATACTTTTGCTTCATGCACAACCAAGGGGAAGGTTATAGATACATAGAGTCACGGGCCAGGTGCTATGACTGCTGCTCTGCTCCCCAAACGGATTCAAGCCATCTGTACTTAGACCAAACCTTAAGTTCCTTGCGTCAGCTGCAAATTCCCCAAACGCACTGTCGATGTTTCTCCACTGAGACCCATCAGCGGGGTGTCTCATCATCTCGTCTTCCTTACGGTCTTCTTTGTGCCATCGCAACAACTTGGCATGCTCTTTGTTTCGGAACAAACGTTTCAACCGTGGTATTATAGGAGCATACCACATCACCTTCGCGGGAACCCTCTTCCTGGGGCTCGGCTCGCCCTCAACATCACCTGGGTCATCTCGCCCGATCTTATACCGCAATGCACCGCATATCGGGCATGCATTCAAATTCTCGTACTTCTCACCGCGGTAGAGGATGCAGTCATTGATGCATGCATGTATCTTCTCCACCTCTAATCCTAGAGGGCAGACAATCTTCTTTGCTTCGTATGTATTGTGCGGCAATTCATTATTCCTTGGAAGACTCTTCTTAAATATTTGTAGCAACTCCTGAAATGCCTTGTCAGATATTCCATTCTTTGCCTTCCACTGCAGCAATTCCAGGGTGGTACCCAGCTTTTTCTGGCCATCTTCACAATTTGGGTACAACAATTTTTTGTGATCCTCTAACATGCGCTCCAACTTCGACCACTCGTTTTCACTTCCGCACTTCATCTGTTCATCAAGAATGACCCGACGAAGATCATCATCATCGGACTGATCAACAATGACCTCGAGCTCAACTTCGTCTTCCCCCATTGTAGTATCACCGTGTTCAGAGAAACAGGATAGTTGTCATCATCCTCTTCTTCAGGGTCTTCCATTATACCCCTCTTTCTCCATGCTTGGTCCAACAAAAATAATTGGGCATGAAGCCTTGTCGCAACAAGTGGGAGTGTATGGTTCTTACGCTCGGGTAATTCCTCGTATTCCGACATTCATCACATGGACAAATCATAAAACCATTCTTCAGCTTGTTTAACTTAACCACATCGAGAAAACGATGCATGCCATCAATGAACTCGGGACAGCGTCGATCACCGTACATCCATTCTCGGCTCATCTGCATTACATAAATACATCAAAAACCATTACACCAGCTAAATAATGAATAGAGATACGTGACCAAATTAATTTATACAAGTTCATCACATTAAAATCAAAGTAGAGTAGTGCCCAAATGTAATACATAGTTCTCACGAAACATACATCAATCGAAACTAACATACAACTATCTAAAGAATTTAAATCCAACAACAAATGCGATCAGAATCGCAACCAAGGTAACTATTGAACCAACAGCATAATGATACCAAGCCTCTTGACTAATGGCATATTTTCTAATCTTTTTAAGCTTGGCGCGCATTGCATCCATCTTCCTCTCGTGAGCAGCGACGACGTCGGCAAGCTCGACCCCGTGAGCATCAACGATGTCGGCAATCTTCAAGTCCAATTCCATCTTCTCTTCTAGGCATTGGAGACGAAGATCTTCACTTATCTTCAATTTTGCTCTCAAATCGTCGTTTTCTTTTTTAAAATACTCGACAATAGGGTCGGCCGGAATTTCCGGTTCAACTACCTCCTAAATAAAAATATATCTACGTCAAGTTGGTCGGCATGATTGTTATAAACACGAAACAAAATAAATAGTTAAAAAATATACCACATCCGAATCATAGACCGGACGAGGGCCGAAGGGGACGGATATCAAAACCATGACACTATACATATATAAAAAACATAAGAAAATTATACAAGAAATAATTATGCATTTAAATCATATAACTAACAATTTTTAAAATAAAAGATAAAAAAGAGGCTCACCGAGGTGGTGTCGGTGACGGAGCGGCGCGGGCGATCGACGGCGGTGAGGAAGGGGACACTATATAAAACCACAAATTATACTTTAATTTGAGCTCAAAATGCATATAAAACAAATGAAATCCCTAACTTAGCATTTCATCAAACACCTTGCAAGCACCACCAAAATCAAACTTGCTAAACTTGCACGAAAATGAGCTAAACTTGAAATGCCGGAAGAGGAGATGAAGAAGTTGCTAACCCTTGTATAGGGTGCCACCAATCTTGACAAATGTTGGAGAAAAAACGGTGAACTAGAGCTTGGGAGAGAGGAAAAATGGAGTTGGGTCGAGTTGCTTCTGGCTCGGGGTGGAAGAAGGGTTATAGTGCCCGAAACCTTTAGTACCGGTTTTTAAAACAACCGGTACTAAAGGTCTCGCCGTGGGGCCACCAACCGCGGCCGCATGTGGCCGCGTGGCCTCCAACTCTTTAGTACCGGTTGCTATAGGTAGCCTTTAGTACCGGTTGTGAAGAGCAACCGGTACTAAAGGTCCTCGCCGCGGTGCCACGAACGTAACCGGTGCTAATGCCCCCTTTAGTACCGGTTTTCGCACAACCGGTACTAAAGGTGGCGCACCAAAGCCTCCTTTTCTACTAGTGTTAATTTTTTTTTTTGCGAATGCTACTAGTGTTAATTAATGATGACCTGACTATATTTCTTTTCCCACGTAGCTGGGCTCTACACGCCCATTTCGATCATGTCCATTTATGTGCGCGCGTTTGGCTGTAATTAATCTGCAGGGGAGGGGAAGTTCATTGTTGGCATCAATCAATCAATCAGCACAATCACCGGGTGTCGCTGACAGCATGATGGAACCGGTAAATGGCACAGCTCCCAGATTAAAGATTCCTCTCATGATATTCTAGCTAGAATTGAGCTCGGCGGCATCTCTCCGGGGGGATCCATGGACTAGACTAGACTAGACAAACGCGTGGAGCGTGAATGAGTGAGTGACGAGAGTCGAGAGTGTGCTGTTGTTTCGAGCAAAAGTTAATACTCCATTCGTTTATTAATATAAGATGTTTTACTATTTGTTCACATGCATATGCATATAAATATATGTAGATACATTTTAATTTTAGTGTGCGCGTTTACTCATTTTATTAATTTCCCGAGCTAGCTACTCCACCCCGCTTGCACACATAGATCCAACCAAGGCCATGGCCCTCAACCACGTCGGCACGTCCATACGTACGGACCGAGACAGCCAGCCGGGGGCCGGGTACGTAGGGCATGCCGATGCCGGCAGGGTATGGCGCCGATCAGGATTTAGCTCGGCGCGTCCGTCCGCCTAGCTCTGGCCCATGCATGCACGCTACACGGCGTCGCAAGAAACCAAGGAGCTAGGGGGAGGGCCCCGGGCCCGGAGCTCGCAGGACGCGGAAGGAGGAACATTGCCATCCATCCTACGTCCGTCCCCTGCTGCCGGTTCAACGCACCCAGCTAGCTATAGCTGGCTACCCGGCCTGGCCGGCTCCACACCTCGTCGTCGCGCGCGTCCTTCACCGCTGTATGCGTACCCTCCGGCGGCGAGACGCACGTCGGCGCGCACGGGCGGGCGCATTTAACCAGATCTGGGCCTGCCGGTACGGTTGGTTGGTGCCTGCCGGCAACGAGCCACCGTGCCCAATGCCCGTCGCGCGCCGTGCGAGCACTGTGCACCGCGTGTACTGTGCTAGGAGTAGTACATTACCCGAAGGCGCGCGTGCCACGGGCAGCCGCGTATAATATCTGCCGAGGACTCTCGTACGCACCTGCCCAGGAGAGCTCGCGGAGCAGGCTATTTATTATCGAGATCCGTGTCGCGCGGGACGTACGGCAGGGATCTCGGACAGTACTGGTCGGGGGATCGATCGAGCTCCGGCCGCTTGTGGCGAACGTGTACGGGACAGTACGTCCTACAGTACGTGCATGTGCCCCAGCGAATCCAATGTCGATAATCCATGCAATTACTAGTCCATGTTTTGGCGGCATCCGATTTACTGCATGCAATTGCAGAGAACTACTGCTACCTCCTGGCCTACGCGGCTCCTCCTACGCCTAGCGTTTGACCCCGGCATAGTGGGAGCGGTCGTTCGCACAGTGAGCTATCTACTACCAGTAGTCTTTTTTTTTTGAAGGAGACTACCAGTAGTCTATTACTCGATCATCCTAGCTGTAGGTAGGTAATGCATTCTAAAAAAGGAAAGGAAAAAACAAGCATGTATGGGTTGTTGGGGAACCAATAGCTAATCTAGCTAGATCGACCAATTAGAGGAGAATCCGAACTGGTCCGTACCCAAAAAAATCTGAAATGAAATAAACGAATCGATCGTCAGTAAATATTGCATTTGCAGTTTTGCACCACACTAGTAGCTTTGCACGTGCACGCACGTCTCAACTAAAATTTGTGAAAAAAAATTAACACATCTTTTTTCTATATTCTGAAGTAGCAATACGTACGTAGTATGATGAATTATCGTAGAATTTACAAAAATTAGTCAGTGAGCAATATCCGGCAAGATCACTCGTACATGTTTAATAACAACCCTAGCAAAGAAGTAAGAGGAAGTTAAACGACCAGAAAAACAAGTTGGCAACCTATATAGGTCATGATATTAAAAAGAGGCGACGTCGACACACCACAACCTATCTAGTTCTTGACATGAGAATGAAGCGACCGCGACTTGCCTGCACACACAACACGGCATCAGCCTTGATCTGATTGATCATTCCTTTCTCTCCGTATCGTCCATGTAGTTCCTGACATGTACGTGCAACACACGTTTTCACAATTACATTGGGTAATTTACAAGTAGATAATATTGCATGTGCTATACACATGTCGACTAATACATACACAAAAGACTATTTTTAATAAATGTTGATGTACATAAATAATTCTTAAGGCAAAAAAATTATCAATTATTTGCATAGTGTGGTTATCTAGAAGTGTTGATTGCCAACTTTTCCGAGTACTATTTTCTACATTATTAAAAAAAATAGTGTTCATACCTTCATGTGTAACAGTTGAGATTATACATTTTAGAAGAATTAAAATTCTACAACATACTGCAACAACATTAAGGTAAAATTTTAAATTTGAATACATTAATATGACATCAATCATCACTTGTGTGTGGCTCGTTCCGGTAAATGAATCCGCCACACAAGTAGCACCGGCACTGAGCCCCAATTAACCAAGAGAACAGCATGAAGCTGTCAACATAAGCTGACTTGGCCATGCATTGCAAATTTGAGCAAAATGTAACAAAACAGGTGTTTCAAGCCGTAGGTTAAAATATTTCTTTTTCTCGGAGCCAAATTTTTTTATATGTATATATCACAACCGGAAATTATGTAAAATCACATCAACAAGAACAGGATAAATGAGAATGATTCATAATATTTGGTAGAGGTTTGAGTTGTTTATTACAGGAATTTCTACCATAATAATCATAAGTACAAGAAGTAGGAAACATATCAACGAAAGAGGCTATATGAATTAGTAGTGTATTTAGACAAAGAGAAGCCGAGGACGCCATCGATCTAGGTGCCGGACCATAGTCCATCGGCACAAGCAAACATCCTGAGTGGTCGAGGTTGAAACTCATGCATATACATCCATCAAGTATACAGACATTCAACATCGATTCAGCTAAGCAGGCAGCCACATTGATCAATTCCATCTCGTTCACAATAATATATTTCCAAAAGGCTCATATATGCCTCCAGATTTCTAGAAGTAAGATGGATATACTAACGGAAGAACCATTACACAACAAAATAATAAATTTAATCAACACTGAACCTTCCAAAATTCTCATGTAATCATTAGCTTCAAGAACTGCAACCACAAGTCCACAAGCATCAGTTCAACAGCCTGACGATAGTAGACTGTTAATTAGAAGCAGACCCATTTATGAGAAGAAAACAATGTCAAGGAAATTGTAGATAACTGACATCCTCCTTTGGGGGTATAACAACAAAGATGATAATACTGTTTAAGTATTTGTTAATGGTACTAATTGTCCATATTTTATTAGCAGGGGTGAGCGGGATGTTGATCTCATCAGAAATTAAATGTAGCCAAATATATGCCAATTGGCAAGTACTGTTCAAGTACCAATGATCTCAAAGTAGTATTTTTTGTCAATAAATAAGCATTGCCAATTGTTTATCTAACATAACCATTCATCATCATAATCATGTTTTCAATTATGTTAAATATTCCTTAACTTTCATTGAGGATATACATAATTTTCCGGTGATTGTTAGTTTGTCAAACAGTGCAGATCTTGTAATTTTCATGTTTTATTCTCAACAAGATCAAACGGCAAAATGGGAAACATAAATAAAAGGTTAGCACATTTAATGGCAAGATATACATACGGTGCTAAAATTGCTCTGGAGACCACATGCTCTGCAGTAGCGGTCAATGTAACCTTACCTGCACAGTCACTCCAGTTTATGCAACTACCAGATGATTATAGAGACAAGCGTGGGTATGTCGATGAATGTAGAAATACAATACAGAGAACACCCTTACTTGTCGACCTATATACAATTGTGACCATTAGCACATCTGTCGTAAATAAAATGTTTCTCCTTCGCCCCATCAAAACAAACTTTATTTCATCCAATTGAAGTAAGTAATACATCTTTAGTGTCGGGCAGCAATTGAGACATATGTTCTTGTGTTCTTACCTGATGCAAAATTAAAGATCGGATGATGCCCGGCCGGCAGCGTTTTCCAATTGATTACTGAAGTGAATAAATCAGTCTTCAATTTTGAGATAAATTAACAGAGTTCAGACAGACCACTCACCACTGTTTTCAGAGCTCCTCCTCTGGGTGAGCACCCAGATCGTGCACCCGAAGCAGAGGAACTTGATCTCCCTGAGCTCCTCATCCGAGGGAACCTCTAAAGCGAAATCGGCAGGAGGCGCTCCATGGTCGAAGATGTGGGTGGAGGAGAGCTCGACGAGCTGCGCCTTGGAATCACCGACAGCGCGGGCACCTACGCCGCCAAGACCTCATCGGCACCGATCGTCTCCCTGCGGGCACTTGCCTCCAGGACCAAGCGCTGCCGTGCAGGTGAAACCCGCTCATACCTTGAGGGAGAAGGGGAACCGGTGACGACTATGAGAGGTGGAGGTATCGGGGCGCCGGGGGGAGAAGGGGAACGGCGACGGTTGTGAGAGGCGGAGGAATTGGGGCGACGGGGGCAGAGTGGGGATGGAACGGGGCGCCATGGAAGCCCTCTGCCGACCCCTTCCTCCCCAACCTTGAAATCCCCTTTATTCCCGGCGTCGGTGGCAAGGAAATCGGGGCAGCAACCTTGCGTGAAGCGGTGGTGTCGCTGCGCTGGGGAGGCCTCTCGCGGGACGCCGGTGAAGAACTTGCGCGGCGGTGACAGATTGAATTGATTGCCGCTAAATTTGGAGGTCTCCTTGACCGTGGCTGTAGTAAAGATTTTTTTTTGTCCCGTTGATTATGCTCGCACGGGGATGGTGATTCTGCTCGTACGCGGACGGCAGAGTTTTCGTCCGCTCCCTCTATTTGCTAAGTGCACACAGGTGCGGGTTAGTTGGTATGTGGACAGTGAGATCTGAGGTGCAGGGCTGGATCCTGAGGCTGTAATAGGTTCGTTTTAATCTGTGTACGCTAGGTTGGGTGGATATAGGAAAGAATATATTTGCTCTTTTATAAGTAGTAGAGATTCACACACACATATCGCGGTATGCCGGTACGTACAGAGTGCTAGGCTGCAGGCATCTGACCGCGAATCATTGTGCTTCGTAGCGTCACAGCACGGCACGCCACTGCCGAACGCTGTGCGGGGCCGGTGCCGCCGCCGACGGCCGACTCTCCGGCTGCACGTACGTGCGCACGGGTCCCGGCCGGCACCGCCCGCCTCTTACGCCGGCCGCGCCTGGCTCAACCCTGTTGCCCGCGCTTTTTGTGCCATTGTCCATGTTTTTTTCTTCTTCAGGGAATGCCATCGTCGATGTTCGTCGCGGCGCAGAGAGCGTGTGCGCGACACAGTGTGTTTTTATTCTCCTCTTCATTTCAGCCCATGCTGGGTGCGGCTGAGCTTTTGCGTCCCGCGGGCCGCAGCCCATAGAAATCCGGAAATTCTTGGTAGGGTTTCATATTAAAAATTTGTTCAAAATTTAAAACTGAACAAATTTTAAAATTTGTTCATATTCGAAAATTGTTCTAATCCTTAATTTGTTGATACTCGAAAATTGTTTAAATTCAAAATTTATTCATATTCAAAAATTGTTCTAATTCAAAATTTGTTCATACACCAAAATTGATTAAATTATTTTTTAATATTATAAAATTGTTCAAATTTAAAATTTGTTCATCTTCAAAATTGTTCAAATTTAAAATTTGTTAATTTTCAAAAATTATTCAGATTGAATTTTTTTTTCATATTCAAAAACTGTTCAAATTTACAAAAATTAAATTTTCATATTTGTAAAAGTTCTCCGACTTAAAAAAAGCAAAGTTGGAAAATACGCTCTGATTTCTCTATTGGGCTGCTCCAAAGCGGCTCATGAAGTGTCTCGCTTCAGGCGGCCCCTCCCGGATGGGAATGGGAAAAACTGGAAATGGAACCCGGGTTGAATTTGCCATTTTGCCACCGAACAAAATGCACCTGCTCTGACGTTTACACAAGTCTTTTTTTTTTCGCGATCTAAAAAAAAAGATTCACGGGGTTCATAAGTTTTCATCAGAATAGAAAGGAACCTGATACCCATGGGCGGAGCGTCGTGGAGGCGAAACTGGGCCACGACCCCCTCTTCAAAAGTTACAATTTTTTTTACTAGGTAGTAATACGCAGTATTCTGGCCCAGCCCATTAGAGAGGAACGAATCCTCTGCTCGCAACTCGACCACGCGGAGAGAGAGGAGGAAAACAGAGCGGTGCTAGCCTGCTAGGTCGCCGTGCTCCTCCTCCGCCCTCCGGTCGATTGCGGTCCTCCTCCTCTAGTCCTCCTCCTCCCCATTCTACTCCTCTCTCCAATCCCTTACCAGGTCGACATTGTGTCGGTCTGATCCGTCGCCCCTGCTGCTCAATTTCGCCCCTGGCCCTCCTTCTTCAACCTGTTCTTGTCCAAAATCCCCCCGGCTCGCCTCTCCAAAATCCAGTCGCCGGCCGGCTGGCCGGCAGCAACGATCTTCTGCTTCTGATCCACGGCGGCGCCCCACTCTTGTTAATGAAAAGGATATGAAACACTCTTGTTAGAATCTACTATCTTTTGAGCAAATTAATGAATCATGGATATTTCAATACTTATGCTCTTGGAAAGTGAATGAAAAGGAAGGCACCTGAAAATTCAGTTAGCCATGGAAAGTGTGAGATAAAGCTTGTTTAGAGCATAGGAACTTGATTGAGATATCCATGACTAAAGTTTGCACTAGTTACTAGTGAAGCAAGGGTGCAAACAATTTTATATCTGTCTTTTCATTTGTCTTCTTTGAACTTGTTATCTAATAAGAGTTTATTTTGTCTTTAAATTTCAGCAAAGTATAAAATATTATGATGCTTTCCATAAAGAGCAAAAGCATGTGAAAAATAGTATGATTCAATTGTCCAACATACAATGGTTATTTGCTTTCAAAAGTAAGGGGTGATTGCTAGAGCTTCTACTTATGTTGCCCTCATGTGTATGAGTTTTAGTTTATTAATCTTACATTGCAACTGAATATGATGATGATACAATGCTCGTATTTATTTATCAACCATAAGTCCATTGATGCATGTAATGATCTATGTCCTTACTTACTCGAGGACGAGTAAAGGTTTAAGCTTGGGGGAGTTGATACGTGCATTTTGTATCATCATTTATACAACTTTTAGTATCACATTAGAATGTTATTTGCATTGTTATATCATTATTTTTACATGTTTTAGATGATTTATGGGACTTTCTTACAAAGTCCCTATTTTTGGTATTTAATTTCTGGGAGGCAGAAAACCTCCTTTTTCTTGTTTTTAATGTTTCAGGAGCTACAGGGAACCAAATAATAAAAGGAAAATTACATAGCTGGTTTTTCATCGGGAGAAAGGCAGTGGGAAGAAGACCGAAGAGAGGAGAGCCACGAGGCCCAAGTTAGGTGGGCCCTCGGCCACCTCCTCGCCTGGGGCTTTTTATCGACGCCTTCGTCCTCCCCGAAAAGTTACGCCCTAATTTTCCCGAAACCATCCGAGTCCGCGGCGACGGCGAAACTCCTGGTTCCCTCCGAGGGGGATCAGATCCTGCTGCTCCGGAGCTCCGGAGAAGGGGAAATCATTGTCATCGTCATCACCTCTCCTCCTTGGCGTGGGAGGAGGCCTCTACATCATCACCATCACCAAGACCAGCACCATCTCCATCATCATCTCCGTGATCCACTCCGTCCCCCTCGTAGTTTGAGAGTTGCTATACCCTAGATACTTGTCTTGTGCTACTATTCATGTTTGTGATTGAGTACTGTCATTATTTGGTGGTGAAGTTATATTTTCAGATTGTGTTGTACCACTTATGCCACCGAATATTATCATGTTTGTACGTTGTGAGTAGTTCCCATATGTTCCTGAGGGCATGGGATGAATTGGCAATGATTTATGTATAACATGTGTTGGTATTTTGTCAAGAGTTTATCTTTTATGTGATTCTATGATGGTGTTGTGCGAACGTCGACTGCAAAACACTTCACCTATACGGGCTCATAGGAGAACACCGTAGTATAATGAATTGAGGGAGACTTGGGAGGACATGTAAACCTGGGACCGAATCATGAAGTTATATTATGACGGTATTAGTATCGGGGACCTTAGAGTGTAATGCTATGGTGGGACTTTATGTCTTAATAATTCTTGTGCAGTCATTTACTTGGCCACATGATCCATCATAAGGGGTTGTAGTTTATTTATTTAGCTATACCTAATAATGGCTCCGTCCAAAGAAGATTAAAACTTGACAAGATATTCAACGTGTTGTTTAATAAATCTTTATGCCTAGCAATATCCGTGCCGCCCTCGGGAACGTTTTCCACATATAAGTTACACATCACTTGAGCTTGTCCTCTTGCACATAAGAGGATTGGGCGTTCTCTCTTTGAGAGCTTTCACTTGCTACTATTTATTTTCTGCATTGCAACTATACAACCAAAAATACCAAAAACATTTGCATCTTTTATTGTTTTATTTATCAATCTCGCTAACCAATACCTTCAGCTCCTCGTGGGCTCGACAACCTTTTCTAATTGAAAGGTACTATAATTGATCTCCTGCAATTGGGAGTCATCAGTATGTCCGGATGGGAGAGAGTACATGTATTGAGGCCATGGTGAGATTTGCATACGCCGTGGTGCAGGTGTTTGGACCGGAATATCTGAGAGAACCTAATGCCGAGGACACCGCAAGGCTTCTGGCCATTGGTGAAGCAAGAGGATTTCCAAGTATACTTGGTTCAGTTGACTGCATGCATTGGCAATGGAAAAACTGTCCAACGGGGTTGCCTGGATAGTACGAAGGTCACAGCAAAGAGGCAACAATCGTACTTAAAACTGTGGCATCTCAGGACTTGTGGATTTGGCATGTGTTTTTGGCATGCCTGGTTCCCACAATGATATCAATGTGCTTCGGCGGTCTCCTCTGTTCAAGAGACTCTGTGATGGGGATACTCCACCGTGCAACTACACCGTCAATGGGCACGACTACACCATGGGATACTATCTTGCAGATGGTATCTATGCTCAGTGGGCGGCATTTGTGAAGACTATTAGCAATCCTACTGATCGCAAAAAATGTAGATTTGCAGCTGCACAGGAGGCTGTTAGGAATGATGTTGAGAGGGCATTTAGAGTGCTACAAGCTCGTTGGGGTATAGTCCGTGGAGCCGCACTGTTGTGGGATCCGGAGACATTATGGCAGGTCATGACTTGTTGTGTGATTTTGCACAACATGATTGTGGAGGACGAGAGAGAAGGGGCTGCTCGCACAAATGATTTTGAGAAGCCATGAGTGAAGGTCCACCTACCTGAACAAGATGCGCAACATGTTATCAACTTCCTTGAGATGCATCGACAGTTTTGAGATGAACAAGTGCACATCCAACTACTCAATGATCTGGTGGAGCATATGTATGACTTCATGGGAAAGCAGTGAATTTCCATTTGCACTATGCATTCCGAATAATTTGAACTATTTGTATTAAGTAGATTTAAACTAATTTAAGCTACAATTTCATGTCATGTAATAAGTAGATTTGAACTATTTATTTACATTTAAAACTAGTTCTATGATCATCGTGCATGGCTTGTATGTATTTGGCTTTCAATATTTGAACATCATGATTCTAGCACAACTTATTTGGGGTTTCCCGTGCTGTGTCCGCGGATACGTCCGGACGTGTCCGCAGACAGAGCCAATTTTGAGTCCATGGTTGGAGATGCTTTTTAAGGCAACCACGTGCTTAGCTACGAAAATGGAATATCTGTAAGGCGATCAGAGTGAGTTAAATATTCTGTACTGCGACTGCGAGGCATCGAAACGTGCATCCATCAGCGCAACTTGGCAATTGGCCTCCATTGCTTGCAAGTCACTGTTTGTGATCGGCAAACGAAACCAAAATGTAATCAGTTAATCACCCTGATCGTGATAACTACGTCTTGCTTTGAGTTGGAAAAAGCTAGAGTTCCACGACGCATTTCCTGCTGTATTTTACATTTGGCAGCTGACACGCGGTGCTCCGATCGATCGTTGTCGGAGGGGCGACGAAAAGGAAAGCTGAGCCTCCTAATTCCACACATCGTCTTCTAATCATCATTATCATCGTTCTTAAAGCACGTAAGTTTCCCCTTTTTCTTAAACTAGTTGACATGTACATGCAACGCACGTGTAATTTCTTAAAATTTCTTTACTCGTTCTAATTAGCAGAAAAATATTAAACACATATTTTAAACAAATTTTTTTTACTTACACCGTTATGGAATTTCATAGCCCCATATGTGTTCTTTATAAATTGCACAATTACCATTGCAATTTAAGATTATGGATAGGTTATTTCAGAGTCACATCAAAGGGGACCTAGAAGCAGAACTTCATGGTAAGTTGATAAGTTCTACTACTGGAATTATTAATCAGAGCTCACTGAACCATGAAAAAATCTGATTCAGTCCTTACCTTTTTGCCGATGGTGAGATCGATAATCCATCATGAGGAAATTGTGTATTTGTACAGAGAGAGGGGCAGTCTCCTCTCTCCTGTCTAGCACACGGAACCTTTATATTAATATGACGATGGAATCTACTGAAACGCATTGCACATCTCATTTTATCCACACATTGTCCTCAAAAAAATAATACAAACTTAATTTTCATCCTCGTCTCACGGAGCTCATCTCCAACTCCTCCAATGTACCTATGCAGTAGGCTTTGTCCCTCTTTTTGCCTCCTCTTCCTCTGTTCATCCCCTTCGTCAGAGATGATTTTGGTTGCTCACGCTCGACGCAAATGTTGCAGGCCCTTGACAAGATCTGGTTCGAGAGCCAAAATTTCTGAATGAATGAGTATCTGACGGGAAACCTCTGAATTTCTGACGGGCAGACCTGGTGAACAACCAGGGCACCATTGCACGCTCTGACACCAAGGAGCTCATGGAGGCGCTGCAGGCTGGTGCCGATGTGAGATGATCGGCCAGTTTGGGGTCAGCTTATACTTGCCTCCTTCTACACGAGCATCACCAACGACTGGGAGGACCACCTCGCCGTGAAGCACTTCTCGGTGGAGGAGAAGCTGAAGTTCAAGGCGGTGCTGTTTGTGCCCATCTGAACGTCCGCCGCGGCCATCGCGGCTTGAGTGAAGAATCTGCGGCGGCTGGTGGCCAGGGGGGCTGTGGGGACGAGGCTCTGGAGTACCTCCGCGGCTCCGCCGCTTCCTCCCCAGGCGCCGGCGACGACATCGAGGCCAGCCCCATCCTCCTCCTCCTCCACGCGCTCTCGGCCTGGCCAATACGCGGCGCGTACACGGCATACCGCGTAGGAATTGCGGACGTACTCGGGCTCCCGCTTGCACCCTGAGGCGCAGCTGAAGCGGCGCTGCCGCGCTGGGTGCTCGCCAACATTAGAAGCATTGCTGCAATCTTAAATAAACCCTCTTAAATACTTATTCCAAGAAGCAGTCTCTATTCTTCTCAACTATAGAACCTCAAAGTCAGTAGATTTACTGTACTAACTCCAAATAAACAACTGCGTATAAGAAGAAAACTAAAAGGGGTAACATCAATAACTCAGAAATTAGTTCCCGGTAGTACCTACAGAGAGATGGCTGATAATCTTATGAGGTTGTCAAATGGAAGATATTAAAATCAACAAGAAATCTTGCAGCAGCTGCATTAGTACATAATTACAGTGGTCAATTGTTCATCAGTAGATGTGGAAACCATGGTATTGGAAGTATTGTTATTTCCTTTTTTGATGTGTCCATACCATCTACTGCGATAACTCTGAAAGAACAAGGAGGAGTAGAAAGAAAAAAGACTGCTACAAAGAAAAAAATATAAACAATCAAGAAAAAACTCAGAAATCATAGAAGCTATTAATATGAGAATACAAACTTGCAGGACTTGACACATTCTAATTATACATGGTCAATTTCCAGTACTGAAGGGAAAAGATAAGTCCAACAGTGATGGAAAAGTGGAAGCGACATGGCCTTACAACATGCTTTTGGTAGCCTCAATTGCTATACCATGCACTGGTAATATGGAGAAACCGGATGGAGCATTCTATTTTCTTTATAAGAGTTCAACCTATTCCCATCCTCCTGTTTTCATAAGATAATCGCTGATCAATCAACCATCAGTCTAAAGAACCAAAATAATTAGTAAATTAAGATTGATGTAAACCTAAATACCTTTGGAGGTGATTTCCTGCCATGCTGTGCCTAGGCCTCAGGACATGGCGTCATCAGGTCGGTTCCTTCGTGCATCGACATTAGGCGGAAATTAGGTGCTTTGAGCATGATGTCCCATGTTCTTGGAAATTAGAAAATACTCATGGCCGTGCTAGAAGCTGTCAAGCATAAGTGGGGCTGATCCATGTCAGTAGCCATCAGAAAATGAGCCATGGGTATGTCACAAGCTGTGCATATGCTTAACCATCAGACAATTAAATCAAGGTAATTGAACCATGGGCATGTCACAAGCTGTGCATATGCTTAACCACCAGACACTTAAATCATGGTAAATGAACCATGTCCATGTTTGAAGTTGTCAATGTTCTTAACCTTGAGAAAGTTAAATAAAAGGGCAATGAACCATGGGCATATTACAAGCTATCAATGTTATCAACTTGCAGAAAATTCCGAATACACGAAATGTAGATGCTGCCAACCATCTGACTCGATTTACCACCAGCATTAACATTAATGTTAGCGGCATTGCAAGGAAATGGCATTTTTATATTCGTACTTCAATCTTGAGGTCGTCAAAACGCGGTTCAGAAGAGAATGAGACGTTACTGACTCGTGGGTGGTGGCAGTCGTGAAACTGTATATATGAGTTGAAAATTATAGGAGGATGACCCTTTGAATAAAAAAAGAAGAAGTCAATACAACAAAACAATAAATTTGAATAGAATGTGTTTGTCCATCATTATAAAAGGTTTCGCCCATAATATGACAAGATACCCATTACACTGGATATATCCTCTTTTGTAAACAGAAGTAAAGTCAGGACGACACACAAAGCCAGTATTGACAGAAGGTAATCAAATCACTAAATCGGCACATAACTCGAATATGCTCCAGTAGGATACATAATCGCATGTTAAATCAGCCATAACCCTTAGGGCTTATATATAGGCGAACTAACCTCATCTTACGTCAAAAGGACAACATCATGGAGCCTCAGAGCATGCTCAAGTGCTCTCTGTTCATCCAGGTTCCCATGTAAGAAAGATCTCCAAATCCATCATTTCAGGTTCATACCATTGTTGCTCTTTATCTGAAAAAATATACCATTGTTGCTCTCTGAAATTGAAATTGACACACTTTTTTAATGACTGATTAACAAAAGCACAAAAAAATACAAAATTCGATCTGCACTATTGCTCAAATTAAGAATAAAGGAAGTACAATTAAGAATGCACTACTACACCTACACACTATTTTCTCAAGTTCATGATATGGGAGTACCATGGTAGCTATTCCTGAAAATCATAAGTTAACCAATGAAATTGAACAATTCCAAAGCTAGCCACTGTGGTGGAGAAAATGATTCATATGCTCAATGCACTCCACTCTGTTCAGAACATAGGTATTGCATCAGCCTGGAGGGATTTATTCCTATTTAACCCCACAAGGTAGAAGCTGCTTCACTTAAGAATTCGATGGTCTAGTTGGAGCTCAGGAGGAGCAGTACAGATCGGAAATCAGATAGTAACTCTCAAGATTTCACCCAGCAGAAAAAGTATTCAACAGGCTCATGTGTCACATCTCGTTGCAGGTCACGATCTAACACTATAAAGAAATAGCTCGACAAAATATATGTGCTGTTGCAGCTCCTGCCCTCCTTCTCCCTACCAATCTAGCTGTGAAACTGACAGATTTAATTGAGAAAAAGTTAAGGCAATAGAGTAAGTGGTAATCGCAAAGATAAATCTTTACATCTTCGAATAACCGGTAGTCAGTCTACTTCAAAAAAAGAATAACCGGTAGTCAGTCCAATTCGAGATATTCACTCTTACTGCACAGAATCAATCACTTCCGCGATGCCTGAGTACCTATCTTAGGGAGGTGGATCAGTCTGCTGATACGACCACATGGAGGAGGATCCCATCGCTCGGGGAGCTTCCGTTACTCGTGCGTCGGCACCACATGCTAATCAGCACTCTATGATGGAGTTAATAGCATAAAACCACCACATTTGTCGCCAAATTTCGAAAAACCACCACTTTGTGTTTTGATCACAAAAAACCACAAGTATTCGCGACATTTGTTGCAATGTGCACTGATCACAAATTGAACGCGAATTGACACGATTTCTGACAGGTGGGACCCACCAGTCAGGGCTTACGTGGCAGAAGGTGTTGACTTTTTGCTCAGGTGGCACCGTGGGCCCACATGTCAGACAATAAAAAATTAAAAATATCTCAAAAAATAAAAAAATATCTCAAAAATAAAAAATATCTCAAAAAATCTAAAAAATAATAAATATCTCAAAAAATAGAAAATATCACCAGAAAAATAAAAATTATTTTCAGGAGATATTTTTTATTTTCTGGAGATATTTTTTTATTTTTCTGGAGATATTTTTTTATTTTCTAGAGATATTTTTATTTTTTGAGATATTTTTTTTTAGATTTTTTGAGATATTTTTTATTTTTGAGATATTTTTTTATTTTTTGAGATATTTTTTATTGTCTGACATGTGGGCCCACGGTGCCACCTCAGCAAAAAGTCAACGCCTTCTGCCACGTAAGCCCTAACTGGTGGGTCCCACCTGTCAGAAATCGTGTCAATTCGCGTTCAATTTGTGATCAGTGCACATTGCAACAAATGTCGCGAATACTGGTGGGTATCTGCGATCAAAACACAAAGTGGTGGTTTTTTCGAAATTTGACTTGAAATGTGGTGGTTTTATGCTATTAACTCTCTACGATGCCGCTGCTTGTGTCGCGTCGCCGTCCCTCCGCATGCTACTGCTGGTCGTGTCACCGCCCCTGGTCATCTACGGATCGCTAGGGTGGTGACGGGGGTAGGTGTGGTAGGATGTAGGCGGGCCGACAGAGTTGGGGCGTAGAAAGGGCGGCCTGGCCGAACGATCAGTGGCGTCGATGTCGAGGTGCGGCTGCTCGTCGGTAGAAAAAGCTGACGGGGAGAGGAAGAGTATGGCGGCGAGGACGGGGATGGGATCTCTGTGCTGCAGGGTGAGGGGAGGCGTAGGGCGAGAGATCCCGCCGGCGATTGCGGGCAGGAGATGCGGAGAATTCGCGAGGAGATCGATTTTGCGGAAAGGGGATCGAGACGTGCGTGGATGCGCTGGAGGGTAGGCGGACGGGCGGGGGGGGGCAGGAAATTTCTCCGCCGGTCGACAAGATTAATCTGGGGCGTTGCTTTGGACAGATCTGATCTGTGTCGTTTGATCCGTTTTAGTGGACTGGATCTGATGGTCCAGATCGACATGTGTACGCTTTGTCTGGGTGGCTGTAGCGAAACTAAAGTTGGCTCTTTTATAAGTAGTGGAGATATAAAAAAACTTAAGTTTCTAACGATGCCTACCTTTTTTTTTTTGAACTCTACAAAGGTCCCGAAGGACCCAGACCTAGTATTAAATTTGCAACAGCGGTGGAACAAAAGTCAGATAAGGACTCAAAAGAAAGAAAATTACAAGCCAGTTCCTAGATTTCCCCTGAAGGACCCTAAAAAGAAAAATTGAATCACAATTGGGTCCAAACCACTGCCTCAGTATGGAAACGTCCCGACCGTCACCGGGGACGAACCACTTGGGAACGACGGAACGCCAGCTCACCGCCACCTGTCGAGGACGTAGCCGGATCCAGACTTCAGCAGTACTGCCTCCCCAATGGCAGAAAGCCGGGAGGAAGAAGATATGCGCAAGAGCGCAACAACCGGTCGCCCATCAACCACGAAGGTCATCCATGAAGAGGAGACCGCCCATCGACCGCCGTTAGCCGCAGGAATCAGCAGGCGGCGTAGCTCCGAAGGGGAGACCGCTCATGACCGCCAATCTCCAAGGAAAACAGCAGGCCGTAGCTCCAAAATCTTCGTGGATGAGAGATGAAAAGCAACAAAATAGGCCGCCCTTCGGCCAGAAGATTCACCGGAGAGGAGCGACGCACTGGTCCTCCAAAGAAAACCGGTGAGGATTTGCACGAACCCAATCGACAAGATGTGGAGCTCCACCCAAGATCGTCATCCCCACCTCCATGACGACGACATACGATTGGACGAAGCTGCTGCTGATCCTCCAGATCTGGGACTCCACCTGATTTATTTGTTGAGCTTCCCGCCCCTCCCACTCCAGCAGACACCATCCTCCATGGACAGCAGCTTGAGGAAGAGAAAGCCTTGACCCGGCGCCGGCGGAACACGCCAGGACAAAGCTCAAATCCAGCACTAGGCCAAAGACAGCGATAAACGCTAGACAAGATCTAAACCTACACCTAATATTTACAGCCCCCTCTCAATCCGGCCGCATCGCCGGTGGAAGAGAAGGGGAAGGAAGGTGGCGTGCTCGATACGACTCTCAACGGGGGCGAGTTCTTGAAGGCACGTTGGTTCCGCCTACCTTGCTTTCCAACGCCGAGCTAGCCAGGAAGCGTCGAGTGTTTACCAACAAAACTGTTCCTGCGAAACTACACAATCCACTCGACTCCTTCCCCCCCCCCCTCCCCCTGCCCGTTTGAGAGTCGTCTCCCTTCCTCTCCTCGCCGCCCCTGGCCTCCTCTCTCTCTGGCGGCGATGCCGGCCAGCGTGAGAATGGTCTAGTGGGTCTGGCTCCTCTTGTTCATACTAGGGTAGTTGTTAGTTTAGGTTGCCTCTATGGCGTTTGGGCTTGATGCCCGTAGCTTGGAGTAGGTCTCCGGTTCTTGCGGGTCAGATCCGGGGATTGCTGGTGGTCGTCGTCCTCTCATCGGTGCTCTGGTGGCCAGAGACGGTGGTGGAGTGGGGCGTTGACATCCGGATCTCCTTCAATAAGCCCATGCTCCTTCCAGATCGGGTGGATCTGGCGGTTTTTGGGGCAGTGCGTTGGTGGATCTTCTTCTCTGGCTCTTCCTTCTCCGGCTCGTCATGGAGACGTTGCGAAGAAGGGGGCAGGCGATGGGTGGGATTCTTCTGCGTCGCTGCATCTGTGCAGGAGACTGAAGGAATGGGTCGGCGATCCAGAAGCGGTTCGTGGTCTGCGGGGGAGGGATCTGCTTGCCTCCGGTGCGGACGGCCGGATCCGGAAGACGAAGAACTCGGCGCGACGCGCCGGCTGATGTGGCTCCACTGGCCAGATCCACCTCGTCGGAGGTGGTGTCTCTTGCAGCTCATCAACGCCATGAGGCTAGGGGTTCTTCTCTTCCTTTTGTTTGGTGTAGTAGGTGTGCGTTCTTCCTCGGCTGTGAGGTTGAGGATGATCTTCTGGTCTCGATTGGTTCTTGTTCTGGGGTTTCACTTGTACGTTCTTCTTCTATGAATATAGTTTCCTTTTCT